>CM061068.1:48600114-49285114 GCA_030762895.1 Sophora flavescens | reverse complement strand
AACATTTCACTCAATTTCACTTTGAAGAGCACTTCCCATGAATTTGATTTTTATCTCAAAATGGTTCCCAAGGAAAACATGCATGCAACATCAAAAGGTCTTTTAAGGTTGTAATGGGGCCTGGCAAAGGGTAGGATATTCAAAGGTACTAGGCTTAAGTCCCTAGGAACTAAGAGAGCATGAGCATTTTGATACATTGAATTTTCACTCAAGTTCCTTTTTCCATTTTTCTTTATGCTTTTGGGTGACTACAGCCTTTTCCTTTTAATACCCCTTTTTGACATTTTTGCACTTTTCTTTTTCTTTTTTCTTTTCTTTTCTTTTTGCCCTTTGGCTCCAACCTTTATTCTTTTCTTTTTCTCAATCCCAAACAACACATCATATTCCTTGTAGCCACCCCAAACTTAGTTTCTTGCAACCATTCTCTTACTAAGCTTCCATGCTCTCCTAATCCTACGATCGGGTTAACATAGTTTTTCCAGATTTTGGGCTCATAACATAAGGTCATCAAGAAATGATAGGCTAATTAGGCTCAATGGGGCTAACTAGGGAACATGCATTAGGAATGGTTCAATTTAGGCCAAGTGGTTATTTACAAAGAAAATTGCCTAAATCACTTGATGCAAACACATAGACATGCAAACCATGAAGAGATTCAAGCAAATTCGGGAATGTGCAACTTGAAAGTGATTCACACAGTTAAAAACATGTTGGAGGCTCAAATCCTTACCCGGACATTTTTTGCAAATTGTTTGACCGAGATTCTATCCCTAGTGTGTGCACCCCTTCACCCCAAACTTATCATAAATCATGCAATCACAACAAAATATCTCAAAGTTCAAATTTTCAATTTTTCAAATGGGGATCAAATTTTCAATTTTCAAGACTTAGGGGGAAAATTATCAATGGTCAACAAATATCATGCAATCATCTATGCAAATTCAATCAAACCCAGTCAAGCTTGCCGACACAAGACTCAACACACATACTCCTGATCTTCTCAAATTATTCAGGAGCTAAAAAAAACAAAACAAAAATAAAGCAAGGATAATTAAAAAGGGAAAAGGGTTCAGAAAAAACTCATTGGGGCGGCTCCACCGGGATCCCATTGCTTGTAACATAAGGCCCAAGTGATAGCCAAAGGATGGAAGCTCATTCCATGCTTCCACGACTTGCAGCCTTGATATGGGAGTGAGTGCTTGACAATTATGGTGACCTCGCCAAGTGCGGCGGACTTCTCACTCCCTCTTGGGTCAAAGATGACCTCTTTCTCAACAAAGTCCTCCCAATAAAATTGGGGTTCAACCCCTTGGACTGACCATGGTGCAAAATCCAGTCTCTCTGGCAGAGGCTTGAACTCCATCACCGGTTGTTCCACAGTGGGAGGTGGCAAACAAGTGGAGAGGACCTCCGGTGCCGCTTCAACTTCTGCACGATCTTCATTCACTGCACTAACAAATCCATCACCTGCTATACATGCAGAAATCTCAGCACACACCACACAAAGGTTAGTGTTAGTAGAGTCAGTACATATAGTACAACAAACTGAATTAGAAAAAGCTTGAATGTCTGGAAATTCAACACACAGTTCATCAGTAATAGTGTTCTTGACATTATTATTATTATCAAAATCATGTTCAAAAGAAGTATTGTCAAGAACAACTATTTGTGAATCTGTATGTTCTTCAAGGAGACGTTGAGTTTGCAGTGTGGTCAAGGCGGAGGCAATGTGACCAATTTGAGCGGCCAAATCCTGAAGACTTGCTTCTGTCCTCCGTTGGTATTCAAGCATGTCTTGTGCCATTTCCTGGAAACTTGCTTGTTGGAGTTGAAGAGTGAGCTCTGCTGTTTGTTGCACCATAGAAGCTATCTCATCCAAGCTACTATGTCCTCCACTTTGTTGGCTAAAATGATCATTCACTCCAAACATGCCACAATCACTACTAGACACATAACCTCCAACAAAATTAGGATAACATATGCATGGTGGTGGCTCATCAAAATTAGGATAACATATGCAAGGTGGTGGCTTATAATCAACATTAGGCAAATACCCATACATGTAATTATCCATGGGAAGCACTAAGATTCACAACCAAACAAAACAACCGTAACTAATTCGGTAATACAAAAAAAAAATTTAATTTTATTTTCTGTCAATAACAACAAGAGTCCCCGGCAACGGCGCCAATTTGACGCGCTGTCGCGCACCCGTCAAAAAGAAGAGCGGTTTGTAAAAATATGTAGTTAGGGAAAGTGCGACAACTCGAGTATCGTCTCACAAGGACTCTTGGGTTATTATTAACAAACAAGTCAGATTTGGGGGGCGAGATAGAGAGGATGATATTTCTGGCACAGTGAGGCTTCAGGCTCGCGAGGTGAGTAGCCTGTCATGGGGCGAAGACTCCAGAACTGCTTCTCTTTATTAACTTGAAAACAAGAAATAGAAATAAGTGCTCTATTCGACTCTAAAACAGCTAAATTAACCTAAAAATACTTTACAGACTCAAAATGTTGCTTGAGGACAATCGAGTCTAATTTGGGCGAAAACGGGATATAATTAGCACAAAACCACGGTCATACTAGTCATAAAACTAGATGAGCCAGAGGCTGATCAGTGAATCTATCGGATACAAAACCATTGAAGGGTTACGCAGCTCCAAATGCTAGGGGGTTGCGAACTGGGATTGCTAGGCCAAAGATTGAGGCGGAAAACTACACTATACTGCCTATCCTAATTAACATGATTAGGCAACATCAATTCGGAGGATTGCCCTCGGAGGACCCGACTGACCACGTGGAGACATTCTTGGAGTGCACCGATGCAATTAGAATTCATGGCGCCCTGGTTGATGCTATTCGCTTGAGGTTATTCCCCTCCTCTCTGACTGGAAAGGCGAAAGCTTGGCTAAAGCAAATACCCGCTAATACCTTGTCGACTTGGGACCAACTGGAGCAGGCGTTCTTGGAGAAATTCTTCCCTCCATCCAAGACGGCATACATACGAACCCAGATCACCGGCTTCTTCCAAAAAGACGGAGAATGCTTATCCGAAGCTTGGGATCGCTACAAGGGATTGCCGGAGTCTTGCCCACATCATGGACTCGAGAGGTGGTTATTAGTGCACACCTTCTACAACGGATTGGATTACTCGTCGAATGTGTCACTTGATTCCGCAGCTGGTGGAGCCTTTATGAATAGGCCTCTGACTGAGGCATTCGACATCATTGAAAACGTGGCCACCAACTACCACCAGTGGGGTTCAGAAAGAGGTAATAACCCGAAAAAGATTTCGAGGGGTAAGTTTGAAATGAATAGCACTGATCTTATTATGTCTAAAATAGACTCAATGAATAAACGGTTTGATCAGCTTAAAAGGGCTAACGTGAGTTCAATAGGTGCTACTAACATTGTTTGTGAGATTTGTGGAATGCAGGGACATGACATAATGGAGTGCCCACGTGGTATTGCTCATGGATCCGGCGCTTCGGGGGAACAAGTGAACTCTTGTCACAACTTCTACAACACGAACTCGAAATTGCCAAACTATGCTCCTCCAAATGCTTACAACCAAGGAAGGAAGAACAGCCCTTACCTCTCGTACGGGAACTATAGCAACACGCTGAACCATGAGTTTTAAGAAGGCCAATGTAATAAGAAACCCGCAGCGGGGTATCCTCAGGTACAAAAGTCTAAGCTCGAGTCTTTATTGGAAAGTTTTGTTGAAACTCAAACAAAACAAAATGAAGAGTTTAGACAACAAGGCAGGGAAGTAAACGAGGCAATAAAAGAGCTAGCATCTAAGGTAGATAACTTAGCCATCCATAACAAGATGCTAGAAACTCAGATTGCCCAACAAGCCAGCACATACTCTAGACCTAAGGGTACGTTCCCGGGGCAACACGAAGCTAATCCCAATGAGCATTCTAATGCCATATACTTGAGGGATGATAAGCTTGGGGTGGTTGAAAAGGATGTGGAATGTGAGGACATGAGCGAGGATGAAGAGCCAGAATCAAAATATGTCCTTCCACCACCGTACCAACCCCCAATACCTTTCCCACAAAGGTTGGTCAAGAGAAAGCAAGTAGATATAGAAACTAATATGCCTCCTAAGCTAAAAGATCCAGGTAGTTTCTCTATTGCTTGCTCAATCGGAGAAGTGAAAATAGACCAAGCCTTATGTGACTTAGGGGCTAGTGCGAGCTTGATGCCGCTTACTATCTTGGAGAGGTTGGGAACCAAGGAGTTGAGTCCATTCAAATTCTCCTTACAATTTGCGGATGGCTCAACTAAAACTCCTTTAGGCATACTAGAGAATGTTCCCATAAAGGTAGGGAAAATTTTCATCCCTACCGATTTCCTGGTATTGGATATGAACGGGAATTCTAAATTCCCCATCATTTTAGGAAGGCCATTCTTGGTCACCGCTGGAGCGATAATAGACGTAAGGAATGGCAAACTCTCTCTGAATGTAGAGGGAGGTAAGGTAGATTCTGAATTGACTAACTCATGTAACCACCCTCCTTTTGAGAGTCATGTCTGCAGGATCAATATAACGTCTCTAGAGGTAAAGGAAGAGCTCAACATGGAAGCGACTCCGAAGCTTTGCATGGCAAATGATGCACCCAGTAGTGATGAAGTTGGAGTTGCTCATCATGTGGAAACGAAACTTCCGCCGGTAGGGAGTAAGGCTATGAAGCTCAGAGTGAAAAGAGCAAAGAGGAAGCGCAATTGGCCATATAAGCAGAATCGGCTCTTTGAAGGAGTTCCATGGAAGAGAAGTGTTCTTGCACTTCTAGGCCCAGTTGACCCCGGTTGATTGAAAGAAGTATGGTCAAGCTTAAGACCGTAAATAAGCACTTCCTGGGAGGCAACCCAAGTTTTCTTTCCCTTTTCCATTTGTTTTTGAATTTTGTTTTTGAATAATTTGAGAAGATAAGAAAAAGAAAGATCGCTAATTGATGGAATCGCCAAGTATTTTCAGGTTACAAAAGCAGGAAGAGCGGAAAGGGCAAGGACAAATAAAGTCAGAAGTCATCACACCCAGGCCGTGACAGTGGTCACGACCGTGATGAGCTAACCAAGGAAGACCAGAAAGGATCACGACCCAGCCGTGACATCCATCATGGGCGTGATGAGAGGGACCCTAAAGATCAGAGAGTATCACGGCCTAGCCGTGATGCAGGTCATGGCCGTGACAGGTCAACTCCTACACACCAGAATTGATCACGGCCTAGCCGTGATGAGCCTCACGGCCGTGACACATATTGTCTAGCAATCTTTGACCAAGCATGTGAGCCAGCATCCTCTACCACCTCGGTAAGTTGTTCCATTTTTTCTCCTCTCTCCGACTTGATTATTTACATTGGGGACAATGTAAGTTTTTAAGCTTGGGGTATGGGTATTTTTGCAAATTTTTGCATTTTTGCATTTTTCACGTTGCATTCATATAGGCATAGTTTTGCATGATCACATGATTAGATTGCCCCTTTGCTTAGATTATGCATCCAATTGTGAGAACTTGGTGCCAAATAAATTGAGATAGTGAATTTTTGAACCCAATTTTTTTTTTATTCTTATGATAAGGGTAAAAATAAAAATGCTTGAGATGATCTTTTGATAGTTGATAATTAGCCTGTGGTTCCTTAGATTTGTGTTTCTCACTAATTTTAAACTACTAAATTTGAGATTTTTGAGCCAAAAAGGGGTACTCGCTAAATCTACCCCATTCTTTGTGATAGAGTGTTTTATTCCTCTTGGATTATATTCTGTAGAACTTGACTTGAAACCGTTTTAAAGCTTAAAAATTTTTTGAAAACATATTTGAAAATGATTGAGGCACTAGGTATTTTTCCGGCCTTCTGAGCTTTGACTGATTAAATGCTACCCCTTAGTTGCCCAATTTTGAGCCTAAAAGAATAAAATACTTTTCTTGGTACCTTGAAATATTTTGATGAATAATGCTTTGTATGACACCTTTTAAAGTATTGCAAAAGGGGTAAAAAGGTAGTTTGAAAAATAAATTGTGGGATGAGAAAGTTGAAAAAATATTTCTCTTGAATTGAAAATCTCCCATTCTCCAAATAAATTAAATAAAATAAACAAAAAAAATGGAGAAGGGGACGACAAAAAGAAAGTGAGAAATAAAATAAAAAGAAGGAAAGAAAGGTGGAAAAATGAATCAAAGCCAAAAAGATATTTTAGAAGGTGTCATGCTTTGAAATGTTTGATATTTTGTTTAGCCTTCTTGAAATTTCCTTTTCTTGATTTCCCCACCTAACGATTAATCCCATGGCCTCGTTACAACCAAAGTAAAAGACCTTTTGATTCTTATGTGTTTTCATTAATAAAGTAGAGATTTGGTTGATAGTCAAGCTTATGGTATAATACCTTCCTTGAGGAAATCGAGCGAATTGTCATATACCCTTAAACACTTGAGTGAGGTGAGAAGAGTGCCCGAATAAGTGAGAATATGAATTTAGGAAACCTAAGTTTCTAATTGGACTTGAAATTGATTATCTCTTGGGTATTTATTTGAAAATGCCTGTTACTTGGATTAGTTACTCGGGTTCTTGGTTCACTATCCATGCTCTGATTATTTATATCTTTTGGCCTCGGTGATTGCTTGAGGACAAGCAAAATCTTAAGCTTGGGGTGATTTGATGAGTGTGATTACACCTCATATTTTCTTATCATATTGCATGCATTTTCATATAGTTTAGGCATTTTTTAATTTGATTTTTGGTTAATTTTACCTTGGAACGGGTAAGGCGGTTTTGTGGTGTCATTTTGCAGAAATTAAGGATTAAATGCTCAGGATCAACCATGATGGAGCTTAGATGAAGATGGGGCTTGAAAACTGAAGAAAATGAGCCAAACAGATCCCATCACGGCCTAGCCGTGATGACCATCACGGCCATGATCAAGCAGAGCTAAAAAAGAAATAAGGCTAAAGTCAGAACTGGTCACGGCCTAACCGTGATGACAATCACGGCCGTGACATGTCAGCTGAACCAGACCCTCACAGGCATAACTGATCACGGCCTAGCCGTGATGGCCATCACGGCCGTGACGCGCATTACTTGGATCTGAAGCAACTGATTTTGAGCTAAATTTGTGTTTGATTGGGATTCAAACTTCCCAAATCTATAAATAAGGCATCTAGGCAGAGATGATAGGGACTTTTGGCTGCTACTCTTAGGCTATAATTTAGGATCTCTCTTCTTCTTCTTCTCTTCTCTTAGTTTTATTTCATGTTGTTGTTAACCAAGCTTGTTGTTGACGAATCTGGGCAAGTATACCCAGTCGTGCAAGTAATACGGTGGTAAGATCGGTTATCGTATCCACGGGGACTGCAACAAGTACTAGCACGTACCAATTCAATTACTATCTAAGCGATTCTTGGATTGAAGAGAGTTCTATGCTAACAAAAGTTAAAATTAACAAAATAAGAAAGACAAACTCTTTTTGTAATTTTCTCAAACACTTGGAAGGCAATAAAAGAAGGTTTTCAAATATGATAAAAGTAGCTGGGGTTAGGTTCACTAAACTTCATCCTCATGCAATGAAACAACTCACAAACAGTTTCTACTTCAGTTATGACAATCAATCCACTAAATTACTCAAGTCCCGATTCCTCGGATGATAAGAGCCTAAATCCACTAATAGACCCTAATTCCTTAGGTAGCCTAGATTAATGAATTTGCATTAATATTAGGGATCATGCGATTGCTAATAAACCCAGTTCCATTCCTACATACAAGGCTTACTAGGTGATTAATCTCAATTCCGATTTCAACACGAATTTTCCAATTGCATATTAAAACACAAATCGAGTCATGGGGATTTAGCTACTCATAATAACCAACCATGGAGGTTTAGCTACTCATAATAATATCCACAACCAAAGAAACATAGATGAAGGAGAGAAGGGATTCCATGGGGGCAATCCTCCAGAAGATGCCTCTGGTTCCAAGAGCCTTTTTGGTTTCCAAACTCGTAGCCTCTAATGTCTCTTTGGTTCCCCCCCAGAAACGTGAATTTATACCAATTTATACCGGTTCTGCTCATCTGCTGTGGCTGGGAGCCCTGGCTCTGCGCTGGCGCCAAAAACGCTCGATGCTCGCCTCCTTGCGCTGGGCGCCACTCCTAGCGCTGGCGCGGCTCAGCGCTGGGCGCTGGTTGCACAAAATAAATTCTTGCGAGGCGAGCTAAATTTCGCGACGCAAAACCTTGATTTTTAGCCTATCACGGCCGTGATGCATATCATGGGCAGGCCGTGATGACTTTCCGACTTTTGCCTTCGCTTTCGCTGATCATGGCCGTGATGGCCGTGATGGCTCTGTTTGGCTCATATTTTTCACTTTTCAAGCTCTATTTCCTCCAGGCTCCACCATGGCTGATTTTGACCATTTTTACATTGAATTCCTGCAAAACAACACCAAGAAACCGCTTCACCCGTTCCAAGGGAAAATCTAACTAAAATCAAATAAAGAATGCCTAATCTATATGCAAAATGCATGCAAAAGTATATAGAAAATATCATGTAAAATCACACTATCACTTGTCATCACCATGGCAAGGCTTGAGTAGTAGTTTAATTTCTAGGGATTGGGGCTATGCCCAAGGTTTGTTTATGGTAATTAATTGATGTTTTATCTTTGTTAATTGCGATTTTGCTTTAGATCTGATTTCTAGTGTTTTAATTACTCGTAAATTCGGCGGCCGCTTATTTGTGTGGCGTAGATATTCTAAGGAGGAACCTAGCGGTGAACTTAGGTATCGGATCTATAGAATCAGACTTAGGACTTAAATCACGAGAGTTAGAAGCGGTCCTTCGAGGATTAACGAATTGTCACAAAGCGTAAAGGGTCCAATCTAAATTTGACTACCACGAGAGTAGGGGTTGATTTAATTGGGCACGGTTTTTGTAACCCGAGAGGGAGCATTAACTATTTGAGGATAAATTCGCCTTCAAGGCAATTTCAATAATTAACAAGGGGTAATCAATTTAGTAACATAAACAATCTTGTTGGTAACCCAAATTCCTAGGAATCTATTTAGATCTGAAAAACCATAAATTGATTTACCTTCTGTTTTACTTGATTGCATTCCTTATCTGATTTTCTAAGTTATCTCTTATTTCAAATATCAAAACCTTTTTCAAAATCTCTTTATATCGTCCAGTTTCATCGATTTGATAATTAGTTGTGATTTGAGATCACGGTCTCTGTGGGATCGATATCTTTTTATTACTTGGCGTTAATCCGGTATACTTGCTGGATCGCACGTGCACTCGCACGACATCAGCGAATGAAAGAGGTACTCCCAAGAAAGCTGTAGGTAAGTATGATGTAGATGCCTTGGTCTCATAGCTACTAAGGTAGAGGCATTATCTCAAAAATTTTATAAAATAAATGTTAATACTGTTAGTGCTTCTAATGCCTCTTGTGAGATTTGTGGTAATATAGGACATGCAGCTACAGATTGCCAGCTAGGCATGGCTCCTTCTCAGGATGCAATGGTGGAACAAGTGGATGCTGTCAATAATTTCAACCAGAGGGGACCAAATGATCCATTCTCTAACACTTATAACCCTAGTTGGAGAAACCATCCCAACTTTTCCTACCGGAGCAATCAGAATCAAGCTGGGAAAAGCAATGCTAGGCCACCTCCTGGATTCCAATAACAGGTACAAAAGTTTAACTTAGAGACCTTGATGGAAGATTTTGTACTATCTCAATCTAAGTAAAATGTGGAATTTAGGCAAAATGGTGATGTCATGTGTGAGGCAATTAAGCAGCTAGTGTCTAAGGCCGACAATCTAGCTGTTCATAACAAGATGCTAGAGACTCAAATTGCACAGCAAGCTAGTTCCTCTACTACGACCCCAGGTAAATTTCCGGGCCAACCTGAGCTAAATCCTAGTGACCAATGTAAAGCTGTTTTGTTGAGGAGTGGTAAGTAACTTGAGGATCTTAAAGAAAGACAAGAGGGTGAAAAGAAAAGAAAGCTTAAGGAAGTTGAGATTCCACCTAGGGAAGATGAGAGTAAGGAAGAAACTGAAGAAAAGGGTAAGGATTCTAGTCACACACCTCTAGTTGTACCTAGACCACCTATACCTTTCCCTCAAAGGTTGGCTAAGGCCAAGCTTGATAAGCAATTTGGTAGGTTCTTGGAGGTTTTGAAAAAGTTATGCATAAATATCCCTTTCATAGAAGCTTTGCAACAAATGCCCACTTATGCTAAGTTCTTGAAGGATATTTTGTCTAATAAAAGGAAACTTGAGGAATATGAAACTGTGGCTTTGACGGAGGAATGCAATGCTTTGATTCAAAATAAATTACCTCCAAAGCTCAAAGATTCAGGTAGTTTTTCAATTCCTTGTTTGATTGGTGATGTTAGCTTTGATAAAGCTCTTTGTGATCTTGGGGCAAGTGTTAGACTTATGCCCCTATCTGTTTGTGAAAAGCTGGAGATGGGTGAACTAAAGCCGACAACAATCTCTTTGAAATTGGCGGATCGTTCTGTGAAATACCCCATAGGTATTTTAGAGGACATTCCTGTTGGAACCAAAGTGGTTTTAGATTTAATAATCTCTATGTTTTGATGCTAACAAAAGGATTAAATTTGCTTGGCAAAGTATTAGTTGAGATCTAACTAGTGTTTTCAGTTATGCAGGAACGCCTTTATAAGTAAAATAAACTTGGGATAAGTTCCAATTGAAAAATACGCGTCCACCCCTATAGACGGCTGCTCAAGAACTATGGTAATTTTACCTTGTTGTTTTCCTTAGTAGACAAGGCTATAAATGAATACCTAAATAAATTGTTAGGAACAGCAAGTCCAAAGACTTGAAAATAAGCGCGTCCATCTTGCCACGTCAGCAGACGAGTGCTATCCTTGAAACTCAAGTATACATCCATAGTGCCTAACTAAAATTCAGTAGAAGTCCATTGTGCCACGTCATTGGACGAAGTTCTCTAAAGACTTAACAAGTCCAAAGAATTGTGTGGATGAGCACTTCTGCCATATCAGTGGACGAGCAGAATAAAATCTTGTGTAGATGCGTTCTTAAACCAAGTAGACGGTTATATATGTTCTATATCTTTACTACCTTGAATATGATTTAATGCAATCCGGTCCACGATGAATTTATTTCAAATGATTGATATTTATTTCAAAGGAATATATGTTCTTTATAATTATTAACATCTTGTTCCTTTGTAGTACTGTCAAGGAAATACAAAAAGCAAATAGTACAATTGGAATTGCAAAACGATCTGTACGATGGCATCTTTATTGTTGGACAAAAGATGGGTTATACACAAAGGAGGAAAAAAAGTTTTTAAGGTACAATTGCTCAGAACAGTGAGCCTCCATTTTGTGATTTTCTGATAACCAAGGATGCTTTTCATCTCGCCCCAAATCAAGCTATCAGTCACAATGTATATCATGCATTAAATGTTATCTATAAACGAGATTATTTAAAGTAACCGTTGAAGAATTACAAGAGAAGAAGAAAGTCACTATATATTGAAGACCTCAGATACTGAAGGAAAAAAAAAACTGGCTTGCACAATCTTACTAGTAGAACCTTTGCCATTTGATCAGTTACAAGATATTCAAAGATCATATTCTTGTTGTAAAGTAAAAGTCTGTAATTCTTAAGGTTGAATATTTGTAAAAAATATTCATTAGATCTTAAACCTTCATACCCTCACATATAGCGAGTTAGAAAGATCTTAGAAAAATCTTTGTGATAGAGTTAGAACCTGAAGAGGCTTGGCAAGAAAGCAATACTTGTAGCCTGAGGAGGTGAAAAATACTTGTTGTAGAAACTATTTGGAAATAGTGGAGAAAATCCTTCAAGTAGAAGGGACTGGACGTAGCTCTTGGTTGGTAAAGAGTGAACCAGGATAAAATACCTGAGTGAATTTTCCATCCCTTATCTTTTACAGTTTTATTTATTTTTACTAACTATAGGATTTGATTTTGGTTTTGTTAATCTTTTTTTAAAAAAAGATTTCTTGTGTGCTTAATCTTTTTATCTTCTGCTTGTGAAAAAGTTGTTCAAAAAGGGTTTTTACGAAAATAATTAACAAACACGATTCAACCCCCTTCTTGTGTTTGCCTGTGCCAACTTCAGTTGGTATCAGAGCTCAGCCTTGACAGGGTTGAGCATCTGACAAGTGCTTAGACAGTACGGTCCTACAATCATGGATGCAGAATGACAATCTATCAACAGACCCCCTCTCTTTGATGGAACTGATTATGATTATTGGAAAAAGAGGATGATGGCATTCTTGGATGCACGGAATGCTGACATCTGGGACCTGATAGAAAATGGCTACACTGAGTCAAGGAGTGAAGCTGGAGCTGCAGTGCCTAGAGCTGAATGGACTCAAGATCAGAAAAACCAACATCAACTAAACTTGAAAGCTAAGCACTATCTCATGTATGCTATCACCAGATCTGAGCATGACAAAGTTCATAGTTGCAACGCTGCTAAAGAAATCTGGGATACTCTTGCACTAGCTCATGAAGGTTCCTCACAAGTGAAGGAATCAAAGATAAGCATGATGGTTCACCAGTATGAGCTATTCAAGATGGCTGATCATGAAACTATAGACCAGATGTTTGGAAGATTCCAAACTTCACCAACAATCTCAGGTCTCTTGGAAAGGTCTATGAGAATAGAGATCATGTGAGAAAAATTTTAAGAAGTCTCTCAAAGCAGTGGAGACCTAAGCTAATGTGAGAAAAATTTTAAGAAGTCTCTCAAAGCAGTGGAGACCTAAGCTAACTGCTATCCAGGAAGCAAAGAATCTGAATACTCTTTCTCTGGAAGATCTTATGGGGTCAATAAAAGTTCATGAACTTGAACTTAATGAAGAGGAAAACTCCAGAAAAGGAAAGTCCATTACCTTAAAGGCCAAGAAATCTAGTTCCTCAAAGATGCTTAAAGTTGTTGAGTCCTTAGATGAATCTGATTCATCAAATAATGAAGATGACTCAGATGAGGATGAACTATCTTTCATATCCAGAAAAATCCAACACATGTGAAAAAAGAAAGGTGGATTCAGAAGGAAACAGTTCAACAAAAAATTCTCCAAGGAGAAGTCAGATTCCAAGGAGAAAGGCCCACCCCTGTGTTTTGAATGTAAGAAACCAGGACACTTCAAAGCTAACTGCCCAGAGGTGAAGGAGAAAAAGAAATTCTTCAAAAAGAATAAATACTTGATGGCTACATGGGAGGATCTTGACCTGTCTTCTTCAGATGAAGAAGATGAAGCAGGAGAAGAAGCAAACATTTGCTTCATGGCTGACACTGCATCAGAAAGTGAATTCACTGATGCTCAGGTAATAGAATCTGATCCATCTACTCTTCAAACTGTTTTTGATGAATTGCTGCATGAATCATGCATACTATCTAAAGAGTATAAGCGTCTCAAAAAGAAGTTTATTAAACTTTCTAGAGATTATGATAAGGTCTGTACAGTAAATCAAAACCTTAAGGATGAGAATGAAACATTAAAATCAAACAATGTTAGTCTGGCTGACAAGACTAAGTGTAAGACTAATAGCTCTTGTGAAGTTGAACAACTGAAACAAGATGTGACATACCTGACAGACTCTCTGTCAAAACTGGTTGGTAGCTCAGATAAATTAAACCTTATATTAAGATATTCTAGATCACCACATGACAAATCTGGCATTGGTTATGATAAAGAGAAGCAAGATGCATCTCTGAATAAACCAAAAGATGGTGGCTGGGTCACTTTTGGAGGAAACCAAAAAGGAAAGATCATTGGTATAGGTAAAATTGGTAAACATCATTTTCCTTCCATTGATAATGTTCTGTTAGTAAATGGTCTTGAACACAATCTGCTTAGCATTAGTCAATTATGTGATAGCGGGTTTGCTGTTTCATTTAATAAGAATATGTGTTCTGTCAAGAAAGCTGATGGATCACTCCTATTCACTGCCCAGAGGCAAAACAATATGTATAAGATTGACTTAGAGGATCTCTCAAATCAAAGTGTCTCATGTCTAGTGTCCATTGAGGATGAACGATGGATTTGGCACAAAAGGTTGGGTCATGCAAGTTTGAGATTAATCTCAAAACTAAAAAACCATAACCTTATAAGAGGTCTACCAAACCTTAGTTTCAAATCTGATGCTCTCTGTGATGCATGCCAGAAGGGAAAACAAGTCAAAAGTTCCTTTGAATCTAAGAATGTTGTTAGTGCCAACAGACCACTAGAATTGCTACATCTTGATCTCTTTGGTCCAACAAGGACTGCCTCTGTCAGTGGTACGCAATATGGTCTTGTCATAGTAGACGACTACACTAGATGGACATGGGTTATGTTCCTTGCTCACAAGGGTGGGTCATTCAAGGTCTTTTATGTATTCTACAAATGTGTACAGAATGAAAAAGGCAGGTGTGTAGCTTCAATTAGAAGTGATCATGGGGGAGAATTTGTCAATGATATATTCCATGAGTTTTGTGAAGAAGGTGGTATTCAACAAAATTTCTCAATACTAAGAACACCACAGCAAAATGGTGTGGTAGAGAGAAAGAACGGATATCTTCAAGAGATGGCTAGGACTATGCTCAATGACAATTCTGTCCCTAAGCACTTCTGGGCTGAAGCTGTGAACACTGCTTGCTACATTCAGAACAGAATATACATTAGACCTATTCTGAATAAGACTCCTTATGAATTGTGGAAAGGTAGAAAACCCAACATTTCATATTTCCACCCTTTCAGATGTAAATGTTATATTTTGAATACAAAAGATCAACTTGGTAAATTTGATGCTAAAGTAGATACTGGAATCCTTCTAGGATTTTCTGAAACTTCAAAAGGCTTTAGAGTTTATAATTCTAGAACTTTAGTTGTAGAAGAATGTATTCTAGATGAAGTTTTTGAAGATCTTGATCTAAATATCTTAAGAGAGAAACCCAAAATCAAGTCTGATATCCAAGTAGACGACTATTCTCAACAACAACCAGAAACATCTATCTCTCAACAGGAAAATGCTCAGAAATCTTGGTATTTCAGAAACTACAATCCTCAAGATCAAATCATTGGTGATCCAAATGACAAGCTAAGAACTAGGTCAACCTTCAGAGAACAAAGTGATTCTGCTATTGTCTCTGAATGTGAACCGAAGATAGTGGACGATGCTCTACTGGACGAAGGATGGATTCTTGCTATGCAAGAAGAGCTAAATCAGTTTGAGAGAAGTGAAGTCTGGACTCTTGTACCCCTGCTTGAAGACAAGTCAGTCATTGGAACAAAGTGGGTCTACAGAAACAAGCTTGACGAAGATGGTAAGGTTGAGAGAAACAATGCAAGACTTGTTGCTCAAGGCTACTCTCAAGAAGAAGGTATAGACTATACTGAAACTTTTGCACCAGTTGCTAGACTAGAAGCTATAAAAATTTTAATATCGTTTGCTGCACATCATAGCTTTATGCTTTTTCAAATGGATGTTAAAAGTGCCTTTTTATTAATGAAGAAGTATATGTCATGCAACCTCCAGGGTTTGAAAATACAAATCACCCTGAACATGTTTATAAGCTTAAGAAAGCACTGTATGGACTTAAGCAAGCTCCTAGAGCTTGGTATGATAGACTAAGTTCCTTTCTTATGGAAAATGGATTCAATAGAGGAAAGGTTGATACAACCTTATTTAGAAAATCTATTACTTCAGATTTCATTATAGTACAAATTTATGTTGATGATATCATTTTCAGTACTACTAATGAATCTCTATGCAAGGAATTTTCTAAGTTAATGCAGAAAGAGTTTGAAATGAGTATAATGGGAGGACTCAAATTCTTCCTTGGACTTCAAGTAAAACAGACCATGGATGAGGTGCTCATCCACCAAACCAAGTACGCAAAGTAACTTCTAAAGAGGTTTAAGATGGACGATTGCAAACCAATGAATACTCCTATGCATCCCGCTTCAATACTGAACAAAGATGATAAAGAGAAAAATTTAGATCAAAAGGTATATAGAGGTATGATAGGATCTCTTTTATATCTGACTGCGTCTAGACCTGATATAATGTTTAGTGTTTGCTTATGAGCTCGTTTTCAAGCTGATCCTAGAGAGTCTCATCTCTCACCAGTTAAAAGAATATTTAGATATTTAAAAGGTACTACTAATCTGGGATTGTGCTTTAAGAAAAATGATGATTACAGATTAGTTGGTTTTTGTGATGCTGACTATGCTGGAGATAGAATTGAAAGAAAAAGCACCAGTGGAGGATGTTACTTCATTGGAGCTAACCTAGTATCATGGTCAAGCAAAAGGCAAAGTACCATTACTCTATCAACTGCTGAAGTAGAGTATATATCAGCTGCAAGTTGCTGCTCTCAACTTCTATGGATTAAACATCAATTGGAGGACTACAATGTATTTGTAAGTAGTATTCCACTTATGTGTGATAATACAGCTGCAATCAATTTATCTAAGAATCCAATATTGCATTCTAGAGCTAAGGATATAGAAATCAAACATCATTTTATTAGAGATTATGTGCAAAAAGGTGTGTTTGATGTTCAATTTGTAGATACTGACCACAATGGGCAGATATCTTCACTAAACCTCTGGCAGATGACAGATTTATCTTTATAAGAAAGCATTTGAATATGTTGTATGTGGATTGAGCTAGTATATTTATTGTTAATTTGGTCGTCCATTATATGTTCTCTCTGCACGTCCACTAGTCATAACGCCCGTCGAGCAAGTAAAATCTACGCGTCCACTACCTATGTCTTTACGCGTCCACTCTTAGACTTGTGTGGACTCGTCTATGCACACATTTATTGCTTATATTATTTTGTTCTTGAATACAATTATATAAAACACTTCTCTTTCCTTGCTGAGTCAGCTACCCTCATCAATCCCATCGTAACTTTTTACGGTCCCAAGTTACCAACACCGTTTTACACTTAATGACATGTCTTGTCTTTTTATTTTTTTGGAATCTGTTGGTTTTCAGAAATCTTTAAAAGTAACCTCTTTCCCTCTGAAAATCTTTTAGCATCACTTCATCCTTATCAACCTCTCTCTCTCAATCTTTCGAACTCTCTATCTCCCTTGATCTTCCAATACTCATCCTACTCAACAATGGCTTCAACCACTGCTCCCATGCTTGCTTTTGCAACAGACACTATGTCCATATCTGTGGAACATCACTTCAACTTTGGAATTCTACAAGAATACAATCTGGATGTGAGTAAGTTCATTAACGCTGCTGGATGGGATGGAATCTTTCTGGAAAAGGTCTCGGTATATCCAGGCTTGATAAGGGAATTCTGGAGGAGACCAAAGATCTCTGAAACAGAAGTTGTTGGATTCGTGCTGGGAAGGAAAGTGATAGTATCAGAGAAAACCATCTCTGATTCGATTGCTTGTGCTCAAGAAGGATTGGTCTTCATTGAAAACTGGGAAGAAGACCTAGGTGGTCCAGAGACAATTGTTGTTATCCTCATGAGGTAAGACAGCGTGAGAACTCATTCTTGGAAATCATCTGAGATAAAAGATCACATCAGGATTCTTCATCAGATTCTGAACAAAGTGGTGCTGCATAAGATTGGCTCTAAGGACAATTTATCAGCTCTTCACAAATTCTGCCTTTGCCATCTGGTTTTTGAAACAAATATTAACGTACCCTGGATCTTATTTCATTGCTTCAAGGATGCCATTACCAATAGAGAATCTGCTTCTCACATTACTTTCACCCTTCTTCTGTCAAAAATTCTCAAGCAGCAAGGCGTGTACAATATTCTAAGTGCAAAGCCTAAGGATGAACAAGAAAGACTCCTTCGTGAGAAAGGATTGCAAGCTGTTGACTTTGGCCGAGTTAATCTCAGTGGCATGCAACTCAGCAGTTACAAGCAAGTGGAGTTACCAAAGCTTGAAGAGAAAATGAAGATTAAGGAAGAGTCACTTGAAGTCAACGATGCTGCAATTCTTGGTTTAAAGAAAGGAACCAAGAGAAAGACTATGGCTGTAAGGCAACTCATTACCAAGAAGACTACTAGAGGATCTGTCCCCTCTGTATCTTCGGGTGCTACTCTTCCACCTGCACCAAAAAGGACAAGGAAAGTCATCATGTCTGAAGAAGAAGATGATGATGAACTTCCTATTGCTGCCATTCTAGAAAAACAAGTTGTTGTTGTTGCTGGTCCAATTGTCAAGAAGAAGAGGCAACCAGCAAAGAGGGCTAGAACAACTTTGGCTTCTGAGGTAGTAATCTCTGGTGATGACCCTATTAGGTTAGCGGTAGATGAAGTAGTCACACGCTGTCGCACACGGGTCAAAAAGAACGAGTGGTTTAAAAACTGCAGCTAGGGCACGACAACTCGAGTATCGTATCACAAGGACTCTCGGATTGTTATTAACCTCAAAAATCAGTTTTGGGGGGGGTTGAGATTGAAAAATTCAATTAAGAAAAACAGAGCAATTAACAGAGCAAGGAGTGATTATTAATAAGTTAATGCGATTAATCTGCTGTTTCGGTTTCTCACTATCATTGATTCATATAATTCCATTGCCCTAAGAGGATTCTAATCCCTTTTCGATTGTAGCAGCAATTAACAAGCGAAATTGTCACTACGAGATGTATGTTCCTAATTCCCGAATTAAGCAAACGGGGTGAAGCACTCGTGAATTAAGCAAACACGATTGAACACACACGAATTAAGCAAACGCGATTAGGTATAGGAACATAGAATCACCGAAATAAATCAACACTTATTCTATACAACCTGAATTAAGCAAACAAGACATATAGGATAGTATTGAAAGGAAGAAGCAAATTGATCCGGGAATTACAGAACTCAAGTGTCGGCGGAAACCGATTACAGCAGATTAATCCAAGGGGATTAGTTCTCCGTCACAAATATGACAATAGCCTAAAAATATAATGTAAACAGTGAAAACTGGATGTTCATTCTGTGTCTGCTGCGCTCCTATTTATAGAGAGGCCGCGTGTCACGGCCGTGATGGCCATCACGACCAGGCCGTGATGGCCATCACGACCAGGCCGTGATCAATTCTGCCAAGGGCGCGCATTCAAATTCTGGTCCGTCACGGCCGTGATGCCTATCACGGCCAGGCCGTGATGCCTATCACGGCCAGGCCGTGATGCCTATCACGGCCAGGTCGTGATGCATTCTGACTTTGGGTGCTGATCTGTCATGGCCGTGACCTTCATCACGGCTAGGCCGTGATCAATTTTAACTTGTTGTGTCTTCTCATTACGCCCGTGATGGGTGTCACGGCTGGGCCGTGATGCTTTCTAACTTTCATGGGTAGCCCATCACGGCCGTGACCAGCGTCACGACCTGGGCGTGATGGCTTCTGCTTCAAGTGTCCTTCCCTTTTTGCTCTTTTTATTAACCTGAAAACATGAAATTGTAGTAAATGCTTTATTTGACTCAAAATCAACTAAAATACCCTAAAACTACTTAAGAGACTCAAAATGTTGCTTGAGGACAATTTAATCTAAATTTGGGCGAAAACGAGATTAAACTCAAATAAAACCATGGTCTTACTAGTTATAAAACTAGATGAGCCAGAGGCTGATCAAAATACCCCAAACTTAAACTTTGCTTGTCCCCAAGCAAATTAAAACTCAAAAAACAACTCAAACTTGGCAAGCTTAAAAGATTCAATCAATTTCGCACAAATTTCATGCAATTTCAACAAAACAATTTTTCTTCAATGTTTTCCCCTTTGCAACAATGTAGCCCCCCACATTCATTTACTTTGAACAATTGAGAATTTCATCATTCATGCAATCAGTAATCTGAGTTGAGGATCCAAGCTACACACAAAAGGGAGATCACCAAATTCAAGCAATCGCCTTCCTCACAAGGGTAATTAATGTTTCACTCATTCGCTCAATTTGTCTAGGCTATCAACATTTCACTCAATTTCACATTTCAAGAGCACTTCCCATGAATTTGATTTTCATCTCAAACAAGGTTCCCACGAAAACATGCATGCAACATCAAAAGGTCTTTTAAAGATTGTAATGGGGCCTGGCTAAAGGTAGGATATTCAAAGGTACTAGGCTTAAGTCCCTAGGAACTAAGAGAGCATGAGCATTTTGACACATTGAACTTCCACTCAAATTCCTTTTTCCATATTTCTTTTTTGCTTTGGATGACTACAACCTTTTTCTCCCAATACCCCTTCTTTGACATTTTGTTCTTTTTTTTTCTCGTTTTTTTTCTTTTTTTTTGCCTTTGGCTCCAACCTCTCTTTTTCTCAACCCAGAATGACATATTAAACCTTGTAGCCACCCCAAACTTACTTTCTTGCAACCCTTCTCTTGCTAAGCTTCCATGCTCTCCTAATCCTAAGATTGGGTTAACATGGTTTTTCCAGATTTTCGGCTTATAACATAAGGTCATCAAGAAACAATAGGCTTATTAGGCTCAATGCGGCTAATTAGGGAACATGCATTAGGGATGATTATTTTAGGCCAAGTAGTTAATTCAAAGAAAATTGCCTAAATCATTTAATGCAACACATAAGCATGCAAACCATGAAGAGATTCAAGCAAATCCGGGAAAGTGCAACTTGAAAGTGATTCACACAATTAAAAACGTGTTGGAGGCTCAAATCCTCACCTGGACAATTTCCGCAAATTGTTTGACCGAGATTCAATCCCTAGTGTGTGCACCCCTTCACCCCAAACTTATCATAAATCATGCAATCATAACAAAATATCTCAAAGTTCAATTTTCAATTTTTCACATGGGGATCAATTTTCAATTTTCAAAACCTAGGGGGAAATCATTAACAGTCAACACATATCATGCAATCCATCTATGCAAAATTTGATTGAAATCCAACAAGCTTACCGATGCAAGACTCACAACAAACGACTCAAAGCAACACAAACAAACAAAACAACACAAAGCAATTGGTTCCCTCCCCCACACTTAAGACATACATTGTCATCAATGAAAGAACATAGATATAAAATAAGAGTGAGGGAAAGGAGAAGGTTCTCCCTGATCAAGTTGTAGTGTAGGTGGGCTCTCCCAAGGAGAGCTCTTCAACGGTTGCATCTTCAGGCACCGAGCTCTCATGGAATAGCTTCAAGCGCTGCCCGTTAACCTTGAAAACTTTGTTGCTACCTGCACTTCTTATTTCTACTGCACCATGAGGGAAAACATTAGTAACAATAAATGGGCCAATCCACTTGGATCGAAGTTTCCCAGTCATCACCTTCAGGCGGGAGTTAAACAACAAAACTTGTTGGCCCACAGAGAATTCCTTCCTAGAAATCATCTTATCATGGAAGTGATTAGTTTTCTCTTTATAAATTCGGGAGCTTTCGTAGGCTTCCAACCTAAGCTCTTCAAGCTGCTGTAATTGGAGTTTTCTTTCAATGTCTGCTTTTTGCATTTCCAAATTACAGCTTTTGACCGCCCAATAATCTCGGTGCTCAATCTCTACAGGAAGATGGCATGCCTTACCGAACACAAGTCTATAGGGAGACATCCCTATTGATGTCTTGAAAGATGTTCTTTGAGCCCAAAGTGCGTCTTCTAGACGGCGGCTCCAATCCTTCCTATTTGGCTGCACCACTTTCTCTAAGATCTGTTTGATCTCTCTGTTTGAGATCTCAACTTGCCCATTAGTTTGGGGGTGATATGCATTGGAGACCCTGTGCACAACTCCATACTTCCGGAGTAAAGCTTCCATGGTGCGGTTGTAGAAATGAGTGCCTTGGCCACTTATGATAGCCCGAGGTATTCCGAACCTGAAGAAGATATTGGACCTGACGAAATTTGCAACAACTCTAGAATCATTAGTCCTAGTGGGGATAGCTTCCACCCACTTTGAAACATAATCAACATCAAGTAGAATATAGAGAAAACCAAAAGATGCAAGGAAAGGACCCATAAAGTCAATTCCCCACACATCAAACACCTCACAGAAAAGCATAGGTTGTTGAGGCATTTCACTCTTACGAGTGATGACTGTACATGCTGTCTGACACTCTCTACAAGTGCGGTAAACCTCATAAGCATCTTTAAAAATGGTGGGCCAGTAAAAACCTGAATCTAGGATTTTTCTTGCAGTCCTATGTGGCCCAAAGTGTCCCCCTACTTGAGAAGCATGAGAAAAATGCAAAATAGATTCAATCTCATAGTCGGGGACACATCTCCTAATTACCTGATCACTGCCAAATTTCCAAAGGTATGGATCATCCCAAACATAGTATTTGGCATCACTCTTGAGTATGTGAATCTGTGCCCTAGTTGCACCTATCGGAAAAACACCAGCAACAAGATAGTTAACAATATTAGCAAACCAAGGAGTTACCCCATATAACTGTAAGAGCTGCTCATCAGGAAAGTCATCCTGAATGGGAGAAGGATCCTCATCTCTCTCTATTTTGCTCAAGTGATCAGCTACTAAATTCCCAGCTCCACTCTTATCCTTTATCTCCACACTAAACTCTTGGAGCAACAACATCCACCGAATCAATCTCGGTTTTGCTTCTGGTTTCTTCAACAAGTACTTTAAAGCTGCATGGTCAGTGAAAACAACAACCTTGGAACCTAGCAAATATGATCTGAATTTATCAAGAGCAAAAGCAATAGCTAGAAGTTCCTTTTCAGTAGTGGTGTAATTAGCCTGTGCAGCATCTAAAGTTCTAGAAGCATAGTAAATCACATGGGCAGCCTTGCCCACCCCTTGTGCCAGGACCGCCCCTACAGCATAGTTAGAGGCATCACACATAATCTCAAAAGGGAGGGTCCAGTCAGGTGGCTAGATGATGGGAGTGGAGGTCAATGCCTTCTTCAAGAAATCAAACGCCTTCTTGCAGTTGTCATCAAAGTTGAAAATGACATCATTCTTCAACAAGTTTGACAGAGGGATAGCTATCTTGCTGAAATCATTCATGATGCGCCTGTAAAAACCTGCATGACCAAGAAAAGAACGAATCTCGCGAACGCAAGATGGGTAAGGCAGTGTAGAAATCACATCAATCTTAGCAGGATCTACTGAAATACCCTTTTCAGAAATAATATGCCCCAAAACAATTCCCTGTTCAACCATAAAATGGCATTTTTTATAATTCAAAACAAGGTCAGTTTCAATGCATCTTTCCAAAACCAGATTCAAACTATTCAAGCATGCATCAAATGAGGAACCATAAACAGTAAAGTCATCCATGGACACTTCCATGCAATTCTCAATATATTCAGTAAAAATACTAATCATGCATCTCTGGAATGTGCCAGGAGCATTGCAAAGACCAAATGGCATACTCCTATAAGCAAATGTGCCGAATGGGCACGTGAAAGTTGTCTTCTCTTGATCCTCTGGTGCAATGTGGATCTGGAAGTAACCTGTAAAGCCATCAAGAAAACAATAGTGTGATTTACCTGCTAGCCGTTCAAGCATCTGATTGATGAACGGCTGATGAGTGTGATTTCACCTCATTTTCCATGTACATTTCTGCATGCATTTGCATATAGTTAGGCCATTTTAGTGTTTATTTTGTTTAGTTTTTCCTTTGGAACGGATAAGGTGGTATTGTGTGTTGTTTTGCAGATATTCATGATTAAATGCCCAAGAATTAGCAAGTATGAAGCTTGGAAGACTTAGAGCTTTGAAAGATAAGAAATTGAGCCAAGCAGAGAGCATCACGGCCTGGCCGTGATGGCCCTCACGGCCGTGAGGGAGCAAAGAGTGAAGAAAGAATTGAGCCGAGAAGTCAGAAGCTGTCACGGCCTAGCCGTGATGGCTATCACGGCCGTGACGTGTCAGCTGTGCCAGATCTCCAAAAGTCAGAGACGATCACGGCCTAGCCGTGATGTATATTACGGCCGTGATGAATCAGTTGGAAAAGTCAGAGACGATCACGGCCTAGCCGTGATGTATATTACGGCCGTGATGAATCAGTTGGAAAAGTCAGAGACGATCACGGCCTAGCCGTGATGTCCATCACGGCCGTGATTTGTTTGTTGGAAAAGTCAGAAAGGATCACGGCCTAGCCGTGATGAGTATCACGGCCGTGATGAATCAGAAAGTGAAGCGGTGCCAAGTCAGAAACCATCACGGCCTGGCCGTGATGGCTGTCACGGCCGTGACCGGCCACGAGTACTAGAAAAACTGAGCAGAACAGAAGAATTAGGATCATTCAGAAAACCCAAAAGAAATACCCTCTGCTGCTGTGGCTGTGTGCATCATTCCATGGAGCTCTCCCTTTTCCTCATCTCTGTAATAATTCCTTTTGTTTTACTTTCAATTATGTGTAGCTAAACTCCTCTTTGTTGGGGTTAGACTATCATTATCCGAACTTGGTTGTAATATGACTTGAGATTAATACGTTTCCTTCTTCTTTATGAGTATATAATTCTATGCTTAATGCTTTCCTAGGTTTGATCATCTTAGGAATGATTAGTTGCTTTAATAGACAATTGAAAGGTTGATGTTAAAGTATGCTCATGAATTATATGCCAAGTAGTCCAAGAACCTAGACATAGGTGTTGGCTACTTGCAATCTTATGAATCTTGTCTTAATGCAATTTCTCTTATTAATCCACCTAAGACATTAGGGTTTAATTTGGGATTTTAGGCTCAATGCACCTAAGACATTAGGCTTGAGTATATTAGAAAAGATTCGATTGTCATAAGGGGAGTAGGAACTGTGTTAGTTATCATTTCATAACAACCAAGGGAGGATTAGCTTAGTTTAACCCCAACAATCTTATATCATTGTTATTCATCTCTCTGTTTTCACGTTAACTGTTTGAGAAAAATCCAAAAAGAACAAAAATATTTTCTTCTTGTTTGTTTGCTAGATGTTAAAACAACCTTCAATCCAAAATCCGATCGCCTAGATAGTAGTCAATTTTGCGAAGTGGTAATTGTCCACGATCCCTGAGAACGATATCCGGTCTCACCGTTTTTATTACTTGCAACGAACCGGTACACTTGCCGAGTCCGTGTCAAGTTTTTTGGCGCCAGATTCGGGATCGGTGTGCCAATATCACGAGTACCAAAGGGGACTCCTAATTTAGGCATTTTAATTTTTTTCTGTTTTCCTACTGTGTTTCGTTCTTAATTCCTATATCTCTGCTGTGAATTTCTGCAAGTGCTGTTTTTTCTGTTTGTTCTGTGCTACTCCGTTTGTTCAGTGTATGCGAGGTACAATCGACCCAGGTGAACTCCAATTCGAACCTGAGATCGAGAGACTCTGCAGAAGGAATAGAAAGAGAACCAAGGCAAGACAGAACAGAGAAAAAGCATCTTCTAGTAGACAAGAGCAGCAAGTTGAGTTACCCAGTGTGCAAGAACCACAAACTGAAATAGCAGCTGTCACCATGGCAGAAGGGAATGCACCAAGGAGAACAATGGGGGACTACACTTCCCCTAGAGTTGATAGATGTGGAACTCCGATTGTGAGACCTGCAGTGGCCTGCAATAATTTCGAAATCAAGGCCTCACTCCTCCACCTTGTGCAGCAAAACCAATTTGGAGGGTTGGAGAGTGAAGATCCTCATGCTCACATTGGTACCTTCATTGAGCTGTGTGACACCATCAAGTTAAATGGAGCTTCCGATGAGGCCATTCGGTTAAGGCTTTTCCCTTTCTCTTTGAGGGATAGAGCCAAAGCATGGCTTCAATCTCATCCTCATGGAAGCATCATCACCTGGAACGACTTGGTCAGCAAATTTTTGTCTCGCTTCTTCCCGCCGTCAAGGATGATCAAACTGAGATCAGAGATCAATGCCTTTGCACAGAGGGATGGTGAGTCACTATATGAAGCCTGGGAGAGGTTCAAGTCTTTACTCGCAGCTTGCCCAAATCATGAACTAGAGACATGGCAGCAGGTCGCAACTTTTGTTAATGGGCTCAACAGGAATTCAAGAAGCATGATTGAAGCGGCTGCAGGAGGTACATTGAGTCAGAAGACACCGGAAGAAGCAAAGGACTTGATTGAGAACATGGCTAACAATGACTATCAAATGCCTAGTTCTCGGTCAATGGTCAGTAGAGGTGTTCTTGAGCTGGATGAAATTGGTGCCCTCAAGGCACAAATGGCTATTCTTACCAAACAATCGGGGTCGGTTCAACCGCGAGAACTCTCAAGTACAAGCTGTTCAAGTTCAAGGTGCCTCAGTGTGTGATTTTCGTGGAGGCAACCATGCAAATGGGAACTGTGAGATCAATGTGGTTGGAAGCTCGGGACAAGAAGAGGTAAACTATATGGGCAACCAAGGGCCTAGAAATGATCCCTACTCCAACACCTACAATCCGGGGTGGCGCAATCATCCCAACTTTAGTTGGAGACAAGGACAAAGTTCAAATACTCAAGCAAAGCCTCCTCAAGAGAGTTCGAGCAAATTGGAGAACCTCCTAGGCCAGTTCATGCAAGTTACTCAAGAGAGTATAAAGAATCAGAATGCTTCAATCAAGAACTTGGAGCATCAAATGGGCCAACTAGCAAGGCAGATGGCAGAGAGACCTCCAGGACAATTGCCTGGGGATACTGAGAAGAACCCAAGGGAAGATTGTAAAGCCATTGTTACAAGAAGTGGGAGAATGCTAAGTCCACAAGAAAAAGAGAAGGAAGAGAAGACAAGTGATGCAGGAATTGACAAGGGGCAATCTGAAGAGGTAAACAATGAAGAACCCGGAACTTCCCAAGGTACTACCTCTAATCCTATTGATGTAGAAGCTGAAGAACCACAGAGGGAGAAATTGGTTGATGAAGAATTTGCGAAGAAGAAGACTAGAAGACAGATTCTGGAAGAGGTTGATAATCCCAAGGAGCTGCCCCCATATTTCAGAATTCCATACCCCCAACGGTTGAAGAAAGAAGCAAAAGATCAACAGTTTTCTAAGTTCCTGGATGTATTCAAAAAGCTACAAATAAACATCCCGTTTGCTGAAGCTCTACAGCAAATGCCTTCCTACGCAAAATTCATGAAGGAGATCCTTACAAACAAAAGAAGGTGGAAGGAGGATACAGTTATGCTTACTGAAGAGTGCAGCGCTATACTTCAAAGGAAGCTACCAGTAAAAATGAAGGACCCGGGCAGTTTCACTATCCCATGCACGATTGGTCATCTGAACATAGGGAGAGCATTGTGCGATTTAGGGGCAAGTATTAATTTGATGCCGCTCTCCATTTTCAAGAAGCTGGGGATTGGTGAGGTAAAACCAACAGGAATTTCTCTTCAATCGCGGACCGCTCAATTACATATCCCTATGGTGTTGTGGAGGATTTGTTGGTGAAGGTAGATAAGTTCATTTTTCCAGCAGACTTTGTGGTGTTAGATATGGTGAAGATGGTGATACTCCTCCGATTCTTGGGAGACCATTCCTAGCAACAGTAGAGCCTTGATCGATGTCAATCAAGGGAATTGGTGCTTCGGGTACAAGACGAAAAGGTCACTTTTAATGTGTTTGAAGCGATGAAACACCCAAGTGACAAGGACACATGCATGATAGTGGACCTCATTGATCCATTATCTCGACAAGAGTTTGCACCGGAAGTTTGAGGATTCGTTAGAAGCCGCTCCGATGGTAGAGGATGTAGAGGAAGAGGTATGTGCGGAAGAAGTTGATCTAATGATTAAATCTCCGGAAGCTTGTCCGGTTGTGAGTACCGATGAAGACAAAGTGGTGGAAGATGTGAGAATTGAAGATAAGGGTGACCCACCGGTGCTAGAGTTGAAGGAATTGCCATCCCATCTCCGTTATGCCTTCCCGGGGATGAACTCTTCATTCCCAGATTATCATCGATAGTGGGTTGAATTCCTTGGAAGAGGAGAAGTCGTTGAGGGTGCTTAGGGAGCACAAATCTGCAATTGGATGGTCTATGTCCGATTTGAAAGGGATAAGCCCCTCCTTCGCATGCACAAAATCCGTGTGGAGGAAAAATTCAAGCCCGGTTAGACAACCGCAAAGAAGACTCAACCCGAATATGAAGGAAGTTGTGAGGAAGGAGATTGTGAAGTTGTTGGATGCGGGCATTATCTATCCCATCTCACGATAGTCCATGGGTGAGTCCGGTCCAAGTTGTCAAGAAAGAAAGGGGGATGACAGTGGTGGCGAATGAAAAGAATGAACTTATTCCCTCCAGGACCGTGTCCGGATGGAGGGTATGCATTGACTACGAAGACTGAATGAGGCCACTAGAAAAGACCACTTTCCATTACCCTTCATTGATCGGATGCTAGAGAGGTTGGCGGGTCATGCTTTCTGCTTGTTTCCTTGATGGATACTCCGGGTATAACCAGATTGTGGTTGACCCGGAGGACCAAGAGAAGACCGCTTTCACCTGCCCTTATGGAGTCTATGCATACAGGAGAATGCCTTTCGGGTTGTGCAATGCACCCGCCACTTTTCAAAGGTGCATGCTCTCCATATTTTCTGATATGAATGAGAAGTTTATTGAGGTATTTATGGACGATTTTTCTGTATTTGGTGATTCATTTGATAAATGTTTGAATAATCTTGCCTGTGTCCTAAAAAGGTGCCAAGAAACTAACCTCGTTTTAAATTGGGAAAAATGCCATTTCATGGTTAGGGAGGGTATAGTTCTTGGGCACAAAATTTCATCGAGGGGGATGGAGGTTGATAGAGCCAAAATTGAAGTGATTGAAAAACTTCCTCCTCCCCTAAATGTGAAAGGTGTTAGAAGCTTCCTAGGGCATGCGGGTTTTTATAGAAGGTTCATAAAAGATTTTTCAAAAATAGTGAAACCCTTATGCAAGCTTTTGGTAGCTGATACTCCTTTTATATTTGATGATGATTGCATGTATGCCTTCAAAATTTTGAAAGAAAAACTCACCACTGCACCAGTCATTGCTCCTCCAGATTGGAGTTTACCTTTTGAGCTAATGTGTGATGCAAGTGACTATGCGGTGGGAGCCATTTTGGGCCAAAGAAAAAACAAAGTGCTGCATGTCATTTACTATGCCAGTCGTGTGCTTAATGATGCCCAATTGAATTACACTACGACTGAAAAAGAGTTGCTTCTCTGTGGTATTTGCTTTTGATAAATTTAGATCCTACTTGATTGGTTGTAAAACTACAGTCTACACTCGATCATTCTCGCTTTGAGATATCTCGATGACTAAACAGGATGCTAAGCCAAGGCTTATTAGGTGGATACTTGCTACTCCAAGAGTTTGATTTGGAAATAAAGGACAAGAAAGGAGTGGAGAATGTGGTAGCCGACCATTTGTCCAGGCTTCCACAAGCAGAGGTCCAAGCAGAAGCAAAGTTGCCAATTCAAGAGGAGTTCCCAGATGAACAGTTGTTTGTGGTGCAAGTGGCACCTTGGTTCGCGGATATTGCAAATTACAAGGCGGCCAATAAAATTCCTAAGGACTTCAATGCGCAACAGAGGAAGAAGCTCATTCATGATGCCAAGTTCTACATTTGGGATGAGCCGTATCTTTTCAAAAGGGGTTCAGATGGAATTCTGAGGAGGTGCATACCACGAAGAAGAAATTAATGGGGTGTTGACCCACTGCCACAACTCACCCTATGGAGGACACTTTGGTGGTGAGAGGACCGCGATGAAGATTTTGCAAAGCGGGTTGTTTTGGCCCACTATTTTCAAGGACTCCCGAGCTTGGGTGATGAATTGTGATAAATGCCAGAGGACCGGTAGTATTTCTAAGAGAAATGAGATGCCCTTAAAGGGTATATTGGAGGTAGAGCTCTTTGACGTATGGGGGATTGACTTCATGGGTCCTTTCCCGTCGTCTTACAACAACAAGTACATCCTGGTGGCAGTTGATTATGTGAGCAAGTGGGTGGAAGCCGTGCCAACTTTGAAGGATGATGCAAGAACTGTGATCAGTTTTGTGAGGAAGAATATTTTTACCCGGTTTGGGACCCCTAGGGCTATCATTAGTGATGGAGGTACCCACTTCTGCAATAAGGAGTTTGATGCAGTGCTTGCCAAGTTTGGGGTGAACCACAAAGTTACCACCCCATACCATCCCCAAACCAGTGGGCAAGTGGAATTGTCCAACCGGGAGTTGAAGAGAATTTTGGAAAAAACTGTGAACAATGCAAGGAAGGACTGGGCGAAGAAAGTTGATGATGCACTTTGGGCTTATCGGACTGCTTATAAGACGCCTATTGGTATGTCACCTTACCAATTGGTGTTCGGGAAATCATGTCATCTTCCGGTAGAGCTACAACACCGTGCTTTTTGGGCAGTGAAGGCCCTAAACTTTGATGCAAGGCTGGCCATGGACAAGAGGATGCTTCAATTGAATGAGTTAGATGAGTTCCGACTCTTGGCTTATGAGAGTGCCAGGATATACAAGGAAAGAACCAAGTTCTGGCATGATAAATACATTCTTCCCAAGCAATTTGAAGAAGGCCAGTCAGTTCTGCTGTTTAACTCAAGACTCAAGCTCTTTCCAGGCAAATTGAGATCAAGATGGTCAGGCCCATTCTATGTCAAGTCTGTTTCTCCATTTGGTTCCGTTAAATTGGAAGATCCATCATCCGGTGATACCTTCACGGTTAATGGACAAAGACTAAAGCACTACCTTGGAGGCAACTTTGATCGTCAGGCGATTTCTGTCACTCTTCAGGCACCATCTTAGTAAAAAAAAAAAAAAAAAATCATCCGTCAAGCTAGTGACGTTAAAGAAGCGCTTATTGGGAGGCAACCCAATCTTTATTTTTTTATATAATTTTCATCTTCTCTTTTGTTTTTAATTTCCCCTCTTGAATAATTTGAGAAGCTCAAGAGGTTTGTTAATAGTTTGTTGAGTGATTCCAGATGTTGAAGGAAGGAGGAGAAGAAGGGCAAGAAGAAACAAAACCAGAAAGCATGTGATTCAGCACCACTACCACCTTGTGAGTTGTTCCAGTTTTCTCCCCTCTCTAAGTTTAATTATTTACATTGAGGACAATGTAAGTCTTTAAGCTTGGGGTAGGGGTACTCTTCTTTTCTTGCATTGTAAATATTGCATCCATATATGCATTGTAAATATTGCATTCATATAGGCTTAAGTTGCATGATCGCATGATTCGGTTACCCCTGCTTAGATTGAACATATGATAGTAAGAGCTAAGTGCCAATTTTTCAGTGATGGTGAATTTTGGACCCTGATTTTCTATTCTTGTAATTTGGCTTCATTAAATATGCTTGAGATGTTCTTGGATAGTTGATGATTAGCATGTGTTTCTATGGATTTATGTTCTCACTGGTTCTTGAACTGATGAATGTGAGCTTTTGAGCCATTAGGGGGCACTCACTAAATCTGCCCCCGTTCTTTGTGTAGAGTGTTTTCCTCTTGGACTGTTTTTCTCTAGAACTTGACTTGAAACCATTTCGAAACTAGAAAATTTTTGGAAACATTTTTGAAAATGATTGAGGCAATAGGTATTTTTTCCGGCCTTCTGAACTTTGAATGTGTAAATGCTACCCTTAGTTGCCCATTTTGAGCCGGAATGAATAGCATGCTTTTCTTGGTGCCCTGAAATGTTTTGTTAAATATGCTTATGAGGGACCTTCTAAAGTACTGTGCAAAAATGGGTTAGAAAATGTAGTTGAAAGTTGGGATGATGAAAAGAAAAAGATGAATCTGAAAAAAAAAAAAAAAAAAAAAAATTTTACTTCTCTTGGATTGAAAAATCTCCCCTTCTCCAAACAAAAGAAAAAAAAAAAAAAAGAAAAAAAAAAAAAAGAAGAAGAGAAAAAGAAATAAAAATGGGGAAGGGGATGACAAAAAAGGAATGAGAAGTAGAAAAAAAAATGAAAGAATGGTGGAAGAGTAAACTGAAACCCAAGAAAGGTATTTTAGAAGGTCGTGCCTTGCAATGCTTGATTGTTTGTATAACCTTTTGAAATTTCCTGTTTTTGAAATTCCCACCTGAAAATTGATCCCATGGCCTCATTACAACCAAAGAATAAGACCTCTTGATTCTTAGATGTTTTCATTAATAAAGTGAAGATATGGTTGATAGTCAAGCTTATGGTAGGAATCATTCTTTGAGGAAAATGGAGTGAAATGTCATATTCCCTTAACACTTGAGTGAGTGAGGCAAGAAAGAGGGCCAAGCAAATGAACAAGCTTGGGGTGAGCTGCAAGTGAGATAGAGTGCCCGAATTAGTGAGAATGTGAGTCTAGGGAAACTAAGCCCTAATTGGACTTGAATTGATTGTCTCTTGCTGAAATAATTGATTTTTTGTTGCTTGGATCATTTTATTCGGGTTCTAAGTTCACTATCATTGTCTCTGGTTGTTTTCATCTTATGGCCTTGGTTTTTGCTTGAGGACAAGCAAAGTCTTAAGCTTGGGGTGATTTGATGAGTGTGATTTCACCTCATTTTCCATGTACATTTCTGCATGCATTTGCATATAGTTAGGCCATTTTAGTGTTTATTTTGTTTAGTTTTTCCTTTGGAACGGATAAGGTGGTATTGTGTGTTGTTTTGCAGATATTCATGATTAAATGCCCAAGAATTAGCAAGTATGAAGCTTGGAAGACTTAGAGCTTTGAAAGATAAGAAATTGAGCCAAGCGAGAGAGCATCACCTGGCCGTGATGGCCTCTCACTACCGTGAGGGAGCAGATAGTGAAGAAAGAATTGAGCCAGAAGTCGGAAGTCGCTCACGGCCTAGCCGTGATGGCTATCACGGCCGTGACGTGTCAGCTGTGCCAGATCTCCAAAAGTCAGAGACGATCACGGCCTAGCCGTGATGTATATTACGGCCGTGATGAATCAGTTGGAAAAGTCAGAGACGATCACGGCCTAGCCGTGATTTGTTTGTTGGAAAAGTCAGAAAGGATCACGGCCTAGCCGTGATGAGTATCACGGCCGTGATGAATCAGAAAGTGAAGCGGTGCCAAGTCAGAAACCATCACGGCCTGGCCGTGATGGCTGTCACGGCCGTGACCGGCCACGAGTACTAGAAAAACTGAGCAGAACAGAAGAATTAGGATCATTCAGAAAACCCAAAAGAAATACCCTCTGCTGCTGTGGCTGTGTGCATCATTCCATGGAGCTCTCCCTTTTCCTCATCTCTGTAATAATTCCTTTTGTTTTACTTTCAATTATGTGTAGCTAAACTCCTCTTTGTTGGGGTTAGACTACTGTTATCTGAACTTGGTTGTAATATGACTTGAGATTAATACAGTTTCCTTCTTCTTTATGAGTATATAATTCTATGCTTAATGCTTTCCTAGGTTTGATCATCTTAGGAATGATTAGTTGCTTTAATAGACAATTGAAAGGTTGATGTTAAAGTATGCTCATGAATTATATGCCAAGTAGTCCAAGAACCTAGACATAGGTGTTGGCTACTTGCAATCTTATGAATCTTGTCTTAATGCAATTTCTCTTATTAATCCACCTAAGACATTAGGGTTTAATTTGGGATTTTAGGCTCAATGCACCTAAGACATTAGGCTTGAGTATATTAGAAAAGATTCGATTGTCATAAGGGGAGTAGGAACTGTGTTAGTTATCATTTCATAACAACCAAGGGAGGATTAGCTTAGTTTAACCCCAACAATCTTATATCATTGTTATTCATCTCTCTGTTTTCACGTTAACTGTTTGAGAAAAATCCAAAAAGAACAAAAATATTTTCTTCTTGTTTGTTTGCTAGATGTTAAAACAACCTTCAATCCAAAATCCGATCGCCTAGATAGTAGTCAATTTTGCGAAGTGGTAATTGTCCACGATCCCTGAGAACGATATCCGGTCTCACCGTTTTTATTACTTGCAACGAACCGGTACACTTGCCGAGTCCGTGTCAACGGCAAAGGAAAGTGATCCTTTCTAGTAGCCTGGTTCAATCTCCTGTAATCAATGCAAACTCTCCAGCTATTCTGAACTCTAGTGGGGACAAGTTCATTGTTTTCATTTTTCACCACTGTGAGTCCAGATTTCTTCGGTACAACTTGCACTGGGCACACCCAATTACTATCAGAGATAGGGTATATGATACCCGCATGCAAGAGTTTTGTTACCTCCTTCTTCACAACATCAAGAATCAATGGATTGAGCCGCCTTTGGGGCTGCCTAACTGTTTTAGCCCCATCCTCCAATAGAATCCTATGCATATACTTGGAGGGACTAATACCTGGTATGTCAGCCAAGGTCCACCCAATTGCCTTCTTATGCTTCTTCAAAACCTCCAAAAGCTTAGTTTCCTAGTCAGAATCAAGGTTAGAGGAAATTATAACTGGAAGTTTTTCATTCCTCTCCAAGTAAGCATATTTCAGATTTCCATGAAGTGGCTTAAGCTCTAAGGAGGGTGGCTGCTCAATGGATGGTATGTTTGGGGCAGCCGGGCTGTCCAGAACAGCTGAATAAACAGCTTCACTCACACTGTCACCCTGCAAGGTAGCATCAATCTCAGCACAAACAGCACAAGTGTCAGTGTTAGTACAATCAACACATGAATAAACATCATCAAAACCAGAAATAGATGGAAAATCAACAACCAAGTCATCATAAGTGTCATCAACAATTTCAGAGAGCAACTCTATTTGAAAAACAGAATGCTCTTCCAAGGGATGCTTCATAGCATCGAAAATGTTGAATTTTGCAACAATGTCACCAAATTGCAAGGACATGGTTCCATCGTGAACATCGATCTTTGTCTTTGCCATCTTCATGAACGGTATGCCCAGAATGATTGGTGATCTGCTCTAATTCGTTTCTCCTTCCATATCTAGAATGTAAAAATCAGCAGGGAAAATCAAGTCATCAACTTGAACAAGCACATCTTCTATTACTCCAATGGGGCGAGCATTGGTCCTGTTTGCCAACTGAATAGTAAGACCTGTATGCTCCAAGGGACCAAGATCAAGATTGTTGAAGACAGAAGTAGGCGTAACATTGATAGAAGCTCCTAAATCCAACATGCAATTGTCGAATTTACTATCCCCAATGGTGCATGGAATGGCAAAAGTTCCCGGATCCTTGCATTTCTGTGGCATTGCCTGAGTGAGGGCTGAGACGGTAACCTTTTCAGGTGCAGTCTTAGGTTGAATGAGGGCTGAAACATTTCGCCCAAAATTGACTCTCTCATTTCCCTTCAACCTCCTCTTGTGTGTGCACAAATCCTTCAGAAACTTCGCATATCTCGGAACCTGCTTAATCACATCAATAAGCGGGATGTTTACTGCCACCTTTCTGAATACATCCAGAATCTCTCTCTCTTTGTCTTCATCATCAATCTTTTTACTTTTCAGTACTCTCTACGGGAAGGGAATTGGAGGCACATACTCCTTTTCAGCCTCAACAACAACAGAAGGTTCAGGTGTTACCTCAACATCTTTTTTATTTTCAGGGGCTGATTCTGCAACTTTTCCGGATCTCAAGGAAATTGCACTCACATTAGGATTGGGGGCATTAGGATTCACTACTGTTTGTGCAGGTAGGTGGTTCGATCCTTAAGCTTGCTGCATGGCATTCATCGAAGTGACAAGCTGTCCAATCTGTGTTTGCAAAGCATGAATACTAGAATCCGTTCGCTGCTGAAACTGGAGATTTTGTGCAGCCATTTGCTTGACAAGGTCCTCTAGTGAAGGTCCAAAAGGTGCAGAGGTGGTCACTTGGGGAGAATTCTGTGGTGGTGCCAACGGTAACATTGGCTGTTGCTGTTGCCTTGATTGTAAAGATTGGCTGCATATGCTTGAGGCAAATCAGTGACTGACTCATCTTTCAGAATGGGGCATGTATCGGTCAAGTGTTCAGGAGAAGTACAGATACCACACAACCTTTCTGTTTGAACTTTGTCTACTGCCAGCTGTTTCACTAGAGAGATAAGCTCATCAATTCTGGTTTCAAGGGCCTTGTTGGACGGAGAAACATGGACATCATTCACACCCCTTGTCTCGACAGAATTGTTTCTGGTTGTGAACTGCTGGGAGTTGAGTGACATGTTCTCAATCAGTGACTTGGCAGCGGCTGGAGTCTTATCAACAAGCGGTCCCCCGCTAGCAGCATCCAAAATGTTTGTCCATTGGTAGCAACCCCTCATAAAAGTACTGAATAAGCAGTTGCTCGGAAATCTGGTGCTGAGGACAACTGGACACCAACTTCTTGAATCTCTCCCAGTACTCGGCCAATGACTCATTGCCTTGTCTAATGACACATATCTCCTTCCTGATTGATGCATCTCTGGAGGCAGGGAAGTATCTCTCTAGGAAGACTTTCCTCAAATCATTCCAGGTTATAACAGAATTCGGTTCAAGGTAATACAACCAATCCTTTGCAGCACCTTGAAGTGAGAATGGGAAGGCTCTCAGCTTGATATGGTCTTCTGTTATTCCCTCCGGTCTCAAAGGTGTAGAGAAAACAACCTGCAATTCCTTCAGATGTTTATGTGGATCCTCACTTGCAAGACCACTAAACCTTTCAACAAGTGTATTAAACCAGATTTCAATTCAAAAGGAGCAACAACATCAGCATATTCAATACACAAACCATTATAATTAACATCAGGAGCAACAAGCTGTCTTAATGTTTTATGATCAGCCATGTTATCAAAAGCAAGTTTAGAATCAGAATCGCTACTGGTTGGTGAACTAGTGCTAGCATGAATTACTCTACGGCGTGTGTGCAAAGTTCTTTCAATTTCAGGATCATAATCAAACAGATTAGAACAACCAGACCTAGTAGCCAGAACTAATTCAGCAGAAAATAAAAAAGAAAATGCGAAAATAACAACAAGAGTCTCCGCCAACGGCGCCAATTTTGACACGCTGTCGCACACGGGTCAAAAAGAACGAGTGGTTTAAAAAACTCCAGCTAGGGCACGACAACTCGAGTATCGTATCACAAGGACTCTCGGATTGTTATTAACCTCAAAAATCAGTTTGGGGGGGGGGGGGGGTTGAGATTGAAAAATTCAATTAAGAAAAACAGAGCAAGGAGTGATTATCAATAAGTTAACGCGATTAATCTGCTGTTTTGGTTTCTCACTATCATTGATTCATATAATTCCGTTGCCCTAAGAGGATTCTAATCCCTTTTCGATTGTGGCAGCAATTAACAAGCGAAATTGGCACTACGAGATGTATGTTCCTAATTCCCGAATTAAGCAAACAGGGTGAAACACTCGTGAATTAAGCAAACACGATTGAACACACGCGAATTAAGCAAATGCGACTAGGTATAGGAACATAGAATCACCGAAATAAATCAACACTTATTCTATACAACCTGAATTAAGCAAACAAGACATATAGGATAGTATTGAAAGGAAGAAGCAAATTGATCCGGGAATTACAGAACTCAAGTGTCAGCGGAAACCGATTACAGCAGATTAATCCAAAGGGATTAGTTCTCCATCACAAATATGACAATAGCCTAAAAATATAATGTAAACAGTGAAAACTGGATGTTCATTCTGTGTCTGTTGCGCTCCTATATATAGAGAGGCCGCGCGTCACGGCCAGGTCGTGATGGCCATGATGCATTCTGACTTTGGGTGCTGATCTGTCATGGTCGTGACCTTCATCACGGCTAGGCCGTGATCAATTTTGACTTGTTGTGTCTTCTCATTACGCCCGTGATGGGTGTCACGGCTGGGCCGTGATGCTTTCTGACTTTCATGGGTAGCTCATCACGGCCGTGACCAGCGTCACGGCCTGGGCGTGATGGCTTCTGCTTCAAGTGTCCTTCCCTTTTTGCTCTTTTTATTAACCTGAAAACATGAAATAGCAGTAAATGCTTTATTTGACTCAAAATCAACTAAAATACCCTAAAACTACTTAAGAGACTCAAAATGTTACTTGAGGACAATTTAATCCAAATTTGGGCGAAAACGAGATTAAACTCGAATAAAACCATGGTCTTACTAGTTATAAAACTAGATGAGCCAAAGACTGATCAAGTAGTATCTAATTTGAGAACTCAGGATGATAATATCTCTGCTCCACATGATGTGAGTGATTTTTATGTTCCTACCCTGCCACAATCACCACCCTCACCACTAACACATATAGATAATAGCATTACCATTGGAGCCCCCTTTCCAAAACCATTGAAAACCTTGTTTCCACCCATAATTCCCTCTTCCACTCTCTATGCTGGCAAATCTGAAAATTAGGCCAAAGTACAGAGAGAATGGAAAATACTTTTCCACACCATTCCACAAGAATCAGAACTCATTCTGACAAAATGGTATCCTCTGGCTGAGTATGAGTATGAACCCCTCAACATCTATCCATACTGGGTCAATCCTGAACTCCACACTCCAACTGGCCCATTCCCTTCCCAAATGTTCAATGAACATGGACCTCTCCTCATCCACCTTACCCAACAAAGTTTTCCTGCCAGAAAAATCTACCCCAACCTAGTGAAACTTCCACCCCTTAAACCATTCACTGATGGAGTAGAAAGAGTAATCATATCTGATTGGCATACTGATCCCATCAAGAAGGATCATGGGAGTGTTCTTGAAAAAAGAGCCAGATCCTTCAGGCAAATTCCTTTTGTCATGGATCGGACTACAAAATGGATGACTTTCAAACCTCCAAGAATATATGGAGCTGTTGTTGACCAGTTTCTGGACACACTCATGTATGAGATGTTGAAATGGGAATTTAGCCACTTCAGAGCAGATAGGGCTGCATGATTTGTCCCTCCAACCTGGTTAAGACACTCCAATTCTACAAATGTTGGAGTCAAGCCCAACAAGATCTGTCCTAGGTTGTCAATGATTGATCTAAACAAGGACAAGGACAGGAAGCATCCAAGGCACAAAGGAAAGATGCCAGTAGTTGAAGATATTATGCTAGATCTCAGTTCTAAACCCTTTGACCACTCACAAATGGATTATATTCAGTCCTTGCCAATTGAGATGGTCACTGAGGCTAACTATGCAGGAGCTTTCTAGCAATCCCACCTAATTCACTGCACCAGAGAAGCCTCCACTTCTGGCCTGACTGCTGAAGAGAAGAAGAAAACTCCTAAATTCAGAGGTAGATGTGGACTTTCTCGTGTCAGATATCTGATCTTCAAATATCTGTGGGGACTTCCAATAACCAACCGTGATGTGGAAATTCCTAATCCAATTCACTGGGCAAAGGATATCCCTGAGCCAATTCTACAATATGCTTTTTCCTCAGCCTTAACCTCATCCTCTGAGCATACAACAAAAGAATTAGTTGTAGAACGCCCTGAGCTGAATGTTGAAATCTTCTTAAAACCTGCTTCTGAACCTTCAACTCCCTAAGCTGATGTCGTTCTTTGTTGCTCTTTGTTGAGCCAACTCTGACAAAACGGTCTGATGAGATATGTGCTTCTAAGCAAGGTGTTGAGTCTGCTAAGACATCTTCTCAACCATTAGCTCTTGCTATGGTTCATCCTCCAGCCCAAGCTCAAGACACTGTCTCAGACTCTGCTGAAAGCTCAAGACAATTATCCTTGCCATCAAATCTTGAGGACATCATTGGAAGAATTGTTGATGATAAGGTTGGTAAGATAGTTGAAGAGAAGACAAAGCAGATGGCACAACAAATTGAGGAAAGAGTACAAAAGCAAGTTCAAGATACCCTGACCCCTACCAATGCTATGGTGACTCAAATGCTGGCCTTATTAATGGAATTTCAGAAAAACCAAAATCGAAACCAACCCCCTCCACCACCTCCTTCTACTTAAATCTCTTCTTTCTTATTTATTTTGCTGACAGTGATGATCCTCTCCTTTTTACCTTTTTGGCTGATGACAAAAAGGGGGAGAAAGGAAAAGAAAGAGAATTATAAATATCAAGTCTGTTGTTGAAAATCTCTTATGTGTTTGCATTTGTATATTCTCTTCTACTTGATAAATTGCTCTGCTTTACTTATGTTTAAAATATTTGCTTTGATGTCTGCTGCTCTGATACTTGTGTTTATATAGATTCTAAGAATGATAAGTGCTTGTACCTATCTGTTAGTATTAAAGTCTGCTTAAGTATTTGAATGCTTTGTCTTAGGGGAAGCCTTGCAAGCTCTCTTAGACTTTGCTATTTAAATTTAATCAGTTTTTGTCATCATCAAAAAGGGGGAGATTGTTGGAACCAAAGTGGTTTTGGATTTAATAATCTCTAAGTTTTGATGCTTACAAAAGGATTAAATTTGCTTGGCAAAGTATTAATTGAGATCTAACTAGTGCTTTCAGTTATGCAGGAACACCTTTATAAGTAAAATAAACTTGGGATAAGTTCCAATTGAAAAATACGCGTCCACCCCTGCAGACGGGCTGCTCAAGAACTGTGGTAATTTTACCTTGTTATTTTTCTTAGTAGACGAGGCTATAAATGAATACCTAAATAAATTGTTAGGAACAGCAAGTCCAAAGACTTGAAAATAAACGCTTCCATCTTGCCACATCAGCAGACGAGTGATATCCTTGAAACTCAAGTATACATCCATAGTGCCTAACTAAAATTCAGTAGAAGTCCATTGTGCCACGTCATTGGACAGAATTTCTCTAAAGACTTTGCAAGTCCAAAGACCTGTGTGGACGAGCGCTTCTGCCACATAAGTGGACGAGCAGAATAAAATCTTGTGTAGATGCGTTCTTAAACCAAGTAGACGGTTATCTATGTTCTATATCTTTACTACCTTGAATATGATTCAATGCAATCTGGTCCACGATGAATTTATTTCAAATGATTGATATTTATTTCAAAGGAATATATGTTCTTTATAATTATTAACATCGTGTTCCTTTGTGAGAAAGTTCATAGTACTATCAAGGAAATACAAAAAGCAAATAGTACAATTGGAATTGCAAAACGATCTGTACGATGACATCTTTATTGCTGGACAAAAGTTGGGTTATACACAAAGGAGGAAAGAAAGTTTTTAACGTAAAATTGCTCATAACAATGAGCCTCCATTTTGTGATTTTCTGATAACCAAGGATGCCTTTCAACTCGCCCAAAATCAAGCTATCAGTCACAACGGATATCATGCATTAAATGCTATCTCTAAACGGGATTATTCAAAGTAACCGTTGAAGAATTACAAGAGAAGAAAAATGTCACTATATATTGAAGACCTCAGATACTGAAGAAGGAAAAAAACACTGACCTGCACAATTTTGGTAGTAGAATTTTTGCCATTTGATCAGTTACAAGATGTTCAAAGCTCATATTCTTGTTGTAAAGCAAAAGTCTGTAATTCATAAGGTTGAATATTTGTATAAAATATTCATTAGATCTTAAACCTTCATACCCTCACATATAGTGAGTTAGAAAGATCTTAGAAAAATCTGTGATAGAGTTAGAGCCTGAAGAGGCTTGACAAGAAAGCAATACTTGTAGCCTGGAGAGGTGAAGAATACTTGTTGTAGAAACTATTTGGAAATAGTGGAGAAAATCCTTCAAGTAGAAGGGACTGGACGTAGCTCTTGGTTGGTAAAGAGTGAACCAGGATAAAATACCAGAGTGAATTTTCTATCCCTTATCTTTTACAGTTTTATTTATTTTTACTAACTGTGGGATTTGATTTTGGTTTTGTTAATCTTTTTTTAAAAAAAAGATTTCTTGTGTGCCTAATCTTTTTATCTTCTGCTTGTGAAAAAGTTGTTCAAAAAGGGTTTTTGTGAAAATAATTAACAAACACAATTCAACCCCCCCTTCTTGTGTTTGCCTGTGCCAACTTTAGTTCCCTTTAAAGTCGGAAAGTTCTTTGTACCGGCTGATTTTGTGGTTTTAGAGATGGAGGAAGATTCTCAAATTCCCATCATTCTTGGAAGGCCTTTCTTGGCCACTGCTTAAGCTATAATTGATGTGAAAAATGGTAAATTATCTTTGACAACTGGTAATGATAAGGTTGAATTTGATTTGTCTAATGCTGTAAAACAATTTCTAATAACCAAGGATGCCTTTCAACTCGCCCAAAATCAAGCTATCAGTCACAACGGATATCATGCATTAAATGATATCTCTAAACGGGATTATTTAAAGTAACCATTGAAGAATTACAAGAGAAGAAGAAAGTCACTATATATTGAAGACCTCAGATACTGAAGAAAAAAAAATACTGGCCTGCACAATCTTGCTAGTATAACTTTTGCCATTTGATCAGTTACAAGATATTCAAAGCTCATATTCTTGTTGTAAAGCAAAAGTCTGTAATTCATAAGGTTGAATATTTGTAAAACAATATTCATTATATCTTAAACCTTTATACCCTCACATATAGTGAGTTAGAAAGATCTTAGAAAAATCTGTGATAGAGTTAGAGCCTGAAGAGGCTTGACAAGAATGCAATACTTGTAGCCTGGAGATGTGAAGAATATTTGTTATAGAAACTATTTGAAAATAGTGGAGAAAATCCTTCAAGTAGAAGGGACTGGACGTAGCTCTTGGTTGATAAAGAGTGAACCAGGATAAAATACCCGAGTGAATTTTCTTTTACAGTTTTATTTATTTATACTAATTATGGGATTTGATTTTGGTTTTGTTAATCTTTAAAAAAAAAAGATTTCTTGTGTGCTTAATCTTTTTATCTTCTGCTTGTGAAAAAGTTGTTCAAAAAGGGTTTTTGCTAAAATAATTAACAAACACAATTCAACCCCCCTTCTTGTGTTTTCCTGTGCCAACTTCAGTTCCCATTAAAGTCGGAAAGTTCATTGTACCGGCTGATTTTGTGGTTTTAGAGATGGAGGAAGATTCTCAAATTCCCATCATTCTTGGAAGGCCTTTCTTAGCCACTGTTGGAGCTATAATTGATGTGAAAAATGGTAAATTATCTTTGACAATTGGTAATGATAAGGTTGAATTTGATTTGTCTAATGCTGTAAAACAACCTTCTATTGAGGATTCTTGTTGCAGGATTGATCTATTACAGCAGGTGGTAAAGGAAGAAATGCCAAAAAGCACTTCCAAATACCCATTGGAGCTATGCTTTATAGGTGAAGGTTCTATAAGTGATGATGTAGAGGTTGGTGAGTACACACGCCTTTTGGAGGCAATTCCACACCTTCCTCCTTAAAATCAGTGGATTGGAAGGAAGAGAAGGCACCAAAGGTAGAACTTAAACCTCTTCATTCAATCCTCAGGTATGAGTTCCTTGGTCCCAATTCTACCTATCCTGTGATTGTAAATGCAAATCTGGATGAAATTGAAACTGAAAAATTGCTTAAAGAACTCATATTGCATAGGAAGGTGATAAGCCTCTGGCTTATCTAGTTTTATGACTAGATGAACTAGGGTTTATGTGCCAATTTATTCGAGTTCACTCTCGTTTTCGCCCAAATTTGCCTTGTTTTGTTCCTAAGTTGGACTTTGACTCGTTTTGCGTCTTTTGTGTAGTTTTTAGGTTATTTTGAATAGAATTACGCTTGTGGGTGCTTTTGTTGTTTCAGGTTAAATAAGTGAAGCTCCGGAAGTCAAGGAAAGTCGAAAAACAGTGGAAATTGCAAGTCTGGAGACACTCGCCTCGCGGGTGTGTGCTCGCCCCGCGAGCCTGAAAGTCAACAAAGCAGCAAAAGTCATCACTTCAGTCTCGCCACGCGAGAAGTGTCTCGCCTCGCGAGATCATGAGGACCTGGAAAACAGAGACCATCACGGCATAGCCGTGATTAAGTCACGGTTGTGACAAATTGAGGTTTGAAGACTCGCCCCGCGAGAGACAGCTCGCCTCGCGAGAGAATGAAGACTTGGAAGTCAGAGGCCATCACGGCCCAGCCGTGATGAAGGTCACAGCCTAGAATTGAAGGCTCGCCCCGCGAACACACTTTCGCCTCGCGAGAGTTCAAATTGAAAGCGCGCCAATTTTAATTCTCGCCTCGCGAGAGGCTGCTCGCCTCGCGAATGAGCGCAGATCAGGAATCCTATTTAAAGGCTGTTGCATATCAGATTGAGGGGAGATCATCAGGAGGCTGTAGGGCTTTAGGAGGGCCACGAATCCTAGTAGTTTTCCACTGTTTAGAGTAGCGTTTAGGGTAATTTCTTTTCTCTTTGGAGCTGCGTCTCCCTTTCTCTCATGGAGGTTATATCCGATCGCTTGTCTATGAGCATGAGGAACTAATCCCCTCGTCCGAGGGAACGATGATGCCACCCATGGCGATGTAAATCCGATATGATGTATGTCTTTCTCCTTTAATTCAATTCTTGTTTTCCGATTCTGATTTGAATGTGTGATCATATGTATTGCGTGATTAATCAGTTAAACGTGTTGAAGCATAACGGCGATTCGCGTTTCAGAACTTGAATCGGGATCATAAATGTTTTCCAATTCTGAATTGATTGTGTTAATCATATGAGTTGCGTGATTAACTAGTTAACGTGTTTGAGGCCAAACGGCGAGGCGCGTTTTAGAACTTGAATTGGAATCATTAATCGAATAATGAGCACGACCGTGGATTTATTTGATTAGTGCAACCATATAGGGAACAAGGTTTAATGGAATTCGAGATTAGGATTATGAGACCTAGTAAGTAATTAATCCAATCGTCGAATACGTCCTAATGAGCACGAGAGTGGATTTAGGAGAATTTAGGGGTCCCGGTTGACATTGTAATTGAACTTAGAGAGGAATTCATCATCACTTGGGTGTACATGTTGGGTAGGTGGATTTGTGACCTTGGACATTTTAGTTTTCTGATTTTTAGTTAATTATTTATTTAGACTCGTTAATTGAATTTCGATCCTATTCTCTCTCTCAACCACCTTCTGTAACTTCACCGAACGTATCGGATTTCCCGCGGGTTAGTCGAATTGGTAGCCCAATCCCTGAGTTCGACCTTGGTAATTACTTACCGTGTTTATTTTTATTACTTGCGACGACCCGGTACACTTGCCGGAGTCACAACAAGTTTTTGGCGCCGTTGCCGGGGATTGGCACAACCAATTTTTCTGATTTTAGGGGAGTTTGATTATTTGGTTAAGTTATTTTTGTTCTTATTTTTTATTTTTATTTTTATTATTTTCTTTTTTATTTTCTACTATCTCTCTACTTCTTGATTCCACTTGGTCTTGCCTTGTGTTGTATGCGAGGTACACGTAGGAATGCTTCCGGGTTGCGAATATTGTGATGGGAACCATGACACTTGGAGTTGTCCGTTCTACTTCCCTCAAGTATATGTGGAACCATGGCATAATGACAGCATGCCCCAGAATAACTATCAGAGTCAGAATCAGTATTGGGGTGATATGAGTAGAGACCATCCAGATGTCGCTTGGAGTAATGCTGACGATGGTCTAGCCTGGCAACCACAACCTCAACAAAATTGGCAACAGCAACCTCAACAGAATTGGCAACCACAACCTTGGGAGTTGGCTCTTGAGAAATTGTCAACTGTTACAGCCACATCTTTTGAGAAGATGAATGCGACAATTGATAAGTTGGCAACTCAGACAGGGGTGGCACTTCAGAATCTAGAGATGCAGATTGCCCATCTCACAAAACAACTAAATGAGTGTCCCCTAGAGACTCTCCCAGTTGATACCGAGAACGACCCTAAGAACCAATGCAATGCCACAACATCTAGAAGCAGTGGGGTGTTGGGATATGACTGGGGTGTAACTAGTTCTCAGGGAGTTGAGGAAGAACTACCACAGGTTGAGGAAGAACAACCGGAGGAAAAGGAATTGGCAAGTGACATGGCCCCGGAACAACCACATGATGAGGAAGAGCAACCTAAGGAAGAGGAGTTGGCAAAGGACAAGGCACTGGAGCAAGGGGGTAGAGAGCAAAATGAAGATAAAGTGGCAGGGGATTTCACCATGCTTGCCAAGCAACCTGATTTTGATGCGTTAAATAAATATGTTGGCTTGCATGCATGTGTGGACACCGGTAAGATAGACCCTCCCACTTGTCTGGCACACTTCCTCGTGAAGACACCATTTGACCCGAGAGGAAGTGAGTTCATAATTATAGAGGTCAATGGAGTTTTCATACTCAGACTGGATGGAAGTATGGATAGAGTCGTATTGCTCCTACAAGGGCCACTTCACAAACCATTTGATCCGGGTGGAGGATCTCACATGATGAGCGTCTCTTGGCCCTTGTTTCACAGGCTATGGGATCCAGGTGGATGCTTCGTAATAAGTCAGGCTCGGGACGTTAAACAAGCGCTTCTTGGGAGGCAACCCAAGCTAGGTATCCCTCTCCTTTCCTAACTTCTGTTTTGTTTTGTTTGTGCTTTTGTTTTTGTTTGTCACTCTTGAATAATTTGAGAAAATCAAGAGTTTTTGTATAAAATGTCGTGTCGGCAAGCTTGTTGGATTTTAATTAGATTGAGCGTAGATTGATTGCATGAATTATTTGACCATTGATGATTTCCCCTAGGTTCTGGAATTAGAAAAATTTATCCCCACTTAAAAATTGAAAACTGAACTTTGAGAATTTTATTGTGATTACTTGATTTATGATAAGTTTGGGGTGAGGGGGGGTGCACACACTAGGAATCGTATCTCGGTCAAACAATTTGCGAAATGTCCAGGTGAGGATTTGAGCCTCCAACTCTGTTTTTGAATGTGTGAATCATTGTTAAGTTGCACTTTCCCGAATTTGCTTGAATCTCTATATGGCTTGCATGTTTATATGTTGCATCAAATGATTTAGGCAATTTTCTTTGAATTAACCACTTGGCCATAATTGAACCAACCCTAATGCATGCTCCCTAGTTAGCCAAATTGAGCCCAATTGACCTATTGTTTCTTGATGACCCTACATTACGAGCCAAAATCTGAAAAACCATGTTAACCCAATCTTAGGATTAGGAGAGCATGGAAATGAGCAAGAGAAAGGTTGTGAGAAACTAAGTTTGGGGTGGCTACAAGGAGGTATGTCATTTTGGGGTGAGAAAAAGAAAAATAAAGGTTGAAACCCAAGGCAATAAAAAAAAAAGAGAGAGAGAAAAAAAAATTTTACCAAAAGAAAAGGGGCAAATCAAAAGATTAGCAAGGAAAAAGGCTGTAGTCACCCGAGACAAAAAGAAAAAAAAATGGAAAAAGGAATTAGAGTGGAATGTATGTCAAATGCTCATGCTCTCTTAGTTCCTAGGGACTTAAGCCTAAATATCCTTGTATATCCTACCCTGAGCCAGGCCCCATTACAACCTTTAAAAGACCTTCTGATGTTGCATGCATGTTTTCGTGGGAACCATTTTTGAGATGAAAATCAAATTCATGGGAAGTGCTCTTGATAAGTGAAATTGAGTGAAAAAATTGAAAGCCTTGACGAATTGAGCGAATGAGTGAAATTTTACATACCCTTGTGAGGAAGGCAATTGTTTGGAATAGGTGATCTTCCTTTGTGTGTATCTTTGAGCCTCAACTTAGAGTAATGATGGCATGAATGATAATTTCTCAATTGTTTAAAGTAGATGAATGTGGGGATTACATTGATGTAGGGGGGGAATCAAAGAAGAAAACTGTTTTGTAAAGTTGCATAAAATTTGTGTGAAATCGATTGATTCCTTTAGGCTTGCCAAGTCTTGAGTCGTTTTGAGTTTTAAGCTTGCTTGGGGACAAGCAAGGTTTAAGTTTGGGGTATTTTGATAAGCCTCTGGCTTATCTAGTTTTATGACTAGATGAACTAGGGTTTATGTGCCAATTTATTCGAGTTCACTCTCGTTTTCGCCCAAATTTACCTTGTTTTGTTCCTAAGTTGGACTTTGACTCGTTTTGCGTCTTTTGTGTAGTTTTTAGGTTATTTTGAATAGAATTACGCTTGTGGGTGCTTTTGTTGTTTCAGGTTAAATAAGTGAAGCTCCGGGAGTCAAGGAAAGTCGAAAAACAGTGGAAATTGCAAGTCTGGAGACACTCGCCTCGCGAGTGTGTGCTCGCCCCGCGAGCCTGAAAGTCAACAAAGCAGCAAAAGTCATCACTTCAGTCTCGCCACGCGAGAAGTGTCTCGCCTCGCGAGATCATGAGGACCTGGAAAATAGAGACCATCACGGCATAGCCGTGATTAAGTCACGGCTGTGACAAATTGAGGTTTGAAGACTCGCCCCGCGAGAGATAGCTCGCCTCGCGAGAGAATGAAGACTTGGAAGTCAGAGGCCATCACGGCCCAGCCGTGATGAAGGTCACAGCCTAGAATTGAAGGCTCGCCCCGCGAACACACTTTCGCCTCGCGAGAGTTCAAATTGAAAGCGCGCCAATTTTAATTCTCGCCTCGCGAGAGGCTGCTCGCCTCGCGAATGAGCGCAGATCAGGAATCCTATTTAAAGGCTGTTGCAGATCAGATTGAGGGGAGATCATCAGGAGGCTGTAGGGCTTTAGGAGGGCCGCGAATCCTAGTAGTTTTCCACTGTTTAGAGTAGCGTTTAGGGTAATTTCTTTTCTCTTTGGAGCTGCGTCTCCCTTTCTCTCATGGAGGTTATATTCGATCGCTTGTCTATGAGCATGAGGAACTAATCCCCTCGTCCGAGGGAACGATGATGCCACCCATGGCGATGTAAATCCGATATGATGTATGTCTTTCTCCTTTAATTCAATTCTTGTTTTCCGATTCTGATTTGAATGTGTGATCATATGTATTGCGTGATTAATCAGTTAAACGTGTTGAAGCCTAACGGCGATTCGCGTTTCAGAACTTGAATCGGGATCATAAATGTTTTCCAATTCTGAATTGATTGTGTTAATCATATGAGTTGCGTGATTAACTAGTTAACGTGTTTGAGGCCAAAGCGGAGGCGCGTTTTAGAACTTGAATTGGAATCATTAATCGAATAATGAGCACGACCGTGGATTTATTTGATTAGTGCAACCATATAGGGAACAAGGTTTAATGGAATTCGAGATTAGGATTATGAGACCTAGTAAGTAATTAATCCAATCGTCGAATACGTCCTAATGAGCACGAGAGTGGATTTAGGAGAATTTAGGGGTCCCGGTTGACATTGTAATTGAACTTAGAGAGGAATTCATCATCACTTGGGTGTACATGTTGGGTAGGTGGATTTGTGACCTTGGACATTTTAGTTTTCTGATTTTTAGTTAATTATTTATTTAGACTCGTTAATTGAATTTCGATCCTATTCTCTCTCTCAACCACCTTCTGTAACTTCACCGAACGTATCGGATTTCCCGCGGGTTAGTCGAATTGGTAGCCCAATCCCTGAGTTCGACCTCGGTAATTACTTACCGCGGATTACACGGTAAGTAATTACCGAGGTCGAACTCAAGGATTGGGCTACCAATTCGACTAATCCGCGGGAAATCCGATACGTTTGGTCAAGTTACAGAAGAGTGGTTGAGAGAGAGAAGAATAATATCAAAAATTCAATTAACGAATCTAATAAAATAATTAACTAAAAATCAGAAATTAAAATATCCAAGGTCACAAATCCACCTACCCAATCATGCAAACCCAAGTGATGATAAATTCCTCCCTAAGTTCAATTACAATGTCAACCGGGACCCCCAAATTCTCCTAAATCCACTCTCGTGCTCATTAGGACGTATTCGACGATTGGATTAATTACTTACTAGGTCTCATAATCCTAATCTCGAATTTGATTAATTCTTGTTCCCTATAAGGTTGCACTAATCTCCTACTCACTCTCGTGCAATATTCGATTAGTGATCCCGATTCAAGTTCTAAAACGCGAATCGCCGTTCGGCCTCAAACACGTTTAACAAGTCAATCACGCAAAACATATGATCAACGCAATCAAATCAGAATTGGAAAACAAGAATTGAATTAAAGGAGAAAGACATACATCATATCGGATTTACATCGCCATGGGTGGCTTCATCGTTCCCTCGGACGGGGGGATTAGTTCCTCATGCTCATAGACAAACAATCGGAATTCATCCTAAGACTAAGAATAAGAAAAGAGAAGAGGGAGACGCAGCCCCAGAATAAGGATTCTAAAATATCTCTAAAAGTTCTGATCCAAAAAGTCCCCTAATTCTGTTCTGCAGTGCCTTATTTATAGGGAGGCCACGCGTCACGGCCGTGATGATCATCACGGCCAGGCCGTGACGGCTTCTGTTTCTGGCGCACTTCTGGAATTTAAACCCTCGCGACGCGAAGTATGTCTCGCGACGCGAGCCTTCTTTTCACGGCCCGTGATGTGAATCACGGCTAGGCCGTGATGATCTCTGACTTGTGTGGATTTTAGGTCACGGCCGTGATATACATCACGGCTAGGCCGTGATGGTCTCTGTCTTCCGGGGTCTTCAAACTCTCGCGGGGCGAGCTTCCTCTCGCGAGGCGAGAATCTCCAGAATGGCAATCTCCACTATTTCTTGACTTTCCTTAATTCTCAGAGCTTCACTTATTGACCTGAAAACAACACAAGCAACCACAAGCGTAATTCTATCCAAAAGAAGCTAAAAACTACACAAAAGACGCAAAACGAGTCAAAGTCCAACTTAGGAACAAAACAAGGCAAATTTGGGCGAAAACGAGATTGAACTCGACTAATTAGCACGTAAACCACCGTCTTACTAGTTATAAAACTAGATAAGCCAGAGGCTTATCAAACACCCCAAACTTAAACCTTGCTTGTCCCCAAGCAAGCTAAAACTCAAAAACGACTCAAGACTTGGCAAGCTTAAGGGATTCAATCGATTTCGCACAAATTTCATGCAATCAAAACAGTTTTTCTCCAATGATTTCCCCCCTACATTAACGTAATCCCCATATTCATTTACTTTAAACCATTGAGAACTTCATCATTCATGCCATCATTACTCTAAGTTGAGGCTCAAAGATACACACAAAGGAAGATCACCTATTTCAAACAATTGCCTTCCTCACAAGGGTATTTAAAATTTCACCCATTCGCTCAAATTCGTCTAGGCTTTCAACTTTTTCACTCAATTTCACTTATCAAGAGCACTTCCCATGAATTTGATTTTCATCTCAAAAATGGTTCCCACGAAAACATGCATGCAACATCAGAAGGTCTTTTAAAGGTTGTAATGAGGCCTGGCTCAAGGTAAGATATTCAAAGGATAGAGGCTAAGTCCCTAGGATCAATGAGAGCATGAAACTAATATCACAACAATTGAATTCACTCTCATATTATTCTCTTCCTTGCATTTGGTGGCTACACACCTCTTCCTTTTTATATTTATTTTTCTTTGCCCTTTTTGGCACATATTCAATGCTTTTTATCACCATTTTTTTTTTCTCTTTTTTTTTTCTTTTCTCAAGCCTTCGGCCCTTACTTCCGTTTTTCTTTTTCTCAACTATGATTCATGAACTTGTAGCCACCCCAAACTTAGTTCCACAACAACACTCACAAAGCTAAAATTTCATACTCTCCTAAATCCTAGGATAGGGGAAAATCATGGTTTTTCTGAGTTAACGGCTTGTAATGTAAGGTCATCAAGAACAATAGACTTCAAGGCTCAATGTGGCTAACTAGGGATCATTCATCAGGGTTGGTTCAATTTATGGCCAAGTAGTTAATTCAAAGAAAATTGCCTAAATCATTTGATGCAACACATAAACATGCAAACCATAAAGAGATTCAAGCAAATTCGGGAAAGTGCAACTTAAACGATGATTCACACATTCAAAAATAGAGTTGGAGGCTCAAAATCCTCACCTGGACATTTCGCAAATTGTTTGACCGAGATACGATTCCTAGTGTGTGCACCCCCTCACCCCAAACTTATCATAAATCAAGTAATCACAATAAAATCATCAAAGTTCAGTTTTCAATTTTTAAGTGGGGATAAACTTTTCTAATTTCAGAACTTAGGGGAAATCATCAATGGTCAAATAATTCATGAAATCAATCTACGCTCAATCTAATTAAAATCCAACAAGCTTGCCGACACGACATTTCATACAAAAACTCTTGATCTTCTCAAATTATTCAAGAGTGACAAACAAAAAACAAAGCAAAAACAAAAACAAAACAAAAGTTAGGAAAAGAGAGGGATACCTAGCTTGGGTTGCCTCCCAAGTAGCGCTTGTTTAACGTCCCGAGCTTGACTTATTAAGAAGCATCCACCTGGATCCCATAATCTGTGGTACAGAGGCCAAGAGATGCTCATCATATGCGATTCTCCACCCGGATCAAAAGGTTTGTGAAGTGGCCCTTGCAGAAGCAATACGACTCTATCCTTGATTCCATCTGGCCCGTGTGTGGAAACTCCATTGACCTCTGTAATTATGAACTCACTTCCTCTCGGGTCAAATGGTGTCTTCACGAGGAAGTGTGCCAGACAAGTGGGAGGGTCTAACTTACCGGTGTCCACACATGCATGCAAGCCAACATATTTATTTAACGCATCAAAATCAGGTTGCTTGGCAAGCATGGTGAAATCCTCTACCACTTTATCTTCATTTTGCTCTCTACCCCTTGCTCCAGTGCCTTGTCCTTTTCCAACTCCTCTTCCTTAGGTTGCTCTTCCTCAACATGTGGCTGTTCCTGGGCCTTGTCGCTTGTCAATTCTGTTTCCTCCGGTTGTTCTTCCTCAACATGTGGTAGTCCTTCCTCAACTCCCTGAGAACTAGTTACATCCCAGTCATATCCCAACACCCCACTGCTTCTAGTTGTTGCATCATATTGGCTCTTAGGGTGGTTCTCGGTATCAACTAGGAAAGTCTCTGGGGGATGCTCATTTAGTTGCCTTGCGAGTTGGGCAATCCTCATCTCTAAATTCTGAAGTGCCATCCCTGTATGAGTTGCCAACTTGTCAATGGCTGCGTTTGTATTGATTGACACTTTCTCAAGTGTCGCACTCAACTTCTCAAAAGCCAACTCCCAAGGTTGTCTTCCACCATTCTGTTGAGGTTGTTGTTGCCAATTTTGTTGAGGTTGTGGTTGCCAGGCTAGACCATCGTCAGCATTACTCCAAGTGAAATCCGGATGGTCTCTACTCATATCACCCCAATACTGATTCTGACTCTGATAGTTGTTCTGGGGCACGCTGTCATTATGCCATGGTTCCACATATACTTGAGGGAAGTAGAACGGACAACTCCAAGTGTCATGGTTCCCATCACAATATTCGCAACCCGGAAGCATTCCTTCGTGTACCTCGCATACAAAACAAGGCAAGACCAAGTGGAATCAAAGAAGTAGAGAGATAGTAGAAAATAAAAAGAAAATAATAAAAATAAAAATAAAAATAAGAACAAAAATAACTTAACCAAATAATCAAACTCCCCTAAAATCAGAAAAATTGGTTGTGCCAATCCCCGGCAACGGCGCCAAAAACTTGTTGGGTGAACGCTGGCAAGTGTACCGGGTCGTCGCAAGTAATAAAAGAAACACGGTAAGTAATTACCGAGGTCGAACTCAAGGATTGGGCTACCAATTCGACTAATCCGCGGGAAATCCGATACGTTTGGTCAAGTTACAGAAGAGTGGTTGAGAGAGAGAAGAATAATATCAAAAATTCAATTAACGAATCTAATAAAATAATTAACTAAAAATCAGAAATTAAAATATCCAAGGTCACAAATCCACCTACCCAATCATGCAAACCCAAGTGATGATGAATTCCTCCCTAAGTTCAATTACAATGTCAACCGGGACCCCCAAATTCTCCTAAATCCACTCTCGTGCTCATTAGGACGTATTCGACGATTGGATTAATTACTTACTAGGTCTCATAATCCTAATCTCGAATTTGATTAATTCTTGTTCCCTATAAGGTTGCACCAATCTCCTACTCACTCTCGTGCAATATTCGATTAGTGATCCCGATTCAAGTTCTAAAACGCGAATCGCCGTTCGGCCTCAAACACGTTTAACAAGTCAATCACGCAAAACATATGATCAACGCAATCAAATCAGAATTGGAAAACAAGAATTGAATTAAAGGAGAAAGACATACATCATATCGGATTTACATCGCCATGGGTGGCTTCATCGTTCCCTCGGACGGGGGGATTAGTTCCTCATGCTCATAGACAAACAATCGGAATTCATCCTAAGACTAAGAATAAGAAAAGAGAAGAGGGAGACGCAGCCCCAGAATAAGGATTCTAAAATATCTCTAAAAGTTCTGATCCAAAAAGTCCCCTAATTCTGTTCTGCAGTGCCTTATTTATAGGGAGGCCACGCGTCACGGCCGTGATGATCATCACGGCCAGGCCGTGACGGCTTCTGTTTCTGGCGCACTTCTGGAATTTAAACCCTCGCGACGCGAAATATGTCTCGCGACGCGAGCCTTCTTTTCACGGCCCGTGATGTGAATCACGGCTAGGCCGTGATGATCTCTGACTTGTGTGGATTTTAGGTCACGGCCGTGATATACATCACGGCTAGGCCGTGATGGTCTCTGTCTTCCGGGGTCTTCAAACTCTCGCGGGGCGAGCTTCCTCTCGCGGGGCGAGAATCTCCAGAATGGCAATCTCCACTATTTCTTGACTTTCCTTAATTCTCAGAGCTTCACTTATTGACCTGAAAACAACACAAGCAACCACAAGCGTAATTCTATCCAAAAGAAGCTAAAAACTACACAAAAGACGCAAAACGAGTCAAAGTCCAACTTAGGAACAAAACAAGGCAAATTTGGGCGAAAACGAGATTGAACTCGACTAATTAGCACGTAAACCACCGTCTTACTAGTTATAAAACTAGATAAGCCAGAGGCTTATCACCATGTCATCTCCCAGTTGAGTTAGAACACAAGGTATTCTAGGCCATCAAGCTGTTGAATTTTGACATGAAGGCAGTTGGGAAGAAAAGAAAATTACAACTTCATGAACTAGATGAATTAAGGCTTGATTCATATGAAACTGCTAGGACGTACAAGGAACAAACCAAGCGTTGGCATGACAAGCACATCTTTCATAGAGAATTCTGAGAAGGAGATCTTGTACTACTTTTCAACTCAAGGTTGAAACTCTTTCCAGGGAAGCTCCGGTCTAGATGGTCTGGGTCATTCCAAGTTCAAAAAGTGTTTCCCTATGGAGTTGTAGTGGTATGGAGTGAAGCCACGGGTTCTTTCAAGGTGAATGGGCAGCGTTTGAAGAGCTATTTCATGGATGACAATATTGAGAAGGGAGTGACTCATAACCTTCTCAACACAGACTTACCAAATTGAGAATTGAAGGGGTCAAGCTTATGACGGTAAATAAGCGCTTCTTGGGAGGCAACCCAAGTTTTAATTTGTTAAATTTTAATTTTTGGTTTATTTGGTTTTTAATTGTGTTACTTTGGTTGTTTTTTGTTGGTTGTTCATTTTCTTTTGCAGGATTTTTCATAGGTTGGAGTGTGGTGTAGAGCATAAGTTAAGAAAAGATGATCCACGACTCGGTTATGGAACATGGCATGGCCATGGATCTTAGAAGATGTGCTCAGGGTTTGAATACTGAAAAGTCCATGGGGAGCCTGTTGAACCCACCATGGTCATGGACGCTGACCTGTGATTCAAAAAAAAAAAAAGGAACAGAAATTAGTGCAGCAGCTGAACACTCCAAGGCCTGGCCATGGTAGCTGCCACGACCGTGGAGTATGTGGGAACCAGCATCGCGCAACAGGGAAAAAAAGAAGGGCCGGGGCTGAAAGAACCACGGTCTGGACGTGGTACGTAACACGGTCGTGGATCGCGGGCCAAAAGAAAACAAAAAGAATGCCTTCCCCCTTCTCTGCTCACTTTCGTAACCATTCTCCTCTTCTTCTAACTCTCCCAAACACCATAGCCACCAAGCTTCACCATCTTCTTCCTCCATATACACCAAACACGCCCCACCATCATCGTCTCCAACCATCATCATCTTCTACCTCTCAAACTCAAACTCCTCCATACCCATTTTCGCAAGCCACCATCAATCACCACCACTCACCCCTTTCTATCAAAATAACACCATTCCTAAGCCTACCCACCACTAAACACCATTATCCAACCACCACCCACTCAAAATTCCATCAAATCCAAAACCCCCAATTTCTATAAACCCTAAACCCAGTTTCTAGCTTCACTCAGAGGAGGGGGTGAATTGTTGGTAGCTGCTGCAATTGCTGACTTTTCAAGGACAAATGTCATCAAAAAGGTAAAAGGTCTCCCAGCATTCAAGTTCCAGAGTCACCAAAGTCTCCGGAAGGACCGCGTCTAGAGGTACTTCATCTGGGGATGCCTATCCTAGGCTTCAAATCTCCAAACCTCCATTGAGGCTATTCAGGCAGAACAGGCGCCACTGCGCCAGGCTAATCAGAATGGGGCGAGGATGGTGCAAGTTATTTATAACTGGCACATATCCCAGGGCCACTTTCCACCACTTGAGTAAGTTTTGTATTGATTACTCCCTTCTTTCTTTATTTTTCTCCTTACATTGAGGACACTGTTAATTTTAAGCTTGGGGGAGTATTGCATTTTCATCCATTTTTTCTTTTGTTTTGTTTTCATGTTTTGCATTCTCATGTTGCATATTGCATTGCATTTCTAAAATAAATAAATAAAACTGCATTGCATTTTCACACACATCATCACTCTTTGTTTTTTTTAGTTGAACTTTGTGCCATCTCTCCCTCTAGAGGATTTTGTGATGATATTGATTTGGAACCCCATTTGATTGATTCTTGTGGTAGGCAACTGGCATGATTTTTATTGATAGTATAGGTGATCTTTTGAAAGTTGTTGATTAGCATATGGCTCTTTGAGTTTGTGTTTCTTATTGGTTTTGAACTTCTAAATGTGAGATTTTGAGCCTTGAGGGGTATTTGCTATGATCTGCCCCATTCCTTGTGATTAAATGATATTTTTCCTCATTGATTGTACCCTCTAGAACTTGGCTTGGAACCATTTTGAAACTTAATTTTTTGGAAACACATTTGAAAATGATTGAGGCAATAGGTATTTTTCTAACCTTCAGAGCTTTAAATACATGCTACCCCTTAGTTGCTCAATTTTGAGCCTTAAAAAATTTTTGCTTTTCTTGGTACCTAGTTTGATATTGATAATTGATGCATGTATGGTGCCTTTTAGAGTACTTGGGAAAGGTAGTTTGGTAGTTTAAAAAAGAAGAAGAAGGAAAATATAGATATGGGAAGAAAAGAGAAAAATAAATAAATAATTTTCCCTTGAGCTAAATGTACTCTTCTCATAGTTGTTTGAAGAAGAAAAAATGAATGAAAATGAGAAGAGAAAAAAAAAAGAACGACAAAAAAAAAGAAAGGAAAGGAAGAACATGTGGAAAAATAAATTATGAAAAGCCCCTTGAGTATTCTAGAAGGTTGCCATGCATGTGCTTGTTTGATTTATTGTATAGCCTTCTTGAATTTTCCTTTCTTTGGTTTTCCCACCTAATAATTGATTCCCATAGCCCCATTACAACCTAATAAAAGACATCTTGATTCTTATGTGTTTTCGAATAATAAAGTGGAGATGTTGGTTGATAGTCAAGCATATGGTAGGGTACTTTCTTTGAGGAAGTTGAGCGAATTGTCCATTCACCCTTAAACACTTGAGTGAGGTGAGAAGTGTGCTCCTAAATTGGTGAGGGATATGAATTTAAAGACCCTAAGCTTCTAATTGGACTTGAAATTGGTTACCTCTCTATTTCTTGGATTGCCTTTGCCTATTGCTTGGTTGTGTGTTTTTTCGGGTTCCTTTAGTTCAGATGATTTTTGTTTGTTTTTGTTGCATAAGTAGGTGGATTGCAAGTTCTACAGGTTAGCCATGGAATATACCACACACATGGAAGGTTCTGCACTATTTCTTTTAGTAGCTGAAGGTTCCACGACCTGACCATGGAACCTGCCATGGTCGTGGAATATAGAGGAAGCATTTCAAAAATCAGCTGAAAGATCCACGGCCAGGCCGTGGAACATTCCATGGTCGTGGATCTCGAAGAACCCATGCTGCGCAGAATTTTTGAAGGAGCTAGAACGATCCATGGCCAGGCCGTGGAACATTCCATGGCCATGGATCGTGTGCGTCAGAATTGTAACTGCCAAGTTATTACCTTTTATTAAGGGAGGAGTGGTTACAAAACAAAAGAAGAAGTAAAAATGAGGGTAGGGAGCTCGGAAATGGGGAGGAGAACAACACACAAAACACTACAAAACACAAAGAACATCAAGGATTATGGGGATTTTTACAAAGGAGGTCTCTAGGATTTCTCCATTGCTTCAACTCTGAGAGTTTTTCTTCTCCTTCTTTTGTATTTTCTTCTTTATTCTGAATGTTACTTTGGATTCCTATGGATTTTATTCTGAATATGTTTGAGTAGTTTATTTATTCTAGGATGAGGGATTAGCTTAATTTTTATTGACAATGTCTTGATATTTTCTCTCCTTAATCTATGTATTATGTCCATGATTCAGTTTTTGCACACCAACTGTTTGTGAATATGTGGCTACATGTTTTACATGATTATTGATCTTAAGGGATGAACTAAAAGGTGAACCTTAATTTTAGAACTCTAAAACTGAACTTGAATTGTTAATCACGAAAGTAGATTAACTTTCCTTGAAGCAATTGTTGAATTATCAGTGTTCTTAAAGGGTTCGTCTTAATTTGAATGCCATGAAAATAGGTATTGGATTATTATGGGCACGTTGTCGTATTCTGAAACTGAACGATAATTAAATAGGATAATTCGCTTTCATAGATAATTCAGATGATTAAGGGGGTGATTTTGTTATAGACTTTTCGATACTATTGTGGTCAATCTTGATTCCTAGAGCTTTTTATAAATTGTTATCCTTATTCAACTCTTTTGCCTTATAAATTTTGTTCTTTTGAAATTATCTTTTTCTTGGTTACTTTAATATCTTGAAAAATTGATTCGTCTAGATAATCATGATTGTGTGTAATTGGTACTCAACAACACGGTCCTAGGGGAATGATATTTTACTACTTGGCATAACCGTGCACTTGCGGTACACAACAAGTTTTTGGAGTCATTGCCGGGGACTGTGATTTGTTGATATCAGTTTTACTTGCATGTTGGTTAATCTTGACATTTTTATTATTATTTTGTATATATTTGATTTTTCTTTTGAGTTTTGTTTGTGCAAGGTGGATGCAACACATGGACAATTATTATTATCCAACCTTGGAGGGCGTTACAAGATATTATTTTGGGTCCAATTTGTGCTTGGGAGACTACGTGCTTTGGGGAAATCATTGCCCTAATGCACAAGTTTACAGTATAATAATGAAGCATGAAGAGGAATGAGAATTGAATGAGTCAAAACCTTTGAAAGTTGCTCTGGAGAAATATGCACAAGAGTTATCCAACTCTGCTGCCAAAGCAATTGCCAGTTATGATTGTATGCAAGTTATTGTGGGGAATTTCAAAGAGCAAGTAGGGGAGATTTGCAAACAGTTAGCACTAGCACCATATGAAGCAAAATTGGAGACAAACATGGTTGCAAGGATGGACCTATATGAAGATGAAGTGGTGGTGGAAAAGAAGATTCACGTGGAAAGCACTTACTTCACCGTGCTTGCCAAGGAACCTGGAAATTCTGAATTGGATAAGTATATTGGCTTGCATACATGTGTGGACATTACAAAATTTTCTCAAGAAGTAAAACCTCATGTGCTTTATGGAGGTCTAATGCGTGAAGAGGTCAAAAGAGGAATTTATCACTTACTTTTCGATCCAAGAGGAATCGAAAGTACCTTCACATTCGAAGGGGCCACTATAGATCTCAAGCCTTTGCTCCTAGATTCGTCATGCTTTAAGCCATGGGATTTGAGAGGAAGCTCTTATATGTTGAGCATCACTTGGCTATTCTTCTACAAGCAATGAGATCCGGGAGGAAGGTCTTATGTTTTGAGAACAACTTGTTCTTTGTATCACAAGCTATGGGATCCAGGTGGTTTATAAACTTTTCTCTTTATTTGTTTCTTGCTTTGAATAAATTGGTTGCATCGAACCCTTGTTTGATTTTTTTTTCTTGTGTCATTGAGTTGATGTTGAGATTGTGGATTAATTGTGTTAAGTCCCATTTAAAAAATATCATGCCACTTGAACTATCATGCATGTTTATTCCTTCTCTTGTTTTAGATTTTTACATTAAAGACTATAAATTTTTAAGCATGAGGAATATTTTTATATTCATATATATTTTTTTTTGAAGCCTTCTCATAATTTTTTTTTACTTTGGTCAATAACCGTAACCTGTGGGCTGTGGTCACTGGCCAATGGCATCTCATCAACATTTATATGTATAGAGACGCAAATGCAGAAGCTATGAGATGGCTTTTAAGTCTTTAGCCAACAAAAATTGTTCTGGCCATCCACAAAGTGTGCAGAGCACTACCGGCCGCAAACATTGCAAAATTATCATGAGTTCAATTTACTCACGGGAAGGACTTACTAAATTTTTACCACAAATTTTAATTTATTTTAAGAATGCAACTCCAACATTGAAAATGGATTGTTTTCACATAAAGCACGGATTTTATTAGGATGTTAACCGTTTGTTTAAAATTAAAAAAATAAATGATTTTGTTAAAAAAAATATATTTTTAGATATTTCAAAAAAAAAAAAACAAAAGTAGATGTGTGTTAGACAATCATAAAAATTATTATTTTTTAAATAGTTAGTTATAAAAAAAATGAATTTTTCAAAAAGCTAATAAAAGTTGTTTTTTATTTTAATCTTAATTTTTTTTGTTTTTTATTATTTTCAAAAAAAAAACAAACACACTAAAAATTTTAAAAAATGAATTTTTTCAATAAAATAAACGATAATAATCGCACTCTAAGAAATTAAAAAAAAATTTATGGAAAATTAAATATATGATTTTTCAAAATAGTTAATGTACTGCTTCTTAAAAAAAAAAAAGTTTGTTTTTCTGAATTGTTTAAAGAACAATGGTTAGTTGTTATTATTCTCCGCTGAAAATTTTAGTCACTTTAGATCTCTAGTGGAAAAATAAAATAATTAGAAAAATACATTGTCATCATTCATACTTATAGGTCCATACTTCGGGTTAATGATTCGGACCAGACGGTCCCTCGTAAGCAGGGATGTAAGTAGAAAGGGTTTGGATAGGATATTATAATATTTGTTTTCATATTTTTATTTGAAAAAATTATCCATACCCGAATTCATATCCGTATAGGTAACAACTTTAATACTTTTACCCATACCTTTTGGATACCTAAGTATTCGTTACCCGTACTTTAACTATGATAAATCAAAAAATATCAAAAGAAATATTATAACAATTAAAAAAATGATTCAAATGTCTTTTAAATTCACTTATAAAACATTACAAAACAAAATATTTAAATAAATAAAAACATCCAAAAAGAAATTATAGATGCAACTACATTTAAAAAAGTTAAGAATCTTTAGATTAATTTTAGTTTTAAAATTTGTTTGATAGTTAAAATTATATATATTAGTAATTAGTAATATAAATAAATAAATAATTATATATACATATACATATGTGCGGGTGCGGGATGGGTACAATAGTATACGTATCCACGCCCATACCCATTCAAGTTTGCGAGTAATTACCCGTACCCTGGCCTTTACCCATTGTGAGGTTAATTACCCTACCCATCGTGGATAATTTTTACGGGTACCCAATGGATAGGGTATAGCTTGTCATCCCTACTCAAAAGTAGGGATGTAAATAGGGAATGGTGGGTATGGGTAGTAGCCCCCCACTACCCATCCCATTGGATGAATTTCATGACCGCCCCCGTCCCATATCCGCACGGGTATTCATCTTGTGGGTTTTAAACAAATTTATTAATATTTGCGGGTATCTATGAATATTCAAACAATTATATGTAACACAATAATCTATACGGCTTTGGTATTATAGGGTTTGGATGTTGGACTACCAAATTTCAGAAACAAAATAAGGATAATGAAAAAATAGGGCATTTGGTTTATATACACATGTAAAGGGATATTCTAGTAATTTCACCTTAGCCTATACCCGCGGGTATAGATACCACAATATTCGCCCCCCCACCCCATTAATAAGCATGTAGAGAGAATATCCATTTAATTTATCCATGAACATCCATTAAACTGCGACGCAATGCTCGAGTTAAAGTTTTTGTTTTTGTTTTTTCCCATTCTAAAGTAACATGAACATGTGCTCAATTGTTATACATAAATAAAAATTAAAGAACTTGAAATTAAAATATAATTTATTTATTCAAATTAATTTTTACATAATCCAACTGTATTTAGATGAGATGTCACGGATCTCTTCCAACTTACTTAACCAGTCATCTTTCGAATCCTGACTCTGGAAATGCAATAGCGTTAAAACCGTTGAACTTTTGAGGGAGAGTTTTGCCACCCTTATGATCTTACCTGAATCGAGAATTAGTCTTCACAATTATATATAGATGATACCTTAAAGAATCAAAAAAAAAAAAAAAACTTTTTACATAACAAAACAAATCATTACCCACGCACCAAGCGCTTTCCACCGATTTGGAATAGTGGAAGACGGCTCTACTACAAAGGTTTCACATTTCAAAATTATGATCAACACTCCCTTCTGTGCATATTATAAGCAAAAAAATTAATGTAACACATATATTAAGATAGTTAGTTAATCTCATTTAATTTGATTAAAAAATGAGATTTTTACCTAAATTACCCTTGATGGTAATGAAAAATTGCTTGTATTATTGGGAATAGAATGAGTCATTGAAAAACAAAATTTGTATTAAATGAAGGGTATTTTAGGAATAATGTCGTTAAATGAGTCATTGGAAAACAAAAATTACTTATATATTAGACCAAAAGATTTGTGATTTTTTTACTTATAACACGAACAGGAGGGAGTGTATCTCTACAAAATCCAAAATGAATCATCAGAATAAACATTAAAAGTACGCATATACAATGAGTTCCTTTTTCTCCCAAAACTAAAATGTATGATTAGCTCCATCTTGCTAAAAATACCATGACATTAATACTGGTAATGTATATCTTCATGTTCAACTCCATCCAAAGCCCAATTCTGATTTTGGCTTCTGACTTCGAGAAAATTTGCAGCTGGAATTGAGAAAGATACTTTACGAAGAACATCCACTGTATTCTATGTTTGCTTTTGTCACTTTATGCGCTCTCTAAATTACCTACACCACACACTCAAGACTCAAGTAATGATTATAACATAGGCTATGATCAAGGGGGGTAGGCAGGATCCGAGGAAAATGAGTTGAGAATTTAGGGTGTTGTGTTAGAATCAGCAAAAAAATTGCAAGACACCCACTTACCCTTTTCCCTAGCTTCCTAGTCCTACTATCCGCCAACATATCAGTAAGTATGGCTTTCTTTGTGGGGTCTTATTAGCCTGGAATATGTTGGTGCCAACAAGCTCCTGTTTGTCAGCACAAAATGCAGTAACTAACCGTTGAGGAGTTGTTCATACTGTATAGGATTTTGCAAAAGCAGAAAGATTCATACTGTTACCTTGAGTTCAGGTGTGATTTCATCAAGTGTAACAGCAAACTATGTAAGGTTATATCTAGTCTGGTACTCTGATGGCTGCTTCGAGAGCTGATGTGCTTTTGATGACACATTGGACCCTTTTCCTTTCCCACAATTCTCAACAATTGCATAACGCAAGCTCTCATCCCATTTCCCTTGTAGAGTTGCAACTCTTCTACCTTTCTTATCTTCTACTGCCCCTTGTACCTGCAGCAGAACTTAAAAATGTCAAGGGACTATGAAACAGAAAAAAATAAAAATGGAACTCAATCCGTCAGATAATAAATACTATATCTCTATAATAAACACTAAAATCTGCATATCAATCTCAAACCGAGAATGTAAATTCATTCAATTACATGATAGGGGGAAATGTTGTTAAGGCAATAAGTAAATGGAGATCTACGAGGCAGGCGAGATGGAAGGTGATCCTGCCGAAATTAGACCAAGGACCTAACGTAGGACAAACCCAACTATATTAGGTGAGCGACCCAATAAGGATGAGGACCAACCAGGATAAGAGAAAAAAAAAAACCGATCAGACTAGGAAGAAGACAGCTCGGGACACGAGGAAGACAACTCGACCAGTTGGGCTAAGGCTCAATTTCTTGAAGATAATTAGATTAAGCCCACTAAGAGGGCTATAAAAGGAGGACTTTCATCCTCATCAGAATGATCCTTTTCCTCACACACGGCACGCTACTAGCATAGGGTTTGACTCACACCTAGGTCATTTTGTAATTAGTCTTCCACACTTCCTCGTGTAATCAATCATCCGTTAATACAACAACTCTACTTCCTATTTGTATTTTATTGTTTTAGCATAAACTATTGGCGCCCATCATGGGTCAAGGTAAAACTTTATCCCGACCACCATACAACCACCGCCAGTCTCAATATCGGCGAGGAGACTCTGTTTTAATGAAAAAGATGAGCAAATAGGGAGTTTTTATTTTCTTCCCATCATTTTCTTTCTTTGACCTATTTTACTTTTTTGAACCCAAAAACCAGAGAAAGAGCATCATCACCCTCTCCCATTTACGGCCTCGCAAGAACCACCGCAGAACACACAACCGCTGCCACCTCTGGATGTGAAGGACATGCAAGGACCGACGAGCAGCACTCATAGTTTTTCCTCTTCGTCGCGATTCCCTTTGCTAGCCCAGATTCGCCGCAATGTCTTCAGCCACCACTACGTACGGCCGCCAATCGCGTCATCCAGCCACCGCGCGTCACCACGCAACGTTCCTTTCCACGCCGCCGCTCGAACCAGCTCGGGCAGAAGCTTTCTCTCGGCTCTGGGAACGCAGATCGCTTGACAAACCCGCTAGAGGAGGGTCATCACCCATCACCGCCATTTCACCTTCCACCATCCTGACCGAGAGGAGAACACCGCCACTGTTTGGGTCTCCGCCATCGTCCGCTCAGATGATGTAACTCCGCCCTCTTGCCCTCTGTCGTCGTCGTCGTTGAACCTCCGTCCGATCTGTAAGCCATAGCGGAGATTGGCAAGAGGGGCACCACCGCTATTTGGACATTAGCCCTTCCCTTTTTGTCGCACTGCTATCCACTCTAGGAGCTTCATATCTGTAGCCAGAATTGTTCCCATCCAAGGCAAAAGAACGTTTTGAAGCAGTACGGTTACCATTATGGAAGGATCCATGCAACAAAACCGCCTCGAGGCTGCACAAGGTTTCTGTGAGTTCGGAGGATTGATACCCCGGACCTTGGCCATAATGAGCCGAGAAAGCGGCTACAGTGATGACATTAGAAGTGGAGGACCAACTTGAGATTCCAGCGTTCGAACATGGTCACAAAGTGCTCGACAAATTTCCCAAGTGACATTGTCCCTTTATCTTCAAACTCACAAGCATAATTCTGCATCATTCCTGCTACTTGGTGAATTAAAACTATTTTGAATTTGCAAAATGAAGATATATGCCTTTACATGCCTTGTCTGTTACTGAAACTGTGCGCATGTTCCACTTCATTTTTAACTTCATACTAGCGTGAATCAATGCTTGAAAACAAAACAATGGTTGTACGGGTTTTTGAATAAAAGTTTTCTGTTGGACAGAAAATAATGATAGCAAGTGGCATGGAAGTCGTTTTAATCAAAAGCAAATTCACTTTCCTCTCTCAAAAGAGTTTGATTTTAGATTTCTCAAAGAATCCAAGACACGATATAAATTTTATGAGTACAACTAATTTTGATTACAGTAAAGTTATAGTTGGAAGTGATAAACGAAGTGGTCTATTTGGTTACTATGCTCCTTGGTTTTATGAAAATAACAACACTCCTATGCTTAGTTTACCATCGATTTGCATAATGGGTGATATAAGCAATTGCTTTGATTTCCATGACTAAGCTTTAATTAAAAATTATTACGAGTTTCCTATGTCCATTCCTAAATGTCTAATGTTTATGCTCATCAAGCTGTTGCAATTGCTCTTCATTATTCTTTAAATAAAATTGATTGCTCATCAATAACATTTGGACATGGAAGTATTGCACATTTTGAAATGCTACGGGAAAGGACTCATCAAACCCGACCTACAATGTCGACACGAGGATATAAAAGCCGAGCTCAAGGTTGCATGAAGACGACAAGGTTGAGCATTGAGCTCCTTTCAAAAATCACAAGGTTGAGCACCGAGCTCCCTTTAAAAATCACAAGGTTAAGCCCCGAGCTCCCTTTAAAAATTACAAGGTCGAGCGAAAGCTCCCTTTAAAAATCACAGGTTGAGCCTTGACTCCATAAAAAATACAGAGGTCGAACCGAAACTCCCTCTCGAAATAAGCTAAAAGGAAATCGAGCGAAATCTCTTAGTCGGAAAGTGAAGAGGATAATCAAGTCGGATAACGCTCCTCAAAGAAGTCAAGCAAAGCCTGCTTCTTAAAACTGAAAGCCGGGACAACACTCCCTCAAGAAGTCGTGAAAAGCTTCTTCCTAAAAAAAAAAAAAAGGGTGCTGACCTGTATACATCAGATCGGGCAAAAACAAACATATTTGCAAAATGCCTAAGGGCATAATGGTTTAAGAGACTTATTAAATAAAGCCCTCAAAGCAAGGCCAAAGAAAATGGAACCAAGATGTTGGCCGAGTATGATAGTGCAAAAAGTTGAATCAAATTTACCTAAGAACGAAGCGGTTAATAGAAAAGAAGCCTTATCTTTATTTGTAGAAATCTCGAGAAACCAAGCGTGGTTAGGTTTCCTTGGGAACCCTTAAAGGAAAACACCAAGTCGGGTCAAGCTAAAACTCCCCTGAAATAAACAAAGATCGAGCCCTCGAGTTCCCTTAGCTAAGTCACGTCGAGCCTCCGAGCTCTATCAACAAAATCAAGTCCGGAAGAGCCTTCAAACTCACTCCAGATTAGAGGTTGAGCTCAAGCTCCCTAAAAAAAAACCAAAATATTGAGCCGGGATACTTCTAGAAGATGACGACTGTCAAGTTGGGATATTCATAGGAGATGATCAAGACGGAATATTTTTAGAAGAAATCAAGTCTTAAGAAAATTCCCGAAAGAAGAAGAAGAAGAAGAAACAAGCGTGGGAGACCAGAGAATCAAAAGGGAAAGAAGAGAGAAGACCGAAGAGATTAAGACGACAACTCGGATGAAGGCATGTCAGCAAATAGGAAAATATTTCGAATAAGGATACGCAAACAAGAAAAGGTTGGAAGATATCAAGAACGGCAGAATAAAAGGACGAGAAGACAAAGGAAGTACGAAGAAGCATGTGCCAGTAACAGCTCGAGAAAACACAAAACAAGAACAAAAACCCAAGCAAAAGATCTACACAAAAGCTCGATTAACAAACAATCAAGCCTATTCGCTGTACATTAGACCAAGGGCCTAATGTAGGACAGACCCAACAATATTGGGTGACCGACCCAATAAGGATGAAGACCAACCAGGATAAGAGGAAAACAACTCGGTCAGACTAGGAAGTAGGGGTGTTCAGATCCAAACCGATCCAAAAAAAAAACCCGCAAACCAATCCAAAATAACCAAAAACCGATGAAAACCGAAATTGTTTGGATCTTTTTGGATCACTATTTTTTAAAACGAGCAGTTCGGTTCATATTTCAGTTTAGTTTTCTAAAACCGAACCGAACCGAAATTTTATAATAGAATATACAGTGCTTGTGTTTTACTTCTTGTTGTGTCGCGTTTTAAGGCTGGTGCTTACTTTCACTATCAGATTTCTCATTTCAACCCTAACTTTTCAATCACATACCCACACTCTCTCTGTCGCCGCTTCTCAGCCTTCTCCCACTTCGTCTCCTCGCCATCGCGCATCTGTCTTCTCACCGTCGCGACTGTCTCCTTGCCGCTGCATCTCCCTCCCATCGTCGTGTCTCCTTCCTCTCTGCCGCCACTTCTCCCGTTTCGTGCCTCCTCTCGCCATCGCTCCTCTGTCTCATCGCCGTCGCGCCTCCGTCTCATCACTGTCTCGCCTCCGTCTCATCGTCGGCTAGCCTTTGTCTCCTCGGTGTCGCACTTTCCTCCCCTCCGTCGCTGCTGCGTTTTCGATTTGCTTCCCCTCTGTACGAATCTGAAGCGTTTTTGTCTTACTTTGTCTTCCTTGGTACAAATCTGCTGCGTGGGTGTGGACAGAAGCAAGAGCTAGGTATGAATTTCACTTTCTCTCTCAAACTATCTGTGATTAGGATTCTTCTGAAGAATCTGAATTTATCCATTTTTTGGGGGTTGAATATGTTATTTTGAGCTTCACTTCTTAATGGATTTGTCAAATTTTGGGATTTGCCTGTGTTTTTTTCGGTTCTTGTCAAATTTTGAACTTGCGTTCTGAACTGATGTGTTTCTCTTTCTCAAATTTTGAACTTGCATTTTTGGGTTCCCTACTGAATTTTGAACTTGCATTTCTGGATTGTTGTTAAAGTTTGAACTTGCATTGCGCTCTGTTTTCTTCTATATTTCATTATGAACACATCTTTTTTGGAAAAAAAATTGTGTGGCTTGTTTGAGGTATTCACTCTTCAGCACATCGATTTGAATCTGTTTTATTGTTTAATATATGTGTTGATGCTTTGCATTTCTATTTTGCAGCCTGGATGTTGGGAGTTCGTTGGATGATTCCAGAACATTTGTAATATGTTGTTTGTCTTTGGAACTTTGTTCAAAAGTTTAGGTGTTTTGATTCTATTCTTTCCACTTCTCTGGAACTTTGTATTCAAGTAGACTGATGTATGAACAAACTGATTTATAAATGTAATGAGAAAAACCGAATTAACCTAACCGAACTGCATTAAATCGGATCGGATTGTTTTAAGGATGTCATCCAAACCGAACCAAACCGCGGGGTACTTTAATCTTTGGATCGGATGATTTTTTGGCTAAAAACCGATCCTAACTGAACCGCGAACACCCATACTAGGAAGAAGACAGCTCGGGACACGGGGAAGACAACTCGACCGGTTGGGCTACGGCCCAATTCCTCTTAGACAATTAGGTTAAGCCCACTAAGAGGGCTATAAAAGGAGGACTTTCATCCTCATTAGAATGATCCTCTTCCTCACACACTACTGACCTAGGGTTTAACTCACACCTAGGTCATTTTGTAATTAGCCTTACATGGCTCCCTCATGTAATCAATCATCCATTAATACAACAGCTCTTCTTCCTATTTGTATTTTATTGTTTTGGCATAAACAGAAGGGGATCAAAACAATGAGTGGCATTCATATAAGTCAATTGAATTTCTAATCACTTGGCATCCTTGTCTATCTGATGCCATTGTATCATTGACACCAATTACCAAACAATGGAAGAATGACTTTTCTCATAAGGAAATACTTATTGCAAAGGACATGTACCTCACATCTCTCGCGTTAAGCATAAGCAAAACTGGAATATAGTTAAACAAGATGAGAATAATTTTATGGTGAAACTGAAAACCATGAAAATGTAAAATAACATGCTTGTAGATAATGTAAAATAGCTAAGTAGGATACTCATTTCCATCTAATTGTATACATTCTTTGAAGTCAAACAACCACTTGAGGGAAAAGAAAAAAGCAGGATTGTAACAATAAAAAGGAGGGGGATAGAGAGCATTATAAGTAACAAGTGGTACACCTCAAATAGTATGCTCAAATCGATCACATAGTTCACATATCCATTATGCTCTCACAGGAACAAGTAACTGAAATATGCAGAAGAATATGAGATATATATGAAAGGGCACCTGGTGAGTGTTTCTATCAATGATTGACTGATCATTGAACTAAATCTTACAAGAATACTCACGATTCCCCTCATTGATGGTCGCAGTAGAGTTTTCCTAAAATGAGGTTATAAATTGATGTTGTTACCTGATGATACAATAGAATATTAAATAGCTAATAAGCAGGTGATATCTTGAAAGAGATTGATAAGTAGCATAGCCCTGGTATCAAACAAAACCATATACCTTATTCCACTGAAAGACTTCTCCATCACCAAACTTCAAAGTTAATCAACCAACAGGATCAAGTTGAATTGAATGACGCCAAAATTTACTTTTAAAATTGTTGTGACCCCAAATTTCCTAGCCTCTGCCCTCACAATCGTTGGGTCATGACTAACCTATCTCAAGATGAGCGGAGTAAGAATTTTATTTACAAAACACTGAATTTTACACAAAAGGAAGAAAAAATGCGTATAGGCTTATAAATTGGTCATCAAAATGATTGGAGACACATACCTACAAATTAAGTCCCCCACACAAAATTTTTCCTGAGTAGATGCTATCTTTATAAATAAATTTATGTGGCACTTGTCATCAACAGCATGATACCTGTGTAATGCAGTGCTAATGTGAAGTTGTAGGGGGTGGCGACGCGGCGGAAGGAGTGCTGGCTGGTGCTTATAGGGGCGGTGGATCATAGGACGCCATGGTGGAGGGGCAAGCGTGAAGGGATCGGAACGACGTCGTAGAAGTGGCCATGTGAATGTGGTGTGCAAGTGTGGTTACCTAAAAAAAGCCTACAATTACAGAAGCCCACAAGGCCGAAAGCACTAAGCCCTGTGGGTGAAGGGTCAGCTTATGGACCCTAAATAAAAAAAATAAAAATAAAAAACACTTATTTTCGTTGTGATATGATATAAGGCTACGTCTAGGGTGAGGTGGTAAAATAATCCCTTCATCAACTCATCTCAAGTGCTTAGACTATCATGTTCAGCATCAAAAACCCAATAAGATGCGATTTATGCTTCTACTTCGTCGAAGGTATTATGGTGGTATGCGGTTTGCTCCCCTAACTTGGAAAAAGGAGGACTTTTCCGATTTCCAGTAGCGGTTTTCCATTGCCGTTGTTTCTACACCTCTGTTACTGTGTGCAGTTCTTTTTTTTTTTTTTTTTGCATTGCTTGGTAATTTCACATGGCTATGTCCTGCTAAATCTGGACTGTTTTTCTTTTCTTTCTTTCTTTTTTATGAAAAATCTGGACTGTTCTTCTGGTTGCTGTAATGCGTCTGGTGGGGAACCTATAGTACCCCATTAATTCATTTTGCTTATCCAAAAAAACAATAAACATGATACAATATCATCGTAATTGCAACCTATAGTAGACCCCAACAACATTTATATTCAGGACCGCACATAATATGTGCATATACAGGTTTGTCAAATAAAATTTATTGAGAACAAGAGAAGACATATAGCATGATACAGCATAGAAGAAAGACAGAAACGCTGTTAAGAGACTTATTTGCATCTCCTGCCATCATCCTAGGATCGCCACTTCCATTATGAGTGTATGGAAACATATTTGCATCTGAGACCCCAAATATCCTTGTCAGGAACGTCTCCTCGAACATGCCAATCACTAGATTGAAGAAATTACATGGCAGCTACTCCAAACAGGGCATGTCTCCTGCTTATCTGGTTCAACAGAGGAGCTTTGGACATGAATCCACTTGTATATGCATGGCCAGCAATACAAGTGATCGCAGAGAGTGACCACAGGTTCATGTGCTGATTCCAAGCAGAGGAACAAAAACATTCGACAATTGCATATATACTCAAACAAATTTATGCAGCAGTTTACTTTTTTCTTTTAAATGGGTAACTTGTAGGATCATCGGTTGCTATTATACCCCAAATGACCATGGCATAAGCAATTGATAGCAAACTTTCAAGAGAGATAAACCCTGAACCAACCTTACCACGAAATCAAGTTCAAAATAGCCCATATTCTAGAAAACATCGCAAGAAAATGCTTTTCTTCCTCAAGAACGGGGAAAAATAATTTCAGATAGAGAAATTGAATCACATGCTTGATTATTTCACAATTATTCAGTTCATTAACACAAATTGAACTAGAAGTAAAACAAATACATAATCAATGAAATATAAATATTGATAAAACCAACTATAATCACTAATATACATCTATTAATGATGGATCCGAGGGGTTTAACTGAGAATATTCATTAGGTTCAGTAACTCAAAACCCAAATCGAAAAACCTAAGATGTGAGGGATTTTCGGGTAATTACACGCATGTGCCATGAGACTCGACGAAGACAGTCCTCCATTTCTGGATGTGAGGTACGATGGAAGAAGCCAAATGACCCATCCGACCGAATGAAGGAAGAGGGAACGCGAGCACCCAATCGCCGTGAGCCGCTGTGCCGTCAATGGTATCTCGTGAGATAGAATGGCGTGACACATTTGGAAGTGAATCGAGCAACATGACACATTTGGATTTGATAATCGTATGAGCAGAACCTCATTTGGGTTTGGAAGGCATCGAGCAAGATGACATAGCTATGGTTGTTTCTTTTTTATGTATGTAGTAGTTTCCAGTAAATTTAGGGGTCTTTTTGAGAAAAAAAAATCATTAACTGGAACAACAAGTTACTTAAGACAAATCTCAGTCATTCAATTAAAAAATTATTATATCCAACGGTGAATAATCATCCTTCACTCATGAGGGACTTGTTTGGCCCCTCATGGTAGGAAGTAACCATAATATAAATAGAGAATAAAATGCTAAAGTTCTCGAAATTTTATCTAAACTTTCACCGCCATTTGTTGTTTATTATACCAAAATGTTTTGAGTTGGGGTTGGTGTTAGGGTTGAGGTGGGATGAGGGTTAATTATGGGGCCGAGGTGTCTTTGAAGATATAAGGAGAAAGAGGAAGGGAAAAAAGAAGTATAAATCACACCATTTGATATGTTTTAAAGCATCTTAATTGGAGTTGCTTAATGGTTGCATGGAGTTAAGCAACCATTCTTTATACAATTGCACTATTGGAATGAGTTTAGGTGGACACAAATTGTTTGTAAGAGTTGCTTAACATCTCTAATGGCAACACTTAAAAGCAACTCACTTCTGGTTGCTTGTCTCTTGTTAGGAAGGTCCCATTATGCCGCATATCATTTAAGCAACTCACTCATATTTTTCTCAAATGGGCAACACTTAGTTAATGTTTGGTTGGAGGGGAATGGAGGGGAGGAGATGGGGAGGTGAGGGATTTTTTTAAAAAACTTTTATGTTTGATTCAACTTTTGGAGGGGAGGGGAGCAAAATCCCTCCTCAAGTGAGTTTTGGCTCCCCTCTAATAATGGGGGATTTGGAGGGGATGAGAGGGATTTTAAAACACTTCACATATATTGACTAAAATATCCACAGTTATCCATTTTTAAATAAATAATTGTAAAGTTTAAAATTAAATTTGTTTTAAAATCCATCCCCTCCCCTCCTTAACCAAACATGAAAGTGCTACCCCCCTACCCTCCTCTCACCCAAACACAATGTTTAATTAAAATCCCCATCCCCTCCCCTCCATTAAAATCCCTCCCTCCCCTCCTTCGATAGGAACCAAAATTCACACAACAGAATGAAATAGAAGATGAACAAAAAAAATGGAAGGAAAGCTGTGTATTATTTCTAGAAAGCAGGAAATTATAGTGGAATGGGTATTCCGACTGCCACAGAGCTAAGCTCCTACAAAGAGCAATGTTCTTTGCCCATATTCACTCAAAATGATTTTCCAAGATACCCTCTCTCCCCTTACACGATCCCCATATAAGAGAAACCCCTCACACACCTTACTCTCATCACACTCTCTCAACTACTTTGGGTTGCTTATCTTTTATTAAGAGAGTTTCATTATGCCATATAATATTTAAGGAACTCAGTCATATTTCGAGGAAATTGTTTTTTTATTCATAAGAAACCCAATCTTGTGGTTTCTTATGTAAGCAACGAAACCATATTTTCAGCAACTCACATTGCTAAATGGATCAACTCTAATGGAGAAAAAAATTAAGCAATAATTCCTTATTTACACATAGATTTAAGAACTCAACAAGCAACTTGCATTGCTCTAAAAAAAAAAAACTTCCATTGGAGTTACTCTAAGCAACTGGTTCTTATATATAAGAACCTCAAATGAAAAAAAAAAAGGAGAGAAAAAAAATAGAGAATTACATTGACTTCCTTCCTTCAGAAATTTAAATAATAATAAATGTAAATAAATATGTAGGTAATTTATGAGACCCATATAGTAAATTTTTTACGACTACACCATTAGAGTGAAGAGTTGCTTAAATTAATTAATATAAAGTAAAAGTTAATGAGGTAACATGATAGAACCTATAAAAAGAAGGGAAAAACTTAGGTGTTGTACAATATGTGTTGTTTACCAATTATAACATGACACATAGGGTCCATTTGATTTGCAATAAATCATGGGACAACACAGCACAACCCCACTTGTTCTCTATTTGATTTTCAAAACAGGTGTGAGACAGAACAAAAAAAGGATGAAAGGACAGGACAAAACTACACATATTCGTTACTCACTTTACCAGAGGACAAAAAGTTGTCCCATGGACAATACAAGCAAATGTCATAATTACCCTTCCCATTCCCCTCTCTCGAACTCATCTCTCCCATCATTCACCTTCGTATTCTACTCCCCTAATCAGTCCAGAATCACCGCAACTCATGTCCAGAACCGCCGCGTCGGAGCCGCTGTCCTCCACGTACTGATCTGCTCCGCCACTCCGCCGCTTCGCTAATCTCCACACGTAGCAGATCCACCATCCTCCATATATCTCTGCTCCACCATCACACAGATCTGTTGCCCTAGACACAGTCCTTCACGCGAGCCAAACGGCGTAAGCTCCGTCACAGGTCAATCTTGCTCAAACCACGGTGAGCCACACCAGATCCGCACATGTGTCTCCGACCTACGCACGCGTCACTATGGATCAGAGCCACCGCCCACCGCATAACCCACTTTGTCTCCTCCGCCGTGACCATCATACGTCGTCCTTGCTCAAACCTTCACAAGCAGCACCTGATCAGCATCCACAACCATGTTCTCCGAGCTTCACGCACGCATCACGGTGGATCAGAAGTCAGAACCACCGCCCACCGCCATCTTGCTTCATCTCCTCCATCGTTGTGTGGGTTGAGGCATTCTGTTTCCTTTTTTTTGTAATTTTTTGTTTTTTGTTTTTTTTTAGTTTTTGTTTAATGGACTTGTTACAAAAGGATAGTTTAGTAAATTTTATTTTGTTCTCTCAATGTTTTGTATCAATTATCAAACATCATATTGGACAAAAGGTTGTCTTTGTGACCTAGTTACTTGTCTTTGATCTTATTCTCCTTGTTCTGTCCTTGTATGCGAATCAAACGGATCCATAGATTAAATTTTTCATTTAAATTTAAAATGTTACTGTATTTTCTATTGGTTAGTTAATATATGTGTTGAATTGTGATTGGAAAACACTAAAAACTGCACACAACTAACTACATCTAAGTTTTCTTCTAAAAACAAACAACCCCAATAATTTCACCATTGAAGGCGCTCTTAAAAAATAATTTTCCACATTGAAAAATTATTATCACCTGAGCTAATTAACATGTCATTTAGACACTTTTATTAAGTTTAATAAATCTCACATAAGATATGGATTTGAACCTATCTCACATTTATTATTTTGTAGAACTAAAATGAATTTTTTTCCTTTTGAGACTATTTTGAATAGTGCTTTTTTTTCAAAGGACCGGGTCTTTTTTATTTTAAAAAAATGCCAGTTTTTTTTTTTATTATTTAAGAATCACAATGTTGCTATCGGTTTATTTTTAAAAAAATTGTTTGAATTGCAACGTGTGGCAAAACGTGAATACACACATGTTGGGGGTGAAGACCACAATATTAAAGTCGCATTTTGAAAATATTTTAAATAAATGAAAATGCAAAATATTCCTATTCCGATTCTCAAATAAAATGTGTTTCCTACAACGAGGGAAAGAGAAAAAGAAAACGCGAGAGACTTTTCGCTTTGCAAAACTCTTTCAGAATACAAAAAACGGATACACCTCTTCGCTTCTCTTCTCTTCTCTCATTCTCGCTTCTTCCAACATTCATCAACTTCTCCCACTGTAAGATCCCCTCTCTCTCTCTTCGTAACTCCTCACTCTCTCTCTTTCACTCTGCAACTTTCCACTTCCGTTTTTTTAAATAATATTATTTTCTTAAACTGTTACCAATTAATTCGGTTCTGGCGGGAACCGAGGTTTTTTTTACTCCGTGTTCGCCGATTCCTGATTTTCTCGTTTTCCCTTTCGTTTTTCTTGTTAATGGGGTTCGGTTCCTTCGTCCCCTTCGTTCGTTTATTTTAACCGACATTCGGTGCTGCTTTTAATGCTTCGGCGTTTGCGTATTTTGGTACCCCCAACAGTTTTTGTTCTGAGATCTCGATAAAGGCACATTCTAGGGTTTCCCTTTGTTCTGTCCCAATAAGGGGTTTCTTTTCGGGACCCTGCAATGTTTGCTGTTTTGATCTTCAATGAAGGGGTTTGCCTCTACGTAGTGTGCGTTTCACGGGGAAAAAAGTAATCTTTTTTGTTGTTGTTTATTGGGGTGCTGGGACCGAATGTTTTAGGGTTTCGTGTGAACCTTTGTGATGCATTTTTAGATGGGTGCATTGCTTATACACTGTTGGTGTTTTCCAATTTTGTTCTGAAAATCTTTATGGGTTGGTTTGTAACTAAGTTACTTGTCTTTTTTTGTTTGTGGGAATGGCTTAGGGTTTCTGCTTCAGATACACATTGCTTTGATTAATTAATTTGAATGGCATGAGACTGTGATGCAGTCCAAAACGTGTTTCAACTTTTGGAAGTGTGCCTGCTCATGTTGGTTTAAACTGGACTTACTTTTTCATTTTGCTAGTTTCTTAACCTTCCAGTGATTGATGAAGGAGACCAAATAGAAAACAGTGAAGACGTTTTCCTTTTCTTTTTAAATGTCAAAGTTCACAGATTTTATGATTTTTCTAAAAGATAAAAATATTCATCTAGTTAAACTAACTTTAGTACTGAGGTGGATTCTGATTCTCATTTGAGTGGCTTCTGTGTTGTGGTTGCTTATAGCTTGTTCAGGAACTATAAGGACATAGTGCTGAGAGGTTTCTGTGCTGTCAAATTCTGAATGCAGGGTGCTTGCCTCTATTTGACAAGAGCTAAGGTTATTTCTCAATGCCTCTTTTAAAGAGAAAGGCTTTTTCTTTGGCTGAGTCGCCTAAGGATTTGAAGCCAGATGAGCTTGTATACCAAATTCGATTCACAAAAGAAATTTTTCGAGATTATCAGTATCCTTTGTAGTTTTTTTGTTTTTGGAATTTTGTTATTATTTTTCACTTGAAAGTGCCTAATAAGTTCTATTAGCTTGTGTAACTTAGCATTTTGGACTAGTTGCTGAAAAGATCATTGACAATGTATGTCTTTTGCATTCTATACTTGGTCCCAGCAACGAGAGGATAATGTTTGGTTTGCCTTAACACGAAGTAGTGAATACTTGAACCGTTTGAATCTATATCGCCAGAGGGTTTGGATGTGTAAAGTCACTGGAAAAACTAACTTGACTTATGAAGAGGCTTTGGTGTCAGAACAACGTGCCACCGAGAAAGTTCAACAGTTTCCTAAAGAATTAATGGCACCTGCTCTAAGGATTATTCAGTACAGTAAGATCTACTCTGTTCCGAGATGAAGAAATATTTGTTAATGCAAATATGCCTCTGTTTTATCTTTTTCTTTATGGCTTATTATATAGGCGATTTCCTTTTGTCCTGCACGACTAATTCTAATGTTGTACTGATTTCTGCATTTGTTGAATTTTAAATTATTTCAGTATATAAATGCTTGTCTCACAAAGTAAGATGCTTGAGAAGTGCATTTATGGAATATAATGTTTACTTTTAAGTTTTAATCCCACTGCATAATGTTTACTTTTAAGTTTTAATCCCACTGCTGGATTAGTGACTTGAAGGTGTGATGTTGCTTACTTGAATGGTTGAACCAAAATATGATTCTATTTGGATCCAATAATGGCATTTGAAAGATAAATGAAGGTAGTTTTGGACATCTATGCTGCACTGAAGTTTGGGGGTTCTTTTGTTGTCTGGTTTTGTGGTTGTCTAGTGTCTACTAAAGGTTTCAAATTAAGTGTTATGTTTTCATTCAGCACAATATTCTATCAATTTGCAACTTATGGTTCACTGCGTGTATTCCATTCAATTGATTGCATATAAATTATGATATCCCAGGCATGTGTTTCCTGACCTTTGTGCACCAGGTTGAAGATAAGTCGGCTCTGAATACCTAGCTGATATTTGATTGCATTAGTAGATTACTGTACGGATGACTAAACAAGCCATAGAACTTTGTTTAAGACTTTAAGCCTGCTTGTTTATTGATTCAATCACAATCATCCCCATAGCATTTATATGTCTGCATCTATTGACTGCAAAACATTTAGAATTTTTGCTTTTATACATTTTTTCGACATATATATTAGTTAAATTACAACAACAACAAATGGAAGTGTTTACTAAATTCATATTATGGATCAATTATAAAAGGCTTTTAGTTTTCTTTGACAATTGATCTGTTTACTGAATATTGGGTAATAAAGAGCCAACTAGAGCATAATCATAGTGCTGCTTGAAGGATGTTGTGTTGGATGATGAGTGGCCATATAAGGCAAGGTAGGGTTAAGAATGGATGCATTAGAGAGAAAGTAGGGGTTGCACATGTGGCGGAAAAGATGGTGGAATGTCACCTTGGGTGGTTTGGCAATGTGAGGAAAAGACCTTTAGATGTCCTAGTAAGAAGAGTAGGTCAAATTGAGAACAACCCAAATGCCCAATATTTAGAGGTAGCGGGAGACCAAAAAGAACTATAGGAGAAACCTTTAAAAAAGACTTAGATCAAAATGACCTTTTTGAAGACATGGTGATAAGTTATAACAGAGCATATCAGCGTCATTTGGTCTATGCAGCCTATCCTATGTACCGCGAAAGGGTGTTGATTGTTGTTGGTTGGTTTTCTTCAAGAAACCCTTGGAATTGAGCACTGATATTTTGATTATATTCCATATATCTATGTTATATCTATATCACATATGGATATCATTATATTAGAGTAATAATAATGCTGACAACACTTATAGAGATCAAATTGGAGTTATTAAGTGATGCTACAAGTTACGAGTTTAATTTTGATACATTGTCAGTGTAAAGTTTTTTTCACCGTAAACCAATCACAAATCATAGTATATGTGACTTTTAAGGTAGTTAGGATAAGTGTCAAACATTTTTAGTGATGTATCAATTTATGCTTGATCGACAGTATAAAAAATCTTTGCACTTATAATACATACCAATTAAATCCATAACTTATTTGGAGTTAGAATTCTTAAATGTGTTTTGTAAACAGTTGATGAAATAATTAATCAAAAGAACTTGAGAATATTCATGAGAAACTCGAAACTACAAAATCTATTCCTACTTAAGAATTGCTACTGATAAATATTCTTGGGACATATGTCACATGTTGATTCAAGCTGGATTATAAAATTACATTGTTTGTCATCAAAAGGCTTGTATTATATTTCATTTTATACTGCACTGCTTAATGATCCTTCTGTTTTTGTAGGTATGCTCCCTTTGAAGGATCTTGCCGATTCTATTGCTGAAAAATTGCAGGAACGTTTGTTTGTGGGTGCTGAACTGTTTGGAAAAAAAGATGATGGGGTATATCGATGCAAAATATTGAAAGTCATCCAGGAGGGAGTTGACAAATTCTGTTATGAGGTAGCTTGGCTCGACGAGGACAAGAGTATAAGTGGAAAAGCAGATGTCCATGCGGAGGATTTGGTGCAGAAGAAGCCTCTTTTTAGTAGGAATATGTTAAAGTCTTTTATCCGGGAATCTACATATCGGAATGCCCCGTGGGTTTTACATGAAAAACTGGCACAAAAGCATGGAATCTCAACTGACATTCCTGAGGAGCTAAGAGGAAGGGTCTTCTTCAAAAATGGAGTTTTAACCTGCTCCAAGAAAAGAAAAAATGAGGTAGAGGAAGGGAGATATGTTAGTTTCAGTTTCTCTTTTCGTTTCCTATAAAAGTCAAATAATGTTATTGATAAATGAAATAGTAACAGTACAAGGATGCAGGACATATGGTGTTTATGGCTTTTATGATTGGTTTGTTAACGAATTTTGTGATACTATTTTTTCTGTTTCAAATTTATCATGTTCAGGAATCAATGGAAGAAACTGAAAACTGCAAAAGGAAGAAGGTGGATGGTTCTACCCAAGAGAAAGGTAGAGTTCAGACTTCGGAGATCGAAGCAATTTTTGGCTGCATGTTGATTTGGTTTTATAGCTTTATTATGCAGTTGTTTAATTAATTTTGTTTCTTGGTAGAATATTATTTCAATTTGTTTTGAATTTTGAAATTCAATTTTCTCCTACGTCTTTCTCATGTTTTCTACCTTTGTTAGAATGGGGTGGAGTGGTGGTGCAGAGGACTGGAGGTGCATCTCCTGTGTATCTATTTAGAAAGCATTTTCTCTCATGGTTTTGAAATTAAAACTGTTTGATAAATTTGTATTACATCACTAGCTTTCATTACACATGATATCCTGCCATTTTTTTAACAAAAGATCTAAACCCCCTTGTGATTTTACTTTATCTGAAAGGTTGTTGCTACCTCAATGCAGAAAATGGCCACAAGGATGAACCAATCAAATATCCAATTGATGATCTATTGGTGAAGCCTGGTTCAGATGATCCTGTTTTCACTGATCGTCCTTCTCCTATGAGAGACTTCAATGTCCCAATGTGTTGTGTTGGAGATCTCTTAATGGTTTGGGATTTTTGTACTTCTTTTGGCAAACTGCTGCATTTGTGGCCCTACTCTCTAGAAGATTTTGAAAACGCAATATGTCATAGGGATAGCAATGTGGTTCTCCTTGTGGAATGTCATGCAGCACTCTTTCAGATCCTCATTAAGGATGATGGAGAATACTCTTCAGCTGTAAAGAAACAAAAATTGAAGCATAAGGTTACCATCTCAGAAAATTTTTTTGTTAGCATGATTTATAGATAATTGTTTATATTTCATGAGATGGCTTGTCCAGTCGAATCTTTCTCCCTCCTATCTGGTATCCTTGCTAACTTGCTTATCACATTATATTGCTTTTGATATGATAATATTTCATTCTTTTTTATTTTCAGATTACAATGATTAATTGGACAGAATATTTATGCGATTTTCTAGAAATGATCAATATTCCCAGACTACGGCAATATGAAGCAACCATTAAACGGGGACATTATGGCCTTGTAGATGCCAATGCTAAATTAGAAATCTTACGTGAACTGGTCAATCGAGCCCTAGAAACTGCAATTTTCAGGGAGAAATTGGATGAGCTTATTGAACAGCGGCATGCACTTGGGGCCTCTAGAAGGGGAGAAGCACTGGAAAATGCTAGGAAGAGAAGAAAAGAAAAAGAGCAGTTGAAAGCCGAGTCAGAAAGCAATGGAATTGTGGACGGGCATCATCTGAACAGTGGAAATGTCTCAACAAACGATAGTCACAGTATGCAGAATGGAGACGTGGGAGAGAAAAGAAATGGAGAGATTGAGTCATCTTGGAACAATGAATTGGGTAGAAGGTTAGATTTTGCGTGCTTTTCCTGCTTACCCATATGTATATTTAGAAACCATTTTTTCCTCCTTTGGTGGTTATTGCATTTCACTTTTTTCTTTTAAAAATTATTTTGCAGTGGGATCAAACATTCAAGTCCTGCTTCAAAAAAGACACAGAAGCTGAATTCAGAGCTGAAAGAACCAGCAGAAAATGGAAAAGAATTATCCAGAAAGAAATTACGGAAACAGTTGAAGGGTGATAGGGATCCATCAGACAAGAATAGTAAAGAACAGAGGGTGCTGTATATCTCCCTGCTTAGATTGTTTTCTGTTCTTTAGTTTAATTTTTATTGACGCTGTTTATTATACAGAGAGAATATTTTGAACGGGAGATGGAGAAACGATTTGTTCGTAGAAGCCCATTAGGTAAGGACAGAGATTACAGTAGGTATTGGTGGTTTCGCCGTGATAGGAGGATATTTGTTGAAAGTTCTGATTCCAAGGAGTGGGGATACTACAGCACCAAGGAAGAGGTACTTGATGAAGATACACTGCTATTTTGGCATTTTCTACTTATAGTTTTTCTAATTTTCTGTTGGCTTGCTTAAATAGCTTGATGCATTGATGGGTTCACTGAATTGCAAGGGTGAGCGGGAAAGGGCACTGCAAAAACAACTGAAAAAATATTACAGTAGTATATGGTGAGTTATGTACTTTTCAATATATGACTTGCGTGGAATACCTTTATAGCTTTTTCCCTTCCATGATTTCAATTCACAGTGCTTAAGTTACATCTTGATGCAGTAATCCAACATGCACTATGCTTCATAGTTCATCTATTCTGTAAGCAGATAAAATAAATGAAGGAATAGAAATCAGAAAAATGCAAGTAAGTTAAAATGAATTTGGTTAACATTCTACTTATGTAAAAGGATCTTTAAGTTGTACAAAAAAAAAAGGGATCTTTGGGCTAATTAATATTTCTGTCGTTGTTAGTTATGACGAAAGTGAAATATGATGTACTACAGTTTAATTTGACTGCGGTTATATTCATTACCATGATAGAATAAATAACTTAATTGCAGTCAATGCTGTTTCCCATTCAGGTTCTGTCTTTATAAAATAGACACAAACTTGCTTTCTTTAAATATCTTCCGAAGATTGAAAGCTGCATCCATCTTCACTTTATTAAGTAGTTGAAAATTTATTTAGGTTTTGTTTTTCTTTTTCATTGTATGTTTACAGCTCGGAACTCCAGAAAAGGTCGAAGGATTTGATGCAGAAGATTGCACTGGATGACGAGTCTGTGCTTAGAAGGTCTACTCGTGTTCGAGCACCACCTCGGCAAAACCCTGCCAATGCTTTCCTCAGATATGATAACAAGTGGAAGAGTGGGTCATGCATTGTGGTCTCAAATTCACCTTCAAACTGATGAAACCTGGAACTTTTCAAGGGAGCGAGTTGGTTCATAGCCTGGAGAGTAATAGACATCAAGTAGTTTTTGAATCCATTTTTGGATGATAGACAAGCATTCATGTATAATGCTTGTTTCTTAAATTTTGTACATGACTCATGACTCGTACCATTCTTTAATAACAGCAGGCAGAAACTGGTAAAAATTGTCTTTTAACTCTGACAGAGATGGGAGTAAACATAGTTTTACTATCATCATCATCATCATTATTAATCAGGGTGTTAATGACATGCGCATAATTGCAGAGGACTCTAGGATAGTCAAACTATTTTCTCACATAAAGGATAGTCTTATACAAAAAAGTTATTTTCAAATGTTTTCTGTACAATTTTTAAAAAAAAAATGGAAAAACAACGAAAATAAATGTTATCTTGCAATTATTTCCAAAAATAGAAAACTTAAAATCAAGTAATTTAAATTTTAAAATAACCACTTATCTCATTAGAGCATTACCTAGTGCCTCTGGCTGTAATAATTCTGTTACATGGTCTACTTCTAACATTGTTATCAGAGAAATGCCAGCATCACATCCTTTGTTATTATCACCAAACAGTTTTTGGGAATTTGAAATGAGATTCAATTCTTGTGGATCTTTAACAATTTGTGAGGGCAGTCTCCAAAGAATATAATTTTATATATAAATTTGTTACATCATACATGCCTTGAAACATAATTTTATAACCTTAATGTGTGTATTGCAATTTGCAACTAGCATAAAGTTATCAGATAAAATTAACTAATAAAACTTCCCAACTTCGTTTTCTTATTTGCTAATTTGCTGCTCGTACATACCCATTTTCAATTTAGCAAAAGCTTTTCTTCAAATGGGTTTTGAACTATTTTAGATGAGTTTGGTTTAATGGTTATTAATGGGTAGTTCACATTTAATCCATGAAAGATGACAACTAGTAACTGAGAAACCAGGGGCAACACGGTACATAAGATATCCATAAAATTGGGTGATTAAGAAACCGTAATATAGTGCATACGATATCTTTTATACATGAACTTTTTTCCCAAAAGTTTCCGGTGGCCATGGTCCCCCTAGTTCCCATGACAGTCCACCAATGATCCAAATAGACAGTACTCGTGTATGTGGTATGGGAAAATTACTCCATAAACTTAACCAACTAGTAATTTGCACAATATGTGTTTACCCTTCAAATTTTTTTAAAGTGATACCTAAAAGTCAACAATAACTGAGGCACCATAGAAAAATCAACAAGACTTCTCAACTTCTCACTCAAGTGAATTCTTTGAAATCAATTTATCATGGACGCATCATTTTTTATTTTTTTTGGGGAGGGGTGGTGTACTGGTCGTGTATCTCTAACTTCATATTTTTTTTGCTTGCTTTTTCATCTGTCCTATGATATGCTAATGATGAGCCTTAGTATGCCTTAATATACCTACATGAGCCAGAGGCAAAGTGACAAATAGAAACAAAATTTTATTTGAACAAATCGGTGCAGTTAGTTCTTATTATCAGGACAGAAGATATCTGTATGTGTTCTCAGGGCACCAACACCTTGCAACTCCAAAAACACCATACACGGTGCAAGAAGCAGAATTGTAGCCACAAAAAAGCATTGCTTGGAGTATAGACCTACATTATCTCGATCACAGCTCGACCAACAATTTTTCCTTGGTTGAGATCTTGGAATGCTTTGCCTGCCTCCTCAAAGGTGTATTTTCTAGAAACAGCATGGCCAAGATTGAAAATACCTGATTCTGCCAATCTAATTATCTTTGGAAGATCTTGCCTTGCCCTGCCTCCATATGACCCAATAACTTGTATCTGCTCAAATACAGTTTAAATATGCTTAGATAAATTATTTTAATGTGAGGAGAAAATCCAATAGCTATCTTCATAGGGCTCAAACCATGTTGAAAGTATGGAAGCATTATGCCTCAAAATATCGGCCCTTCCATTGATAAGCTAAATATCTTTTCATTGATTATCTAATTTTTCAATATTCAGAAACTTGTACCATATCAACCACATCTACATGATTGCACAAAGACAAAAACACCGTTTCTCCATGTAGTATATATGCCCCTTCTTAAAAATTGTTTATTCATTGACAGCTTCATGTAGTCTAAGAACATCATTCCAAGTCATCCAATACTAAACTAATATGGCAGGTTCCTCATTATTACGTACAGTTGTAATATATGACAGACAAACAAGAATTAATATACTATACAATCATAATAAACAATTCAAAACTCAACCTGGATGAAGCTAGTGGTTATATGTGAGAGTGCAGGGAGTAAGTTAATAATTATAAGAATCCAACACACACACACACGCGCGCGCGCGCGCGCACGCACGCACAGAGTACACACCTTTCTACGAACAAGCCGGTTTATATCCATCTCTCCTACAGCACCAGCTTGTGCCAATCCAATCATCACGGCTTTTCCTCCATCCTTTACACTTTGTGTGCACTGGGAAAATGTCTGTGGTTTCCCCAAGGCTTCCACAGCAACATCAACACCCTTTCCACCAGTAATTTCCTGTACGAATTGGTGCAGACAATTAGTAAATTTCATTAACTAATTAAAACTGCAGTTAGCAATAACCCCTGGTCCTGCACAACTATATCTTAAACAATGGGGCAAAAGGGCAATGCATATACAATTATCTTTGCAATGGGATCTTCCTTCGCTGCATTTATAGTGTGAGTAGCACCAAATGTCTTTGCTTTCTGTAGCTTTTCATCCTGAACATCCACGGCAATTATATCTGAGGCACCAAATGCTCTAGCAATCTGCAAACAACTGGAATGGGATATAAAGTTAGAAGGGAAAATAAGTGCATTTGATTAGAGCCAATTGTCTTGATGAATGAAATGGTATACTTAGGAAACCTACATATTCCCAATTTTAATGTAACTGATAATATCAAATAATCTGTAGTTCTCCAAATTCTTGTTTTTTTTAAAAGAATTCTCCAAATTCTTTTGTCGCCCAAGTAATTTCCACAATTTATACAGATCTTATCAAATTCTCAATCACATAGTATATAAAAAGTTTCTTTTTTTTTTTTGGGTTTCCAAGAGTATCCTCTCAATCGATTGGTGGGAGACTAATCTCCCACGATATGATTAGGCGTCTAAGTTGGGACTCCTTCCAATAGTGTCTTCTCCATCAAACCTAGGATCACATGCTTAAGGAACCAAACCCCTTCCATTTGGACCAACACACATTGGTATGTAAAAGTTTTTACGCAAATATTAGACAATTAAATGTCTATTTCCACTCAAATTTTCAACAAGTCAATCCATATACAATGCATGAAATAAAACAAACACAAGCAATCTTGGTCATATGGTAATAAGCAGATGTAAATGACATGGTTACTGTAAATAACCAATTTTGCCAAAAGCTTACACTGTTTAGGTGAAGGCTCATAATGGGTTTATATCTAACATGGCCCCTCAAGAAAGAGCCTATTGGGCTTGAAGCATGGACAATGCATAGGCCCACCCTATCTTGTGCTAAAATTCAATTTTGTATTAAGACTATGGTGGCAAGGATTGAACTCTAGACTTCTTGGTCATCGACTATTAGATACCATGCAAAACACCAACTGTCCCAAATTTAGGTAAAGGCTCATTAATGGTTTTATATCTGTTTATAAAAAAAAATGGTTTTATATCTAATAGTAATAAAAATTCCAAGAACTTGGGGATGGCCACAAACTGATGTTCAATGTATCACAAGCAAGAACTATCAGAGATCGACTACAATATGTTAACCTAGTGTGGCTCAAGAAAGCATTCTCAAGACAACAAAAACATCAAAAGGCACAGATAGGCGAAGATTTAACAGTGTAACACACATTTGAAATTGGTTTATTTACCTAGAACCAACACCTCCAGTTCCAATAACAGCAACAGAATCACCAGGACGCACCTTGGCCGCATGAGCCATAGCACCATAAGCAGTAAAAACAGCACATCCAAGAATTGCAGACTCATTATATGGCAATGAGTTTGGTAATACAGACACTGCATTTGCTGGCACAACACAGTACTCGGCAAGCCCTCCCATACTATACATATATACTGGTTTTCCTATAAATTACCCATTTTTTTTTTCAGAATTCCAATAACGGAGGATTCTAATATTATGGATAAATACCCTTGAAGAACAATGAAATGAGTATCGACTGAAAAATAAAACATCATTGTGGAGAAAAATATGGTAATGATAGGTTCATGCCGTTAGTATGAAGTTATAAAGCATTACAATAATCTTTTGCAGATGGATACATTGACAACATGCACTTTATTTCAGAAAAAAGGAGGTTGATGTATTGGGGTGTGTAATTAGTGAGATCAGTAATATGTGCATCACGTAATAGGTAATCCAGGCTTAGTGGCAGAGTTGTTTATAGTTGGATGATAAAAAATTACATAAAGAAACAAAGAAATAAGTTGCATTATAAGCCTTTAGAATAATGTGTCAATCATACCACTGCTGCAGCAGCTGGTAGCAGTAACAGCAATAACCATCATTAGCCTATAGAATAATAGGTAAACCATACTAACCACTGCTTCGAAGAAATAGTCGAGTTTCACCATCATAGAGGGTTCCTTTTGCCCGGTTATAAGCAAAGAAAGCTTCACATAGATCATCATGGCCCTGTATACCATTTGGAACACTAATGACAACATCCAGGGTGAACATATAGAGTGGAGAGGAGAGTATAATACAACATTACCTTTGAACAGTAAGAGCAGTTGCCACAAGGCATGATGAAGGCCCCAACAACTCGAGACCCAAGCGGAAGCCTGTTCCATTGAGAAGCATAGCATAACTGTCATTCTGTGTTTTTTGTCATCAATAATAATTAGGAGAATGTTATCGCACACTTTAAGGAACCAAGAAAAGAAATATTTAACAGGGAATTGATGCATTTAATATTTGAAAAAGTAAAAATACTTAGTTTTTTAATAAAAGTTTGTTTTTCTCGGTTCCCTACAGACTCATTAGCATGACCGTAAATAATTATACTTGCATGCATTAAAAGCAATTGGCTATAACAACATGATGACACAAAAATGAAAAAGTGTTAGATTTCTAACCTTTCTACGATTTTGGAGTCTGATAAGGGTGCATGTTCAACAATTTCACCAGTTATCTCATGCCCCACAACGCAAGGACTAGTAAAGGGGATTTCACCTTTCATAACATGGAGATCAGAGTGGCAAACTCCACAGGCTAAATCAGACAGGCAATAATTGTGCCTAAACCACATCAGCATCTCATTTCTTGCATGGATTTCATCCAGGATTAGGAATGAAAAGAAAAGAAAAGAACTACACACCTTTGGTTTTGATGAGGACTTCACCGGGTTTGGGGCGAGGCATGTGGAATTCCTCGATGGTGAGAGGCTTATTGGGTTCCCAATATACAGCTCCACGCATATAAGATGGCAATCCACCACCAACACCACCACCAATGGGTTGGGTGTGAAAGGAAAGAGCATGTTTGTGGGATTGTGAATTGCGACAGAGAAAGTGATTAGTGTGATGCTTCAAGTGTGTGATGCTCCTACGAACTATAGCAGACGCCATTTCACAATGTCAAACTTAGGATCGAAACTGAAAATGCAAACAAAAAACAAAATGATGGGTGGGCCGTGGGTGGATGGACCAGGATCACGATCACGATTCACGACAACCTGCGAAGTACGACTACGAACCTAAATCTAAATCCAAGTCAACTACACAAAACGATATATATATCCAACTAGTGTAATTACCCGTGCGTAACGCACGGGTAGTTGTTCAAAATAAATAAATAATGCTATAATATTTATTTTTATTTTTATTTATTAACATTCTTCGTCTTTTAATATATTTATATCATGAATAAACGCTATAATATTGATAATGAAAACACATTTAAAATGTTAGCTTCATGTTAACAGCAAGATAAAATATATCAATATTACCAAAATGGTGTAGCACGGTTAGCACATAATTGGGTCCTTGAAGTATGTGCTTAGAGGTTCGATACTATGTTATTGTGTATGGAAGATTATTTATTGGGAGAGGTAAGCCCCTTAAATGAATTTCAATACCTCGATGAATTAACTCTAACTCCCGGCGAGACGATACCGGATTCACACAAAGAAAGATTTTGTTGACATTAACTTTTTAAATATTTGTTATGGAGGAGAATAACAATGAACTAATAAATTTATGAATTTAATTGTTATACAATGGCAGTGTACAAATATTTTACACAGTCAACTAATTACCAATTGCCATATCATTAAAATTCATTGAATCTTATCCTAACCACCTTAAAAGTAATTCATATCTTGATTTGCGATTGTTTACCAGTGTAAAGAATTTTTACACTAATAGTATACAAAAATTTAACTCTAAATTTATTTGATAATGATAAATGGTTAAGGTTAATATTTAATGTTTGTAAACATTATGTATGTTATTATTCACTTCATTTTCCGTTTCTTTCATGCTGCCCCTCTCCACTCCAAAATATACCATTCACCCGTACGTATGCATCAGAAGAAAAGTTGTCAATTGATAAATTGATATAGATATTGAATATTAAAATATATTAATTGGTTCGCTTCAAAAATAACCAAACTGATGATCGTTGAATTTGCTTCAATTCGTAGCCGAGCACAAAAAAAAAACCAATTTAATTGGTTTGTTCGAATTTTCAAATTCATCGAATTATTGGTTCGAATCTTACGATCCTAAACTTTTTCGAAGAACACGGTAACTAAAACCAACAAAATATATGTTTAAAAAATAAATTAATTAATTAAAATAATCCAAAATAATCCACCAGTTTACAACTGCTTCTACTGTTACAGGAATAGTAGAAGAAAAGTTGTCAATTGATAAAGTGATATAAATATTGAATATTAATATATATAAATATTAAAATATAATAATTGGTTTGGTTCCAAAATAACCGAACTAATGACCATTGGGTTTGGTTCAATTCGGAGCCGAACACAAAAAAGGAAAAAAAAACGAACCAATTTAATTGGTTGGTTCGGATTTTCAAATTCATCGAATTTTTAGTTCGAGTCTTACGACCCTAAACTTTTTCGAAGAACACGGTAGCTTTGCTACCTTTCCTAACTAAAAATATTTTAAAAACAATAAAATTATAAACTTTCTAAAGCCAATGACAATATCAAAACCAATTAAAATTGGTTTGGTTTGATTCGGCTCGAACCGGAAAATATTAAAATATATATATATATATATAATATATATAAAAAATATAATATTAAAGTGTAAACTATTAAATTATATATACATTAAAATATAAATATATAAAAATTAAAACATCAAGAACATGACAACTCTACTTTTACTGTTTGCCAATTTATGATTGGTTGACAATGTCAAAAAACTTTACACTGTCAGTGTATACAAATTAAATTAAAAAAAAGTATTAGAAAAAAAAATTATAAAAAAAATGTTATTAAAGAAAGTAAGGATAAAGTAAAAAAAAAATTATAAAAAAAAATTCATTAGAAAAAGGAAAACGGAAAAAGGTTTATTAAAAAGAGTTTAAAAATTTTTTTTAAAAAAATTATTAAAAAAAAAATGAATTTAAAAAAGGAAAATGTAAAAAAATTAATAAAAAAAATTTATTTAAAAAATTATAAAAAAAGTAAAACTTACAATTTTTTATTAAAAAAATATTATTAATTTATTTTATAATAAAGTACAAAAAATTATAAATAAAAAATCAAAAAATACAGAAATTAAAAAATTATAAATTAATTGGTTGGTTCGGATTTTCAAATTCATTGAATTATTAGTTCGAGTCTTACGACCCTATACTTTTTCGAAGAACGCGATAGCTTTGCTACCTTTCCTAACTAAAAATATTTAAAAAACAATAAAACTATAAACTTTCTGAGTCAATAACAATATCCAAATCAATCAATTGGTTTGGTTTGATTCGGCTCGAACCGGAAAATATCAAAAATATATATATAATATAAAAAATATAATATTAAAGTGCAAACTATTAAATTATATATACATTAAAATATAAATATATAAAAATTAGAACATCAAGAACATTAATTTTACTGTTTGCCAATTTATGATTGGTTGACAGTATCAAAAAACTTTACACTGTCAGTGCATACAAATTAAATTAAAAAAAATATTAGAAAAAAATTTATAAAAAAAATATTATTAAAGAAAGTAAGGAAAAAGTAAAAAAAATTATAAAAAAAATTCATTAAAAAAAGGAAAACGGAAAAAGGTTTATTAAAAGAGTTTAAAAAATTTTAAATTTTTTTATTAAAAATAAAATTATTTAAAAAAAGGAAAATTTAAAAAAATTAATAAACAAATTTATTTAAAAAATTATTAAAAAAAGTAGAACTTATAATTTTTTATAAAAAAAATATTATTAATTTCTTTTATAATAAAGTAAAAAAAATTATAAATTCAAAATTAAAAAATACTGAAATTCTGGCGCTGACACGTGTCCGATTACTGTTACAGGAACCGTAACAGGGGAAACTTTACAATTGTATCCGTGTATTGATGATATTGATATTGATGATATAGATACTCCCTCCTGTTCATATTATAAGCAAAAAAATTCTAACTCTTTTGGTCTAATATATAAGCAAATTTTGTTTTTCAATGATTCATTTAATGACATTATTTCCAAACTACTCTTCATTTAATACAATTTTTGTTTTTCAATAATTCCTTCTATTCCCAATAATACAAGTAACTTCTCATTACTATAAAAGGTAATTTAGGTAAAAACCTACTCCCTCCGGTCCATAATATAAGCAAAATTTTCCCAATTTTTTTGGTCAAACATATAAGCAAATTCCAACTACTTTCATCATATTTAATGAAATTATTCTCAAAATACCCTTCATTTAATGCAAATTTTGTTTTCCAATGACTACTTTTATTCTTAAAGCCTAATAAATAGGAGGAAGAGTATTTTAGGTAACAAACTCATTTAATTGACTTCGTTAATAAATGTAAAATTAATTACTTTTTATTATAATATGTATTGGAGGGAGTAATATTTTAACTAAATTAAATGAAATTAATTAATTATCATAATATGTGTGTTATATTTTTTTTTTCTAATAATATGGATTGAAGTGAGTAATAATATAGTAGAGCATCTATTCCCAACAACACAAGTAACTTCTCATTACCATAAAAGGTAATTTAGGTAAAAACCTACTCCCTCCGATCCATAATATAAGCAAAATTTTCCCAATTTTTTGGTCCAACATATAAGCAAATTTCAACTACTTTCATCCTATTTAATGAAATTATTCTCAAAATACCCTTTATTTAATACAAAATTTGTTTTCCAATGACTACTTTTATTCTTAACAACACAGGCCTAATAAATAAAAGAAAGGGTAATTTAGGTAACAAATTCATTTTTTTATTCCCAATGACTGTTTTAAATGAGATCAATTGACTTCGTTGATAAATGTAAAATTAATTACTTTTTCTTATAATATGTACTGGAGGGAGTAATATTTTAACTAAATTAAATGAAATTAATTAATCATCATAATATGTGTGTTGTATTAATTTTTTTTTCTAATAATATGGAATGGAGTGAGTAATAATATAGTAGAGCATCTAGTTTTAGTAGTAGATACTGATCTCTTGGTTGAAAATCAAAAAACAAAACCTGAAAAAACAAATTCATTGTGATTATAACTCAAGTTTGAAATAGGCAACTGATGGAGTAAATTGCAGTCCGATACAAAAAAAGTCCTATAAATTTATTCACAGCAAGTACATCGATATGCAAAGGTATAGGCCTAAAAAAAGTCTGCATTGATGTCATGATGAATAAATAAGCACACATATAACAAAAGAGAGACAGATCAAGTGAAGTGAAAATGACTGCTATAATTTGTTCACCATTGGTTTTGTTGGTCTTCTTAACATCAGTGTCCTCAAAATGTGGTTGACAATTTCAAGGCTCTTGGATCACCATTCTCATAAGTTCTTTGAATAAATTTATTTGACTTGCACAAAAGCAAATTACAAAAGTAACATGCACAACTATTATGGGGAGGAGAAATCTTACCTTCTTTTAGTTTTTGTCTTGGTGGGAAGTAAACAAACATTAGAGTTAGCTCTATATGATGTGAAGAATAAGATATACAACCACAAATAATAAAATTTGGCATTACCCACAATGAGTAAATATCTCGAACACCTCACGTGCATTATTTAGAACCAACCCAATTTTCACACACAACTTAGAATTAAACCCCAATTTCAGAGTCAAATAAAGTAATATATAGCAAGCATAAAGAAAAGAATATAGCAGCCGTAAAAAACAAAGAACAAAGAATCTGTCAAAAAAAAAAACAAACAGGTGTTCTAAAATTTTAAAATAAAAATAAAAATATATATATTCTGGGGAGATTATTTTTTGATGCACAGCGAAAATACACAGCAAATTGACACCTAACCTTAACCACATAATCCAAGTCTCTCAACAACAACTATGACACTCAAAGCCAGCTCTTGTACAGATTCTAGCAAAACCTTATTCGCACAAGACAATACAATTGAAACCAGTGCAACAATGTGGGCCTAACTCCAAGAGAGATCTGCATATGTCAATCTAATTAACACCTGATTTTCAGTGAGAGAAACAAATTGCACAAGACAATACAACTGTTCAGGATTCTTTTAAAGGCTTGAGGAGATTAATAACCAAATAAAATAAAATAAAATAAAAAGCATAAATAACCCAGAACCAATATCCATCATGCTCAAAATCCTATGACCACCTTACTTCTCCGAAGAAAAACAAAAATGTATCCTCTCCCTATTATCTTATTTGTACCGCATGTGTAGTCCAAAAAGGGCTGTGTAATCTAATCCAACATGGAACATGCAGAAGATATGTAAATTTAATCACCTACTTACCTCACTGTAACCCCTTCGCTTCCTCCAGCAATGCCCTCTCCGTCGTCTTCTGCCCCCTTCATGAAAGAGAGGAGAAAGGGACCATAGAGGAAAGTCTATGTTTTGGGAGGAAGAGAGAGAGAGAGAGAGAGAGAGAAATTGAAGTAGACGAAGCCTTGAAGTAGAATGCTAATTCAGAAAACCTCTTGCACACAACTATGAATTAAATTGCAAATGGTCAAACACATTGTATGCATAAAAAATCTTCATCTTAATTGATGTAATGTCAAGATCCTGAACAAACCTCTCAAGCATATCCCACAGCAGCCGCAATTCAAGTCCTATAAGAATGATGACACACACACAAACATTAGAGCCACAAATTGTACAACCACAAATATAGAATTTGGCATTACCCACAAAGAGTAAATTTCTCGAACACCTAACGTGCTTTATTTAAAACCAACACAACTTTTACAAACATCTTAGAATCAAACCCCAGTTTCAGTGTTAATTAAATAGCAGTTGTAAACAACAAATAACAAAGAACGGGTAAAACGTTCTTACCATGGATGCCAAACCACAGAGCAACATCTCTGCCATCATGCTCTGTCACAAAACCATGACTATCTTCAGCTGAGTAACAACTCAATCGGAAAGGCAAACATCGGTTAATGCAACAAAAAACATAGAATAACAATTAATAGCATCTGAAAAATAAATTAGAAACCTTTGACAGAGCTCTTGTGAAGATAATATCCAAGACCTAATGTTTTTTCTTTAGTTTTGTGTGTGGTTGTGTCTGGAGGGAGGGGTCTTTGCGTATGAAAAGGAGAAGATTGCTGCCAGTGATGTTCAAAAGGTATAAAAGGTAATAAGAACCGTTCCTGCCAGTGATTTCCCCAACCCACGACCTATCTTTATCAAAGTTGACTTTCAAGAAGATGGAGGAACGAGAAGCGTGAAGAAGATTAAGAGGGTGAAGTTTGATTTTATTTTTTGGAACCATCGAAGGAGACAAAGAGAGAAGAAAATAGGAGAATGGTTTCTATCATCTATTGCTGAACCTATCATCTGTTACAGTATTTAGTGGCATGCTGACGTGGCAATAGTAGTGAAAGTTTGTTAGGAGTTTTCCTCTTTCTTTAGTCATGTGTATGGAGTGCTATTAGTGGCCTTTAGCCTCAATGAAATGGACACATTACCATTTTGAAAAACAACTCTTCTTCTCTCTAAAACTCTGAATACTATCCCTGTAACTATTTACTCATTTAGCATCAGAATTCATTCAATCCATTGATTTCTCTGCTTGTGAGTATTGGGTTTTACCGGATTAATCCCTAAAATCCAAATCCCGTCACAATTGGTATCAAAGCATCGACCCGGTGCTACCTGGAGGTTACTCATGGAGGATGAACCCACAGAAATTGAAGCAATGGAGCGATGGTCACGGAAGTTCATGGAACACAGCGAAAAATTACAGGGAAGGCTTGATCAAATCTTGGCAGGTTTAGAAGAAATCAAGGCCTTGGTCAGAAAGCAATTTGGGTTTCCACAACAGGAGGGTTTGGGTTTCAACCAAACACCATTCCCCAGTGTTTTAGAATCAATAGATATGGAGCTCCCGCCGGAGGTAACTGCAGAAGCCACCAAGGACAAACTGATCGTCGAGATCGACTATCAGCAAACCCTCAAAGACCCATTAGCTGACGTAGTTGACGAGCAGATGGATATGGTTTCACCTCCCATTTCGGTACAGACTCATTCTGAAATTGTTCCTCCTGCCTTCACCACCCACGACGGCACCGTCTCCGCCATCCGATCATCTGGTTCGAAGCTCGGTTTCGATTTCATTTTCTTCGCACCAAAACTGAGGAGCTTCGAAACCTCTAGGATCCGCCCCGCAACGCCGTCACCGTTAATGCTAATCGTCAACGCTAACCTGCCGTCGCCGCCTTTAAACGTTGTCTCTGCTGTGCGTTTCCCTGGCTCGAGGCTCTGCCACGCCTTCGTCTTCCTCGCAGCAGAATCAATCCACCCCTCATACCGCAATCTAGAGCCACTTGAGATGGCACCAACCTTGCCATCACCGGAGAAGACGGCTGTGAAAGCCATTTCCGCCACGCCGCCGCCACTACCCATTTTAGTTTTCGATCCAGGCGGTCCTCACACAAACTCCTTCAACTCCGTCGTGTATCTCTGTCAAGCACAGCCCGTCGCCTTCCATTCGGTCTGGTCTATCTTCGGCGACGGGTCCTCCTTCCGTGACGGCGCCGCCTCGGACCCGCTCTGGCTGGTCATGGGTGCCATGGCAGCAGCTTGCAAATTGCAAAGGATCATTAGGGTTTGGGGTCTCATACTAATGGGCTTGGCAGTAATACTAAGTTGGGCTCCCTTCTTACCTTGTTGTTGCCATGGGATAGTCCGCTACTGGGCAAAGAATTTTGGGCCCTTCTTTCTCTTGGATCATGTTCTTTTTTTATGGGCTACTAAATTGTTTGGGTATCAATTTTCTTTCTTTTTTTTTTTCTAGAGTTTCAACTCATCCTTGAGGACAAGGATGTCTTGAAGGGGAGGGTATTGTTACAGTATTTAGTGGCATGCTGACGTGGCAATAGTAGTGAAAGTTTGTTAGGAGTTTTCCTCTTTCTTTAGTCATGTGTATGGAGTGCTATATAGTGGCCTTTAGCCTCAATAAAATGGACACATTACCATTTTACAAAACAACTCTTCTTCTCTCTAAAACTCTGAATACTATCCCTGTAACTATTTACTCATTTAGCATCAGAATTCATTCAATCCATTGATTTCTCTGCTTGTGAGTATTGGGTTTTACCGGATTAATCCCTAAAATCCAAATCCCGTCACATCATCTATGATCTGATAAGCTTTCTGTCCACTCTCATAGTTGCCGTGTTCGACCGGAAAAACAGGGAAGGGGGAGGTGGAGCCATGTTACTGTCCTCTTTTTCAAATAAAACAACGTCACTTTAAGAAAGAGGAATAGTAAAGCTAAGCTAAGCTATCCTCTTTTTAGCACATGATTAATAGGCTAGATAACATATCCACTCTTATCCTAAAGAAATCTTCCTGTGTAAGGAACCCGAATCATTTATTAAATAGAAAATCAGAAACAAATCAAAAATAAAAAACTGATTATGCCTCCCTAAAAAGTAGTTTATTTTTTAAAATGAAAATGGCCCAAAAAAATTTAGGAACCAACACGTGTTAATGAATAAGGAAAATGGATCCAGACTTATTCAATGTATAGATACTACTCATCCCATATTACATCACTACACTACACCAATTCAGAGATAGTTGTTATTGCTTATTTTGTTAAAAATAAAAACAATTTTTTATTGAATAATCAATTTTTAAAATTTTTAGTGTGTTTGTTTTTACTTTTGAAAATATGTTTAATTGTAGTTTCGGTCTTTCTATTATTGATCTTGTGTAATTTTGGTTCCTAAAGCTTTTTTCATGCATATTTGATCCCTCTATTTTTTCAATGTTGCAAATTTGATCCTTCTGTCAATATTTGTCAATTTTTCAATGGGAACTACTCCTCTATGCACACACAAAACCACTCCTCTAAATGTATAGAACCTCTTTTTGTGCTTTTGTGGTAAAGAATCATATGGTAGAACAAAAAAAAAGTCCCGAAAAGGAGGAACAAAACCAATAAATAGCATAGAGAAACCAGACAAGTGGAGGAGGGGAAACCTCAACCAAAGGTTGTGTGTGTCTAGAAACATGATTCATCTATGTTGATCATTGAAAAAACCGGCAGACATTTGACAGAGGGATCATATTTGCAACATTGACAAAACAGGAGGACCAAATGTGCACGAAAAAAACTTTAGGGACCAAAATCGCACATGGCCAATAATAGGAGGACCAAAACTGCAATTAAGCCAAATAATAAAAAAAAGAAAAAAAAAATCATTTTTAGGGTTAAAATAAATAGTAGCTTTCATTAGCTTTTGGGAAAAAAATCAGTTTTTATAACTAACTACTGTTTAGAAACATAATTTTTTTTTATTATAAACAAGCACAAATCTACTTTTCTTTAAAATCTCTAAAAATAATAACTAAATTATTTTGTATCAAAATCACTAAATTTTCTAATCTAATTCAGCAAAACTCTTTTTTAATTGATTAAATAAAGTAATAAATTTGATTTATATTTTTTGTTTTAAATACTTATAAAAATTTAAGTAAAGATTTAATTGGTATGTATTAACCACCTAAGTATCTTTTTAACAGTATAATAATATTTCATGGTTATCATAAATCCTTATAAATCACATATATATGATGATTTATTAATGGAAACATGATAAATGTTAGGAGAATTTGGTAAAGGAAATATCATTAGTCTTATGTCATACGTGTTAACAGGTAAAAGGATAAAGCATGGGCAACAAGACAAAGGGACCAAAGGGGCTGTGCCAGTGAAAGTGTACCAAGTCTGTCGGATAGGAGAGTAGTGTGTAAGGATAATCTCATATTGGAGGTTTTTGTTTCATTTCCTTACGAAAAATAAACTCTTGGGTAGGATCTTATCCATGTCGATTCAGGTTTTAAAGTGATAGTTTACTCGTCATTATTTTCAATTCATAAAAAAAAATTTCTATCTCAAATCTTGACGAAAAATAAATTTTTGAAAAATGTTGTATCCATGATCATTAAGATCTCGGAGTAATATTTCACTTGTCATTATTTTAAATTTAAAAAAAAAAAAGACAAAAGGGGGGTGAAGTTAACAAATTGCAGCTTCTCTCTGGAAAAGAAACTTTTGCTTTGAGTAGGGACAGGGACAGCCCTCATGGCGGTGCTGCACTTTATTCAATTACCTAAAATAAACTGCTAACACCCAACTCTTCCAACATTAGATTATTGTCTAACTCATATTCTATCTTCCTCTTTTTTCATATATGTTTTTCATATCACAAATATATTCAAACAAACACTCGTATGTTTGGAGGTAATTAGCTATTTAGCTTCGGTAGCTAACAATTTGTCACTAACTTTAAAGCACTCTGTTACCCAATTAACAATTTCATCCTCATATGCTAAAAAGCTTTAAACTTTAAAGTTAACGAAAAGAAAAGAGGGATTAAAAAAAGAAAGAAAAAACACTGCTAAAGAAAAAGCAGCATGATATAGATAGAAAACTGATCTTGGGTTTGATGAAGCAATTGAAAGCTGAAGCTCTTAAGGGGTTATCAGTGCATACTCGGTTTCTTCTTCCTCTCATCTCTGTCTTTGCAGGTACACATCTTTTTCTTTTTTGTTAATTATATTATTTGTAATTTTCACTTTATTGATTGAGTGTGTTTTTATAAGTTTCTGTTTTTCTGAATTCCAATTACATCTTTGATGTGTATTAATTTAGATCTGATCATTTGGCTTCTGGTCATAATGATTATAATTTTTTTTGCCTATTTTCCCTCAATTCCATTCCTTTGGACTGACACTGGAGTTGAGTGAAGTGCTGAAGTTGCAGTTTAGCAGTTTAGCAGTTCAGAGTTTGATTGCTACTGTAGGAGTTAAGACGGTGGCATTTAGTTTGACACTGCCCTTCTGCCACAAAATGTAAGTTTCATCACTATCTGAGTTCAATTTACTTGTCCTACTATGGTCTAAAGGTGACATTATATAAAACAAATTAAAAGGCTTGTGATAGCAACTTTTTTGTTTGTTGTGGATTGATTACCTTCCACTGTCCTTGAGAAATTATATATAATGGTTAACAGTCCAATGCTATATGAAACCCAAGTTTTGCTTTATGCTTCTATACGTTAACTCAGAAACTATGCATTTCACTCCCTTCTGAAGAAAAAAGTCTATATTTATATTCTATTGTGGCCTTCATTAAAGGGCAAAAATGTTTAATTCCAGTTTCGGGTCGAATTTGGGTTAATTATTATTTAAGGTTGTATTTTTAGTTTTATATGTGTAATTATATTTTCCAAACCTTTATTTCCCTGTTGCCTTTTGCTTAAAAACTTCAGAAGGCTTCAACTCGCATGATTCTAGTTGGCGAAAATGTTGATAAACTGCCTAATTTTATTTTAATTGATACTTAATTCTTCTTCAACCTTTGTTTCCATGTCTGAAATATCTTTTAATTTTTTAGATTATATTTAATTCTTTGTTCTTTATCTAGAAAAAGATGGCAGCTGAGCTAGTCAAGGCTGCAACAAGTGAGAAACTGGCTGAAATTGATTGGATAAAAAATATAGCAATCTGTGAATTAGTTGCTCATGATCAAAGGTACTCCACAAAACTTTCTTCTTATACAGTGCTGTTTCTTTCTGATTGATCGATGCCTTAAAACTAACCTCATTTAATTTTTAATATATAATTCTTATCTTTTTTCATTTTTCTTCCGACACTTGGTAATTTTGTATGTCTATTTTGGTTTGCATGGGAATCAAATTTATGATCTCCAGGTTCTCCACCCAAACCCCACCACCACCACCCTTATCACTTGAACTATGCCCAAGTGCCTAGTTGTGCATTTCTTTAGTATTGAAAGATTATCCTCATGAATGATTGTTAGAAATCTGGGGTCTGGCCTGCAACAAAGAAGAGAAGATAAAAGATAATGCGCAATCTCCAAGGCGTGTAAGAACACTAGGCTTTAGGTTCGATTCGCCCCCACCAATCTCTCATCGTAGATTGGATGCAACAGGTAAAACTGGCGAATCCCCTTCAGGATACAATGGAGTAGCCTTGGTTTGGTTTGCATACCCTAAACCAAGCATATCGTCAATGGCAGTTTACAGAACAATAGTCTTCCTAACTCTCTTTGCGCACAAGGGAGAAAAGAAGTTGATTTGGAGTGAAGACGGCTTGGAAAATTCCGAGATTTTCGTATCCATTACTGCATGCAGATGGTCCTATTTATAGACCAACTCATGTCACTTGGTGAAGCAAAACAACCCTTCAAAGGATTCAGTAACTGCCAAATTCGTTACTTAAGTAACAATAGCGATTACATACTGACACATAATACTTGTTAGCGTAGCGGCCAACAGGCGTGTCCCTTGCGTACATAGGTCTCGGGTTCGAATCCGCACAATGGCGCTTTGCCATTTTAATACAGATGGGCCATTTAATCGTATTATGATACTTGTGCGTTGATATATGCTTTTAACCATTTTCCAGATTTTTGAAAATCTCTCACAATCCCCCACAATTTTCAAAATAAATCCAAATCCCATTATTCCAGAAATCGCATGCTTTCAGACAAAGGTATCTTGGGGATTTAAACCTTTGCTTAGTAAGCCGTGGGTTTCACTCATCCCCGAATAAAATGGTAGACAAGCTTTGAACCAAATATTCATTAGAACAAGCGTGCATAACTTACATATGAAATATCGGTACCATTGAACGACGTGATAGTGTGACACATTTGGTAAGGCCTTGTGTCGTGTATCTTTTTCATGAGAGCTTATAGAGTCAAGCCCAACTCTAAGAAGCGGCCTCACTTCACTCTCATATAGGTGGACTTTACCAAAAGCACCCCCATAAGTTGGGCACCTCGGCACATATATGCTATAGGTCCATTAAGAGCAAAAGCTCACCCTTTTCTTTTTGTCCTTATGGTATCCAAGTACTTTTAAACCTTGGGATGTATCTATTCGTCAAGTACTTGCAATCACTCTCATAGTGTACTTTGGCGACATTGAACTCAAGACTTGATGCTACTCAAGTGTGAGTTGGGTTTCCACCATTGGTGATCATGTAGATATGGGCTTGATTCCCATCCCTAATGATGTTTTTCCACATCATATCACTTGTCAGTCCTTTCATCAAAGGATGCAAGATTTCTTTCCGTCTTATAAAGACCTTGGATATTACTCCATTTGTAATTAGTTCCTCGACATAACCATGTCTTAGCCCAATGTTCCTGGACTTTCCATTATAAACCTGGCTATATGCTCTTGATAGTGTTTACTGACTAACCCATTATATGGATACTGGCACCATTAAAATTGGTATATCATACAACAAACTTCTAAGCCATTCAATCTCTTTGTTACCTGCTGCCAGTGCAATAAATTTTTGCAGCCATGGTGGAACCGGCAATGCCGTCTTATTTCTTGAAACCTCAAGAAATAACACCCCTACCAAATATGAAGACCCAACCGCTTGTTGAAGCATGGTCTTCTGTATAATTCACCCAATTGACATATGTGTATCCTTATAATACCGAAGGATAACCATTATAGTTTAAACTATAGTTCATTGTCCCCCTCAAGTATTTCAATACTCTTTGGACAATATGCCAATGGTCTTTTCTTGGATTACCTGTATACCTACTTAGTCTCCCTACAACATATGCAATGTTTGGTCGGGTACATGTCATGGCATACATTAAACATCTAATTACTTTTGAGTATTCAAGTTGTGCTGCTAGACTACCTTTGTTTGGTACTAAGTTAATGCTATAATCATAGGGAGTAGTGATAGGTTGACAATCAAAGTGATTAAATTTCTTTCATGTTTTTTTTTCTACATAGTGAGATTGGGGTAAACCTACATTCTCACCATCTCTTATTATTCTAATTCCTAGAATCACATCAGCTACCCCTAAGTCTTTCATATGAAAAACCTCTAGATAATATACTCTTAGTTTCTTCTTCCTCATCTAGACCAGTGCCAAATAACAACATATCATTAACATATAAACAAATCATGACCCCTTTTCTACTATGGAATTTACTATAAATACACTTGTCAGATTCATTTATTTTATATCTATTAGCTAACACAACTTGATTAAACTTTTCATATCATTTCTTAGGAGCTTGTTCTAGTCCATACAATGACTTTTTCAATTTACACAATTTCTTTTCTTGACTATTAAACACGAACCCTTCAGGTTGTGTCATATACGCCTCTTCATCTAATTCTCCATTTAGGAATACCACATCCATTTGATGGATGACAAACTTATAGATGGATTCAAGTGCCAATAGCACTCTAATTGAGGCAATTCTTGCCACCGGTGCATATGTATATAGTCCATGCCCTCTTTTGTGTAAATCCCTTAGTAACTAGTTTTGCCTTAAACTTATCAATGGTTCCATCTACCTTCATTTTCCTTTTGAAAATCCATTTACAACCTATTGGTGTGGAACCATGTGGGAGGTCTACTAATTTCCAAATTTTATTCCCCATTTATTGGGTCCATTTCCTCTTGTATAGCTTTCATCCAGAAAGTGGGATCTTGAGACTTATTGCCTCTTTAAATGTGTCTGGATTACTTTCTGTATTCTAACATATTGGCCTATAACTGTCTATGGACTCTCTTATTCCTTCAACAAGGAACATGAAAAACCTAGGTGTATAAGTTTTCTTTTTTCTAACTCTCTGGCTTCTCTTAAGTTCTAAACCCACCAAAGTATCTTTATTAGATACATTGCTTTTCGGATCATGTGCATTACTATGAACATTATCCTTGTGACTTGGAATTGAGTTAAACTTATCTTCTTGAAAGATTCTTCCCTAAACTCAATTATTGTATTAACAGGATGAGTCACTAGATTCCGTAACCATGAATCTACATGCTTTGCTAATTTTAGCATAGCCCGGGAACACACATTCAATTCTCCTCTCACCTAATTTCTTTCTTTTGGTTCAAGAACTTTTAATATTGCCCTACAACCTCAAACTTTGAAAATTTTGAGAATGGGTTTTCTATTTTCAAGAGCTCATATGGGAATATCTTGTTCCATTGTTTGGAACCCTATTTATTGTCTTAACACGCCTTGAATATTGCTTTTCCCCAATATCATTTTGCTAGACCATCATAGGATATCATGGCTTTTACCATTTCTTCTTATATCCTAATTTTCTTTTCAACTATACTAGTTTGTTATGGGAAATAAGGTTCACTTGTTTGATCAACTATTATAGTAGACTCATAGTAACTAGAGTTATAGAATTCTTCTATTCTAATAACTCCTAAAGCATTTAATGAATGTTTAATGGCAAACAACTTCAATTTACCCACACTATATAATAACATATATAAGCATCAAAATTTATGGGTAATTAAACATACATTTACACTTTAAGATTCATTTTCCTTAAGTGTGACCGACAGATAATTCATAGTGTGACCATAACTACGGCACTTTTAGATACTGGTTAACTAGTTAAATATTTAACAGAAGACAACCATGCACAAGTTAAGAGATAGCCTAGCGGTCATGCCATTTCCTTCCGGTCAACGGGTACCAAGTTCGAATCCTATCATCCACATTGTTTCGTTTAAAACTTCTTCCTTTAAAAACATTTGAAAATGTTCAATATCTGCAAAACTGGGAATCAAACTCGAAACCTAATTGTAACTGAACGGAAACCACTAGGCTAATGCATGTTGTAACTGAACGGAAACCACTAGGCTAATGCATCGGTTGACACATTCATCAAAATTCACGTACTTTATTTTATTCTAAATCATGCATCTAAGGCTCTGATACCACATGTTAATTTTAACATAAACAAAGAATGCCTTTAGCATTATACACACATGTATTTAGAATACCAAGTATAACATAGCCATGAAAAGTAATAGTGTACCTTTCACCATGGTCACATATAAACATATTTTTTATGAAGCATATGAGTACTCATCTCTCCTTGTTGTAAGAAGACCATGCCTCTTTTTCTCCCAACAAACGGAGTTACCACCTTCGAACCTCTTCATTTTGACAATGTCAAATGTCATCTCCTTCAATGTTGCAACCATTATTATAGAACGAAGATCGAACCTAAAGATTGTTAGAAATCTGGGGTCTGGCCTGCAACAAAGAAGAGAAGACAAAAGATAATGCGCAATCTCCAAGGCGTGTAAGAATACTAGGCTTTGGGTTCGATTCGCCCCCACCAATCTCTCCTCGTAGATTGGATGCAACAGGTAAAACTGACGAATCCCCTTCAGGATACAATGGAGTAACCTTGGTTTGGTTTGCACACCCTAAACCAAGCGTATCGTCAATGGCAGTTTACAGAACAATAGTCTTCCTAACTCTCTTTGCGCACAAGGGAGAAAAGAAGTTGATTTGGAGTGAAGACGGCTTGGGAAATTCTGAGATTTTCGTATCCATTACTGCATGCAGATGGTCCTATTTATAGACCAACTCATGTCACTTGGTGAAGCAAAACAACCCTTCAAAGGATTCAGTAACTGCCAAATTCGTTACTTAAGTAACAATAGCGATTACATACTGACACATAATACTCGTTAGCCTAGCGGCCAACAGGCGTGTCCCTTGCGTGCATAGGTCTCGGGTTCGAATCCGCACAATGGCGCTTTGCCATTTTAACCATTTTCCAGATTTTTGAAAATCTCTCACAATGATCACATTTTTATGCCATGCCAAATTTGATTGCTGGTTTCTTTCTGTATTTGGCATTTTAAGTTATTTTTCAGGAGAATAACTTCAATCAGAAGCCTTCAGATAGTTAGTAAATACTGATAATCATACTTGTTCACCACTATGCCTAGCTTAATCCTGGCTGGCCTTTCACTTGATTATGAAGTCAATGGTGTGCCAGAATAATCCAACTGATGTTACTGTTATTAACCATCATATTTTTTTGAATATTCAGGCAAGCTAGAGATGTTGTTAAAGCTATAAAAAAGAGACTGGGTAACAAAAACCCCAATACTCAACTTTATGCTGTCATGGTGAGCTAATGACTTTATTATGGATTTGTTTATGTATAATTTTTCATGTGAGTTTTCTAAAGAGTTTTACCTACACCCACAATGTATATGAAGACAGTTTGGTACCACATAGTTTTCACTGTACCCGTACCTGAATCAGATAAGCTTGTTTATGTAACTTTATTTTATTGAATAATTTACATTTTACATTGCTAGCTTTCTGCACTTTGATGTTCTACTAAGTCATCTTTCATCTATTGATTTTCTAGTTGTTGGAAATGCTGATGAACAATATTGGAGATCATATTCATGAGCAGGTGATTAATACAGGAATTATTCCTATTATTGTGAAAATTGTGAAGAAAAAGGTGAGCTTTTCTCCAACAAACTATTTTCCTGTAATGGTGTTAATTTTCCTTAATCCATATTTTTTTGGGGTCTTTATTCTGTGGTTGCAGTCAGATTTGCCTGTAAGGGAGCGGATATTTCTCCTACTGGATGCCACACAAACATCACTTGGTGGTGCATCTGGAAACTTTCCACAGTATTATAATGCATATTATGATTTGGTGGTAGGTACAAATATGTGAAGAACTACCCTGGGATTTTCTTATTGGTATGATCTAGATTATTTGATTAATAGGTGGCAGTTGGACTATTGTCTTGGCACAATAAGAAAGAAGTGATGTTCTTTAAGCTATATGATTTTTAGAATATAAGTGATTTCAATTAGATTTTTGGTTTTTACTAGATGAAATCATAAGTAGAAGAAGCTGATATAGTGCACGCTTTTCAATTTAGTTGGAAATTGAATCTTTTTTTTGGGTACAAAAGTTTTGGGAGGGAGGTTATCTCGTTCCAAGGTCAGGGCAAGCTACAAGCCTCAACGAGGGCTTACAGTGGTATTTACAGATGACCAATGAAAGACAACTGGTAGGAATGGAACCCAAGACCTTTTTGTTGTTGTTTGATCCTACCAGTTGAGCCAACCCTCATTTACTGGAAATTGAATCTTTAATTGCTTGCTGGAAGGAGTATTCTTGGGTTTATATTTGAAGGTTAGTGGGTACTCAATGCATATGCTACATCAGGCTAATGGTGGTCAGGTCGTATGGTAGTTGCTGTTATAGGTTTATGAAGTGCAATTGTAATTGATTATATGGGAAAATTGTGCTGCCAAGTGATAAGAAACTGAGAATGATCCTTAGGTAGTTACGTTGGCAACAGACGGTGTTTTTTCTTTTTTCTTTTTTTTAAAAATTATCTTAGAGCCCATGGGTGTTCCGCAAATTTGATGGGTATTCATTGAGAGTCTCTCTCTTTTGGCTAATTAACTTCTCTTTCTAAAATATTTCTTACCTGAACAATAGACAGCCATGACTTTCCTATTCCATTTGTATATGGTACAAGTGATCGTCTGGGAACACATTTTTGTCATTACTGGTTTGTTATTTCTCTGCTGAATGACAATGCTAAATTTTGTTTATACTTTTTAGAGTGCTGGGGTGCAGTTTCCTCAAAGGGCTCAAGTGGTGCAATCAAATCATCCTACTTCATCACCTAATAGGACTAATATTGTACCGAACAGGGTGCATGCCTTGCCTAGACATGGAGGGGTTGCTCAGCACCCAGAGTCCCAAACTGTTCCTGAATCTAGGTGACTTCTGCATTTCAGTTATAGAATACTTGTGGTAGGCAGGATCTTTAGAAACCCTTTTGAATGGAGATCACATTTTCCTTCCACTTTGTGGTATTCCTACTGTCACTTTTGATTATTGACAGCATCTTTTGGAGACCCTTCTTTAACTGAAATCATGGAAAAGGATTTCTTATGATAAGATTTTTTCTATAAAAAAAATATTTTAGGGATAGAAACCGGGATAATAAGATTTATCCAAATACATCAGTCTTTTTAATCAAATAAAACGAATGAAAAGATATACATTTCAAAATGTATTTTTAGTTAGATACTTCTTTGTTCCCTGTTTTTTTTTTTTTTTTTGATAAAATCAAAAGCATGGACGATTGTTGATCTGGAGACCTCTCCACTGATCTGGTGGTGGTGGATAAGTATCATTCTGAAAATGTTTGTTTTTGTCATCATTTTCATGTAGCTAAGAACATGTCCTATTCTACTATTACTTTTTGCAGCATTATTCAGAAGGCTAGTAATGCATTAGAAGTTCTAAAAGAAGTTCTTGATGCTGTTGATGCCCAACATCCTCAGGTAAGCCAAGGATCTGTAGTACTGATTACTGAAACCAGAATTTTGAATTCCAAGAATATAACTTAACTTTATCTTCATCCATACTGGTAACTGGATCTACCTTTGCATTGATATGTTTCTAGATGCTTCTCAAATTTGTTTTGCTTCTTCTGGGTTTGAGATTGACAACAACTGAGGTTGAGAGGCTCGAGATAGTGCTTGATAATGATAGAAAGTCCTTAGTTACTAATTTTTTTAAAATAAAAATCAACATGGAAACTTCATGAATTTCTTCAAGATTGTACCACAAATTAAAAATGGTGAGGCATATGCTGTCTATAGGAATGTGACAAATGACAGAGATTCTTTTGAACATTTTTTATCTTGCGAACCTAATATCCCGAAATGTATTTTTGAAACATGTAAATAAAAACATTCCACGTTTTGCTGAAACCAAGTTATTTCTTTTCTAGGGAGCAAGGGATGAATTCACCCTTGACCTTGTCGAACAATGTTCATTTCAGAAGCAAAGGGTAATGCATCTTGCAATGACTTCTAGGTAAGGCTGCTTTATATTTCTCTTTTCTGCTTTTTGCATATAAAATTTTCTGCGTTTTCATTTCCAAAATTGAAATGCTTCAGAGGATGTATGGTTATGCCTTTGCTTCTGCTCTGCTTGAATATCAAAGAATTTGCGTTTTTGCTTTGATTCTTTGTAGAGATGAGACGATAGTTTCTCGAGCAATTGAATTGAACGAGCAGCTACAGAAAGTTCTTGCCAGACATGATGATCTGCTTTCTGTCAGAGCTACAACAACAGCTAATCACTTTGACCATCAAGAAGAGGAGGAAGAAGAACCTGAACAGTTATTCCGAAGGTGCATTGCCTGTGCTAAATTTATACCCTCTTTATGAAGCACAGAATAAAACTATATTTTGAATATTGATTCATCTTTGTATGACTAATGTCTGGCAGATTACGCAAAGGAAAGGCTTGCGCAAGGCCTGAAGATGAAGAGAGTGAACCTGAGTTCCCTCATTTGGGTTTGCTTGAAGAGAGACTTAACCGTCCACTGATAAGACCACTCTCTTTGGAGCCATCTCGACGAGCTGATACTCGTCCTGCTTCTGCTGTAATTCCATCTCCAAGTGCAAGACACAATGGGGAGCTTCCTCATGTAGCAATTCCGCCACCGCCTGCAAAGCACATTGAGAGGGAGAGATTTTTTCAGGAAAATAAGAAGGATGGTGCTACTTTGGCTGGCCACCTCAGAGGCCTTTCCTTGCATAGTCACAATGGCAGCAGCTCTCACAGTGGTAGCTTTGATTTTAGTGACTGATCTCTTAACTGAAGGACCTTTTTTAACACTTATTTTTTGTCTTTTAAATATTGAGTTGGGAATTTAAGTTGAGATGTTGGTGATTTCTGATTTAGTCTTTGGTGGGCTTTGGAGTTGGTTTTCTTTCTTTCTTTTTTGGTTTTCAGAAGGGTTGTAAGTATACATCTGCTTCAGTTCGTAACATGCATGTCAAGGAGTATGATAAAAATTTTGCTTTTCTAATTTCTTGGGAAATATTTATTTTCTTGTCTCCACTGAAAAGATTTTAAAAAATTTTGGAGCTCCATTCTGTTGTGTCTACCTCAGTACATAGTCTGATGTAGTGTGTTTGGATTAGACTACAAATTTGATTTTGTTCTGTTGAGTTTTCAGCAGCGGAGTAGTTTATAACTATACAAAAAATATTTTTATATTAGTCCCCATACGTGCAATCGTTATCAAATAGATCCCTGCCGTTTAACAGTCGTTGATGATAATCATTAAGTTGGTCCTTACATGTGTCACTCATTTTTAAATTGATTCCTACATGTGTCACTTATTTTTAAACAAATGTTGGTGCTCCCGATTGATCTTTATATGTGTCACTCATTTTTGAATTGGTCCTTGTATGTGTCACTTATTTTAAATTAGTCCATACATGTGTCACTCATTTTTAAATTAGTCCCTACGGCAAGGTTTCACGGTGATTCGGGATCGCTCCGGCCGAGACGTGCCGTGCGTTCTTCATGGTTTGCAAAGTTGTTACTGAAAAATTATGGCATTTGTTCAAGCTTCGTACTGATTCTGGGAGGGTTTTTATGGAGAGCACAATAGCTTGCAGGCAAGCTTACTGGAATCACTCGGTTGGAATTTTAACCAACTTTCATATCCGATCGGAACAAATATCATTCCATGATGAACCAAGTGAGTGAGTGTAATCCAGTGAGCAGGCTTGCCTGCAAGCTATTGTGCTCTCCATAACAACCCTCCCAGAATCGATACGAAACTCGAAAAAATGCCCCAATTTTTCAGTAACGGCTTTGCAAACCACAAAGAACGTGAGGCACGCCTCGGCTGGAGCGATTCCGAATCGTCGCGAAACCTCGCCGTAGGTGGCAGTGTGGGCCAATCGGAAGATTGCGGCTTCTAGGGCACAATCGAGGGCAATTTGGGGAAAGGAAGAGTTGAGAGAGGGAGAGAGAAGATGGAGGAGGTAGGAGAAGGAATCTTCAGATTTAAAAATAAGTGAAACATGTAGGGACTAATTTAAAAATGAGTGACACATATAGGGACTAATTTAAAAATGAGTGACACATATAAGGACCAATCGGGGCAACAACATTTGTTTAAAAATGAGTGACACATGTAGGGATCAATTTAAAAATGAATGACATATGTAGGGACCAATTTAAAAATGAGTAACACATGTAAGGACCAACTTAATGATTGTCATTAACGGTCATTAACAGTCGTTAAATGACAGGGACCTATTTGATAATGATTACATGTGTAGAGATTGATATAAAAATATTTTTTGTATAGAAACTAATTTGAAAATGAATGACACGTATAGAGACAAAAACGTTATTTTAACCATGTATATTTTAGTCTGTGATGTAAAACAAAAACTTATATTAAAACAAAGAATACCTATTACTTTGTTAAAACAAACTTTCAAGTTATCTGGTGACTCATGATTCATGAATACAGTAACAAAGATTTTTTTTTTTATTAAAGATAAATTACTTAATGTTATTTATGATTTTCTTATTAATTGATATCATTCTTTACTAGCAGCCAATGTTGACTGCTGACTCCATAGACGAATGGGCCTCTCTTTGGTCTGGTCTAGCAACTCCAAGAATATGGAAGAAACCATAGTGTTGTATCCAGCTCCTGCCTTTCACCACCTAGTTTCTATGGTAGAACTAGGGAAGCTAATCCTGAAGCATGAACCACAACTATCCACCATAACCATCCTAGTCCCACCTATGCCTTTTGATCCAACCACCACTTCTTCATACATTAGTGATCTCTCTCAATCCAGGGCTCCCCATTTCCTTCATCTCCCTCCCCTCACTTCCTCACTCCAATCAAACCTTGGAGTCCATTGATGCCCTCCAAACCTTATCTTGCACCCCCACCATTTTGTCTCTAGTAACCTCATTCCACTACTTTCTTCGCTTTGCTACTTGTATATTGAAATCTCAAGGTGTTATAGTTAACTCTTTCCACATGCTTGAACCTCGTGCTATTGAAGCTATCACAGTTGGAAAAAAAAATGGTTGCTATTAATCCTGCCTATGTTGTGCTTTGTGACAAAGCTAAACATAGCCGGTCCCAAGCCCGGATAAAAGGAGAGGGTTGTGTTAGGCCATCGACAGCCAACGTAAAACTTAGTCGAATCTCTATGACATGGATCAACGACTGTTAACATGATTCATGATAGAACATTATGGCGCCGTATGATCCATGTAGCCGACCCCACCTAGTGGGATAAGGCTTGGTTGTTGTTGTTGTTGTTGTATTGCTTCTTGAATGGATCCTTAATTCTTTCACGTACTACTTTTTCCTGACATTACTCTTCACAGATGGTGTTTGTGTCCCAGTTGATCATGCAACTCCACCAATTTTTTGCATGGGGCCATTGGTTACTAGCACCAAAGATCACGTGAGGTCCACGTGTGATGAAGCATCCCACTGCATGTCATGGTTGGATGCACAGCCAAGTGAAAGTGTTGTGTTCTTGTGCTTTGGAAGCAGAGGTGTGTTCAATGAAGATCAACTAGGCGAGATAGCGTTTGGGTTGGAGAGGAGCAACCATAGGTTCTTGTGGGTGGTGAAGAGTCCACAAGGTTTGGACAAAGAACCAAACTTGGAGGAGTTGTTGCCACGAGGGTTCTTAGAGAGAACCAAAGAAAAGGGTTTGGTTGTGAAGTCTTGGGCGCCACAAAACGCTGTTCTAGACCATGAATCAGTGGGATCGAGGGTTCGTGACACACTGTGTTGGAAGCAGTTAGCTATGGGGTGCCAATGGTGGCTTGGCCACTGTACGCTGTGCAGCACATGAACAGTGTGGTGTTGGTGGAGGAAATGAAACTTGCAAAATACCATTACGCGATGAAACATCCAAGGGTAAATGCAAAGGGTTGGTGGGTTCAGAGGAGGTGGAGTGATGGAAATGGAGGAAGGGAAGGTTGTGAGACAGCGGGGTTTGGAAATGAAAGTGATGGCTAAAATTGCTTGGTCTTCCGGTGGATCCTCATACAACCAATTTTCCAAGCTAGTAGCTTCTTGGAAGCTTTTACTTGAACCATTTGATTGGTTTTAAAGGATGGTTATGATAGTATTAGTTATGTATCTATCTATCAATAATGGATATTGTGTTGTCACACCATGTTAAAACACTCCACATGCACTACATGCTAAAAGACCAAGGACATTGTCTTACAAATCAAGGCTTCTTCCAGAACTAGTCACAGTTGCTTGCTTCCACAAACCATAACAACAATTGGTTACATGCATGCATGCCTCCTAGTGCTAATGTCTTGGTCTTAAAGACAATTAGCTGTTAGAAATAGGATTATTCTGTAACTGGAAAACAAAATCAGTCACATAATACGCATAAACCAATACTCTTATGATTGACAAGCCGGTAGGCAGACATGAACAAGAATTTCTGCACCCTTTTCAAAATCCCCCATCTTTATTTTTTGTCAACAAAATAGTACAGTTGACACAGTCTCTTTTAAGTCCACAGGGAATTTGTTATGTCAATATATAACTGCTTTTCAGCTACAACAGCCGAGTAGGTTTCCCGAGTAGTGAAACCAAAGTAAAATACATACAAGAGGCTTCTGCTTAGCATACAAACCAAATCACTATACATGTTCTTTCTCTCGTTTCCATCCACAAATGCTGTGCCTAAACTAGATTTTGTAACTCATGAGTCTATGCCTTGGATTTCAAGTAGCATATGTGGTGCTAATGGTATGCGTATACAAGCAAAACTAGATTCTGTTGCCATTGAGAGCACGGGGAGAATAAATCACCTAACCAATGGCAATATCCCCCACTGGTGCAGAAATCCCTCACCAGTAGTGACTTCTAAAAACAACAGGAGCAGCACAGCCAACATAGCTGCTCTTCCATTCCAAGTTTCAGCACTTTTTGTCCAACCCCATTCCCACACCAGTACTGGTGGTGGCAACTCCCTACGCTGTGAGTCATATGCTGCCAATAACTCTTCTACACTGCCGAGGGGAACCAAAGACTGCAAAAGAGCCAAAACCTTATTAGATCACTTGATGTAAGCATGCAACTACAAAAGACTCACATAAATCTTTGACTCAATTTATATCAACAGTTTGCTGAAAAGGAAAATGTTTGCGTTTCTATGACAACTCAAAATGTTTCTCGCCAGAGTACCTGTCGAGCTTCAAGGTTTGAAACTGCCATGGCACCAACATAAGGGAGACTCTCAATTACAGCATCTGCCAAATCTGAAATGAAGGTTGGTTCACATCCTAGAGCAGGAACCCGACCCCATTTTTCTATACCAGATTTTAGAGCCAATTCTTTGTACTCGACGTCAATTTCTTCTAGAGTTTCAATATGCTCACTGACAAAGCTGTGAATCAAGCAGAAGTTAAACAAAATACTAGCATCACTTATTCTCTGAGTAGGTCTGACAAAGAGGGGAGAGATAAGAAAGAAGGCAGCAAATATACAGATAGTAGTAAAATGAAAAATCACATAAACAAGGAAGGCTGACATTACCTAATTGGAACAGCCAGTAGACTTTTTACTCCCTTTTTACCAAGTTCAACTATTGTGTCATCCGTATAGGGTTTTAACCATTCCACAGGTCCAACTCTACTCTGTAACAAGAATTACAGTCAATTGTTAGAAATTCATAAAAAAGGATGTACCTAAAAGCAGTAGCCAGGTTCGGGGTTTGGTAGGTCTAAAGACTGACAGACTAATTGTGTAGAGATAAGTTATCTACATCACCTATAGTTATAGATGAATGATATTAGTCTTGAGCAAGAATGCTGTTGAGTAGTCTTTGCAGGGTTCCCTAAGATTTTATCAAAGAGGTATATTTTTTTGCAAAGAACTTTCTTTATATAATGACAGGTGAATCACATGAACTGTTCAGAATGTTACCACCTAGTTGATCACCTTTTAAAGAGAAATTCCAATTATGACTTTGGTGAGTATAGAAGATTTATACTTTATACATAATCTAAAAAGAAATCTCCCTCTAGATTCTAGACATTTGACTTTCTTTCTTGTTCTGGAAAACTCCCATCCTTGACAAGAACGTGCGCTTTTAGAAAGAAATATAAGTTATTATCATGTACTAATACTTAGAGATCAAAAACCAGGATGATGAATGAAAAAGGAAAAGGAAGTTACCTGATAAGCAAGGGTGAATGCATTAGTTATCTTTCTTTTCTCAAGTTCTTCCATGATCAAATCCACACATTCCTCCATCTCTGCTTTGTATGGATCACCAGCCTCTTCCACATAAGCAAGAGGCACCCCATGTGCACTAAAGAATATCATGACCTGCAATGTGCATCAGTTACTTAGGCTAACAACAAATATATACAATGAAGTAATTCCCAAGCTCAAGCTTAAGTGGAACTCAAGTTCAAAACAGCTTCTTCAGCAATGCTAAAAGAAGATAAAAAGAATAATGAGAGATGTTGAATAGAAAAATCATGATAATAAAGAGAGAAGCATAATGCCATTTCATAATATACCATATACCTTCAAGTTTAATAAAATCAAGTAGGTTAAGTTACTCTTACTGTCATCGTTCTGTTATCCTAACCAGAAATAACTGATATATTGACTACATAAATTATGCTGTCAAAAATTGAAATAGAAGAATGACAATGCGAAGATAAAAATGCTTATGAACCACACTTTTTTCTTTTCTAAGTCATTAAAACATACAATGATGCAGTACCTCCTCAGGAGAGTCGAAACCTTCTAGCTCTTTTTCAATTAAATTTGCCATGGCCTTTATGTATCCTTCCCGTTGGTACCATGAAGGTATTACTGTGTGCTGCATGTTGACTAGATACTCATCCTCTCTGAAGAACCAATAAATAATCATAACATAACAGAATGTTAGATAATATATGGAGTATCATATTGTCATAACAGTACATTTTCACAGTAATCACCGGAATATACTCTCCAAGAGACGCAGACTTGAGCCACTGGTTGATATTGAAAATTGTGGATAAAGTGGAAGCACAACAAGCTTTGTTATTCCATCCTTTTTAATCTACATGATATATTTCAAAGAAAAAATTAATAATAACCAGGTTGAGAGCTAATCACAGACAGATAAATGACAAATAAAGTCATATAATATCAATTACTTTGACAAACATTAGTTCACTGTTCACCTGCGCCATATCTCAAGTTTCCTCCACTCTCTAGTCTCTTCCCTATATCCTCTACCAGTGGCGGATCTTGACTAAAATTTTCGAAGGAGCCACTAACTAGTAACTACTAACTAAAATAACGTAATATTAAAATTTATATGAATTATATATAATTTTATCAAAGGTTGCTCATCCTATCGAACTATTTTATCATTAGAAGGATGCTTTTCAAGTGAAGATGTTGAAGCTATACAATTTTCATATTGTGTCGTTGTTTTCTTTTTGAAAGATATATCAATTTCCTTATGTTTAACCAATGGTGCCATTTCAAAATTGTCAATTTTTTTTTTTGGGACCATGATTTGTTTTTCTTTTAAAAAAATTGTTCATTTGTATGTTGTTTAGACAAATATATTAAAAATAAGTAAATAAATTGACTTTTTTTGGCCAATTATATCCATTCCTCCCATTCAGCAACTTCCTCATTTTCCATAACTCCCCACTATCTTCTCATTTTACCCTCTCCATCCCACTTTTAGTATATATTTACATGAGTTTTTTAGTATTTTTCCCATGAACACATGTTAGTGTGTGCTCACTAAGTGTATAGTACGAAGAAACAAAATTATTTCAAAATAACTTGAATCATTGATCAAAATTTAAGTTCAGAACTCAGATATAAGGTATCACCTAAGAAGTATCTTCATAAGGATAAAAATCAGTGCCTGCATGCAAGTCATCCATTAATGCAGATTATATGTTTCCAAAACAGTGAGAAATGCATATTTCATATATAAACAACTAATCAGACTACATCAGAAAACATCCTGTTGAAACTTAGAAAGATAAGTCACTACCAGCTGCATAATCTTAATGCTATGATTACTATCCAATTTCAATTATAACCTACGAACAAGATGATCAAATACCTGTTCAATAGCTTCTTCGGTGAATGGATGCCAGTAACGCATGCCAACATACACTTTGGCTGGGACATTCTTTCCCCAAAGACATTTCTTCAATTCTTCAGCCTGAGTAGGGAATCATTAAAAAGAGCTAGAACAATTAGAGTTTTAAAAAAAAGTATTTTAATGGAGTGGATACACACCCATAGCATTAGATAGCGTTTTAAAAACTTCAGAAAAAATATATAACATAACTCACTGCACCATCTAACAAGTTGAGAGTGAAATATATGTAATAATGTAAAAGGAAAAAGTTTATCAGCAAGTGTCATGCCTGTGCATCAGTCATACGTCTAAGAGGAGATCCACCACCAATCGAAGCATAGCCTTCTTTGCTCTTTGGTGCTCTTAAAACAGATACAAATTGGGCCAATGGCTTTTGAAGAAAAGTAAATAACCTTGGCAATCGTATAATATCCTACAAAATTGTACAGGAAATATAACTAACCATCAAAAGAATAAGAAACTAAGTTTTTCTTATAGTATCCTGCGCATTTGTACATAAAATATTAACCATCGAAAATACGAAATCGGAAATTTTAGGTTATCTCGCCCTAAAGGAATAGTGTTAAAACAATCACTTCAGAAGAATAGTGTGTTATAGCTAGAGTATTACTGGGTCAGCAAAAAGGTTAAACAAAAAAGGCTGCACGTCTTCTAGAGTCTCAGGACCTCCAAGGTTTAACAATAACACTCCAATCTTGTCGTCACCAATAAGAGGTGTATCAGAAACATCTTGAGCTGTTGAAGTTACTAAGGCTTCCACCGGTAAAAAGTGCCTGCTGAGTGATTGCTTGGAAACCAAGGGTTGTGATTCAGACCATCCTGGAGAACATCTACCCACTATATAGGTTTTCAAAGGATTAGTGCTAGTAGAAGCCTCCACCTGGCCTCCAGAGCAGCGATACATCTTTTGAGAGCTACAGATGGCCTGTGGCAACAACCTATGAAAGTAAAGAATATTAAAAGCTTTGGAAAACTCTACCAATCATAACATTTAGTAATAAAATAATTGACATACAAAAAAGACTCAATTATATTTGAGGAAAGTTGAAGTGTATTTTTGGCATTAAGGTTAAATTGTAATTATCAAATGCTTTTAACAGGCAAATGAAAGAGTCATGTATTAGCATATGACACATGCAAATTTAGAAAGTCAAGACAAATTGGACTTGGATGCACAATGGGAAAGAAATTATAAACAATTAATCATCAAGGTATTTGGATGAAACAGTAGCACTCCACAGCTTCAAGAGGACAAGGAACAATAGTGGAACACAAGTTTAAATCATGACCAGTAGACCACTTAAAAGGCAAAATTTATGGTCATGGATAGGTAAACTTGAGAGGGAACAAAGGGCACTTGAAATGTTATCAATCTTTATATTAAAATAATGTCGGAACTGGATTCAACAAAACCCTTACATGTTCTTAAGTAATGGAAATTTAAGTTACTTTGTGTTAGAAAATCAACGAAATATCTGATAATATCTTTTCATATCTTAGCATATCTTAGAGTATCCTAGATAATCTCTTAGGATATATTTCTTATTTATATTTTATGATTTGATTCTCTATTTGATTAAGATTAGGATTCTACTTTTAGTATAAATAAGAATAGGACTATTGGGTTGTCTTTTGTAATCACATCATCATTACATCAATTCAATATCAGTCTTATTATTTCTTAGTTTGTTTCTCTCTTTTCCTATTTCCCTATCTAAAAACCTTCAAATTCGAAAATGGTATCTAGAGCTAGACAAAGGTATCATCCTCCGTGACCTGTCGCGTCACTATTCCGCTGCGGAGTTCTGATAAGTATGAAGGAACTCTAATCATCTTCTTAGCCATACAAAAAAAAAAGAACAAAAAAATCATTTTCTCTCCTCCGTTGTGTTCTTTTCCGGCGCGTCCTTCTTCTTTCCGACATGCGTTCTTGTCCCGTTAGCCGCTGTCAGCTGCCGTCCGCCTCCGTCGTCTCCGGCTACTGACACCACCGCCGGACTCGCCTGCCGCCAATCTGTCCAGCCGTTCAAATAGCACCGCCGTAAGCCTCCAGACGTGCCCGCACGCACGTGTCCTCTGATCAGCGCGCAGCCGCACGGGATTCCCTTCCAGCTCTGAACTCGTCGTTCCCTGCTCTCTCTGGATCTGTGCTCACCTCCTTCATCGGAACTCTTTTGAGCAACGTCCCTGTGTGTTGTACGGTTCAGGTACCTGTGATTTTGGTTATTTGCATTTGTGTTCTGACCCATGGCTAGTTCTACATCCTCGGATACTCCTAAGGACTCCCCATCATACCAGTGTGGCTTCTCTTCCCACCGACGATCATTCCGGTGGTAACCCCTTTCCCATGGATGAATCATATTAATGGTGACTTTTATTCCACCGACGATCATTCCGGTGGTGACTCTTTTCCCACATATGAATCATATTAGTCGTGACTTCTATTTCCATCGATGATTGACTTATGTTGGCAATGACTCACACTAGCCCAACTCATTATCCCAGATGCTCTGGCCCGGCTCTTTTCCTAGATGCACTGGCCCGTCTTTCTCCCAGATGCACTGGCCTTGACCCCTTGTCCCAGATGCACTGGCCTCGTCTCAGTCCCGGAAGTAGTTGTCTAACTTAATTTCAATTTGAAATAATTTGGGTCTCCGATATTGTTGTTGAAGCTTCTAAATATGGTTTTGAGAAGTTCGGACCTTGTTGCTAGATTGCTTGCCAAGAAATTTCTATCAGGCTGATGATCGTTCCAGCTATCTTGCTAAGTTATCTTTCCAGCAACTCTCTCCGACCTCTCCAACATTGTTGAGTTGCTTTCCAACCATTATTTTCGTGGAGCTCAGTTTTTTATTTTAAATTTTAATTTGAGGGGGAATAAGCATTGTTTTCGTATAACAAGCTTAAAGCTTAGTAAGCTTTAGCTTGAGGGGGAGTGTTAGAAAATCAGAGAAATATCTGATAATATCTTTTCATATCTTAGCATATCTTAGAGTATCCTAGATAATCTCTTAGGATTTATTTCTTATTTATATTTTATGATTTGATTCTCTATTTGATTAAGATTAGGATTCTACTTTTAGTATAAATAAGAATAGGTCTATTGGGTTGTCTTTTGTAATCACATCATCATTACATCAATTCAATACCAGTCTTATTATTTCTTAGTTTGTTTCTCTCTTTTCCTCTTTCCCTATCTAAAAACCTTCAAATTCAACACTTTGAAGTGGCCTTACAATACCAAGAATCTAGAAGTACTTAAATATTTCATTCTAACGGTGCATTTGGTATGGGGTTCATGAGGGGAAAAATTTTAGGTGAGTAAGTTTTTACAGGGCAAAATTTTCTCCCATTTTGAGGGTAAATGTTACCCTACTCTTAACTAGCATAAACTTTACTCCTTCATCCAACTTCTCTCTCCGAAGCATGAGACAACACATCCGCCCTCTCTCTCTTTCTCGCTCTGCAAAGGTCTTTGCCACCCTCACCACCATAAGCTGGAGGAACCAGGTGGACTCATCGATGAAACTGTGCGTGACAGCGAGAGTTTCGATCATGGTGCTAGAGGGAGCCGAATCCACCACTGCAAGAAGCAGATGCTAGTGTTGCAGGTGCTGGAGATAGTGATTCCAGGAGCTAGAGACATGACAATGGCTGAATGGCTTGTGCAATTTCAGTTCGACATTTGTTCAAATACCTTGCATACATTTCAGTTTGGTTGTAACTGCCCAAATTGGCTTCAGGCCAGAGTGCAGTGCACCAGAGCTTTCATGAATCATGTTACTTAACAGCTGATAGAATTTGGTTGAACAAAACAGTCTCAGATAAAATTTCCACACCTCTGAACAATGACAACCAAACAAGATGAAAAACAATTTTTATCCTCTAAAAGTTTGCACCCTTAAAAAATTCTCCTTTTATTTTTCCTCCTTTAACTTTTAAGGCATTACCAAACATAGCCTAAAATTAAAAGTTTGGTGATAAATATTACCAATAGTCCAATAATCATAAATCATGCAACATAACCTTATAATGCAAATGCAACTTTCAACCCCCCATTAATTATCAACACCTGAAAAGCCATCTTATAATAGGTGTAGCCAGGGCCACTGGTTCAGATTTAAGAACATGGTGTTTCTAGTTAAATGACACCATCTTCAAGTTCTAGCAACTAAACTACAAACAAGAACTAAGAAAAGTACTGTTGAATTTCGAGAGAAAAATCTAAGAAATTAAAAAACAGAATAATCAGGGCAAAAGGAACACTTACAGAGGAAACTTGGAATTACGAGAAGCATAGTTGAGGCATGGAGGAGGTCGAATATAGGAGCAAGAAGAAGTAGAAGAAGGCGATGCAGGGGCATGAATTGGAGAATTCATCGCTAGATGATGAGAGAGAAAAAAAAATCAACACTTCCACAACTTGCTCGTTCTTCGGTTACTGCAAAAATGTATGTTTCAGCCCTAAGCAACAAAACGCAAAGCTCAAAAAACAAAACCCAGAAATCAATTTAAAGAAAAGGAACAAACTTTACCAAATTCCCACAATTTTGGAAGAGGAGATAGCACTAAGCAGAAGCTAAACTGTGAATGAAGGCCATGTTAATTTTTCTTTTTTTCTTTTTTAGTTTTATGACTTTATCTATGGGACTGATTTTGATATTATAAATTTTAAGAGATCCTTTGCATCTGAAATATGAATGCAGAGAGGGACCCTTGAGATTGAGAGTGACTGGTGAGATTGGAAAAAATTGAGACCACCTTTTTGTTTATCATCTCATCTCATCTCATCTCATCTCCAACAATTTTTACTGCCAACCATTTTCCATTATTATCTTTCTCCAGTTATCAATATGTGGGGAAGTACATTAAATGCTCTCCCTTGATGGCTATACCTTTCTTGACTTTATTTGTTGGGTACTGTTAACAAGTATTATCAAGTGATTAAAGATTTAATCAAAAAAAAAAAAAAAAACAAAAAACAAGTGATTAAAGATTAAAAAAAGTTTAATTAAAAATTGGTATATTTAATATAGAGTGAAAGTCCAAATTGGCATGAAAATTTTCGGTGACATACTTTTAGTTCTTTAAAAAAAAAAAATAGTTCTTCAAATTTTCAAATGTGCAGTACATTAGTCCTTATATTTAATTCTGACGTCCATTTATTTGCTTATATGTTTCATTAATCATCCTATTTGACCTGTTACTTGTCCTGCGTGGCTTATAACGAATAAAAAGTGAAAAACGTGTATAATTTTAAAATTCAAATATCTGAAAATTATACATTTTTTTATTTTTCATTAATTTCTCACGACAGAATTCCTCCAGAGGTCACGCGGGACCGCCAACGAGCCAAGTATGATGGTTAATAGGACACATAGACAAGTAAATGGACGTCGGAACTAAATCTAGTTCTTAATGTGTCCCACATTTGAAAATTTGATAGATTAAATAATTAATTTATTATTTTTTCAGAGACTAAAAAAGAGTCCATAAATATTTTCGAAAATCAATTTTAGCCTTCACTCTTTTAATATATCAAAATTAAGAACAACCACTTTTCAATAAAATTCTCTAATTTTTGAATAACCCATTTAAAAGTAGACTCATATTGAAATATGTTCTCTCATATAACTTTTTTACACGACAATATGATTTGAAGCAACTATGGTATTTAAACACAAAATTTGGATACTATATATGATATCACATATATTTATCTTTATCTCTCACTTATTTTTTATCTTCTTATATACACACATTTCGAGAATACATAAAATAAAAAAAAACAAAAGGGCACCTATGATGTCCCATTTTTTGTGTTCAAAAAACATTTGCCAATTGAAAACGGTATGAGAGGAATACATGGATATATACCCAGAAATTGGTCATATTATCAATGAAAACTTCAAATGGCGTATACACCAACTAGTATACATCTTTATTTTTTAATAAATTTATTTTCAGATCAATGATATGGGACACGAATTCTTGCTTGTTTGGTTAATGGTTATACCTGTATAGGGGAGTTCAGGATTGATTTTGATTTTTTTACCAAACCTTGTGAGGGAGAGCTTTGGTCAAAATCCATTTTGGAACCTCTTAAATCTTATACAAACAGGCTTTTCATTCTTTTATTGTGGGTTGGGATTTGACTCAACTCAACCTCCTCAAATTGGTACGGTTTTTTGGGTTGGATTGAGTTTTGCACACTCCTAATGTTGCTATTAAAAATATAGTTAATTAATAATTAAATACGAGTCTTAATGCAGTGATAAAATTATTTTCTCGTAAGATGGATGTATTCAAATCTCTATTTACTCTCTAGACCCCCACCATCAGGTGAGAGCCTAATGTCAACCCTTTTTTATAGTTTATCAATTATTACTCATTTTGTTATATTGTCAGCAATAAATATGTGGAATAAGAGTTGGGCAAGAAATTCTACATGGAAATCGTCACGTAGTATACAGGGGGAGACCCACTTGGGTCCCCCCACAATAGGCACAAATCCTATAGGGCCCATGTGTATTTATCGTTTTTGATAAACATCCAGGTACCCTATAATTTGACAAGCAATAAAGATTATAGCACTATCAAAAAATTCCATTTTTTGGGCTCTCGCTCATACGGCCCTTGCCCACATTTTGATGCCAGATTGGAATGACTACACAAGTCTAAAAAAAAAAAAAACGCGTTGAAGATTGTCCCTGGCCTTCTGTTATGATATTGCCGCAACTCCAAGTTGGAATTGGTTTAATTGACTCCAATATCTTAGGGAGTGTTTGGTTTAACATTTGCAAAATTGAGTTTTGATGAACTAAGTTTTACAAACCGGGTTTTGATTAAAAGTGAGTTTGTAGCAATTGATTTACGTTTGGATACTTCATCTTGTCCTCATGCATGGCTAACATAAATTTCCTTCCTTGTATGTGTGGTGCAGGCTAACATTCCAGTTGAAAGCATATTTGCATTCATAATTTTAAACAATTTTTTTTTTGAAATTATTGAATCCTCATATTTTCCCCTTTATTTATCTCTATCTGCACCTGACATACATGAAGGACTCAATCTTTTATATCCTATGAACTTAATCTTCAGATAGGGGAAATCACAGGGCTAGTAGAAGGGTATCCCCCATCTAAGATGCCTACTTGTAGAGCAATGAGAAAAAACATAAAAATCCAAGTGTATATGTCTATGGCAATGATGAATTTCCTCAGTGAGTTTCTTATTACACAACACTCAGCTAAGTTTGTACATGTGCTATGCAGTATGCCCCAGAGTAGCTGTATAACTGATAGCTATGTTCCACCCCTTTGCATTGTAATGAACTGCAAAACATTTCAAGCAGAGGTATAGGACATATGCAGTACTTGAGAATGCAGGGGCAAGTAAAACAGGAGCCAATACATTTTGCTCCCAATGAATGACTCTCTAAAGTTTGATGGGTTTGGTGTTCAACATGACATTACTCAGAAGGCTGAATATCCAAATTCAATAACAATAATAATATCAAGCATTGCCGGCATGTAGAAATTGTTTCTTATAGTGTTTTCATGTAACAGATTCATTATCAATGTGATTCATTGCTTGACCAGAAACAAGAGCCTCACCAACGCGTTATATTTCATTGTATGTGATATGTGAGGATGCACCACACTAGACACTAGTATATTTTTATGTGTCTGAGGAAGAGATGGCTGTAAATACTTTTTCTCATTGTGATTCTACTTCTCAATTCAATCGATACAGATTTCATTCACAAAGTAAGCCAGCCAGCTAAGAAAGAGAACCTTAGGCACAACTACTGTTCTCAACTTCTCATACATGGTGTCCAGGGTGATACACGTTGTACATTACATGAATACTTCCATAAGTTAGACTGCCTCAAAGATTTATAGTAGTCGTTATAAATTATAGCACACATAAATAGGTGAGTTCTAGCAAAAAACAATAGTAGTTTAACAAGTACACAAGAATTAGACTGCTTAACTGATTTGAAATTCTCCACTTGCTTGAACCTCTTTTACCCTTTTGTCATACTCATCTTCATCCTCCTCTTCCTCCACCTCTGCATCCACATCTTCTTCTCCGTCTTCTTCACCTTCCCAGCCAAAACCTTTGATAGGCCTAGATACTGGAGGAGGTTCTCTAGCTTCCCCCACAATTTTCATTATCTCCTCCACACTTTGAACAGAAAAACTTGGGTTGCCTCCTCTCTGGTAGTAGACAGCTTGAGCTGATTCAGTTAGCTCCCTTGGAAGATTCTTTAAAAACCATGGGTGGTTCTTAATTTCCTTAAGAGTAATTCTCTGTAAACAATAAAGAGAACATGGTCTGGTAGAGTTAGCTTGATATAAACAAGATCTTGATTCCTAATCACAAAACTGCAGTTAAGGTATCCTCAAAAGCATCTTTTTTTTAACATAAATCACATTTAAAATATCGTCTTTTTTTTTAGTATGCATCAAAGAAACAAGAGAATGAACCGAAGACACGGTATTAGCTGCATCTAAATGGGGAGCCCCGAGCCATATATAGATGTAAAAACTATATGAGCAATTTGATGATTAATGACTGAATTGAATATAAGTAAAAACTTAAAGATTCTGACATTTTTTTATTAAAATTAAAATATACAACCAGTAGCCACCGAAGTTATTCTTCATAGTCTGCACATGGCACCTAAATTTCAGAAGAAAACCACCATAAGGTCTTCAAAGATTACAATATGATGAGACTTCTATTTAAATTGTATATGCCTCAATTTCATTATGTCCAGAAACTCTGACATTAACCATAAGCTAGGTAAGACGGAAAGCAGTGCAAGAGAGAGAAAAAGAAGACCAAATTCATGTTCTGACTTCAATAAAACGAAAGAAAGAAAACGCTAACACTTAAGTCTTACCTGTCAACTAAACAGAAGGGTATTGAAGGGTGAAGATAGAATAAGGGTTGAGTGAGAATTTCTCCTAGGTTTAGGTTTTGGTCAACAATGAGGTTTATTTTACCAGCAAAATATATTTTGATTATTTTCTGTCCATTGACATATAATGGTGGTCTACAAGTGTATTGACAAGTAAACGCAACAACAAATGTATACTTCTAGAACATAATAGAGATAAGCTATACATGATCTAAAATGACATGACAATCTATCCAAATTGCAATAATAGCTAAAAAAATAGATACTTAAACATCATAGCATACCCTCAATGGATTTGCAACAAATATACGAGAAAGGAGGTGCCTGCAATCTTGAGATATGTGAACATAATCAGGGATTTTGTATTGAACGGCCATTATACGCTGCAGAAGTGGATGGGAAATGGGGATGAGATTAAAAACATAAGAAACAACATGAAAATTAGTATCAAAAGGGAGGATAACATACCTGAATTGTTTTCCTAAAATTCCTAGGGTCCTCGTGATCCTCAAAGGGGTATGCTCCAACCAGCATCACATAAAGAGTCACTCCACATGACCATACATCAGCCAACTAAAACAAATTTTAGAAGAGAAAAATATTAATATATAGAACCATTCATATACTGGAATATGTATGTGTGTGTGTCTGTGCGACGCATGATGATAAAGATCCAAAACAGAAATGAATTATGCAAAATGTAGAGCACATATATTATTACCTTGCCATCATACTCCCTCCTAGAAAGAACCTCCGGTGCTATGTAAGCAGGGGTTCCAACAGTTGATTTGGGTCGTGAATGAAGCAAAGATGACTACACCACAAATAAGAAACACTCAAGAGTTATAACGCTGAACTAAATAGTATTAGAACATTTAAGCTCAATGGTCTTAATTATAGCACCTTGGAATAACCAAAGTCGCATATTTTCAGGCGGGGTGCAGGGCTTCCATCTAAAAGAGTATTTTCTAGCTTCAAATCTCTGTGGCATATTTGCTGCCAAAGAAGAGTAAAAGCATATCACTTGGTGTATTTCTGAATACAGGAAGCCCTATAATTTTTCAAGAACTTGAGCATGATTATACCATGGCATGACAGTAATGGACACCAGATATCAGCTGCTGAAAGAAATATCTAGCCTGGACAATCAAAGAGGGGGAAATGAGATATGGCTGAAGTAATGGCACTGAAAGCATAAGTGTGAAATATGCAGAAAATCCTATGAGAGTATGCTAAGTTATTAACCTCATCTTCACTGAACCTGCCAGCACTGCAAATCCTCTCAAAGAGTTCTCCTCCAGCTGCATACTCCATCACTATTGCTAAATGAGTGGGGGTCAAAACTACCTGAAAAATAAAAAAAGTAATAGCACATAGTTAGTTAAATTTAAATAGAGTTCTCAATACAAAGTGATCCAACAGGTAAGCAAACAAAGTCCTTGCCTCCTTGAAGCGAATTATATTGGGGTGCCGAAGGGACCTGTGGTTGATAATCTCTCTTGCCACATTCTCATCAATCTAGAATTGAGAATGAAATAAAATAAAAAGAACATAAAATCACAGATGTCAAAATAATAGCTTTTATATTTATCAAAAATAGAAACAAGAAACACCAGGGGAGGAAAACAGGAGGATAGGAGAAGGGGCCTTTTCTTGTATCCTGCTTGGCTTTCTAGAAACTAAGGAGGATATTGTTGGATTTGCTAACTCAAAGATTAAGTGATAAACTGCTTCATAACTAAAAGCTAAAGAGACTAAAATTGAATTTTCTGTCCCTTCCTACATTCATTATTGGGGGGGGGGGGGGGGGGGGTTAAATGACATGCAAGGAAATTGTCTGAAATGAATATGTAACATATTTCCTGGGTTTCCACTTTTTACTTTTCAGAAATCAGAAACTCACTGGATCCTGAGCTCATCATCAGTCACATGACAAGTCCTTCATTCATTAATCATTATCCCAAATGGAAAACATGATTCTGATAAATCTGAGATTGAAAGAAGGGAAAAAAAACAGAAAAGGAAACTTCAATAAAATAAACCTTGTGGCCACGCTCGATGTATTTCATGGCGACGAGCTCCTTGGTGTCCTTGTTCCTCATGAGCCTAGCCACCCCAAAATTCCCAGCTCCCAAATCTTTGACAGCCTCGTACTTTTCCATGATCAAATCTTCAACTTGAACAACGATACCAGTTATGTTCCTGATTTTATGTATGGATTCACTCAAATGGGCATGCAAATCACAGCACCATTCTGCACTCTGATTAAAAGGGTAATGTAAAGGAGGTCGCTTTCACTGAAAAATTGGTTCTTTCTTTAGATATATATTATTATTATATGATAATACAATAATGTAGAGAGAGAAGGTGATGAAGATTGAATTGAATTGAGAGTGGGGATGAGTGAGGAAGAGGGAGAGTGCACGTGGGACTGTGGGAGAGAATGCATTAGAAAAATATGGATTGTGTTTGGTATCGAATCCAGTTAGTCCCTGACATCGGTTACCTTGTTTTGTTCTGTTGGCCGTTATTTAATTGGTTTTTTTTGCATCACCTTTTTTGAGTTCTGCATACTCAGAATTGGAATTGCCATTGGTATTCGATCTTTAACAACGCCGTTGCTCTAGGGGGACGCCTTTCTCTTCATTCCTCAATTTCATGTCCTTTTTCTCAAGCTACCCTTCTCTAAAAAAATATTAATTTTAATCAATCAATAATTACTTGATTCACTTCTACTAGGAATCTAGTATACATGGAGCATTAATAATTAATCTTGATAATAAATCTTGCAGAAATATGACAGGATCCCTAAATTCCCCCGCATTTAGGTAAAATTCTATCAAGAAAGCTTTAAAATCAAATTTGTTGGATGTGGTAAAGACAAAAACACCATTGAAACTTGTGTAAGTGCGAGAACTTTAGGAAAATCTAAATTTAGAGAATCCAAATTCTAAATTATCAATTTACAAAATAATCAACGACCCCACCATTATTTTCTATACCGCGAGGATTTGGCAAATAAAAATCTATAGTACACACAATTTAAATTAAGGGTACAAGCTATATACAAAAAGAGCTAATTAAAAAGGCTTAATTCGTAAATATATTCTTAAATTTTTTATTTTATATTTAAATTCATTTTAAAAGAGCTTTATTCAAATAAAGGGGGCTGATAATAACATTTGATGTACCCAAAATATGTGACGCGAATGTCTACATGAGACTCATTAGGGCAAGCATATATGGAGTAAGGCAATTTCTCCTTCAAAATCATTCTTGATTTGGAGGATGATATATGGTAAAGTGTTTACTGATGAATCCCTTAGATTGAGAGGCTGCTGCATTGTTTCAATGTGCAGTCTGTGTCATAATGCCTTTGAAACTGCAAATCATTTATTTTTTAACTGTCCATTTGCTAACAAAATGTGGAACTGGCTCGGTAATTGCTTTAGTGTTAATCTGGACTCAAGCACTATTTTTAACATTTTGAAAGCTTGTCACAAGGGAATGAGTCTATTCTTGAATGATGCTTTATTTTCAGAAATTACCAATGTATTGTGGTACACTTGGTTTTCCCGAAACAAAGTGGGTAAAATGCAACTTGGACGGAGCCTCTAGAAGTCTAAATAACATGGCTGCGTGTGGTGGCATATTCAGAGACAAAAATGATACTGTTTTGGGATGCTTTGCATTAAACCTTGGGAATTCTTCCTCTCTTTTTACTGAGCTGATGGGAGCCGTTACTGTAATTGAGATGGCTTTTCATAAAGGATGGCATTCATTGTGGTTAGAATGTGATTCAAAGTTAGTGAACTTAGCATTTTCATCATGTGATATTGTTCTCCGGTCTCTAAGGAATAGGTGGCTCAATACTATAGATATCTCTAAGAAAATGAATTTTGTCATTTCTCATGTATATAGGGAGGGTAACTCATGTGCGGATAGATTGGCTAATTATGGCTTATCCATTGATGCCTTTGTTTGGTGGAGTAATATTCTGGATTACATAAGGGAAGACTTCTTTAAGGATAGAATTGGTCTTCCCTCATATAGATTTTGTTGACTTTCACATGGGTTAGGTCTGTGTCCCCCATGAGTCTTGTATTCTTTATTCTTTATTTTTTACTTTCTTAATAATAATTTTTGGTATGCTGCAAATGATTGATTGGACTTGAGATGCCAACATAGTTGGGATGTCTTGCTCCTATAGTGATGTCCTTGCATACCAATTTTTGCTATAAAAAAAATGTGACGCGACCTCGTTAACGAATTTGATGGGATAACATTCAATATTTAGTTTATAAAAGAAGAAAAAAAACCTTCTATTATAAATAAATTGATTTAGTGGATGACTATCTTATTTTATCTCCTATCCTATCCTATCTTATCTTATCTTCTCTTATCTTATAAGAAACTAGTTGAGATTAAGAGTCTACTATTATGTTAAAAATAGTAGTAGTCAGATGGTATTCGTGATATACTTGATCATAATATGAATAACAAATATGACATATGTACGTGAAATGTGAGGATTTTGAACCTATAGTTCGAGCCTCAAAGGATGTTGTAATGGACCTGAAGTCTGAACATTATAAAGTATAAACTCTTTTAAAACAAATATGTGTTACTACACCATATGGTTGTCCCCTAGAATAAGCTATACTTGGAAAATCCCAGAATGACCAAAAGTATAAAATAAAAAAAAAATAGCTACCTTTATTTAGATATACATATAATTTATATTCTTTTGTTTGTTATATTGAATATTTTATATTTTTTAAGTAATGCTTGGTTTATATATGTAACAACCTGATTTTAATTATGCTGTTCAACCGGTTAAAATATAATTAATTATATTTTAATCTGAGAGTTAGAAAATACTTTTGAATAAAATAAAATCATACTCATAGTCTACTTTTTGAACCGTGAAAGAAACGGTTAGTGTTTTTGTGACGTTTTGTATGATATTGGAAATTTTCAAAAATTTGAGTTCGGAAATAAAATAATATTTATTTCCAAGTAAATACGATCGGAAACTTGAACCGGATACGCAATGGAGCGAGAAAAGGGAGCCCAAAAGAAGTGAAGTGATTTGATGGGATGTGATGGACATGGGTTATGACACATTCCAAAAGTGTAATCATCACACTTTTCAAATTATATCATATTATATTCTAAAAACTCATTTTCTCTCTCTTCTTCAACCAAAAAAGGCATAAGCCAAAACTTGGCCATCAAGGCTTGCTCTTTCCTTCTCCTTCCTTCTGTTGTTTAACACTTTGTCTAAGTATATGCCTGTGAGGGATCCTACTGATAGGATATCCTCAACAGTGTTTTGTAATATTCATAATATACTTATATTGTGATATGCCATTCTATATGAAGTTGTATACTTTATAAATTAAGTTTTAATTTTTACGTATTTTCACCTTAAGCGTGCGATTAAGTAATTAAATAATAAGGTTTTAATCTAATGACACAAAGGGGCACAACGGGGTGTCTCATTTTGTTATCAGAGCAATTCGGTTCTAAAACGAACTATGGGTTATGTCCGATCAGAATCAAGGACTGCGAGGCTTAGAATGTTGTTACTAGCCGTGTCTAGTTGAATCCACATCGGATTTTGACTATGCTTAGAGGTTGGGTAGTGTGTCCGAATCTGATGTGAGAAGTTAATATTAGTGTGGCATATAGTATTTATATACTTGTCTATGTAGTATTATATGTCATACTAATGAGAGCAGATGATTTCTTTTAATAGAATCATGGCTCGCGGAAGAGGACATCCAACTAACAGTGGTGACGGAACTTCATAAAGGATTATTGGAGCCGTCAATGGTAATACTGACAATACTGAGAATGGAGGAGGATCATCTTCGACTCCAAATGCAATGGAAACCCTAGCTGCTGCTATGCTATTGCAAACCCAGCAGAATGCTGAGATGCTGCAGATGAACAAAGAGCAGCTAGAAATTAAGAATCAGTGAAGGGTTGTAGTAGCTAAAGAGGCCGGATTGACTAATTTTATGAACAGAAAGCCACCTCAATTCAGAGGAGAGTATGACCCGGAGAAGGCTGAATGGTGGATACAAGAGATTGAGAAGATATTTACTTCTGTTCGTTGTAGCGAGGAGAGAAAAGTGACCTATGCTGCCTTCATGCTAACTGAAGGAGCATAATTCTGGTGGAAAGGAAAGAAAAGGCTATTGGAAGCCGAAGGCAGAAATATTACCTGGCAGCTATTTACCGACTGCTTTTTCGAGAAGTACTTTCCGCGTCTAGTTAGACGTGAGAAGGAAAAGTAATTCACAAACCTCAATAAGGCAACATGTCTGTTGGTGAGTATGCATCACGTTTTGAAGCTATGATCAAGTTCTCGGAATTCTATCAAAGGTTTCCGAGTGAAGACTGGCAGTGTAGGAGATTTGCGGAAGGACTTAGGGACGAGCTGCAGAGGGCTGTAGTGTCTCTCGACATTCAGTATTTCTCGAAACTAGTCGAGAGATGCAGCGCCATTGAAAGTATAGATCTGAGGATGGACAATGAGCATAAACAATTAAGGAGTGGAGGCCCTATCGATCGGATACTCAAAGGAGAGTAGATAGTGGTTCTCAAAGGAGACGAGAACCATATACTAGACCAGTGCAGATAGCTGCACCGGTATCAGTTCCTACAGCACCAGTGGGTGGAGCAGGACAACAACAGCAGAAGGGCTTAGCTTGCTTCGGATGCGGGGGACTGCATTATGTGAGAGATTGTGAGAGATCCGTGTTTGTTACATCTGTGGTGAACCAGATCACTTGGCTCATGATTGTAGGCAGCGACATATGCAACAGCCTGTAGTTGCTGGCAGAGGAACTAGTGTGCCAAGAGGTGGAGCAGGAAGAGGAGTCCCAGCAGCAGGACCACAGGTGGCTAGACCTCAGGCCACTGGAAGAATGTTCACCGTGAGGGGAGTTGAGTCCCCTTAACCTGTGATTCTTATACAAGGTATGTATTGGATATCTGGTAGACCTTGTTTGTTTATCTATGTATCATGTTAGACAAGAAGCTTACTAGAAGGATTAGTTCTTGGGGATGAGGTGTAGTGAACAATTGGTTATTGAAAGAATGGGTTATTAAGAGAATTCATTTTAAGTACTTGATATAATCTGGAATCGTGGAATACACTCTAAGGAACTAAGATTGTGATTGGGTATATGGAGTAGGTAGTCATGGTGGTATTGATCTTGATGCTAAATGTAAGAGTCAGATGTTGTAATCGAGTTTTCTAGTGGACCAGTATTAAGAAGAGAGAAAGGAGTAAGTTTGGATTATGCCCTTAAGGCGATAGATTTAAATCAAAACGTTAAAGGACAATGAACAGAAAGTAGTGGTGGATAAGTTCGAGGATAGATAGCATGTTATAAGAATGAATTCTGTTATGAAGTTACCACTGTTAATTAAGGGAAGACAGCGATGAACAATACGAGGAATGATCTTTAGATTAAGAAGCATTGGTAAGATGTTACCCAGTTTTGAGTTAAGAAATTCCAAGGACGGAATTTTCTTTTAAGAGGGGTAGTAATATAACAGCCTGAATTTAATTATGTTGTTCAATCGGTTAAAATATAATTAATTATATTTTAATATGAGAGTTAGAAAGTGCTTTTGAATAAAATAAAATCTTACTCATAGTCTACTTTATGGTAGAAGGTTACGGTAAAATTTCGGGTTGAAAATTCGGACGAACCCCGGTCTGCGTTTTCACTGACAGTATAAGTTTACTGAGCAGAAAACCTAATTTTGAACCGTGAACGAAACGGTTAGTGTTTTTTTTGATGTTTTGTATGATATTAGAAATTTTCGAAAATTTGAGTTAGGAAATAAAATATATTTATTCCGGACGAAATACGATCGAAAACTTGAACCGGATACGCAATGGAGCAGAAAAGGGAGCCCAAAAGAAGTGAAGTGACTTGATGGGATGTGATGGGAATGGGTTATGACACACTCCAAAAGTGTAATCATCACACTTTTCAAACTATATCATATTATATTCTAAAAACCCATTTCTCTCTCTCTTCTTCAACCAAACAAGGCATAAGCCAAAACTTGGCCATCATGACTTGCTCCTTCCTTCTCTTTCACGCCCATCTCACCTCTCCCTCTATAAATACCCATTTCATTTTCTCTTCACCACTTTCCTACTTCTTCACTTTCTCATTTTTAAGTTTCTAACACTTAAAGTTTTCATTTCTACTTAGTTTCAAGCTTCAGGTTCTTCATACTCTTTCTTTCTAGTTTCAAGGGTAACCCTCTCATACTCTTCTATTTCAAGTTTTACACTTTTTTCATGAGTTTACTTTATGTATTCTTAAAATGTTCTTAAAGCTTTTTTAACTTTTAAAATCTCTAGAAAATGGAAGAAAACTCCGTTTGAGTTGAAACCAATTTCTATGGACTTCTATTAATCTCTACTTTCATATTCTAAGAGCTTGTATCAAACAAACATCTTAAATACTTGAAGACTATAAATACAAAAGTCATTGAAGATGAAGAGAGAACACTCATAGCATTTAAAAGAGCCATTACTCTGCGCATTAATATCTTCGTTCTTTCATTCTCGTATTCTTCAATCATTTGAAGTTATTACACATATTTTCCTAAGCTTTACATTTAAACCACTCTCCGAGTATTAGTGAAAGATCTGTCATGCATCAAGTTGTATTTATTACAAACCAAATTTCTCAAATAAATCCGAGTGAGCCTGAAGAGGCTAGGTGTGCAAAGAATACTTGTCTTGGAGCCTGAAGAGGCTAGGTGTGCAAACAATACTTGGAGTCTGTAACCTGATCAGTTATAGTGGATAAAACTTGGTGCTGCCAAGGACTGGACATAACTCTTTGCTTTGAAGAGTGAACCAGGATAAATAACAGTGTCAATCTCTCTTTCCTTATAAACTCTTTAGTTGCTTTAGTTTTCTTATCCGTTTACCAAGTGGTGTGTTTACCTAAGTCACTGTTAAAATTTCATCAGACAGGTCACCTGCCTGTCCTGTATCTTTCCACTCGTCTGAACCAACCTTCTGTATGCGAAAAGTTTTCAACTTTGTTTAAATTCTGATATACACAATTCAACCCCCCTTCTCGTGTTTATAGCTGTCTATTTCAGTTGGTATCAGAACTCAGCCTCTAGGTTGAGCTTCTAACTGTGTAGAGTAGGGATGGCAACGGGCAGGGTTTAAGTAGGGTACTATAGTACCCGTCCTCATACCCGCGTTTAAAAAAAATTACCCATACCCTCGTGGGTAGCAACCTCAATACCCTTATCCGTACCCTCTGGGTACCTAAGTACCCACACTCGCACCCATTACATGCACTTTAACAAAAAAAAAAATAATAACAAAATGATCATAACTTAACTTAAAAACTATCCAACGATGTTTCGAATGTATTCATCAAATCTACGTAGAAAAAAATAAATAACAAAATGATCATAACTTAATTTAAAATACTATATGTATGTGATGAAGTTAAAAAATATCATACCTTAATATGCGACTTTGCATATCCCAGTCATCATTAATGTAGTGAGCTGTAATGGTCATATATCCTTTCTTTTGATTACTAGCTGTCCACATGTCTGTTGTTAAAGCAATCTTACTCCCGATCTTCTCCAAGAGTCCCATAGTCTTCACCTTTTCATTTTCATAGATTTTGATAATATCATTTTTTATCGTGTTTCGACTAGGAACCTTGAACAAAGGTTGAAGACCTTCAGAATATGCTCTGAATACCAGATGGTCTACCATTGAAAGTGGATACTCGTGAACTATTATCATACAAGCAAGGTCTTTTCTTAATTTCTCTGGATCAAACTGATAGTTACTCAAATAAGTAGATGACCCATCTATCTTCTTCTATTCTCTCAACAAGATTGATTGTATTATATCCTTATATGACCTTCTTTTACAAGTCTCATAATGTTTATGCAAATGATGTGTTCCATCAGATCTTCTACCACACATATGCTTGTTGCAATAATTGCATATAGCCTTTTCTTCACCATTAACTGTTTTTTTCGTGAAATGGTTCCAAACAACGAATATCTTTATTTTTTTTCCATCTTCAGACAACTCAATAGTATTATCATCATCAACATAAACAGGAACGAGATCGGTTGGAGTTTCGGATCGATGTTTTTCGGAACTACCCACATTTCCACTGGGAACATTTTGAGGTTGTGCGAGAGATGAGCTACTCTCAGATTCCTTTGATTGAATCAATCCAACTGCGTTTTCCATCTAAAAAAAAAAAAGAAAAACCATTAAAACAGAGCAAAACATAATATAGAACAAAGCAAAAAAGAAGAACATAACAAAACAAAACCAAAAATACAATGAACACAAAGCAAAGCAAGATGAACCAAGAAGAGCAAAAATGAACACAGTCACAGAAGATAAGAAAACATAAGAAAAAATAGAGCAAGATGAACACAATCACAGAACACAACAAAAAAGTGAAATCAGAGAGCAAAGTGAAATCAGATAATAAATCACCATCTGGAGATGGGTGGAAGTCGTGGTGTGCCGCCGCTGCTGGAGGTTGAACAGATGGGTGGAGGTCATGGTGAGCCGCCACTGCTGGAGGCCGAATAGTGATGTAGGTCTAGGGTTCGTGGTGGGCCGTACGCCGCTGATGGAACGCCACCGTCGACGAGAGATGAAGGAGGCCGAACAGAGGAAGGGTCGATGAAGGAGGAAGAAAGGTCGAACAGAGGAAGGGTCGAATGGTGAAGACCTGACGATGAAGGAAGATGACGGTGGAGAAAGTTTTGGCCGACGATGAAGGAGGAAGGGACGATGATTGGAGGCTTGGAGATGAACAAGGTTACAAGGAAGATGAGATGAGATGGAGTAGAAAGGGTGAAACGGCTGAGGTAGTACTAGGGTTTCAAGTTTCTAATTTTGATCTCTAATAATTATATGTATTAATATATATATATATATACACACACACACACACACACACACACACACACACACACACATGCGGGTATGGTGCGGGGTGGGTATCAAGGTACCCGCCCCCGCCCCATACCCTCTTAGATTTATGGGTAATTACCCGCACCCTTACCCAAAAAACGGGGTTTTACCCTACCCACGGCGGGTATTTTTTGCGGGTACCCAGCGGGTAGGGTCCGGATTGCCATCCCTAGTGTAGAGGTAAAAGGTCCTGAAGAATAGACATGACTGTTGGCGCTAGTTCAAGTGGAAGTCACCAGACTGAAGGAGCTTCCCTTACCAGACCTCCTTGCTTCAATGGAGAAAACTACAACTATTGGAAAGATAGATTTCAATGGTTCATTCTATCTACAAACTCTGATATCTGGGATGTCATTACAGATGGTCCATTCATTCCCAAGAATGATGATGACACTGACAAGTCAAAAGCTCAGTGGACTACTGCAGAAAAGACAAAATAGGAGCTGAACCACAAAGCTAGATATCACATCATTTGTGCTCTTGGTCCCGATGAGTTTGAGAAGGTACGTGCTTGTGACTCTACCAAAGAAATATGGGACACTTTAGCTGTCATGCATGAAGGAACAACCAAAGTCAAAGAGTCAAAGATTGCCATACTTGTCAGAAAGTATGAACTGTTTGTCATGGAGGGAAGAGAATCTGTTGCTCAAATGATAGGAAGATTTCAAACTATAGTCAACAGTTTGAAATCTCTTGGCAAAGTTTACACCAATACTGAGAAGGTTGGAAAGATTCCGAGAAGTCTGCCTAAACAGTGGAGACCTTTGGTCACTGCTATCTCTCAATCCAAGGATCTTGCTACCTTGACTATGGATGAACTTCTTGGAACACTCACTGTTCATGAGCAAGAACTTGGAGATGAAGTTGCACCAAATAAGGGCAAGTCAATTGCTCTGAAAGCTGATCAAAAGTCAGCAAAAGCTTCCAAGGCTCTAAAGGCAGACGAGTCATCCAGTGATGCTGACCTGTCTGAACATGAGGATTCTGAGAGTGATGAAGAATTGTCTCTCCTGACCAGGAATATAAAGCTTCTCCTATAGAAAAAGAAGTTCAAGATGGATAAGCCATTCAGAAGGTTCAACAAGGACAAGAACTTCAAAGAATCCACTCCAACAGACAAAAGTCCAATTGCCTGCTATGAGTGCAAGAAGCCTGGTCACATCAAGGGTGAATGTCCTCAACTCAAGAAGGCCCCTTTTAAGAAATTCTTCAAGAAGAATAAGAAAGGAATGATGACTACTTGGGAGGATCCGGAGTCAACATCTTCTGATAAGGAAATAGAGGAAGAAGCCAATCTCTGTTTGATGGCCAACACCGACTCCGACTCAGACGATTAGGTACATCCTGACTATGAGGAATTATTTGATGCCTATGAGGAGTTGTTGGAGGAATCGAACTGCTTATCTAAGGCCTTCAAATCCCTCAAGAGAGAGTATGTAAAGCTCACCAGTGATCATAAACAGAAATCTCAAGAGTGTGAGAAGCTGGCTAAAGAGAACAGTGAGTTGAAGACTAAAAAGTCTAATGAAGCTAACATCTTAAGTGAAACATCACCATCTGAAGAAGTTGAAAAACATCAACAGAAAGTGGAAGAGCTTACTTCTGATTTGTTAATGGTAGAGATAATCTGACTAAGCTACTTGGCTGTCAGAGGCATTCTCTTAACAAAGAAGGTATTGGATATGTCCATCAGACACATCATAAAGTATCAACTAAAGCTTCTATAGTATCTGTTAAGTCAACTGTAACCAAATCTACACCTGTCTGTAACTTCTGTGGAAAAACAGGACATGTTATGTCCAAGTGTGTAACATCCTAAAATTTTAATATAATTACTTTAATACTAAAATTAAGCTAGTATGAGATTTAGTGTAGAAAATTGTTAGTATAATAATTTATTTGAATGGTTTGACAATTATAAAGGAAATACAAGGTTTGGATTAATAATAATAATAATAATAATAATAATAATAATAATAATAATAATAATAATAATAATAATAATAATATTGACAATTATAAAGGAAATACAAAGAATAATATGTATATGTGCTAACGTGAAATCACGTTAGAATATTGATGCTTCACTTCATAGTTAAGTGCAGTGGGTCAACTTTATAAAAGTTAGGAAGAAAAAAAAAAGGAAAAGAAAAACAAATTAAATAGTTGACCCAAATGTTAGCTAGGTAACATTCACGTATAAGGTCATGACTCCTAGAAACAAAAAGGAAAACATGGGCCAGGCCATGGGTGGAAATCTAATGGGCAAAGGGTTTTAACTCTTATATATTACAATTAATAGCTAGAAAACCTATCTTCAAACATACTGCCGCCGCACAGAGAAAAGAGAAAGGGGAGCGTGGATTTTAAGGAGCTTAGCAAGAAGGGATAAGGGATTTTGAGTGAAACACCGGTTTTCATTCTAGATACTAATTGAAAGTCTATAAGAGGTGAGTAAAAATAACTCTTTTCACACTTTCATGGTACATATAATTTGATGCTCCTACATGTAACTTTGTCTTTCTGAAATAGTAAAATATTTTAGGGTTCTTGAATCTTGATTTGAGACTCTTAAAATATCTCCCCCTTTAATGATTGATTATTTATAAAAGAATATTTTCAGATTAAGGTGATGTTATACGTGTATCATGTACTGATTAAGGTGATGTTATAAAAGAATAATGATTGTTATACGTGATTCCCTGTATCGAATTTTTTTCCATTGTTCATGTCAGAGTTTTGCTTCCTAATTGGAAATTGGAAAATCTCGCTGCAGTGGCGTAACATATGTGTTTCTTGGGTTTTTTTATTTCTATATTTATATTCCAATTCCTTCTATCTATACGAATATATATAAATATATATATGAAACGTTGCCAGTTTCGTTAAGAATATTAACCTTATAATTAACAAACATATATTATATTAAATAGTATTGTGTTATGGTATTTGTATTTTGAAATCTGTTATGGTGATTGATGCATGGGGTTTGAGAAAATATTTGGTAGTCATCCGAGATGGCATATTGCATGGTACATATGAGTTGGTCATCACCTTCCGGGAAGGGGTGACGGTTGTACATTCTATTCCGGGAATAGGATGAGAGATATCACCATCTGGGATGAGATATCAAATTATTAAAATATTCACATCCGGGATGGAATATTAGATACCTCCATCTGGGATGGAGAAGGCAGTGGGATGCCATTGCATGGATACGAGCTCATAGACCTTAGTGAATCTGGGATTCACACCGGTTCTGGGAACCAAAGAGTCAAGTCAAGTGATTCTGGGAATCACCGAGTCATGTTCGTGGAGTTGTATTGCATAGAGTTTGCATGGTGAATGTGATTAAATGCAATGAGATGTGACCGTTGTTGAGTTTATGAGTTTGTGGTTTAAATGTTTGACATTAATTTTATTTATATTTTATTATTTTGGAGGTTTATTATATTCATTATTTTAAAAATTAGCGGGTACCATGAATGTTTCTCCGGTTACCGCGCCGACTGAGAACAACACTATTTGCGAACCTTTTCATTAAATGATTTTTATTCACTGGGATTATATCTCATCAAAAGTGTTGTTTTCAGAGCACGAGTACGATGTCACTGAAATTGAAGAGGCGTGAAGACTAAGTGGATTCTATTAGTTATTATTCCTAGTTTGGTTAGTATTTTCTTAAATAAGGAGTCGTATGTGGCTAGACATGTTTATTTATTTATCGTTGGGTTTATTAGTAGACGCCCGGTTTTTGAGGCTTGGGGTTTTTATTTGGATGAACGGATTTATTATTATATTATCACTTTGGATACTTTATATCTATTTTAATTAGTATGAGGTATTTTCATACCCGATTAAGTTGCGAAATTTTTATGATATGTATGTTTTTAATTTAAAATTCCTTAAAGGATTTTTCATTGATTTTGTTTTGGGTTACTAATGTAATGAAGGACGTTACAAAGTGTATTCACAAGAAGAAAAGGAAGTCTTCACAGACTCCTAGAACTAACAGAAAAGGACCGAGAAAAATATGGGTACCTAAAGATCAAATAATTTTTGTTGCAGATGTCCTCTACAGGACAAAGAAAACATCACTACCGGTTCCTGGACAGTGGTTGCTCGCGTCATATGACAGGAGAAAGGTCTATGTTCCTAGACCTCCAACTTAATAAAAAGGAGGACACGTTGCCTTTGGAGGGAATCAGAAAGGAAAAGTTATAGGAATTGGTACCATTGGTGGTAAACCCCCTCTTCCCTCTATACCTAATGTTCTTATGGTTAAAGGATTAAGACACAATTTGCTTAGCATAAGTCAATTATGTGATAGTGGATTTGATGTTTCCTTTACCAAGGATGTATGCATAGTTAAAAGATTTGTGTGGCAAAACCCTCTTTTCAGCTAAAAGGTAACAAAATCTTTATAAGATTGGACTGTCTGATCTCTCAGATCAAAGTGTAACCTGTCTGATGTCTAAAGAGGATGAGAGATGGTTATGCCATAAGAAACTAGGACATGCTAGTATAAAACTAATTTCTAAATTAAAAAGGAATAACCTTGTGAGAGGATTTCCTGATATTAGTTTTAAGAAAGATGTCTTATGTGATGCATGTCAGAGAGGTAAACAAATAAAATCAAGTTTCAAATCTAAACACCAAGTAAGCCAAGGAATGCTCTAAAGAGAACTTTATTATAATTAAAATATATGTTGATGATATTATTTTTGGAGCAACTAATGAAAAGCTGTGCAAGGAATTTTCAAATCTAATGCAAGCTGAATTTGAGATGAGCATGATGGGAGAATTGAAGTTCTTCCTTGGCTTACAATTCAAGCAGACAAGTGATGGAATTTACATTCATCAACACAAGTATACCAAGTAAATACTCAAGAAATACAAAATGGAAAATGCTAAGCTCATGAAAACCCCTATGCAACCCAATACAAAACTAATAAAATATGATGAAGGTAAAATGGTAGATTAAACTGTCTACAGAGGTATGATTAGCTCTCTATTGTACTTAACTTCAAGCAGGACGACATTCAATTTAGTGTCAGTATGTGTGCTAGATTTCAATCGATCCTAGAGAATCTCATCCGAAGGCTATTAAAAGAATATTTAGATATTTTCTTGGGACTACTAATCTTGGTTTGCTGTATTTAAGATAAAAAGAATACTGATTAGTGGGATATTTTGATGCTGATTTCTTTGGAGACATTATAGAAAGAAACAACACCAAGTGGAGGATGTCACTTCATTGGATCAAGCTTAGTCTCATGGTCAAGCAAGATGAAGACAACTATTGCCCTGTCTACCGCTGAAGCAGAATACATCTCAGCTGCTAGTTGCTGCTCTCAACTCTTATGGGTAAAACATCAATTTGAGGATTATTCTATTTATGAACATAACATATCTGCATGGTGTGATAATTCCAGTGCTATATGCTTATCTAAAAATCCAATTCAGCATTCTAAGGCTAAGCATATTGAAATCAAACATCATTTTATTAGGGATTATGTTCGGAAGGCATCTTTGATATTAAGTTTGTTAAAACTGAAAAATCAATGGACAGATATTTTCACAAAACCACTAGCAGAAGAAAGGTTTTTATTTATTAGAGATAATCTAAACATGCATTGCATTGTTGAATGACATGTCTGAGTGTTAACCTGTTTGTGCTTTATCACTGTCTATGCTAACTTTGTCGACTCCTTTGAGTCATTATGTTAGAACTCAACAGTTTTGTTGAAATGGTTATTAATTAATCAATGTCATTCCCTTATCTCAAGCTAATTATGTGCACAGTAGTTTATATATCTCGAAACCATGTTTTCATTATGTCTTAAGTAGGCGCTGTTGTTCTCCATACGAATCGTGCCGTTTTGATTTAAAAGTTCTTTTTTTTCTCTCCTACCTTTATGTCTATAAAAGGCAGAGAATCAGAAAGGCTCAATCTTTACGCTTTCAAAATTCCAAAATCTCTTTGTCTTCTCATCTTTCAAACCTTCTTCTCTTTCGAAACCCTAGAACCGTCTTCTCTCAAAAATGCCATCATCCAAGCATCTCTCTACAAAGGAAATTGCTGAGAAATACAATCTCAAGGTTACTGAGATAGAAAAGATTATTCCGGGAAAGATTGTTGATCTTCAAAAGATGAAGAAGCTAGGTATGGATGTCACTGAAGAGTTGGAGTACTCCAAGTGGACTCCTTTCTTCGACATCAAGGAGCTTGTTCACCCCAAGCTATTTCAAACCTTCTTGAGAAATGCTGTGGTTGTCACCAACAGGCTCGAGACACCCCGATGTGCCCCTTTGTATTATTAGATTAAAACCTCATTATTTAATTACTTAATCGCACGCTTAACGTGAAAATACGTAAAAATTAAAAACTTAACTTATAACTTATACAGCTTCATATAGAAAACACATCACCAGCTAAGTATATTAAACATATTACAAAACACTGTTGAGGATATCCTATCAGTAGGATCCCTCACAGGCATATACTTAGACAAAAATTTAAACAACGGAAAACATAATAAAAATACGCCTCACGAGACGCACTGACTATAACTAACAAGACCCTAATCACCATGGGTCACAACTCATCCTCCAGCCTCCGGTTCGTAGGGAGTTTCTTCCAACTCCTCCTGGTTATGCTCATCCACAGGGTCTTCTCGTACGATTCCACAATGAGATAAAATACAACATACAGAAACATACAGGGGATAAGAAACAGTTCTATCATCAAAAAATGGAAAAGAGTCATAGTAAATTATACAGTAATTGTGACAGATAATCAACACACATAACTAACGAATCATCCTCAAGTTAATATATATCATCATCTACCCTTACTCTCAGGCAATCTAACACTTTATTTTAACGTAACCTCTCTAGTCCTGTCACCATGTCTTTACGTTATTGTGCCACTACCACTCCTGTCACCATCCCTCATTTGCATCGGGGCACACCCCCATTCCCGTTAGGATGTTCCACCTAGTGCACACCTCCATTCTCGTTAAGGTGTTCCACCCCCATTCCCGTTAAGGTGTTCTACCCCCATTCCCTAAGGAGGAAGTGGTCTCGCGAGAACTCTTGATTTTATGTGTATTATATTACCAATACACGGTGTATTATATTACCAATACACATAAGTGTTTTACGTGTATTATATTACCAATACACGGTATATTATATTACCAATACACAGATGTCCTTGTGTATTATATTACCAATACACTTGTGTTTTTGTGTATTATGTTACCAATACACTTTTGTCCTTGTGTATTATATTACCAATACATGGTTGCGGACAACAACACCTATACTTGAATCTCACCAACCCATTTTAACAACATCCTAGTGCCTTAACCTTCCATTAGAACTTGACACATATTCTATGCCATAACACCTCTTTAACATACATCATCTAGGTTAGGCACTTTTAAATCATCATTATCCTCACACCCAAAACAATCATCTCTTAGACAACATATATATCTTTGCTTAAAATTCACTAAGCATAATAATAAAAACCAAACAGATCATGCATAACACAATATCAATCAAAATATTCCCATAACACCAACATAGCACAAAATCAATTCAATAAAGATAATAAAATCAAATCAACCATCAACAATATAAAATCATCCTAATATCGATAAACCTACAATCCCCGAATCACCATTGGTTTTTCAGAAAAGGTTTCCAATGTGATTTTGGTCTTGTCGATTAATCGACTACTAGTAGGGTTTAGGTCGCCTTACACAATTATTATATAATATACTACTTATCCATTCCGACGATAGGTTGGTTCTTTCCGCCACCTGGGTTATCACCGAATTCCCGAACTCGAAGCTCCTCGTTGTCACACCACAAAATACTAACTCCACCTTCAACCAATTAACATAATAACCAATAAATCAAACAAACTCATCTATGTTCTCTTTAGGCTAGGTTTGACCATTTAATTCAAATTAGAGTTAGGATTCTTTTCTCAACATAAGCCTTTGGATACTTATCACTTAGGTGCTAGGTAACTTAGATACATTGCTATAACTTGAAAATATGGAATAAAAATCATCCAACCACTTAGACTAGGTTTCGGCCTTGTATTACAAAATAGGCTAGAAATATTTAAACTTTCCAATCTCTTAGACTTAGCATCCAAATGTATTAAGGAGCTCAAGTCCATGATCATATTGAAAAATGAAAACAAAACATCCTAGGTTCACAACCATTATAGCTTCGGCCATCATATGATAAATAGGCTAGATTTTTAAACATTCCAATCTCTTAGACTTAGCATCCAAATGTATTAAGGAGCTCAAGTCCATGATCATATTGGAAAATGAAACAAAACATCCTAGGTCCACAACTATCATAGGTTCGATCATCATAGGATAAATAGGCTAGAAATATTTAAACCTTCCAATCTCTTAAACTTAGCATCCAAATTTATTAAGGAGCTCAAGTCCATGATCATATTGGAAAATGAAAACAAAACATCCTAGGTCCACAACCATCATAGGTTCGGCCATCATAGGATAAATAGGCTAGAAATCTTTAAACCTTCCAATCTCTTAGACTTAGCATCCAAATGTATTAAGGAGCTCAAGTCCATGATCATATTGGAAAATGAAAACAAAACATCCTAGGTTCACAGCCATCATAGGTTCGGCCATCATAGGAGAAATATGCTAGAAATCTTTAAACTTTCCAATCTCTTAGACTTAGCATCCTAATGTATTAAGGAGCTCAAGTCCATGATCATATTGGAAAATGAAAACAAAATATCCTAGGTTCACAACCATCATAGGTTCGGCCATCATAGGAGTAATATGCTAGAAATCTTTAAACTTTTCAATCTCTTAGACTTAGCATCCAAATGTATTAAGGAGCTCAAGTCCATGATCATATTGAAAAATGAAAACAAAACATTCTAGGTTCACAACCATCATAGGTTCGACCATCATAGGAGAAATAGGCTAGAAATCTTTAAACTTTCTAATACTTTAGATTTAAGATCAAGAGGTATCTAGAAGCTCAAATACATGATCATCTTTCAAAAAGTTGAAACAAAACTTCCTAGGTCACGAATACATAGTTTTGGACATCCTTGGAAAAATAGGTTAGAGATGTTTGTTTGATACAAGCTCTTAGAATATGAAAGTAGAGATTAATAGAAGTCCACATAAATTGGTTTCAACTCAAACGGAGTTTTCTACCATTTTCTAGAGATTTTAGAAGTTAAAAGAGCTTTAAGAACATTTTAAGAAGACATAAAGTAAACTCATGAAATAAGTGTAAAACTTGAAATAGAAGAGTATGAGAGGGTTACCCTTGAAACTAGAAAGAAAAAGTATGAAAAACTTGAAGCTTGAAACTAATAAAAAATGGAAACTTTAAGTGTTAGAAACTTAAAAATGAGAAAGTGAAGAAGTAGGAAAGTGATGAAGAGAAAATGAAATGGGTATTTATAGAGGGAGGGGTGAGAGTGGCATGAAAGAGAGAGGGAGAAGCAAGTCTTGATGACCCAGTTTTGGCTTATGTCTTGTTTGGTTGAAGAATAGAGAGAAAAATGGGTTTTTAGCATATAATATGTTATAATTCAAAAAGTGTCATCATGACCACTTTTTAGGATGTGACTTAGGCCATCCCCCTAGTAAGTCACCCCACTCTCACATGTCACCTCATCACTTTTGTGCTCCCTACTTTGCTCTATTGCGTATTCGGTTCAAGTTTCCGATCGTATTTCGTCCGCAATAAATATTATATTTTATTTCCAAATTCAAATTTTCGAAAATTTCCAATATCATACAAAACATCACAAAAACACTAACCGTTTCGTTCATGGTTCAAAATTAGGTTTTCTGCCCACTAAACTTGTACTGACAATGAAAACGTAGACCGACTTTCATCTGAATTTTCAACCCAAAATTTTAACATAACCCTCTACCATAAAGTAGACTATGAATAAGATTTTATTTTATTCAAAAATACTTTCTAACTCTCATATTAAAATATAATTATTTATATTTTAACCGGTTGAACAACATATTTAAAATCAGGCTGTTACAAGGCTCAACGGAATCAAGAGCTTTAAGGCTGAAATGGGGGATAGAACCCTTCTCTTCCCCATTAGCTCTCTGGAGCTTGTTACAAAGTGCCCGCAAATCGGAGCTGGCTTCACACCCAACTGGGAAACCGAAGTGGGAGTTGAAAATGTCAACATTGCCATCTATGGTGTTCCCAAACCTGTGAACCCTAAACCCATCAACATGGTGGCCAAGTGCAGATTCCTGCACAAATTGATGTTGGAGTGCGTGATGCTAAGGAAAGGCTCACGAGACAGTGTGACCAAGATAGACATATTTGCTCTGTATCACTTGATCCACAAAATCAAGGTGGACATCAATGACCTCATATATATGTATATGGAGACTCTAATCAAGAGGACTAATGTGCAAACCTATCCTTATGGGAAGTTGCTAACAAGGGTCTTTAGGAACAAGTTGTTTGTTCCCAGTGATGTTCATTTTTTGGACATGTCACTGCCCATAGACAGGAAGATACTGTCTATGATGGATATCAAGGGAATCTCTCTTGCTGATGAGGAGGAAGACAACAAGAAGAATAAGCAGAAGAAGAAACCTGCTATTGAACAGAAAGAAAAAGAACTAGTGGTTTCCATTGATGAATCTGAAGTCCCTCTTTCTGAGAGACTGTTCAAGTCGTTTGGAAAGGTGGTCAGATAAGACCAAATTCTAGAGCTGCAACAATCCTCAGCATCTGAAGAAACTGATGAGACGATTGAACCCTTGAGGTTCAAACTGAGGAGAACCTCTCCAAAGAGGAAGGTGAGTGAAGCTAAAGAACCCGTTGCTGTACCAGCTCAGCCCATCAAGAAAAGGAATCTGGTGAAGACCTTTGCCAAGGTCAGACAAGTTGAGTCTAAGCCTTGCAAAGAGGAAGCATCTGCTCTGGGGGAGCAGACAGAACAAGTTCTGGAAGAACCAAAGAAGACTTTCATTTTGGGAATCATTCCCAAAAAGAGAAGATCTGGTTACCCAGTGCCTACAAAGACCGAAGTGCCTGCAGAAGCTAACACTGCAGAAGACCTGTATGGAGGAGCTCAGACAACTGTACCGGAGAATGACCAAGTGTCTCCTTCTCACAAGTAGTTGAAGATATCTGAAGAGCAGACATCTCCTTCATTCCCTTCCCCCTTACATCAGGGTATCATCACCCCATATGTCTCTTCTCCATCTTCCCTTCTTGTCCAACCCCTTTCTGTAGCGTATCCTCCTCCCTCAATCGTCTCCTCTTTACAAACTCAAAAATCGTCTTTCACTGTCGTACCTGATGAATGTCAGTACACAGTTGTTCATAGGGACTTGATGTCGTGCGAACGCACGTGCGATCCGGCAAGTGTACCGGATTGTCGTCAAGTAAAAAAAAGATAGTGATCCCACAGAGACCGTGATCTCAAATCGTAACTTATTGTTAAATGATAAAACTGGACTATATAAAAAGATTTTAAAAAGGATTTGATATTTGAATTAAGAGATAACTTAAAATCAGAATCAAATAAACAGAAAGTAAACAGTTTATGGTTTTTTAGATCTAAATGGATTCCTAGGGATTTGGGTTACCAACAAGATCGCTTATGTTACTAAATTGATTAACCCTTGTTAATTATCGAAATTGCCTTGAAGGAGAATCCATCCTCAAATAGTTTAAGCTCCCTCTCGGGTTACAAAAACCGTGCCCAATTGAACCAACCCCTACTCTCGTGGTAGTCGAATTCAGATTGGACCCTTTACGTTTTGTGACAATTCGTTAATCCTCGAAGGACGGCTTCTAACTCTCGTTATTTCAGTCCTAAGTCTGATTCTATAGATCCGACACCTAAGTTCACCGCTAGGTTCCTCCTTAGAATGTCTATGACATGTAAATAAGCGCGCACCAGATTTACAAGTAAATAAACCACTAGAAATCAGATCTAAAACAAAATCGCATTTAACGAAGATATAACATCAATTTAATAACATAATCGGATATTGGTTATAGCCCCAATCCCTAGAAACTAAACTACTACTCAAGCTTTGTCATGGTGACGACAAGCTTGATTACAAATAACATGAAAACATAAAATAAGAGAAGAAGAGGAAGAAGAAGGAGATCCTAAATTATAGCCTAAGTGTAGCAGCCAAAAAAGTCCCTAAGCCTCTGACTTGATCCCATATTTATAGATTTGGGAAGTTAGAATCCCAATCTAACACAAATTATATCCAAATCAGTTGCTTCTGATCCAAGTAACGTGCATCACGTCCGTGATGGCCGTGAGGCCGTGATGGCTTCTGCCTTGGAAATTCTTCACTGGTTGGTCTGTCACGGCCGTGATGCTCATCACGGCCTGACCCTGACAGCTTCTGACTTCAGCCTTCTTTCTTTTCAGTTTTGCTCGATCATGGCCGTGATGGGCATCACGGCTAGGCCGTGATGGGCTCTGTTTGGCTCATTTTCTTCACTTTTCAAGCCCCATCTTCATCCAAACTCATCATGGTTGATCCTGAGAATTTAACCCTTAATTTCTGCAAAACAACACCACAAAACCGCCTTACCCGTTCCAAGGTAAAAATTAATAAAAATCAAACTAAAAATGCCTAAACTATATGAAAATGCATGCAAAATGATAAACAAAGATGAGGTGAAATCACACTCATCAAATCACCCCAAGCTTAAGATTTTGCTTGTCCTCAAGCAATCACTAAGGCCAGAAGATATAAATAATCAGAGCATGGATAGTGAATCAAGAACCCGAGAAACTAATCCAAGTGACAGGCACATTCGAATAAATCCCCAAGAGATAATCGATTTCAAGTCCAATTAGAAGCTTAGGTTCATCAAATTCATATTCTCACTGATTCAGGCACTCGGCTCACCTCACTCAAGTGTTCCAGGGTATATGACAATTCACTCAATTTCCTCAAGGAAGGTATTCTACCATAAGCTTGACTATTAACCAAATCTCTACTTTATTAATGAAAACACATAACAATCAAGAGGTCTTTTACTTTGGTTGTAATGTGGCCATGGGATTAATTGTTAGGTGGGGAGATCAAGAAAAGGAAATTTCAAGAAGGCTAAACAAATTATCAAACATTGCAAAGCATGACACCTTCTAAAATACCTTTTTGGGCTTTGATTCACTTTTCCACCTTTCTTTCTTTCTTTTTATTTTTATTTCTCACTTTCTTTTGTCATCCCCTTCTCCATTTTTTTTGTGTTTATTTCATTTTATTTATTTGGAGAAGGGGAGATTTTTAGCTCAAGCGAAATATTTTCTAACTTTCTCATCCCATACTTTTTCAAACTACCTTTTTACCTTTTTTGTAATACTTTAAAAGGTGCCATACCAAGCATTATTTATCAACGTAATTCAAGGTACCAAGAAAAGTATTTTATTCTTTTAGGCTCAAAATTGGGCAACTAAGGGGTAGCATTTAATCAATCAAAGCTCAGAAGGCCGGAAAAAATACCTAGTGCCTCAATCATTTTCAAATATGTTTTCAAAAATTTTTGAAGTTTCAAAATTGTTTCAAGTCAAGTTCTAGAGAATACGATCCAAGAGGAATTAAAACACTCTATCACAAGGAATGGGGTAGATTTAGTGAGTACCCCTTTTTGGCTCAAAATCTTACATTTAGTACTTCAAAAATCAGTGAGAAACACAAATTTAAGGAACCACATGCTAATTATCAACTATCAAAAGATCATCTCAAGGATTTTTATTTTTAGCCTTGTCACAAGAATAAAAAATTGGGTTCAAAAATTCACTATCTCAATTCATTTGGTACCAAGTTCTCGCAATTGGATGCACATTCTAAGTGAGGGGCAATCTAAAGAATGTGATCATGCAAAACTATGCCTATATGAATGCAACATGAAAAATGCAAAAATGCAAAAATTTGCAAAAATACCCCTACCCCAAGCTTAAAACTTACATTGTCCCCAATGTAAATAATCAAGTCGGAGAGAGGAGAAAAATGGAACAACTCACCGAGGTGGTAGCGGGTGTTGTCTCACATTCCAGTCAAAACTTGTTGGAAACTGTATCACGGCCGTGAGGCTCATCACGGGCAGGTCGTGATCAATTCTGGTCTTAAGGAGCTGGCATGTCACGGCCGTGACCTGCATCACGACTAGGCCATGATGCTCTCTGACCTTAGGGTCCTTCTCATCATGCCCGTGATGGATATCACGGCTGGGCCGTGATCCCTTCTGGTGCTCTTGGATATCTCATCACGTCCGTGACCACTGTCACGGCCTGGGCGTGATGTCTTTTGACTCTATTTGTCTCAGTCCTTCTTGCTCTTCCTTCCTTCTTATCCTGAAAACACTTGGCGAATCTATTAATTTATGATTTTTTTTCTCTTGATCTTCTCAAATTATTCAAGAGCTAAATTCAAAAACAAAAGGAAAAGGGAAAGAAAAAGGAAAAGGAAACTTGGGTTGCCTCCCAAGTAGCGCTTATTTATGGTCTTAAGCTTGACCATACTTCCTTCAATCAACCGGGTCGGCTGGGCTTAGAAGTGCAAGAACACTTCTCTTCCATGGGAGTCCTTCAAAGAGCCGATTCTGCTCATAAGTCCAATTGCGCTTCCGTTTTGCTCTTTTCACTCTAAGCTTCATGGCCCTACTCCCTCCCGGCGGAAGTTCTGTATCCACATGCTAAGCAACTCCAACTTCATCACCACTCGGTGCATCATTAGCCATACAAATCTTCGGAGTTGCCTCCATGTTGAGCTCTTCCTTTACCACTGGAGACGTTATATCGATCCTGCACACATGGCTCTCAAAAGGAGGGTTGTTATAGGAGTTAGTCAAATGAAAATCTACCCTACCTTCCTCTACATTTAGAGAGAGTTTGTCATTCCTTACGTCTATTACTGCTCCAGTGGTGGCCAAGAATGGCATATCATCAAGACTCTTTGTGTCTGATCTGTAATCTCTTTTATTTGCAAGTATCTCACATGTCTCTGTCATTCCTTCTCCTCCACCTCATATTCTTAACCCCTGTAGAGAACTTTTCTTCTACCCACCTTTGTTTTAGCTCAAACACCTCTTTCCCCACCTATCCCAATAACCATCACCAGACTGTCTCTGTCTGAGAGACTTTCTTATGTGTTTCCTTCACCTGATACTGACTTTGTCAGAATCGATCTTCTCTTCAAATTCGTCTTTCTTCCTTTCTATGCCCTTCAAACTCTCCATGAACTTTTCTTCCCTTCCATCACCTATCCCCTATCTCTACCTAAGGCACCCCCAGTTTTAGACTTACCCTGGAACTCTTCTCTGTCTGTCCCTTCCTCAAGTCTGTCTACAGAAGCCTCCACTCCTCAGACAATGGCCTTACAAGACTTTCATCTGCTTCAAACACAAGTAGAAGACTTAAGAAGACAGCTAGATGAAGAAAGGCGATCTAGGCTTCTCTTAGAGCAATGGGTTGCTGCTTTATTTTTGTTAATTAGTCAATCTAGATAGTTTTTTGGTTTCTTTGTATATAGACTATCTTGTACCTGTAAACGTTCATGATGAATAAAATAAATTTCTCCTTTATTTCTTTAATGCTTTCAAAGTTTATTACTTTTTGATGTTGACAAAAAGGGGTAAATGGGAGAAATGTGATATATGATATGATCTTAATAAGAAAATAATATATGAACATGATATGATCAAAGTATGTTCTGATAGTTGCTATAATTGCTCTGATAAATCGTAAGTAAGATTGCTCTAATAATTTCAAAGTAAAACAAGTCAAATATATGTGTGACTAAGTTAACTAGAAAATATGATCAAGCCCGTCTGATTAAGAAAATTTCAACCTATCTGATATATGTTACTTTCATTTGTTGATATTTTCTGAGGTTTATTAAATCATCTCAATGTTTGTCATCATAAAAAAGGGGGAGATTGTTAAGTCTCTAAAATGTCTGATGTACATTTCCCTAAAGTTTTGATGAGAACTAAACATTGGTTCATGATTTAATTAACCGTCATATTGGTTGCTAACCTGTCTATCTAGTATGCAGATCAAAACAGTAAGAATTTTTTGTCTGCTCATATAGATGATTACCTGTCTGGATAAGCAAAAGTCAACCTGTCTGCTGACTAGGATTATTGACTTCTTTTAAGAGACGTTTTCAACCTATCTCTCCACGAGTTCCTACACTCGTCCGAGGTTACTCGTTGAAGAACCAGGGACCTAACAAACTTTTGTGAGTTGTCCTATCAGAAAGAGAGTCGAAGCCTTCTCTCCTACTTGGTCTCACTGTTATCAAGAAAAATCAGAAGTCACTCTCTCAAGCAACCCAGGAAATCAGAACCAAAGACCAGTTAAAGAATGCTTCCAACATGCTTTATTCCCTAGTACCTCTGGTCTTTACACAAAAAGGGAATTGTACTCAACAAAGTACAAAAAGCTCTCTGGAAAACTCTGATATGACTGATTCACGATGCATAAAGCCATGACCCTACAAGTTAGAGTACAACCAACGTTCTTATTGTATTAATGGCTACCCAAAACGACTCTATTGCATTTAATGAAGTTCTGCTTGAAGCCAACATCTGAAGGAATGTCTCTAACGGATCTTAAATGCTTGAAGACTATAAATACAGAAGTCATTGAAGATGAAGAGAGAACACTCATAGCATTTAAAAGAGCCATTACTTTGCGCATTAATATCTTCATTCTTTCATTCTGTATTCTTCAATCATTTGAAGTTATTATGCAGACTTTCCTAAGCTTTACATTTAAACCACTCTGAGTGTTAGTGAAAGATCTGTATGTCTTAAGTTGTATTTATTACAAACCAAATTTATCAAACAAATCTGAGTGAGACTGAAGAGGCTAGGTGTGCAAAGAATACTTGTCTTGGAGCCTGAAGAGGCTAGGTGTGCAAACAATACTTGCAGTCTGTAACCTGATCAGCTATACTAGATAAAACTTGGTGCTACCAAGGACTGGACGTAGCTCTTTGCTTTGAAGAGTGAACCAGGATAAATAACTGTGTCAATCTCTCTTTCCTTATAAACTCTTTAGTTGCTTTAGTTTTCTTTTCCGTTTATCAAGTGGTGTGTTTGCCTAAGTCACTGTTAAAATCTCATCAGACAGGTCACCTGTCTGTCCTGTATCTTTCCACTCATCAGAACCAAGCTTTTGTACGTGAAAAGTTTTCAACTTTGTTTAAATTCTGATAAACACAATTCAACCACCCCTTTCTCATGTTTACAGTTGTCTATTTCATTGTGTATTGGTAATATAATACACCGTGTATTGGTAATATAATACACGTAAAATCAAGAGTTCTCGCGAGACCACTTCCACCTTAGGGAATAGGTGTGTAACTATGGTGTCTTTGAGTAGCATGAGATTGGGGGTAGAGGATGATATATTAACTTGAGGATGATCTATTAGTTATGTGTGTTGTTTGTCTGTGACAATTACTGTATAATTTATTTTTTCTTTGATGGGATCGTGCGTGAAGACCCTGTGAATGAGCTGATCGAAGAGGAGTTGGATGGAACTCCCTATGAACTGGAAGGCGGAGGGCGAGCTGTGATCCATGGTGATTAGGGTCTAGTTAGTTATGGCCTGTCTGTCTCGTGAGGTGTATTTTTAATATGTTTTTCGCTGTTTAACACTTTGTCTAAGTATATGTCTGTGAGGGATCCTATTGATAGGATATCCTCAACAGTGTTTTGTAATATGCATACTATACTTATATTGTGATATGACATTCTATAGGAAGTTTTATACTTTATAAGTTAATTTTTAATTTTATGTATGTTCACGTTAAGCGTGCGATTAAGTAATTAAATAATTAGGTTTTAATCTAATGACACAAAGGGGCACAACGGGGTGTCTCAATATACATGTTGGTATATCATGCAATTGTGAGTAATTTTATTTCAAAGTTTTATTTTCTTATATGACTACATAAACAAAGTTTGTATGTTGTTCAATATAATTGCTATTAATTTGGATTATTTGAATACTATTAGAGCGACTTGAAGTTGTAAAGAAATATCTTCATATAAAATGTTTTCGGAAGTTAAAGTTCTGTCTCAGCCTATAGTTCGAGCATTTGGCAACAAAGAACCTTGGTCCTGAAGTACCATACCTTATTATCATTGAAGCATTTTTGTGTCTTGTAAATAGCACTATACCATATATAACTTTTGCAATCAATTTACTACAAAGATTTTGCTTTGCACAAACTCAAAGGCATTGGAATTAAGTGAAACACATTGTTATCTCTATGGTTATTGTTCCTACCGAGATCCGACTTGCCAGAATCTTGCCGTAGAACGTCAAACCAAGAGTGAACAATTGGGGTTGTTTTAGATTATGGCTTGACAGAATATTGTATTTCTGTCCTACGTATCCCAATGGGAATCAAAGCCAGACGTAGTTCTAGGTTCAACCCTTGGCCATACGGTGATCTCAATCCCTTAATCTTGTATCTGATGAATACCAGCGAGCAAGGACTCTTCAATAGTCTCTTGGTCGAGCTAGTTTCTCTAATACGCTTAAGGGAGAGTCACCGGGGTTGGTGAAAAGTGAGTCTCTCTCTTGGGTTCTCCTCTTTTTATAATAGGATCCTCCAATCTTTAAGAGATCTGGATTTATCTCCTTTTATCTCTTAAATCTTCTTTGAGATGTGATTTCCTTAATTTAAGGGATATTATCTCCTCTAACCAGATAAGGTTATTTGAGATAATATTAGAATTATTTAAGGACAATATCAATATCTTATCCCTTAATTTAAGGGATATTATCTCTTCTAACCGGATAAGGTTGTTTGAGATAATATTAGGATCATTTAAGGATAATATGAATATCTTATCCTTAATTTAAGGGATATTATCTCTTCTAACCGGATAAGGTTGTTTAAGATAATATCAGGATTAATAAAGATAATATCGATATTTTATCCTTCCCGTCTTGGTTGGATCGGTTATCCAAGCTCGGTGACCGGGTTTTACTCCTCGGCCAGTACACAAGCCCCCCAAGCTTCGAGCTCAACGGAGCGTAGACGTTTTCATGACAGGAGTCGAGCTTAGCTTTCTAATTATCCGAGTTCAGGATTTATTGAGTAAGACTTCTCCCCTTTTTGCCACAGTTCGATGGCCAATCTTCATACATCGGCTAACATTCGAGTTTAGCGGCTTTGGAAAGTGGGCCTAACAATCCTTTCTTTTGATTTCTTGGTGGCCGAGCTTGATACCTCGACCTTACGAGGTTAGAAACTTGGTCTCTTTAGCCTTTCAAGTTGGCAAGATAAGTGACCAAGCTTCACACTTCGGTCTATATACATCTTTTACTTCGGTGAACACCTCGGGCGACTAAGCTTCACGTTTCAAGTTGCCGAGCTTTAAATTTCGGCCAATTCTTAAGTTCAGCGGGCTCGGTGGGCGAGTCTAGTAATCATTTCCCTTTGATTGTTTGGGTTTGGTGATCTAGCTTTATTTCTCGTCCAATATTTTAGTTTGGTAGGCTCAGTGGCCTAGTTTAACATCTCGACCAGTATATAAGCTCCCCAAGCTTTGTGCTCAGAAGAGCGCAAAAGCTTTATGAAAGAAGCTGAGCTTGTCCTTAGTGTCGATAAAGTACATGATTTGCATAGATCCTCTTACTTCGACTAATCAAGCTTGGTGGCCGAGTTTCACATCTCGGGCAGTACTCGAGTTTAGTGGTTGAGGTTCACATCTCGGTCAGTAACATGTTCTGAACAGAAGATACTTCAATCTTACCTTTGTTAAGACAAGTTTAGAAGCTGGTAGCTGAGATTCAACTTATCAATGATTCTGGCTCGAACCGATCTTTTGGAAAGTCAAGCTCAAACTCGGTCATTAGGAATTTACCTCAGGCTTGTATTTCAGCTGTAATTTTTTATTCTATCAAGATGCTTATCTTGAGAGTTTGAACTTGACTCACCTTTTTCCGAATGTAGCTCGGTCTTTGAAGCTTTTGAGAGCTCTTAACATTTTCTTCGAGTAGCTCTTAACCCTTTCATCTGGTGGATTTTGAAATACCCACTAACTTGACACTTGACCTTGAATGTCATTATTTTTACCGATCTTGAAGGTGTATCTCAGAATAAACTTTCCTAATATCTTTTCCAATTTGTATGAGAAAATAGTTTTCATACAAGTTCTTCATAATAACAATCGAGCTGTAGGCTAAGAGATATCCTTTATCTGTGATTTCCGAGAATATCCTTCCTTTATCCCCATAAGCCCCCCAAGCTCCGAGCTTGAAATAAGCGAAAGAGCTTAAATATCAACCCGCATATCTTAACACACTTTTTGGTGCCAAGGACTTTGGATTATGATTCGGGAGCATTGCTCGGAAATTTGTTTTTTTTGTAGAACTAAGTCTTTCTTGGGTTGTCGACTTACTTGGCCGAGCACTGCTCAGATTTTCGTCCGGAGCCAAGTCTTACTTGGGATTTCAGCTTATTGGGTCGAACACTACCAGGATTTCCTACAAATCTTGGGTCTCTAATATGCATGATATGCTGTGGAAATTACCTTGGTGTGAAGGTGTTTTGCTTGGTCTAGGATTTTTAGTGCAAGGGAGGAAGCATTGCTCGACCTCGACTTTTTTCAGTGCGTAGTGCGAGGGAGCATAGCTCGACCTTGGCTTTTTGGTGCGAGGGAGTAAAGCTTTGCCTCGGCTTTTCGGGCTTATGCCCTTTGTTCTTGGCTAGACAATTTTAGCTCGGGCCCTTTAGTGGATTCTCAAGTTATCAAGCCAGCATATGCTCGGCTTTTACTAGAATAGGGCCCCGACACGAGCATGAAAGCCGCGGCCGCTTATGCTCTCTGAGTCTCCTCCATTACCCGTGTTTCGAGCCACGAGCTTTCTAATAATGAAAAGCATGAAGGCGGAAGCTGCCCGAACTTTGCGCACTGGGGATGAGCTTGAAAAAGCTGTGGCAAAGTGTGAAGAGCAAGCTCGACTAATTGGGCAATTGAAAATTCGAAATGCCGAGCTTGAGAAGACCAACTCCTCTCCTCAATTCGAGCTCTCTAAAATGAAAGGATTGACTTTCAGAGGGCTGCCAAGGCTTAAAAGCTTTCCCTTGACAATCTTCAGCAGTTTCTTGCTACTAAGAAAAAGGCTAATTGCAAGCTTCAGTTCGAGTTGAAGGAAGCTAAAGCCCCGATTATAAGGGAACGCGTTTCTGGGTTCTCGCTTGCTATAAAACAAATCCAGCACTTTCTTCCTGATTCTGAGCTTGAGAAGAGTCGGTGTGGACAAGGATTTTAATAAACATGGCATAATGGTTCCTTTGTCCTTGCTCAATGATGAGGAAGAGGAGAATAATGAAGAGCAGGTTGTGGGAGAGGAGGAGAACAGAGGAACTGAAGTGGTCGTACTCGACCCATCCTCGGTTGCTCTTTTGCAAGCTGAAGACACTATTGGTTCCAACCTTGATGGGGTCTTTGCTTATGGGAATGCCCATGAGTAACTCATCAAATTTTTAAGATAATTTGTACTCTTGGCTCTGCCCCATGTACTTTTGCTTTATGAATGATAAAGACTTCATACTTATGGTATTTAACCCATCATTTGGATTTACTCGGTTAATTTTCCTAAGTTCTTACTCGCCTTTTGTGCTTGGCTTTTTAATTTGGCCTCGTGAGCTTTTTGGGCTCGGCCCTATCATAGTTAACTATTTCATGTTTTCTTGCTTACCTTTTTAGGTTCGGCCTTTCGATTTTAGCTTGGTCGGCCACTTCGATCCAGCTTTTCGACTTTAACTCGGTCGATTTTAGCTCGGTCACCTTTTTAGGCTATTGCCTCTTTAGGTTCGGCGTTTTGACAACAGCTCGGTCGATTTTAGCTCGGTCACCTTTTTAGGTTTTTGCCTCTTTAGGTTCGGCGTTTCGACAACAGTGTGGTCGATTTTAGCTCGGTCACCTTTTTAGGCTCTTGCCTCTTTAGGTTCGGCGTTTCGACAACAACTCAGTTGATTTTAGCTCGGTCACCTTTTTAGGCTTTTGCCTCTTCAGGTTCGGTGTTTCGACAACAACTTGGTCGATTTTAGCTTGGTCACCTTTTTAGGCTCTCTTACTTTTTTAGGTTCGGCGTTTCGACAACAGCTCGGTCGATTTTAGCCCGGTCACCTTTTTAGGACTTTTGCCTTTTTAGGTTCGGCGTTTCAACAACAGCTCGTTTGATTTTAGCTCGGTCGATTTTAGCTCGGTCACCTTTTTAGGCTCTTGCCTCTTTAGGTTTGGCGTTTCGATAACAGCTCGATCAATTTTAGCTCGGTCACCTTTTTAGTCTCTTGCCTCTTTAGGTTCGGCGTTTCGACAACAGCTCAGTCGATTTTAGCTCGGTCACCTTTTTAGGACTTTTGTCTTTTTAGGTTCGGCGTTTCGACAACAGCTAGGTCGATTTTAGCTCGGTCACCTTTTTAGGACTTTTGCCTTTTTAGGTTCGGCGTTTCGACAACAGCTCGGTCGATTTTAGTGAGGTCACCTTTTTAGGACTTTTGCCTTTTTAGGTTCGGCATTTCGACAACAGTTCGGTCGATTTTAGCCCGGTCGCCTTTTTAGGAATTTTTGTTTTTTGTGAGTTAGTATGGTGTTTGAGTGCTCGAGCTGATGGAACTTTATTTTCCAAGGGAGATGTTCTCCCCCACACTCTTCCATTTAAATGGAGCTTGAGCTCGATCTCTATGATTTTTATAGAGGGAGTCTAACTCAGCCTCTATGGTTTTAATTTGAGGAGCTCCAACTCGTCTTCCTCTTAGTCAAATTTTGAGAGGGACTTTTGGCTCGACCTTTCGGGAGCCGGAGCTAAACTGTGAGTTTTTAAGGGAGCAAAGCTCGACCTGTGTGTTTTGAGGAAGCCGAAGCTCGACCTTGTGGAAAGGGAAGCACGAAGCTTCAACCTGTTATTTTCAAGGGAGCCGGAGCTCAACCTTAGATGAGAGTTTGAGGGTGTCTAAACAGAAACGAGATAGAGGTCAGTGTTGTGGAAACTCGAGGCGTGTGACGCCCAAAATACGAATCACAGAACCAACTCCAGAGGAGGGCATCATTACAACAGAGTGTGTCTTCAATGCCGACAACATTGTATTTCCTGGAGAAGGTGGATCATCAAGTATGGCGTTGGGCGGTTCACACGGAGAATGATATAGCCTACACTCTCTGCCAATGGCAGCAGTGGGCATTTGGTTGAGCACTTTGTAGTCGCAAATTTTGTGACTCTGGAAGTGGTATCATCCGAACATCACTTTACTCAAATATGTAAATAATATAATATGATGCTACATAACACAATATTAAAGGCGTGGAGCAAAACATATCAAATCATATTAGATTTAACCTAGATTTAAAGAACCATATCACCTGAGCATTTCGCGGCCTCTGATTTAGGCATTCCCTTAAGCCCGTATGGTCGAGCTCTCCTAGACCTAAGTCTTCAGCTCTCCGAGGCTGAGCTGTGGTGGCCGAGCTCTTTATCTCTTAGCCTGTGACTAGGTGGAGAGCATCAAGGCGTCCATGGTGTCCTTGCAAACCATTACCATATTTTCACCACCTCCTGTGCCATATATATTCCTTCCTCGTCTCCATTATTTTTGAATGAGACTTTATTTTATTGTATGTGCAACCTATATTGACTGAGTTTCCAAACTCGGTTTGAGCCGAGTGGACTCACTTCTGCCCAGTATGTTAGAGGTCGACTTCGTAAGGCCAGGAGAGATGAGTTGCCTCTGTTCAAATTGAGAATTCCGAATTTTAAGAGGCTTCATTGCCACGAAATTTTTTGTACTAATCATTGATCAATCATTCCCATATGTCGATAAATATGCGGCCGGGGAAAGTTTACCTCGGCCCCACGGTGGGCGCCAAATGTTCCTGCCGAGATCCGACTTGTCGGAATCTCGCCGTAGAACGTCAAACCAAGAGTGAACAATGGGGGTTGTTTTAGATTATGGCTTGACAGAATATTGTATTCCAGTCCTACGTATCTCAATGGGAATCAAAGCCAGACGTAGTTCTAGGTTCAACCCTTGGCCATACGGTGATCTCAATCCCTTAATCTTGTATCTGATGAATACCAGCGAGCAAGGACTTTTCAATAGTCTCTTGGTCGAGCTAGTTTCTCTAATACGCTTAAGGGAGAGTCACCGGGGTTGGTGAAAAGTGAGTCTCTCTCTTGGGTTCTCCTCTTTTTATAATAGGATCCTCCAATCTTTAAGAGATCTTGATTTATCTCCTTTTATCTCTTAAATCTTCTTTAAGATGTGATTTCCTTAATTTAAGGGATATTATCTCCTCTAGCCGGATAATGTTATTTGAGATAATATTATGATTATTTAAGGATAATATCAATATCTTATCCTTAATTTAAGGGATTTTATCTCTTCTAACCGGATAAGGTTGTTTGAGATAATATTAGGATCATTTAAGGATAATATCAATATCTTATCCTTAATTTAAGGGATATTATCTCTTCTAATCGGATAAGGTTGTTTAAGATAATATCATGATTAATAAATATAATATCGATATTTTATCCTTCCCGTCTTGGGTGGATCGGTTATCTAAACTCGGTGACTGGGTTTTACTCCTCGGCCAGTACAGTTATGTCTTCATATGTGGCAGTAGTATTATCTCATGGTGGTCTGTGAAGCAAACAATCATGATTACATTATCATAGCATTCAAATATATTGGCTATATTGGTGAAGCAAGTCATGAATACATTTGGTTAAGAAATATTACATGACACACTAGAGGAGCATATGGATTGGTGAAAGATAATAACAAGTCAATGATATGCCATGAAGATGATGCTATATGTATTGTGCAAATCAAATGTGGCTACATAAAAGTGACAACCCATCAGATCTATTCACAAAGACATTGCCAACTCCAGTTTTCAAGAAGCACGAACATAATATTGTAATGAGTCAATTAAGAGATTTTTCATAATTGATGTATTTTTGATGGGAAATAAGTTATTATGAATATTGTACTCTTTTTCCTTCGCTAAGTTTTTATCCCACTGGGTTTTTCTTAGCAAGGTTTTAACAAGGCAATATTCATAAGGGATAGTCATCCAAGAGGAAGTGTTATAAACAAATTGATTTAGTGGATGACTATCTCATCTTATCTCCTATCCTATCTTATCTTTTCTTCTCTTATCTTATAGGAAACTGGTTAAGATTAGGAGTCTACTATTATGTTATAAATAATAGTAGTCAGATTGTATTCATGATATACTTGATCATAATATGAATAATAAATATGACAATTAGTTCACCGACATTTGAATTCTAGTTTCGAAAGAATTAATATATGAATTTATATTTTTATTCTCTCCATCTCTCTATTTTTTTTTTCTATTTTTAACACTTTCGATATTATAAGAATAAATTTTGGTACTTGGCGGTGCGCAAGTTTCGCGTCCTGTTGTTATTGAGTTGAACAAAAAGGAGCATTGCTTAACCATTACATCATTAATTGTCAAAGAGGAAAGAAAAAGAAAAGTATGATTAGTGTAATCGCACCATCACAAAGAAAGATTGAAATTGAACAACATAGTTACACATATGACATACCCCACTTTTTTTTTTCTAGAGTATTTTCCGTTCGAGATGTGATAGAGTAGTTTCTCAAAGCACCATTGGGTATCTAAATAGGGACTCTCTCAATATTATATATCCAGACTCAATTATAAGTAAATTAACGAATTTTATATTTATTAAAAAAATAGTTAATTAAATTTAATTATCTTGATTCAGGTAAAAATAATAATTATAATTATTAAACTATCCTTTAATTATTTTATGAGTGTATAATGTTTTTGGAAAAGTAAAATGATAATTGGTTAGATTGATTAATTTTCTTGATTTTTGGAATACCGACATTAAATAGAGTTGAGTTTGTTAAATTTTGCTTATATTTGAGTCCATAAAATATATATACTTTTATATTTATAATTGAGTCCAATGAAAGTAATATTTTTTTCATACACATAAATTCAATAATCAAACCCAAAACCTCATGATTAAGAGACTCAGACCCCTTCCATTTAGACCAGAGACACATTGGTTGGCATACCCCACATTACTCTATATAAATCATTATCATCATCATCACATTCACTACGCAGAAAATTAGATGCGAACCTACCATTGGCCATCCATCACCTTAAATGCACCTTATCTATTTAGCTAGCCATTTTTATATGGATATTATTAATTAGTGTCATCATGAGAGTATTGATTAAAAAATTCATAGATATAAAAATTATATTAGGAAATATAGTTTTAAAATTTTCAAAATACTAAATACAATATTTTTCAAGACAAAATGTTCCCTTACACAATTAGAATGGGATCATCTCCATTAAGGAATGAAATAGACCCATATTGCTGAAATGAAATAGACCCATATATTAAAATATTTTTATTTCTAAAATAATATTATTTTAATATTTAGGTTTATGTCTCCTACCGAACATATCTAGTATTCGAACCCTACACAGTTACACTATATTGCTGAAGGCACCTTCCTTTACCGCATACTCCTGTTCCTATACGTTGTTGTTTGGTTCCTATGCGTATTCTATACATTCATTGTTATCAGGTGCGTTCTGCACCAGCAAAAAAATTGGTGCACCATTTTGACCAAGTAACATGAACCAATAGAATTGCCAGTTGTACTCTTCTTTACCTTTGTACTTTAGCTGATCAAAGATTGTGTATTATTTTTGTATTTGCAATTTTTTAGTCTGTATATACCATTATACAAATCTTCACTATATTTCATTTGCCCAAATCCCTAATCCCCTCTCTATCTTTATTGGGCCAATGTTAAAGTTTTGGCCACATTTCAAGCACATGCCTTTGCACCCAGGAGGAAAATGTCAATTTCCTATGTTCTTTGGAATGTAATTTCTTTTTCAGGAGAAAAATTTCCCTCCTGAGCTCTCCTAGGGTTTCCTAAGGACTTAGTGGAGGTCATCATCCCAGGGTCTCCTGGTTTTCCTATCCTTCATAGGATCTCTCCCCCGGGCATCTGGGTTTATTCGATTCGATCTACTCCTCTTTACTCTCCTTCGAAGGCATGGATGAATGGAAGAAGGTGGACCTAACAGAAGAAGAGGAAGAAGGGATTACGGTGAAAGATTCTGATGTCTCCGAGGACGAAGTCTTCCGTCACACCCTAGCAGGTAAGTTATGGTCTGATAACCCCTATAATGTCAAAGCATTTAAACAAGCAATCATCCAATCATGGAGATTAAAGAATCCGGTGGAGATTCAAGACTTAAAACAAGAATCTCTATCTGTTTCGCTTTGCCACGCGAAGAGATGCTGAAAATGTGTTGAAAGGTGGGCCGTGGAGTTTTGATCGAAATCTGCTCATCCTTCAACGAGTCTCAGGTGAAGAACAGCCATCAGATCTGGAGATGCATGCAGTATCCTTTTGGATTAGGGTATATGACCTCCCACTCAAGCTAAGAACTGAGTCAATGTCTAGAAGGTTGGGCAATATTATAGGCAACTTTGAAGAACTGGATCAGAGAGAAGCCACAAGAAGGGGCAGATCTTTGAGGGTAAAGGTCTCCCTAGATTTGAGGAAGCCATTGAAGCGTGGCACGGTGGTGAGGTATCAAGGAAAGAGTCTTAGGGTTTTCTTCAAATATGAAAGATTACCCACTTTTTGCTTTGCTTGCGGAAGGATTGGGCATCAAATCAAAAATTGTGAAGAGAATGGGGAGAAGACGACGAGGGCTATGATAGTATTGAAGAAAAGGAGCATCCTTTCGGACCCTGGCTGAGGGCTTCTCCATTGCCAAAAATGTCGACAGAACCAAGGAAGGAAAGTGGTTCTGGCTCCTGTAGCAAAAGTCTTTTTGTTAGCACCAGTAGCAGTAAAACACTTGCAACAATCAACAGAGAAGGGGAAGGTGAGGTGGAGCAGGAAATTGAAGGAAGGAACACAGAGGATAAGAAGACCCAGAGGCTTGCAGAGGAAGTCAAGGAGGGAGAAAAAGCTCAAGAAACTACTCAAGAAATCGAGAAGGTAGCAGAATCTCTGGGGTCTTTTGATATAACACCAAAAGTCCCTGGCTGCAACAACAAGAAGAGGTCAGGCAGCACCAAGGAAGGAAAATGGTTTAGAAAGAAGGACAGGGGTTTACAATCTAATCCGTGTCAGCAATAAGGAAAGCTTGAATTGGGAAAGAGGCGCCTCGTGGACATTATCATCTCAGAAGGGACACCAGAAGAGTTGAGGGATGCTGATAGGAAGAAGAAGAAGGATAGTTTGGAGGTGGACAACAAATTACCAGAGGTGGTGTTGGAGAACCAACACCGCCTACAAAAATGAAGATTTTAAGCTGGAATTGCCGGGGGTTGGGGAACCCTCGAGAAATTCGAGCCTTGCTAAGGCTCATCAAGTTAGAAAATCCCCACCTAGTTTTCCTCATGGAAACTAGGCTGAAACAATGTGAAATGGAACGGATTCACATCAGGTGTGGCTATGGTTCAGGATTGGCTGTGGATTGTAAAGGTCAAGCAAAAGATAGATAGGGAGGGCTTGCTGTTTTTTGGACTGACCAGGTGAATATTTCCATCTGCTCTTATTCCCTTAATCATATCTTGGGCAAAGGAGATGATGCAGAGGATAGGTCACAATGGTTCTTTACTGGCCTGTATGGCTTTCCGGAAGAAGCTAATAAGAAGAAAACCTGGGACCTCATCAACAATCTGGCTGGTGAAACTAATGGATCGTGGTTGTGTTTTGGTGATCTAAATGACATAGTGGATGCTTCTGAAAAGAGGGGAGGTAATTCGCGTAGTTTTGAGCAACTGAATTTAGGGAGAGGTACTATGGATGAATGTGGTCTGCTTGACTTGGGTTTTGTGGGCTATCCCTTCACCTGGACAAATGGGAGGCGTGGAGAGGATCAAATTCAGTGCAGATTAGACCGGGCCATGGCAACTGAACAGCTCATCAACAAATTCTCTCCCCTGCAGGTAACTCATCTACCTCGCTTCGGCTCAGACCACTCTCCTATCAAAATTTGTTTGGAGGTTCAATCCCATTGTTATAGAAGGAAAAAGCAGCATATCTTTAGATTTGAAGAATGCTGGGCAAAAGATGATCGCTGTGAGGGGATGATCAAGAAGGTCTGGAACAATAATACCCTCCACTGTGAAGAAAAGCTGAAAGCTCTTCAATCTTTGGATGGGGAACTTAAGCAGTATAGAACCAGTGAGGTAAGGAGGGAGTTAGCTAAGACTGAAGAACTTCTGAAGGATGAAAGCCTATGGTCTAGAGAGGAAGAAAACATAAGGAAGCACAAGGAACTTGAGGAAAAACATGCTGAATTGCTGCAAATAGAGGAGGTCCTTTGGAGACAAAGAAGCAGAGCAGTGTGGTTGAAGGATGGAGACTGAAACACCAGATTCTTCCATGGCAAGGCTAGCCAAAGGAGGAAAACAAATGAAATCAAGAAGATGAAAGATGAAGATGGAGTGTGGCGGTTTGGAGAGGAGAATGTAGAGAGAATTTTCCTATCCTACTTTAGGGACCTGTTTTCAACCTCAAATCCAGAGGGCATGGAGCAGATTTGTGCAGTGATCCAAAGAAGACTGAATGAGGATCATAAAGCATGGTGTGCTCAACAGTTCTCAGGTGAAGAGATTAAAGAAGCAATTGATCAAATGCATCCCCTTAAAGCCCCCGGCCCAGATGGACTCCCAGCCTTATTCTTTCAAAGATTTTGGCATATTGTGGGGAGTGACATACAGAGACTTGTTTTGGAAATCCTTAATGAAGGTAGATCTCCAGGAAGCATAAACAAGACCTTCATAGCCCTTGTTCCAAAATGCAAAAACCCGATGTCCCCAAAGCATTTTAGACCCATTAGTTTATGCAATGTGGTCATGAAAATAGCTACAAAAGTGATTGCTAACAGGGTGAAGTCTCTGCTGCCAGAGATTGTGGATGAGGAGCAGAGTGCTTTTGTGAGGGGCAGATTGATCACAGACAATGCCTTGATTGCCATGGAGTGCTTCCATTGGCTCAAAAAGAAGACTAGGGGGAAGAAAGGTGTCTTGGCCCTCAAACTGGATATGGCAAAAGCATATGATCGGATGGAGTGGCCTTTCATCAAGGCTGTCCTCTTGGCAACAGGATTCCCTGCCACCCTGACAAACACCTTCATAGGATGCATTTCCACTGTTTCCTACCATATTCTAATCAATGGTCAACCGAGCAAGATTTTCTACCCGGAGAGAGGCCTTAGGCAAGGTGACCCATTGTCTCCCTATATCTTCATCCTTTGTGCTAATGTGCTTTCGGGCTTGATGCATAGAGAAGCTCAGTTGAGAAACATACATGGAATACGCATAGCTAGGAAAGCTCCTGAGATTACGCGCCTGTTGTTTGCAGATGACAGCCTTCTTTTTGCCAGAGCAAACACCAAAGAAGCTGAAGCCATTCTACAGATCCTCAACACTTACCAGAGGGCCTCGGGTCAATTGGTTAGTTTGGACAAATCAGAGGTGTAATATAGTCGAAACGTGCCTAATACAGAGCAACATATGATCTGTGAAAAGATGGGAGTAAAGACTGTGACTTCTCATGTGAGATACCTCGGGCTACCAGTGGTTTTTGGTAGATCCAAAAAGGAGATCTTTAATTTTGTCCAGGACCGTGTATGGAAGAAGCTTAAGGGCTGGAAGGAGAAGTGTCTTTCAAGAGCAGGTAAGGAAACTTTGATCAAATCAGTAGCACAAGCCATACCAAACTATATCATGAGCTGCTATAGGATCCCAGAAGGTTGCTGCAAGAATATTGAAGGTATGTTGTGTAAATTCTGGTGGGGAACATCTGAGAACAAAAGGAAAATTCACTGGCTAAGCTGGGACAGATTGGGGACAACAAAGGATAGAGGGGGTCTTGGCTTCAGGGGTTTCAGCGAGTTTAATAGAGCTTTATTAGGCAAGCAGTGCTGGAGGCTAATTACAGGGGAAAATTCCATCATGGCCAGGGTCTTTAAGTCTAGATACTACCCTAGGAGCACTGTTTTGGAAGCCAAAGTGGGATTTCAGCCAAGCTATGCATGGAGGAGTTTAATGTCTGCTAAGGAAGTTATAGAGGCTGGGGCTATATGGAAAATTGGAAATGGTAATTCTGTTGGCATTTGGTCTGATAGGTGGCTCTCGGATCAAGCAAATTTCAGAGTCTGGAGCCCAGTTGCTAACCTTCCACAAAATGCAAAGGTTTGTGAGCTCATTGACCCTGACACAAAGCAATGGAGAAGAGATCTCATATTCAGCACTTTCAACATTTTTGAGGCCCAACAGATTGTGAATATTCCCATATCCCTAAGACTTCCAGAAGACAAGCTAGTGTGGCATTGGAAAAAGGATGGTGAGTTCTCTGTTCATTCTGCCTACCACCTAATTGTTGAGGAGAAGAACATGAATGTTGCAGAATCTTCAAATGCTAGGGGACAAAGAATATGGAAGGAGATATGGAAAGCTAAGGTTCCTAACTGCATCAGGAATTTCCTCTGGAGGTTAGCTAGAGACATTCTTCCTACAAGAGTAAATTTGAGGAGAAAATGCATCCCACTGGATCCAATCTGCCCAATCTGCAGCAATGGGGAGGAGGATGCAGAGCACTTATTCATGAAATGCCAAGCAGCCCAGGTTCTATGGTTCACCTCCCAGCTGGGCATACATGTTCCGGATCAATTAAGTCTCTTTGATTGGATGTCCCAGTGGCTGTCCTGTCCAGATCCCCTTGCAAAACAGATTTTCAGTGTTATCTTGTGGAAGATATGGAAAGTAAGGAACCAAATTGTGTTTAATAGTAAAAGTTTCAATCCTATTGATATTGTGTCTTCTGCAGCTTATTTTGTAGATGATTTCAACAAGGCTAACAATGGTGGAGCGCTAGGTAAAAGAAATCGAGGAGCAATCAAATGGGATCCACCTGATCCCGGAACAACAAAAATTAACATTGATGCAGGCTGTTTTAATGATGATACCACTGGTTGGGGCATGTTGGCCAGAAATCATGATGGTGCGGTTATCTTTGCTGCAACAAAGCTAGAAGGGATCAGGACTACTCCCACGCTAGCAGAGGCCCTTGGTCTCAGATGGTGCATCCAATGGGCAGAGAAACAGAACTTCCCTAGGATAATTATTGAAACTGATTCTGAGTTATTTGTCAAATGCCTCAAAGGGAGTATTAAACTAGCCCTTATTGAGTCTGTTGTGTTAGATTGTCTGCAGTTGTTAGATCAAATGAGGAATACTCAAATTGTTTGCATTAGAAGGGATAGCAATGCTGCTGCCCATGCTTAGTTAGTATGGCCAGGTCTTGTGGTTCCCAACAGTGGGAGGGACATGTTCCAGACCCCATTAGTCTTATTGTTTGTAATGATGCTTCTTTCTGTTAATGGATTAACCTTTACTGTCAAAAAAAAAATTCTTTTTCAGGAGGAAAACGTAGTTGATAATCCAAATCAATTAATGCATCATCCTCATCGTCATCCTCATCACTTTTCCATAATTTTTAAATTTGTCTTCCTGTTAGTGGAAGAATTTCAGACTCTTGACAGAAATAATTCCGACAGGATGACGAAGGAACTGAAGTAAAGAAAGTTAAAGTATACATGTCGACAAGGAGATAGATTGACAAGCAGCCTTTTTGAGGAAATTGAGGGGAAGATTGTCAAAGATATAAAAAAAGAAAAAATGACTAAGTCTCAAAATTGACAATATAGTCAAGATAAGTTGTCAAACGGTTAATCCCGTCGAAAACAAGCCAGTTGACATGGAGTGGTTCAAGACATTAAGCAGTTATTGGAATTATATTGACAATCAGTTTAGATGTAAAGCCTAAGAGAATTGTCAATGACATGTGGCAGTCATTTAGATAGGAAGTTACTACTAGGTAGTTATTTTATTTGCCTATAAATACCAGTTATTACAATGTAATGCGAGGATGTTACTTGATACACATCCTACACATCTCGATCACACAACAGATTGACGGATTACACTCAAGTATCCCCTCCATCCTTCCTATTTCAATATTATGGCAAAATTCAATGCCATTTTCATTTCTTCTGTTCAATGTCTTCATTTATTCTTACTCATTTCCAGTATTTCTCTTATATTCTTCTTTTAAATTCATTTACTTCTTGAAAGGTGTATCATTCAGATCATACTCTACTTAACTTTGTTTCTTCTTTTATTATAAACTTGGTTCAATCAGGAAAGTTATTTTCTACATATAAAACTACTTCCTCCTTTTGAATTTCAAATTCCACTTTTTAAATATAAACAATTGCGTTGTCAGGTTTCATTATTGACAATCATTGGTACATTATTTTTAAAAACTTATACACTTGTCATAGCATCAAGTCTTTGCCAGTATATTACTAGATTTGACTAACTTGTCAAATTCATACTTGGCAGACAATACATATGCACATTCTGACGAGATTACTGCATAACTCGTACGTCCCACACTCGTTTGATCTTTAATTATTTGTAACAAAGGGATTTTTGGACATCAACCAAAAACCAACGTTAACAAATTGGCACGCTCGATGGGACGATTTTAGAGTAACTCGGATAGTGTCACGAATTTAACATACAAATATATTTGTATGCATCTACGGAGTGGAAAGGTAGTTCAAACATCATCTATTTCCCAAGACTCTGAATATGAGTAGTGCAAGTGATGCAGGCGTAGTTGGCATTAATGCTGATGCGTCAACGGTGGATGCCATTGCACCAGTTGACAATATTCCTGAAAACCAGGGCTAACGTTAACTACAAAAAAAACGCTATTTAGCGACCGAAAATAGTGACCGAATTTGTTGGTTACTGTTTGCGACCGAAATGGCGACCGATTGCAGGATCTAAATCAAACACTGATTAGAGTTGATATTGCAACCGAAATAATGACCGAAATAGGGCGTAGCAGAGTTATCGGTCTCTATTTCGGTCGCAAAATAAAGGAAAGTAAAAGTAAAAAATTTATGACTTTTTAGCGACCGAAATGGTGATCGAGTTAAATGCAACGGTTAAATTTATTTATCTTTGCGATCGATATTAAATCGGTCGCTAAACGGCGCGTAAAAAATTAAAATTAGAGCGTGTTAGCTACCGAATTTAAAATCGGTCGCTAAATTTATGAGTTCGGATTTCAAATCAACCCGATTTAGCGACCGAAATAGAGACCGAATGTTTCGGTCGCTAATATTAAAATCCCTAAATCCACCAGAACCCCCCTTTTCTTCCCCATTTCTCTCATTTCTTCTCTTTTCTTCTCTCTCTCTTGCACGCTCTGCTCCTCCTTGCCACATACCACGCGACGTCTGTGCTTTGGTCACCATAGGCCACCTCCGGTGAGTGATTCCACCTCCCCCCCCTCTCTCTGTCTCTCTTTCTGATGTCTCTCTGTCTCTGTTCCTGTAGCGCACCTGAGCCGCCTCCCTTGAGCCACCACTGTCCGCGACTCCGGTGACACCACCACCACCAAAGGTAAGCTACCTTGTCTTCTCTCCTCTTCTCTCATTCTCTATTTCTCGCATCTGATATCAATTTTTTTCTTTGTTTCCCAGTCCCTGCTCCCAACTTCGGCTACCATTACGTGCTCACTGCCATTGCCACTCCCAATCTCCGGCCACTAGTACCACAGCTCACTGGTAATTTTGTAGTTTGGTACCTCAGAACCCTAAATTTGACGTTGCCATCATTGAAACTGACATTGATTTAGATGAACTTATTCTAATTTTTGTTATTATCTAAACATTGTAAACCTTAGGTTGTTTTGATTTTGTGCACATTAGGAATTAAATAAAGATGCATTGTAAATGGAGTGCAAATAGGAAACACCGTAACAACTGTGTATTTTGATTTGTTATGTATTTTTTTAATTTTAATGCACCTTCTTTGTTCTTTGTTAACAGAGGCACATGATTGTTTAGTGAGTGACTTAAGGTCGATCATAATGATTTATTAATTAAAGCATAGACCAAAAAACATTAGATTGGGCAATTATTCCTATGGAGGGGGATAGAGGTGTACTTTGGAAAAGTTAAACTAACATGGTGAGGTGATATTTCTATATGTTACGTTTATTTTGGGAAGTAAGGGAATACTTAAGAAAAAAAGGAATCACTTGATTCTGATAGATAACACTCGTACCAAGTTGCAAGTTGTAAGTTGTTCTAAATTTGTAACCGTATATTATTGATTCTATTTTATATTAATTTATGTGTTTCTAGTCTTATAAATAGCTGTACTAGATTCTGTATATATAGAATAGCGATTTGATTTGAAAGGACTAATTTCATTTATGCACGACAGGTCATTGTTGTCATATTCTTCTACTCTCTGTTGGCTCCGGCTCCTCCCCTTATCCTTACTCGGTTGTGTTTTCTCTCTTAGGTAAGTTCTCTGAACACTCAGTGTAATGTGTTATGTGAATTATTGTGTTGTTTGTTAGTGGAAAGCGGAGCTCAATAGGATGTGATCCTGTTCGAAAGGCGGTATCTTGGTTGTGTGCTAATAATTTAATAATTATGCATGTGTTCCATGAAGTAATGAGTGAGTTATGGCCTATAAATTTTTTGATGAGTTGAATTTGTTATAACAAATAAAATATAAATTAAAGGAATGATATATGTTTAAAGCAGTATAAAAGATTAGAATAAGTAGACATTAGAAATAAATGTTAATAATGGTGAAGGAATTATTTTTATAATAAATACCTCTATAATGAGTGATTCGGGCAAGTTGCAAAACTACCACTTTAAGTTGGTTATTTTCAGTCAGAAAGTTGAACATTTCGATTGCTCGTTCCCCAAACAATGTCACACGAACAAAATTATTGCTAAAGTTTGAGAAAAAAAATGAAGTTTGAGTATAAATTCTATGTGAAATAAAATGTTTAGTTAAGAGTATAATAATGTAATTGGGAAGACCTTTCATCAAGAAGATTGAACTCAATTCTCTTTCCTGTTATACCTTCATGTTGATAATCCTCTAAATTTTCATGTTCGGAGACAACACCAATAGCATCTGTAGTAATAGCATATATATGAATGTTAAAATCATAAATGAATGTATTAAGTCCAAATGTTGTCATTTCAGCTCTGACACGATTATTTTTATTTATGCATTATAGGTCCTTGTCTGATCTTCGTTGTCCGTGGCTCCTCCCTTATCCTTACTTGGTTTTGCTTTGTCGAATAGGCAAGTTCTCTCAATACTCTCTTTTAAGGTTTTGCTTTGTCTAATAGATACTGATATGTGTGGTGCTTCTAATGTATTATGTGAATTATCGTGTTGTTTGGTAGTGGAGATCTGAGCTCAATAGGATGTGATCTTGTCTGATTGTATGCTGATAATTTAATGTTTATGCATGTGTTTGTCAATATGTGTTGTTTGTTAGTGGAGAGCGGAGCTCAATAGGATGTGATCCTGTTCGAAAGGCGGGATGCTGGTTGTGTGCTGATAATTTAGAAATTATGCATGTGTTTGACAATTAACTGCTACTTGTTAGTGGAGAGCAGAGCTCAATAGGATGTTTGCTACAATATTTTATCTAAGTTTGTATTGATTTACGCTGCAATTTATATAAGCTCAACAATGTTGCAATATTTATACGTTAATGGTTTTATTTTCTGTTAGAGTTAATAATTAGTTTACGAAAGCCTTAGTTTCCTATTTGAGATTCAACATTAATGAGCATGCGTAACTTATCAAGGTATGCATGCTCGTTGTATTGAATCTTGAATTGTCCAAGTGGGACAGTTTGGGAAAAAACTTTTTCACACTCGTACAATAGTCATTTCCATGTTCAAATGCCTTATATACTTGTTGAAATCTCGGTCTGATGCATTTCCTTTTGTTCTCCTGGTGCATACTTGATCGCAGTGATGCTCACCGTGCTCGAGTCGTGTACTTGGAGACCGATGGGAAATGCTGTCGAAATTTTGTTAAGCATAAGGTATTTGAATAAGGGAATAACTATTATTAGCCGAGTGTGGTAAAGGTTTCTTCTCGAATGGGATATGTTCATACCTTGTCATAAGAACGAGATTGATGGAGTTATTGGAATGCACCGTAATATATAAGTGTTAATTTTTTTTTTGGTCAGGCTATTTAATTGCCAGCAATGGATATTCCGGAGAATCGGAAATGGATGTATCGAAGGTTGTATCGGAATAAACGTCTTAGGGAAGAGTATAGAGTTGGAGTAGGTGAGTTTATAGAGTTTGTTGTTAGCCAGGAGAGATTTATACGGCTGGGCGGTGATCATTTGAGGTGTCCTTGCAAAAGATGCAAGTGTCAATCTTTCAAAAGCGTGGATGGAGTTGTAGCCGATCTTTATGAGAAGGGCTTCATGCCTGATTACTATTGGTGGAGTAACCATGGTGAGACGTTGCCTGATTTAAACCCGATTGTGTTTGAAGGTTCGTACTATGGAAGTGGTGATCGGAGGGAAGAATTGAATCCATACGAGCAGATGATAATGGATCATGCTGGACCATCGGTTGGTGTTGTACTAGAAGAAGATGGGTGAGAAGATGGTGGAATGGGTTCCCAATACATAGAGGAGAATCCGAATCCCGAAGCTCAAAGATTCTATGATATGCTGAGTGCTGCACGATCTCCATTGTGGGAAGGATGTCGGGAGTACACGGAGTTGTCGATGTGCATGGAATGGTTAAGTATCAAATCTGACTACAATATGCAAGAAGGTTGTTTTAATCGCCTCACCAGGTCAGTGTCCAAGGAGTTTCCAAAAGACAATCGGATGCCTACTAGTTTTTATCATGCTAAGAAGTCTGTGGAAAATTTGGGTCTGGGGTGTTTGAAAATTGATTGTTGCCCGAATGGATGTATGTTGTACTATAAGAATGATTCAGCGGAAAGCATAACATGTTGTCGATTTTGTGGTGTGGATCGGTATAAGACAACCACTAGGATGGGCATTGAGAAGAAGAGGTCGCTAAAAAAGATGTGGTACTTTCCGCTCGTGCCAAGACTTACAAGATTGTACTCTTCGATGGCCACTGCAGCTCACATGAGGTGGCATGGTGAGCATGAGAGGGAGCAAGATGTCTTGTCTCATCCATCTAATGGAGAAGCTTGGAAGCATTTTGATAGGGTTCATATGACATTTTCGCAGGACCCTCGGAACGTCCGATTGGGGTTATCTACTGATGGATTTAATCTTTTTGGGCAGTCTGGAAAAGCATACTCTTGTTGGCCGGTTATCCTGACTCCGTACAATCTTCCCCCGGGGATGTGCATGAAGCGGGAGTTGACGATGCTGTGGAATGATGGTGTGTTGACATATGACTTATCTTTGAGGCAGAATTTCATCATGAAAGCAGCTTTGATGTGGACGATCAACGACTTTCCCGCCCATGGGATGATGTCGGGTTGGATGATCGCGGGGAAGCTTGGATACCCAATATGTATGGAGCGATCAAAGGCATTCATGCATAAAAATAGTCGAAAGATCTCATATTTTGATTGTCATTGTCAATTCCTTCCAGAAGATCATCCTTATAGGCGGAACAAGAATGCATTCAAGAAGCGTTGTGCGGAGACAACACCGCCTCCACCATGTTTGACTGGTCCTAATGTATGGCGCAGAGTACAGTACTTACCGCTCGTCCATGAATCCCAAGGAGAACATATTCTTGATTATGGCATCAACCATAATTGGACAAAACAAAGTATATTTTGGAGGTTGCCGTATTGGAGGACGCAGCTACTCCGTCACAACATTGATGTCATGCATACTGAGAGGAATGTGTTTTTGAATGTGTTTGACACTGTGATGGACATCAAGGGGAGGACAAAGGATACAAATAAATCCCGATTGGATCTGACTGAAATTTGTAATCGGAAGGAGCTTGAGTTGCAGGATGGTGGTCGTGGCAGACTTATCAAACCGAAGGCAAGTTATACACTAAGCAAAACACAGAAAGTGGCCGTCTGTAAGTGGGTTAAAGAACTAAAGTTACCAGATGGGTATGCTTCCAATATGGGTAGATGTGTTGACATTAAGGAAGCAAAGTTACATGGAATGAAGAGTCATGATTGCCACGTGTTCATGCAACGGTTGCTTCCAATTGCGTTCGACGCATTACCGAAGCAAATTTGGAACCCACTTGTTGAGCTTAGCCATTTTTTCAGGGAGCTTACATCGACAACACTAAATGTGAATCAATTAAAGGATATGGAAGTCAAGATACCCGTTTTGTTATGTAAGCTGGAGCAAATCTTCCCGCCGAGTTTCTTTGATTCCATGGAACACCTGCCAGTTCATTTACCTTACGAAGCAAGAGTTGGTGGCCCAGTCCAATACCGCTGGTTGTATCCATTTGAGAGGTAAACAACATCAACTATTTTACTTAATACATATGAAATTCACGAACACGAAATCATAGTTTAGCTTTCCCTAAAACTAGTAATTATTTGTATGTATCCCTCTTTAATAGGTTCCTACACTCCCTTAAACACAAAGTCAAGAACAAGGCACGAGTGGAGGGTTCCTTTTATGAAGCATACTTAGTAGAGGAGACTTCCACTTTTGCCTCTTATTACTATCCGGACGAAGTTAACACGAGAAGGACAAGGATGCCTAGAAACGTTGATTCGGGCGAAGGAAGTTCAACTAGTCCTCCTATATCAATATTCAACTATCCGGGCAGATTTAGTGGCAAATCAAAAGGATATTTCTTGGAGCAGCGTGACATTAATGCTGCTCATCTGTATATCCTTCAAAATTGTGAAGAGGTGGCGCCATATTTAGAGTAAGTTTCTACAATGTCTTTTATAAGTTCAATTGACATTTATGATTATTAATCGTCTTGCTGTTAATCTCCCATATGTAGGATGTACGACAATTTTCTAAGGGATCTCCAACCTGACATTTCAAACGATCAGGTTGATCAAGAAATTACTTCTCACTTTGCTATGTGGTTCAGTAAATATGTAGGTTAAACATCTTCATTTGTTGCAATACATTTTATCTCCTTAAATATATAGCATGTATAAGAATAATATAATATTTGATTTTTTAGGTACTAGATCCAGAAAACAATGTTCAAAATCCATTGTTGACAAATTTGGCATGGGGGCCTAATAAATGGGTTACGTCACGGAATACTTATATTGTAAATGGATATAAATTTAACACAAAAACATGGAATGAAGGAATGCAGTCGTGTAACTATGGTGTTTGTGTGCGAGCCACTGATGGTAATGTAGAGGATGATTTCTATGGGGTTCTACCTGACATCCTTGAACTCGATTATACCGATTTCCCCGTGATGAAGTTAGTTATCTTCAAGTGTGATTGGTTTGATCCTCTTCTTGACGTAGGGACAAAAATCGATAAAAAATATGGTATTGTACAAGTTAGGCTGTCTTGAAGGTATAATAAGGCGTACGAGCCATTCATTTTTTCACAACAGGCAGATCAGGTTTATTACTCGTCATATCCCAAAGGACATCAAGGCTGGTTGGGTGTTATTAAGATAAAGACTCGCAGTATAATTACTGATAATGTAATCAACCAGCCTGAAAAAGATGCTCCGTACCAAGATGATGAGTTTTCAAGACCCCACGTACCGTTGCAAATTACGCCGGACATTATTGTTAATTCTCTGGCGTACATTTCCGGAAATGGGGAAGAAGTTGAAAGAGAGTTAATGGATCAATCCGAGTTGGACGCATCTAGCGAAGGCACGTTCCGATCAAGTGAGACGGATGAGAGTGGGGGTGAATTTAGTGACGGAGATTCTACTTAGGTAATTTATTTATGTCATAATTCATTGTGTAAATGTCATTCTACTTAGGTAATTTAATTTTGTATTATTTACACTGTTGTGTAATCATCTTTTCATTTTTTACACAGATGGCAGATTACTCTAGAGGTAGGGGTCGTCATGGAGGTCGTGGCAGAGGTCGTGCTGCGAGAGTCCCTTCGCCAGTCGACCCACAGCCTTCAGATTGAGACCACCCTACCAGCACCTCTGTGGACGGGACACCTCAGGGTGATGGAGTTGCACCCCCTACCCAGCCTCATGTGGTCGGGACACAGACTGCACCCTCATCATCCACACCTATGACAGGACTATCATCATCATCAGGACAGGAGAGTCGTGGTCCATCCGACAGGAGGATTCTTCTTATCCCCAGGGGGAATAACGAGTAAGCTAATTTAATTTTTTAATATATATAAAGTATCATTAATTTCTATTTACTTGTTTTTTAAATTTATTTATAACATTTATTAATGCTCTAATTTTTTGCTGACTTTTTGCTGCGAAGGGCCCTTCTGATTCGATATCGAAGATCCTGCGACGCAAGTTTGATGGTCCATGGCCTACATGGAAGGCCATCCTAGGGGGCCATAGGGATCAGTTGTTTCTAGAGTTTAAGATAACAATTTATTAAGTTATTTAAATTAAATTTACATTATATATATATATATATATATATATATATATATATATATATACATACACGAATTTCCTAACAACTGTACGTTGCAGAAAGAGTATAGGTGGGATGTAGCTTTAGAGGGTCTCGTCGGGGACATATTTGAGCATAAAGGCTCACCGGTCATGAAGAATCTGACGAACAAGCTGAGGAAGGGTAAGAATAAGGGGAAGTGGGTGGATCCTGAGATCAGGAGGCAGCTGGACCAGTACTGGGCTACTGAGAACTTCCAGGAGATCCAGGCCATAGCTCAACGTAATCGAGCTTCTGATGGTGGCGCATGTGCTTGGACCGACGGGTCTAAATCAGTCGCCGCCCACTATGACGAGATGGTAATACATTAAACTTTTGACTTATTATACTATTTAATTAATTAGTTTTCATTTTTAATTATTCTTATGAATTTAAGATTATATTTTTCTGTGCAGAAAGCACAGAAACAGCGGGTCCCCCATTGCTATGGAGTTGGTGGAGAGGATGAAGAAGTTGAAGTCGGGGACATGGGTCAACGACAAGGGTCGTAACTATGTTGTAAGCAAAGAAACAATTTAGTGTTTACTTGTAATTTATTATAATGATTTGTTAATATTGATTATAATTTTAACTAAATCTCTTCAACTATACTTTGTAGGTGGGCTTCAACGAGAAGAAGGACGATGCCATATCCCGTGCCTCACAGTCACAAGATGAGGCCTTGACTGGTGATGGGCTCAGCTCTCCTATCTCCATCAACGATAATGCCATTTATTTGGAGGTCGTCGAGGGCAGGAACAAGAAGGGGCACGTGTATGGCCTCAGACACCTGGGAGGCGAGTTTATCGCTTCATCATCCGGCACGCCTGCTCCTTCCTACGCTGATACCGTCCCTCAGGAGCAGTTCAACCAAATGCAGGACACCATCACGCAGCTGAACGTGGAGCTTCAGGAGAAGAACGAGAGAGAGCAGCAGATGGCAAACCAGATTGTACAGTTGACTCAGGCACACCGGCGGTGATGCGAGGCGAGCATCGAGCGAGGGCGGACATCTGCGGCTGGTGTTGGAGCAGATGAGATCCAGACTCGAGTTGCTCGGGGGTGATGCTCGGCGGTTGTGCCGCTGCTGCCGTCGCTCCTCGGTTCCGCCGCCAGCCATCGATCTTGCTCTCGCAGAGGACGATCAGATAGCAGTTGTCGATGGTACGGACGCTGAGGATGATTGGATTCCTCCACCTCCCCTCATCATGACTGAATTTTTTTCTTCTTCATATTTTTGACTTTAAACGATTCTTGTACGACACTTTGGATTATTTTTTTATATATATTCATTATTTCTTATGATTGTATATTTCATTAGTAATTGGGTGTGTTTTATTAGTATTTTTGCTAAACTTTAAAGAAAAACAGAAAAAATTTATTATTTTAAAAATTTAATTTAACTTTTTTTTTAATAAAAACCAGTTTAGCGACCGAATTAGAAACCAATAATTTGGTCGCAAAACTTTAGTTACCATTAACAGATTGTTGTCTAGCGACCGAAAATCCGTCGCTAATATAGGTTAACAGTAACCAATATTGGCGACCGAACCAGCGATCGATAATCGACCGCAAAAAATGGTTACCCAAACAATGCGACCCACCGTGTAGCGACCATTTTTTATTATTTAGCGACCGAAATTACAGTCGCCATTTAGCGATCGAATTATTATTTTGGTCTCTAAAAGCTTAGCGACCAGGTTATCAGCCACCACCATGAATAGGTCGCTAATTCGGTCGCTAACTTAAATAGCGACCGAATTAGAAAGTTTAGCGACCGAATATGCCGGTCGCTAAACAGTTCTTTTTCTGTAGTGAATTACTAATGCAGGGAATAATAACACTAATAGTTTAGGTGCGAGAAGAGGCGTTTCTTACGCTCAAGTTGTCAATAGATTTGATGAAGTTGGCCAAGGAACATTCCCATCACCAACTTCCCCAGTTTTACAACAAATAAATCCACCAACTACCAGATTGTCTCCACGAAGTGTTATGAATTCAAACCCAAGAGGGACCACGCAATCTCTGTCACAACCTTTGTATGGGATGCCTTATGGTTCGACTGTTATCAATCCAAATACCCCATTTGTATACATACCATATCCAAATGGAATGATGATGCTTGCCCATGCACTTGGACAGGCAGGACCATCGAATGGGGGGGGGGGGCATTCCCAGTCATGCGAACGGGATAACATGGTCAATGATAATAACTCATTCTCGACAAGAGCAGCCAGTAGTAAGGCCGCATTATCCCCACTAAGACAACCCCCACAAAATATTATTGGTCTGTCAGAAATGTCCGACAACAAATTGACTCTAGTAATCGTGACATGGTGAATACATTTACTCAACAAATGAGTACAGTGATTACGCCACTAATGGAAAACACAAATAATGCATGCTTGACATTGGCAAATGAGATACGCAGGTTAAATAGAGCCTTGGGAGTGGTAGCCCTAGATGATAACCAAAATACCAATAGAAATCTCGATAGAAATATCAATAGGAATAATCAACCACATGTTGAACAACCACAAGTTATACTACTTGACGGATCTAAACAAGATGACGAACGACCGTGGCCCCATCGTCGGATTCCTTTGAGACGTGGAAACGTACATATCCTACAACCAGAGGAGGACGAAGATTTTGTTATAAACCAGGGTGCTGTCGGAGTGTTTTGTCAAAGCGTTCTGAATCAAAACATCAATCAAGTCATCGAGCAAGTATTGAATAGGTTTGGTTTTAACAGGTTACGCCAATCAACCATTCTTTGCATCGGCATTTCCTGACTGGGTCCAACAGGCATAAATGCCTCGAGGATACAAAATACCCAAGTTGTCAAAATTCTCAGGAGAAAGTAGAGAGTCGACAGTCGAGCACATTGCCCGATATACAATTTAGTTGGGAGATTTGGCTTTAGAGGAGGGATTAAAGATGAAGTTCTTTCCGATTTCATTGACTAAGAATGTTTTTTCTTGGTTTTCAACTAAGGCCTAATTCCATACATTCTTGGAATCAATTAGAGAGAAGTTTTCATGATCAATTCTTTAGGGGTGACCTAAAGATAGGATTGACAGACTTATTTGGCATTAAGAGGATGAATAGCGAGTCTGTTGATGACTATCTTGCTCGATTCCGTCAAATGAGGAGTCGCTGCTTCACCCCTATCCCTGAGGCAGAAATAGTAAAGATTGCTGCTGGGGGTCTAGATTATCATATTAGGAAGAAGTTGGTCAATCAACATCTAATTGATCTTGTCCAGTTAGGAGATAAAGTCCGACAAATTGAACAATTGAAAGCCGAAAAGGTTTTCAAGCAGAAGAAGTTCCTCAAAAGAGAAAAGATTAACTTTGTCGGATGTAGTGAATCCGACGAGGAGGACAACGATTCTGAGTGTAACACCCTTCGTTACATTAGTAACCCAAATTAATTTCAATAAAAATCCTTCGAAAAATTTAATAAAAAAAAACACAAGTCATAAAATTTTTCTCAAATAACTAAGTAGGAAAATACTTCATATTAAATAAAATAGTAAAAAAAATATCAATGTAATGAATATAAATATAAATGAAAACCACAAGCCTCAATACCGGGCGTCTACTAACAAACCCAACGATAAATAAATAAATGTGTCTAGCCACACACGACTCTTTATTTAAGAAATACTAACCAAACTAGAAAGAATAACTAATGGAATCCACTAAGTCTTCACGCCTCTTCAGTTTCAATGACGTCCTCCTCGTGCTCTGAAAACAATACTTATAATGAGAAATAAAATCCCAGTGATCAACAATATAGTTTTAAAAAAATATTTTCGAAAATAGCATTGTTCTCAGCCGGCGCGGTAACCGGAAAAACTGTCCATGGCACCCGCTAATTTTCCCAAATAATATATATAAAAGAAAATACTTTTAATATAAATAATAATCTCATCTCAATACATCACATTCCATATACCAGATAAATTGTAGTTTAATCCAAGCGATCCGAAGACCTCCTAATTAAATTGGCCTCTAGATGGCATGCCATATATTCACACATCACATGACAATGACGTCCCATTACCCACTCCTACTCACGAGGAGTGTTTTGATGTCACCCTCCTGTCGGGGACATTTCCATTTCGATACCTCCCATGTGCACATGGTGGTATTTCTCCTTTTTCGACACCCCAACCTGTGGCGATGTTACTTTCGATACTACTTTTTAGGTGGTATTACTCATCTTCGACATCCCAACCACATGGCGATGTTACTTTCGATACCCCCTTAAGGCGATATTTCTCTTCGATACCCCTATCATAGGTGGTATTGCGGCAAACATTATACAATTCATCATAAGGCACAATTTCATGTCTCATACATGTAACAATTCATTTACCAAAAATTAATATTTGATCTTATCATGCATGTCAAATAAACTCACATGGCATAGCATACACCAATAAGCACGTCATTTAACTAATACAAATACCAATCATGTATTTCATGCCATCGGTAACAAGAATAAATACCCAATTTAATAATCTTTATTTTTATTTTAATTCAAAACCCTTAAAAAATTAGTTTATTAATAACATGCATCATTCAATTAAAATCTCTCAAAATCATAGGTAAATCGCTCAACACAACAAACACATGTACCCTGGAAAGGGTTATTAAAAGGTACTGTTACTCACCTCTCAAAGACCTCCAATGTGCTCTAAAAATTATGTATGATAAAAACTAGTGCTTCCTTAAATATTATTCTTCCCTTCACTGACGTTCTTGGATCTGTGTATTATAAAAGTTGTATTGCCAAGGAAGGAAACGCATAAACCTCCTCCTTTCTAAACTGTGTTGCGGCGCTACTAACTTGCACAGTAACCGATTTATATATACATGGCAGCAGGCACGGTCGCTAGCGTTTTTAGTTTTTTTTACATTTTTTTTTTCTTTAGCCAAAAGCATGGCTGCTTAGGCTTAACGCTCAAGTATCCTTCTTTTTTTTCATATATATAATATATATATATATATATATATATATATATATATATAATTTTGCATTCTTTATAATAGTTAATAAATTTCAATAAATCCTTATACCATCACTTCTTTACACTAAATCTCCCATTTATATTTTATTTGCACTACACTTTTTAATAACTTAATATTATTATTATTATTATTATTATTATTATTATTATTATTATTTATTTATTTCAAATTAATTATGTTAGAATTTTAGGATGTTACATTTTCTCCCCTCCTTAAAAAATTTCATCCCCGAAATTCATCTCATACACACGCACTTATTGTAACATATGTCATATTCAAAACTAAAAGGTTATCATACCTTAGATAATAAAATCTGGGTATTGGCGTACGATGTCCTCCTCCATCTCCCAAGTGGCTTCCTCCGTAGTCAATCCTTCCCATAACACTTTTACCAATGGAATTGTCTTGTTCCTCAGAGTGTTAGTGCTCTTGTCCGTGATTCGACTAGGCTTTGGCTTATAGATCAAATTATCCTTCAATTGTACAGACTCAGGAGCTATCACATGAGATTCATCAGGCACATATTTTCTGAGTTGCGACACATGGAAAACATCATGAAGGTTTGCTAGCTGTGGCGGGAGAGCCAGTTGGTAAGCAACATGCCCGACTCTTTTAAGGATTTGGAAAGGTCCCATGAAACGAGGATTTAGCTTGTGGACTTTCATCGACCTCCCTACCTCCGTCTTAGGAGTGACTCTCAAAAATACATGCTCACTTTCCTGGAATTCTAGAGGCTTTCTCCTTTTATCGGCATAGCTCTTTTGTCTACTTTGCGCCGTGCGCATCCTCTCCCTAGTTATTTTGATTCTCTCAGAGGTTTCCCGGACCAATTCGGGTCCTATCAAGGTTTTCTCACCTACCTCACACCAACATAAAGGGGACCTACACTTCCTCCCATATAGGGCCTCATAGGGTGCCATGCCTATACTAGCGTGATAACTATTGTTATACGCAAACTCAATGAGAGGTAGGAATCTATTGCAACTCCCTCCTTCATCCAAGACACACGCTCTAAGCATGTCCTCAAGGGTCTGAATGGTCCGCTCTGACTGACCATCCGTTTGGGGATGATAGGACGTGCTAAGGTTCAACTTAGTCCTAAAGGCTTGCTGAAAAGTTCTCCAAAATCTAGAGGTAAACCTCGGGTCTCTATCCGACACTATAGATGTGGGTATCCCATGAAGTTTGACTATTTCCTTGATATAGATGTATGCCAACTTGTCTAAGCTATAGGTTACCTTAATTGGCAAGAAGTGGGAAGACTTGGTCAACCTATCCACTATCACCCAAATGACGTCTAAGCCCAAACGTGTCTTAGGTAATCCCATCACAAAGTCCATAGAAATTCTCTCCCACTTCCATTCTTGGATCTCCAAGGACTACAACAACCCCGAAGGCTTCTGATGTTCTATCTTAACCTTTTGGCACACTAAACACCTAGTTACGAAGCCAGCCACATCCTTTTTCATTCCTGGCCACCAATACATCCTCTTAAGGTCTTGGTACATCTTAGTTATTCCAGGATTTATGGTAAACTTCCCCTTATGAGCTTCCTCTAATATCTTTTCTCTAAGGGTCCGCTCCTTAGGAACAACAATCCTATTCTTAAACTTCACTAGCCCATCAACTGACAACTCATAACCCTCTTGTCCTAACCGAGACTGCAACTCCTGGTCTAAGAGTTGTTCCCGCCTAACCTCATCTCTAAGGTCACTATTAATTTCCAACCTATTCAACTTCAAACTTAAGACATTTAAGGACACATCCAACACTTCCAGATTCATGTCCCTAAACTCTTCCACGAGGTTCAGCTCTTGCACCATCAAGCTTGGCACGTGTAGGGACTTCCTACTCAAAGCATCCGCCACCACATTGGCTTTTCCCGGATGGTACTTCAACTCGAAGTCATAGTCCTTAAGGAACTCCATCCACCTTCGTTGTCTCATATTCAACTCCTTCTGGTCGAATAGATATTTTAGGCTTTTATGGTCACTAAAAACTTCAAACTTTGCCCCGTAAAGGTAATGCCTCCAAATCTTAAGGGCAAAAACCATGACTGCTAGCTCTAAGTCATGGGTAGGGTAATTCCCTTCATGTGGCCTAAGCTGCCTAGAGGCATATGCTACCACCTTACCCTCCTGCATTAAGACACATCCCAAGCCATTCTTAGATGCGTCGCAGTATACCACAAAACTCACTAAGGGGTCTGGTATAGTTAAGACTGGTGATGACACCAACCTCCTCTTAAGTTCTTGGAACCCGTCCTCACACTCTTGGTCCCACACAAAAGGTTTCCCTTTCCTAGCCAACTGGGTCAAAGGTAAAGTTAATCTAGAGAACCCCTCTATGAACTTCCTATAGTAACCGGCTAAGCCTAAGAAACTTACTTCGGTTACTGTCTTAGGTTGTTCCCATCCCAACACCGCATCAACTTTAGAGGAATCAACCGCTACACCATCCTTTGAGATTGTGTGTCCTAAAAACTTTACCTCGTCTAGACAAAACTCACACTTCTCTGGTTTGGCATAAAGACGCCCGTCCCTCAAGATCTGCAACACCAACCTTAAGTGTTCTCCATGTTCTTCTGGTGTCCTAGAGTATATTAAAATATCATCTATGAACACCACCACAAACCTGTCCAAAAAGGTCCTAAAGATCCGATTCATGTAGTCCATGAAAACGGCTGGGGCGTTGGTCACACCAAAGGGCATCACCACATACTCATAGTGCCCATACCTTGTCTTGAAGGCTGTCTTAGGGATGTCCTCGCTTCTAACTCTAATTTGATGGTATCCCGATCTTATATCTATTTTGGAAAACACTGGCGCACCCCTTAACTGATCTAAGAGATCATCTATCCTAGGCAAGGGATATTTTTTCTTGATGGTTACCTTATTCAGTTGCCTATAATCAACACACAACCTCATACTCCCATCCTTTTTCTTCACTAAAAGCACTGGTGCTCCCCAAGGTGACACACTAGGCCTAATAAACCCTTTCTGTAACATATCCTCCATCTGTTTCTTGAGCTCGCTCAACTCTAGAGGTGCCATCCTATAGGGTGCTACTGATACAGGTCCACTCCCAGGTACTAGATCTATGGTAAACTCAATCTCTTTATTTGGAGGTAAACTAGAGACATCCGTAGGAAACACATATGGGAACTCACACACAATAGGCAACGCCGCTATATCACTCTCAGCCTCTATCTTAGCAGAAAAGAGAAGTATATATCCCTGAGCTCCTTCAACTAAGCACTTATGACATGAGGCAGCAGAGATAAGGTGTTTCGTCCTAGGAGAGTTAACAGACATGGACTGTGGAATGAAAGAAATAGTTCGACTAGATGAACGCGCTGTCGCGCACGCGCCAAAAAGCGAGCGGTTTACAAAATATGTAGTTTAGGAAGGGACAACTCGAGTATCGTCTCACAAGGACTCTTGGGTTGTTGTTAACAGAAAAAGTCAGAATTGGGGGGTTTTGGGTTTGAAATTAAACAAAGAAAACAAAGCAAAAACAGAGCAATAAAAACAAAGCAGTTTAAAGGATTATCAAATAAACTAAAGCGATCAACCTACTGTTCTCGGTTTCCCACTATCATCGGTTCATGTAAATTCCAAGCCCTAAGCAGATTCTAATCCCCTTTCGGTTGTAGCAACAATTAACAAACGAAATCGCTACTACGAGATATATGTTCCTATTCCCGAATTAAACAAATGGGGTTAAGCCCTCATGAACTAAACGAACATGAACGAACACACGCGAATTAAACAAACCCGATTCAATATAGGAACATAACATCACCGAAACAAATCAACACAACACTATACACTCCTAAATTAAACAAACAGAAATATATAGCATAGTATTGAAAAGGGAAAGGCAAATAAAACAGGAATTACAGAACCTCAAGTGTGGTGGAAACCAATCGCAGTAGATTAATCAAAGGAGACTAGTTCTCCATTACAAAAGAAACACAAAATGCTAAACCTACTGTTGCAGCCTCAACTGTGAAAAGAAAAGAAAAGAAAAAGATAAAAAAACTAACTCCTGCAATCTGTCTTAGAACAGACTTAAATACAGAATCTGGATTCCGTGAGCTCGTAAGGCGAGCATACCTTTGCGAGGTGAATAATACGAACGGTCTTCAGTGTTTGGCAAGCTCGCGAGGCGAGCTTATCATTCGCGAGGCGAGACTCTTCAAATTCCAAACTGTCACAGCCGCCTTCAACACGGGTAAGCCGTGTTGGCTTCTGGTCTTCCAGGGTTGGATTACTCGCGAGGCGAGTCAGGTGTTCGCGGGGCGAGACAGAAAGGTTTGCAATTTCTGGAACAGTCAGCCTTCAGGTTCGCGGGGCGAATGCACTCTCGCGGGGCGAAGAATCCAAAACTGCTTCACTTTATTAACTGAAAACAAGGATTAACAGTAAGTACTTTATTCGACTCTAAATCGACTAAATTAACTTAAAAATACTCTAGAGACTCAAAATGATGCTTGACGATAATCAAGTCTAATTTGGGCGAAAACGGGATATAATTAGCACAAAACCACGGTCATACTAGCCATAAAACTAGATGAGCCAAAGGCTGATCAAAATACCCCAAACTTAAACTTTGCTTGTCCCCAAGCAAACTAAAACTCAAAAACTTAAAAAGACTCAAGACATGGCAAGCTTAAAGGTTCAATCAACTTTGCACAAATTTCAAGCCATTCATCAAAATATTTTTTCCCTTCAATGATCCCCCTTTTCAAACAAAGCAATCCCCACAATCATTTATTCTAAACAATTGAGAATTTCATCATTCAAACAATCATTAATCTAAGCAAGGGATCCAAGTTACACACAAGAGGGAGATCACCAAATTCAAACAATTGCCTTCCTCACAAGGGAATTTAGTGTTTCACTCAATCGCTCAGTTTATGTATAGGCTATCAACAATTCACTCAATTTCACTTTTAAGAGAACTTCCCATAAAATTGATTTTCATCTCCAAATGATTCCCACAGAAAACATGCATGCAACATCAAAAGGTCTTTTAAGGGTTGTAATGGGGCCTGGCTACGGGTAGGATATACAAAGGTACTGGGCTTAAGTCCCTAGGAACTAAGAGAGCATGAGCACTTGATACATATTGAATTCCTACTCAAGTTCCTTTTTCCATTTTTCTTTATGCTTTGGGTGACTACAGCCTTTTCTTTTCTAATACTTTTTTTTAAAAACATTTTTACACTTTCCTTTTTTCCTTTTTTTTCTTTTTCTTCTTTTTTTCCTTTTATTTTTTTTGCTTTTCTTTTCTTTTTTTTTTCTTTGGCTCTAACCTTTTTATTATATTTTTTTATTTTTCTCAATCCCAAACAACACATTACACCTTGTAGCCACCCCAAACTTAGTTTCTTGCAACCCTTCTCTTGCTAAGCATCCATGCTCTCCTAATCCTAAGATCGGGTTAACATGGTTTTTCAGATTTTGGCTCATAACATAAGGTCATCAAGAATTAACAGGCTAATTAGGCTCAATGGGGCTAACTAGGGAACATGCATTAGGGATGGTTATTTTAGGCCAAGTGGTTATTTACAAAGAAAATGCCTAAATCATTTGATGCAAACACATAGACATGCAAACCATAAAGAGATTCAAGCAAATTCGGGAAAGTGCAGCTCAAAAGTGATTCTCACAGTTAAAAACATGTTGGAGGCTCAAATCCTCACCCGGACATTTTTGCAAATTGTTTGACTGAGATTCTATCCCTAGTGTGTGCTTCCCATCACCCCAAACTTATCATAAATCATGCAATCATAACAAAATATCTCAAAGTTCAGTTTTTAATTTTTCAAGTAGGGATCAAATTTTCAAATTTCAAATCCTAGGGGGAATATCATCAACAGTTAACATGTGACATGCAATCAATCTATGCAAATTCAATTAAAATCCAGCAAACTTGCCGACACAAGACTCAACACACAAACTCCTGATCTTCTCAAATTATTCAGGAGCTAAAAGAAAACAAAACAAAACAAAGCAAAGCAGAAACTAACAAGGAAATGAAAGTAAACCAAAAAGAAAGGGTTTAAGAAAACTCATTGGGGGGCGGTTCCACCAGGATCCCACTGCTTGTGATACAGCGGCCACGGAATGCTCAAATTGCAATATGATCCTCCCGGATCCCATGGCATGCAGCATAAAGCCCAAATAATAGACAAGGGACTGAAGCTTGTTCCATGGTCCCCTAACTTGCAGCCTTGATATGGAGGTGAGTGCTTGACAGTTATGGTGACCTCGCCAAGTGCGGCGGACTTCTCACTCCCTCTTGGGTCAAGGTTGATCTCTTTCTCAATAAAGTCCTCCCAATAAAATCGGGGTTCAACCTCTTGGACTGGCCACAGTGTCTTCATATCCAAGGGTGCAAAATCCAGAGGCTTGAACTCCATCACTGGTGGTTCCACAGGGGGAGCTGGCAAACAGGTAGAGAGTGTTGCTGGTGCTGCTTCAACTTCTGCACGTTCTTCATTCACTGTGCTATCAAATTCATCACCTGCTATACATGCAGAAATCTCAGCACACACCACACAAAGGTTAGTGTTAGTACAGTCAGTACATATAGTACAATAAACTGAATCAGTAAAAGCTAGAATGTCTGGAAATTCAACACTCAGTTCATCCACCCCATTACTTTCAACACATGCATCTAATTCCAAAGGTTCTTCATTATCCTCAAGCATGGTGAAGAAGATGTCCTCCTGATCCTCATTTTCTATGTTTCCTGGCCAAACAGGGTCCTCAACCTCATATGTCTCCTGTTCCATATGGACGTTTTGCTCCTCACACCCTGAAAAGAGTGAACTATCAAAACATGCTACACAAGAAGCAGTGTCAGTACAATCAGCACATGAAGTATAATAGATAGAATCAGGAGATGTGTGAATATCTGGAGATTCAACACACAGTTCCTCAACAGAAGTATCCTTGACATTATTATCAAAATTATCCTTAGAAGTATTGTCCAGAACAACTGTTTGTGAATCTGTATGTTCTTCAAGGGAATGTGGAGTTTGCAGTGTAGCCAAGGCGAAAACGATGAAAGCATTTCGAGTGTCAAAATCCTAACGACTTGCCTCCATCCTCTGTTGAAATTCAAGATTACTTGCTTGGAATTGAAGATTTTGTTCTTCCATCCTCCGTTGAAATTCAAGATTACTTGCTTCCATTTGTGCAGTTATCTGTGCAGTCATTTGCTTGAACAAGTCCTCTAGTGAAGGTCCAGAAGGTGCAGAGGTGGTCGCTTGAGGAGAGTTCTGTGGTGGTGCCGGCGGTAACATCAGTTGTGAGTTCCCATACCAAGGGTTTGGATGGTTTCCCCATCTGGGGTGGTACTCATCAGTGGAAGGGTCAGGAATGTTGTGCCTGATTGATGCAGCTCTGAAGGCAGGACAGTGTCTCAATAGGAAGACTTTCTTCAAATCAAACCAGGTTGAGATGGAATTCGGCTCGAGACAATACAACCAATCCTTCGCAGCACCTTCAAGTGAGAATGGGAAGGCTCTCCTCTTGATGTGGTCTTCTGTCATTCCTTCAGGTGTCAAAAGTGTAGAATAAGCAGCCTGGAATTCTTCCAGATGCTTCAGCGGGTTCTCACCTGCAAGACCACTAAACCTTGGCAACCGATGTATTAAACCAGGAGAGTCAGGATAATATATGCATGGTGGTGGCCTATCAAAGTTAGGATAATATATGCATGGTTCATAATCAACATTAGGCATAAAATCTTGCATATAATTATCCATGGGAAGCACTAAGATTCACAACCAGACAAAACAGCCGTAACTAATTCAGCCGATTTTTTTTTTAAAGTTTAATTTCTGTTAATAACAACAAGAGTCCCCGGCAACGGCGCCAATTTTTGGATGCCCTGTCGCGCACGCGCCAAAAAGCGAGCGATTTGTAAAAATGTAGTTTAGGAGCGACAACTCGAGTATCGTCTCACAAGGACTATTAGGTTGTTGTTAACAGAAAAAGTCAGAATTGGGGGGTTTTGAATTTGAATTTAAACAAAGAAAACAAAGCAAAAATAGAGCAATAAAAACAAAGCAGTTTAAGAGATTATCAAATAAGCTAAAGACGATTAACCTATTGTTCTCGGATTCACAACTATCATCGGTTCATGTAAATTCTAAGCCCTAAGCAGATTCTAATCCCCTTTCGGTTGTAGCAACAATTAACAAACAAAATCGCTACTACGAGATATATGTTCCTATTCCCGAATTAAACAAACGGGGTTAAGCCCTCATGAACTAAACGAACATGAACGAACACACGCGAATTAAACAAACGCGATTCAATATAGGAACATAACATCACCGAAATAAATCAACACAACACTATACACTCCTGAATTAAACAAATAGAAATATATAGCATAGTATTGAAAAGGGAAAGGCAAATAAAACAGGAATTACAGAACCTCAAGTATGGTGGAAACCAATCGCAGAAGATTAATCAAAGGAGACTAGTTCTCCATTACAAAATAAACACAAAATGCTAAACCTACTGTTGCAGCCGCAACTGTGAAAAGAAAAGAAGATGATAAGATAAAAAAACTAACTCCTGCAATCTGTCTTAGAACAGACTTAAATACAGGATCTGGATTTCTCGAGCTCGCGAGGCGAGCATACCTTCGCGAGGCGAATAATACGAACGGTCTTCAGTGTTTGGCGAGCTCGCGAGGCGAGCTTATCATTTGCGAGGCGAGACTCTTCAAATTCCAAACTGTCACAGCCGTGACCTTCAACATGGGTAAGCCGTGATGGCTTCTGGTCCTCTAGGGTTGGATTACTCGCGAGGCGAGTCAAGTGTTCGCGGGGCGAGACAGAGAGGATTGCATTTTTTGGAACAGTCACGCTTCAGGTTCGCGAGGCGAATAGCCTTTCGCGGGGCGAAGAATCCAAAAATGCTTCACTTTATTAACTGAAAACAAGGATTAACAGTAAGTACTTTATTCGACTCTAAATCGACTAAATTAACCTAAAAATAATCTAGAGACTCAAAATGCTGCTTGACGACAATCAAGTCTAATTTGGGCGAAAACGGGATATAATTAGCACAAAACCACGGTCATACTAGTCATAAAACTAGATGAGCCAGAGGATGATCACTAGCACAATCAAAAATAGCATTATTACGATACAACCAGTCCATGCCCAAAATAATATCCAGACCAGACATAGGTAAACATATCAGATCAACAATATAAGTCAGGTCTTGACACAATAAAGGACATTACAGGCAAACATAAGAAGTAATCAATCTATCTTTAGCAGGAGTAGAAACACACAAATCACATGACAGTTTAGTAACAGGTAACTCTAAGAATTGAGCACATTTAAATGAAATGAATGAATGTGTTGCTCCCGAATCGAACAATATGATAACATCATGACCTTTAATAAAGCCCTTACCTTGAATCAAACCGTCGGACTCTTTCACCTCCTCTCCTTGGATGGTAAAGATCCTTCCGTGGTTCAATGATCTGGTTTGAGACTGTCCTCCTGACTTGCACATCCTAGCAAAGTGTCCCATCTTCCCGCATTTGTGGCAAGTGGTTTGTGCCGCTGGGCACACACGATCTCCATGCTACCACCCACACTTGTAACATGCAGTCCCCTTCTCACCTTGAGCACCTTGAACCTGCTTACCCTTCGTGATTGTAGGCACAGGTCGTAGGCTCTTTTGGAAATTACCCCCTTTCCCATGGAATCTCTTGCCGTCACTGAAACTCTTCTCCTTCGACCTCTCAGCCACCACAGCTTGCATATTCTGCTCCGCCACCCTACACTTGTTCACTAAAGTGGGGTAGTCTCGAATCTCTAGGAGCCCAATAAGGCTCTGTAGCTCTAGCTTCAAACCCTGCTCGAACTTAATTACTTTCCATGGACCATCAAGATTGTCCCTCACCTGTGTGGAGAACCTTGCAAGCCTCTCAAACTTGGCTACATATTCCGCTACCGTCATACTCCCCTGACGAAGATGTAGAAACTCCATATATTTCTGTATCCGGACACTGTGCGGAAAGTACTTCTCCAGAAATACCTCCTTGAATCTGTCCCACATGATAGGGGCGCCCGAAGCAAGCAACACACCCCTGGCACAGTTCCACCAGTGTTCTGCATCCGACTCTAACATATAGGTGGCAAAATCCACCTTCTGAGCATCAGAGCACCCCATGGCCCGGAAGATCTTCTCTAATTTCAGTAACCATTCTTCATCCTCAATAGGATCGGTGGTCCCTCGAAAAACTGGCAGATTATTATTCCTGAACTCTGACAGACCCCTGTACTGTGGATCTGGAGCTGCAACCGGTACCACGTTAAGCATGTCCCCCTTATCCCTCACCTGACGGAGAGTCTCCGTCTGCTCCTGCATAACTCTGGCCATTCGAGCCAAAGTCGTTGCAAGTGCATCATTTCTCCCTCGCCTGTTCGCTGCCATAATCTGCATAACACCAATCAAACAGTGGGTTGATCAAGTCCAATATCCAAAAGAATAGAATGCAGAATTATAACTCTAACAAGCATCCTATGCGCCCAAGTTTTGTTTTTTGAAAAAGCCCCACTACCACAGTCCGATTTGGAATCAACCTGGCTCTGATACCATAAATGTAACGCCCTTCGTTACATTAGTAACCCAAATTAATTTCAATAAAAATCCTTTGAAACATTTAATAAAAAAAAACACAAGTCATAAAATTTTTCTCAAATAACTAAGTAGGAAAATACCTTATATTAAATAAATAGTAAAAAAATATCCATGTAATGAATATAAATATAAATGAAAACCACAAGCCTCAATACCGGGCGTTATTGATGGATCTGGGCAAGTATACCCAGTCGTGTAAGTAATACGGCGGTGAGACCGTTTATTGTTCCCACGAGGACTGTGACAAGTACTAGCACGTACCGAATCGATTATTATCTAAGCGTATATTTGGATTGAAGGGAGCTCGATAGTAAATACCAAGCCCAAACAAGATTTAAATCTAAAACAATCAAAATAAGAGAAAAAGTTCTTTGAGTATTTATGTCGAACACTTGGGAGGCGGTTAAAAGGATTCTTCAAATATAAGAACAACGCTGGGATTAGGTTCAGTAAACTTCATCCCCGTGCAATGACATGACTAATAAACAGTTTCTACTTCAAGTATGACAATCAATCCACTAAATTACTCAAGCCCCGATTCCTCGGATGACAATAGCCTAAATCCACTAATAGACCCTAATTCCTTAGGTGGCCTAGATTAATGAAATTGCATTAAGATTAGGGATTACACGGTTGCTAATAAACCTAGTTCCATTCCTAGATACAAGGTTCACTAGGTGATTAATTTCAATTCCGGTTCTAATACGAATTTTCCAATTGCAATTCAAAACACTAATCAAGTCATGGGGGTGCTAGCCACAACAAGCATTAAGCACAGAAAATCAATCACTCAATAAAGAAGTAAAAACCATATTACAAGATCAAGTCAGATACATGAGAATTCAGAAATAGCTACCCTAACCCCAACAATGGGAGTTTAGCCACTCATGGTCATAACCACAACAAAAGAAATAGAGATGAAAGGGAGGAGGAACTCCATGGAATCCTTGTGCAGCTGCCCCTGGTTCAGAGAGTCTTTAGGGTTTCAAAAACTGTTTTTCTTCTGTTCTGCTCATGCTCCTTTATAGATCAGGATTCGCGTCACGGCCGTGATGGCCATCACGGTCAGGCCGTGACGCTTTCTGCCTTGGCGCGCTTTCAAATATTGGAGCATCACGGCCGTGATTCTCATCACGGACCGACCGTGATAGCTTCTGCCTTCACCAAATGATCTGTCACGGCCGTGATAGGCATCACGGCTTGGCCATGACAGATTCTGCCAAGAGGGGGTCTGGCTCCATTAACATGTCACGGTCGTGATGGGTATCACGGCCAGGCCGTGACAGCTTCTGACTTTTGCCTTCTTTCTTCTCAATTATTGCCCGATCACGGCCGTGAGGGGCATCACGGCCAGGCCGTCATGGGCTCTGCCTGGGTCATTTTCTTCACTTTTCAAGTTCTGTCTTCATCCAAGCTTCATCATGGCCAATCTTGAGCATTTTTCCTTAAATTCCTGCAAAACAACACCAAGAAACCGCCTCACCCGATCCAAGGTAAAAACTAATAAAATCAAATCAAATATGCCTAAACTATATGAGAAATGCATGCAAAAATGTACAGGAATTATGATGTGAAATCACACTAACAAATCACCCCAAGGTTATTCAATTGCTTGTCCTCAAGAAATCACTAAGGCCAGAAGATATAGACAATCAGATCACGGATAGTGAACCAAGAACCCGAGTACATAATCCAAGTAACAGGCATCTCAAATAATTCAGCAAGAGACAATCAATTTCAAGTCCAATTAGAGGCTTAGGTTTCCTAGACTCATATTCTCACCGATTAGGGCACTCTATCTCACCTGAAAATCACCCCAAGCTTGATCATTTGCTTGGCTCTCTTTCTCAATTCACTAAAGTGTTAGGGATATAAGACAACTCGCTCCATTTTCCTCAAGGAATGAATTCTACCATAGGCTTGACTATCAACTAAATCTCTACTTTATTAATGAAAACAATTAAGAATCAAGAGGTCTTCGATTTTGGTTGTAACGGGGCCATGGGATTTATCGTTAGGTGGGGAAGTCAAGAAAAGGAAATTTCAAAAGGGCTAAACACAATCAAGCATTGCAAAGCATGACCTTCTAAAATACGTTTTTGGGTTTTGATTCCTTTTTCCACCTTTCTTTCTTTCTTTCTTTTTATTTCATTTCCCACTTTCTTTTGTCATCCCCTTCTCCATAGATTTTTTTTTCTTTTATTTTTCTTTTATTTGGAGAAGGGGAGATTTTCAACTCAAGAGAAATATTTTTCTGATTTTCTCATCCCAAACTTTTTCAACTACCTTTTTACCCTTTTGTAATACTTTAGAAGGTCCCTTATCAAAAATCATTCATCCACATATTTCAAGGTACCAAGAAAAGTATTTTATTTTTTTCAGGCTCAAAATTGGGCAACTAAGGGGTAGCATTTAGTCAATCAAAGCTCAGAAGGCCGGAAAAAATACCCAGTGCCTCAATCATTTTCAAAAATGTTTTCAAAAATTTTTAAGCTTTGAAACGGTTTCAAGTCAAGTTCTAGAGAAAACAATCCAAGAGGAATAACACTCTAACACAAGGAATGGGGTAAATTTAGCGAGTACCCCCTTTTTGGCTCAAAATCTCACATTTTAGTAGTTCAAAAATCAATGAGAAACACGAATCTACGGAACCACATGCTAATTATCAACTATCAAAAGATTATCTCAAAAAATTTTATTTGTAGCCTTATCACAAGAATAACAATTTGGGTTCAAAAATTCACTATCTCAATTTATTTGGCACTTAGTTCTCACAATTGGATGCAAAATTCAGGCAAGGGGCAATCTAATCATGTGAACATGCAAAGCTATCATGCAAAACTATATGAATGCAACATGAACAATGCGAATGCAAAATAACTCTACCCCAAGCTTAAGAATTTACATTGTCCCCAATGTAAACAATCAAATTGGAGAGAGGAAAGAAAAACTGGAACGACTTACCAAGGCGGCAGCGGGTGCTGGTTCACATGCCTAGTCAGAAGGAATTGCATGAAAATTGGGTCACGGCCGTGATGCTTATCACGGGTAGGCCGTGATGCATTCTGGTTCATAGGAGTAGCCTGTCACAGCCGTGACCTCCATCACGACTAGGCCGTGATGCTTTCTGATCTTCAGTGTCCTTCCATCACGCCCGTGATGGGTATCACGACTGGGCCGTGATCCTTTCTGGTATTCATATTTAGCCTATCACGGCCGTGACCAGTGTCACGGCCTGGGCATGATGGTTACTGACTTTGTTGTCTCTGCCCTTTTTGCTTCTCCTTCCTCCTTTCCCTGAAAACACTTAACAAACCTATTAATCTATGATATTATCCTCTTGATCTTCTCAAATTATTCAAGAGGGCAAAATCAAAAACAAAAGGAAAATGAAAAGAAAACTTGGGTTGCCTCCCAATAAGCGCTTCTTTAACGTCACTAGCTTGACGGGTAGATGACCTCAAGGATCATGAAGGCGCACAGCTGAGATCAATCTCTCGATGTCACCACCCAAGTAGGCCTTAAGTCTTTGGCCATTGACTTTGAAGGTCCTTTTTGAAGTAGGGTCCTCCGCTTCACTGCTTGTAAATGGCTGCATTCTCATATGCATTAAGGCGCATCTCCTCTAATTCATGCAGCTGATTCACTCTTTTCTCACCCGCCAGAGTGGCATCAAAATTCAAGAACTTCAATGCCCAAAAGGCTCGATGCTCCAACTCTACGGGCAGATGACATGCCCTTCCATAGACCGTCTGAAACGGGGATAACCCCACAGAAGTTTTCAGTGCAGTCCGGTAGGCCCACAAGGCATCGTCCCGCTTCTTTGCCCAATATCTTCTTGAAGCGGCCACAGTCTTTTCCAGAATTCTCTTAATCTCTCGGTTAGAGACCTCCGCTTGCCCATTTGTTTGCGGATGATAGGGAGATGCCACCTTGTGCCTCACATCATACTTGGACAACACATTTCTCAGTTGTGAGTTGCAAAAGTGAGATCCCCCATCACTTATGAGAACCCTTGGGACACTGAACCGGGAAAGATGTTCTTCTTGATGAATTTAATCACTGTCTGGGCATCATTTTGCGGTGTTGCAATGGCCTCCACCCATTTGGAGACATAGTCCACCGCCACCAAGATATATTGATTGGAGAATGAAGGTGGAAGTGGACCCATAAAGTCTATGCCCCAGCAGTCAAATACCTCAACCTCCGATATATTCTGCAGTGGCATCTCATCCCTCTTTGAAATGTTCCCGGTCCTTTGGCACTTGTCACAACTCTTCACATGATTGTAAAAGTCCTTGAAGATTGAGGGCCAAAAGAACCCAGATTGGAGGACCTTTGTAGCTGTCCGATCCCCATTGTAATGTCCACCATATGGAGAGTTATGACAATGCCACAAAACTTTCCTTGCTTCCTCTTGACTAACGCACCTCCTCCATAAGCCATCCGGTCCAACCTTGAATAGAAATGGATCATCCCACATGAAATGGTTGGCATCCCGGAAGAACTTCTTCTTTTGTTGCCAAGTGAGGTGCTCTGGAACAATGCTGGCTGCTTTGAAATTTGCCATGTCGGCAAACCATGGTCGCTCATGTACCAGCAATAAAGCCTCATCTGGGAACTCATCCCGAATGTCCTTTTCTTTAGCAGCCACTTCCTCATTCACTAACCGAGACAAGTGGTCAGCCACCACATTCTCGCTGCCCTTTTTGTCCTTGATGACTAAATCAAACTCCTGCAACAATAGAATCCACCTTATGAGTCTTGGTTTAGAATCTAACTTAGTCAACAAATATTTAATTACAGCATGATCAGTAAACACAGTGACTTGTGACCCAATTAAGTAGGAACGGAATTTTTTCAATGCAAACACTATGGCTAGCAACTCTTTTTCAGTTGTTGCATAATTCACTTGGTTCTCATTGAGAACCTTGCTAGCATAGTGAATGGCATGGAAAAACTTGTCCCTTCTCTGCCTCAAAATTGCCCCAACTGCGTAGTCACTGGCATCACACATTAATTCAAACGGTGACTCCCAGTTGGGTGCAACAAGAATGGGAGCAGTGATCAACTTGTCTTTCAAAATTTGAAAAGAGTTAAGACAAGCAGTGTCAAACAGAAATGGAGTGTCCTTGTTCAAAAGGCTACACAACGGCTTGGCTATCTTTGAAAAGTCCTTGATGAACCGCCGGTAGAAGCCTGCATGCCCAATAAAACTCCTCACACCCTTGACATTCACTGGTGGAGGTAGTTTCTCAATCACTTCAATCTTGGATTTATCCAGTTCGATCCCCTTGGCTGAAATTTTGTGCCCAAGCACAATGCCTTCCCGCACCATCAAATGACACTTCTCCCAATTTAAGACTAAATTGGTGTCCATGCACCTCTTTAACACAGCAGCAAGGTTAGACAAACAGTTATCATAAGAGGAACCGAAAACAGAAAAATCATCCATGAAAATCTCAATGTATTTTTCTACCATATCAGAAAAAATGGAAAGCATGCACCTTTGAAATGTCGCAGGTGCATTGCAAAGACCGAAAGGCATCTTCCGATAGGCAAAAAATCCAAATGGACATGTGAAAGCAGTTTTTTCTTGGTCTTCCGGGTTAACCACAATTTGGTTATAACCCGAATAACCATCCAAGAAGCAACAGTAAGCTTGCCCGGCCAACCTCTCCAACATCTGATCCATGAATGGAAGTGGGAAGTGATCATTCCTAGTAGCTTGATTTAGCTTCCGGTAATCTATACACATTCACCAACCAGTGACCGTTTAGTTGGGATCAACTCATTATTCTCGTTGTGCACGACGGTCATGCCACCTTTCTTTGGAACCACTTGTACCGGACTCACCCAAGCACTATCGGAAATAGGATAGATCATTCCAGCTTCAAGGAGTTTTAGCACCTCCTTCACCACTTCTTTCATTGTAGGATTGAGCCTCCTCTGCGGTTGCACCACCGGTTTAAATTCAGCCTCCATCATGATCTTGTGCATACAAAACGTGGGGCTAATACCTTTAAAATCTGATATGGACCACCCGATAGCTGTCTTACGCTCTCGAAGCACCCTTACAAGTTTCTCCTCTTCCAATTTGGACAGTACATTACTCACTATGACAGGGTCTTCATCATTCTCACCAAGAAAGACATACTTCAAGTGGGGAGGTAGAGGTTTAAGCTCCAACTCGAGCTTCTCTTGGACTTCATCCTTCTTGAGCTCTTCTTTCTTAGTGTTCACAGCAAGTTGCTTGGGTTGAGCTTCCAAATCACACAAACAGTCTTCTAATTCCTTCTCTTCTTCTTCATCAAGATTTCCAATAGAGTTGATAATTACCTTTTCAAGAGTAGAGGAAGTGTACTGCTGTGCAAGGACTTCATTGGCCACTACATCCACAATATCCATGCAGAAGCAATTCTCTTCATCATTCGGGCGATGCATGGCTTCAAACACATTGAAAGTAACCTCTCCATCTTGCACTTTGAGTCGAAGCTAGCCCTTTTGTACATCTATCAAAGCACGTCCGGTTGCAAGAAAGGGTCTCCCCAATATAAGTGGAACTTCTGCATCCTCCTCCATGTCTGATATCACAAAATCCGCTGGGAAGATAAACTTGTCCACTTTAACCAAGACGTCTTCCAGAATACCATAAGGATGCTTGATTGATCTATCAGCTAGTTGTAATGCCATCCTTGTTGGTTTCACCTCACCACCTCCAAGCTTGTTCAAAATTGAAAGCGGCATCAAGTTGATACTCGCTCCCAAGTCGCATAAGGCCTTCCCAATAGCAACACTCCCAATAGTGCAAGGGATTGTAAAACTACCAGGATCTTTAAGCTTTGGAGGTAGCTTCCTCTGAAGTATCGCACTACACTCCTCTGTCAAGGCAACAGTCTCACCTTCTTTGAATTTTCTTTTCTTTGTGAGCAACTCCTTCATGAACTTTGTATAGGTTGGCATCTGCTCTAGTGCTTCAGCAAAGGGTATGTTGATCTGTAACCGCTTGAAAATGTCAAGGAACTTGGCAAACTGTTCTTCCTTCTCCTTTTTCTTGCTCAAATGAGGATAGGGCAACTTCACATAAGAGGGGATCACTTGAGGCTTGTCTCCGTCTTTCAAAATCTGACTTTTAGTTCTTCTCAAAATCGAATTTTCATCTACTAATTTTTCCCTCTTATCTTTTTCTTCCTCCTTTACTACAACTTCTTTGCCTTTTTCCTTATTCAAATCAGTTTTTTCAGCATTCACCTTTGTTTCTTCATCAACTCTCTGATTTTTCACCAAGGACTCACCACTCTCTTCCTCAAGGCATTTACCACTCCTCAACACAATAGCCTTGCAATGCTCTTTAGGATTAGTTTGAGTATTACCTGAAAAACTGCTGTTAGATTGCTCAGGTAGTTGCTTTGCAATCTGTCCAACTTGAACCTCCAAGTTCTTTATAGAAGCATCAGTGTTTTTCTGGTTTGACATGGACATCTGCATGAACTGATTGAGGGTGTTCTCCAAGATAGAAGTCCGGTCTTGAGGCGGTGGTGTGGGTTGAGGCTTGCTTGCTTGTCAGGCATCTTGTTTCCAACCAAAACTCGGTTGATTCCTCCATCCTTGGTTGTAGTTGTTGCCTGGTTGTTGCCTGGCGGTGCCTCAAATCTTCCATTATCATGATTTCCTCCACAAAAATCACATCGCATTACCTGTTGAGGTGGCATGGTTGTCCCTTGAACAGTTTGGAGTTGTTGTGGGAGTTGAGCGAGTTGCTTGGTAATGGACTCCAGTTGTTGTGTCATGAGTTTATTCTGAGACAAAAGTGCAGATTGTGAATCTAACTCCAACACTCCTCTTCTTGATGTGGGACCCCGATCATGATGCATCAAATATTCATTAGATGTCATAGCCTCTATCAAAATCAGGGCTTCCTCTGCTGTCTTTGTGTTCATGGATCCTCCAGCTGAGGCATCCAACATATACCTGGTTGACGGCCTCAGTCCATTACAGAATGTTTGCATCTGAGTAAGATCATCAAACCCATGATTTGGACATCTTTGGAGTAAGCCTTTGAACCTATCCCATGTGTCATGAAGAGTCTCACCTTCTTGTTGGGCAAAGCTTATAATTTCACCCCTTGTCTTCACAAAACTTGAGGTGGGGAAGAATCTTGCCATAAATTTTGCCTCTAAGTCATCCCATGTAGTGAATCTCCCCCTTGGGTGAGATTGGAGCCAAGACTTGGCTCTATCTCTCAGAGAGAAAGGGAACAACCTTAGGCGAATTGCATCATCGGAGGCACCATTCATCTTCACCGTATCACACAACTCCAGGAAGTTGGACACATGACTGTTAGGATCTTCTTTCTCCAACCCGGCAAATTGATTCTGTGAAACCATATTGATGAGAGCTGGCTTGATTTCAAAATTGTTGCAGTTCACTAGAGGTCTCACTATGCTAGTGACATGCCGATTGACATTTGTATTGGCATAGTCACCAAGTGTCCTCCGTGGTGGAGCACCTTCACCATTGCCTGCCATTCTGAGTTCTTCTTGATGAACTTGAGAGGTGGAAGTCTCTTGTTCTTCTTCTTGCTGTTCTAACAGTTTCTGCTCTCTTACTTGCCTTCGATTCTTCCTAGCTGTTCTTTAAATCTCAGGATCGTGGAGGAGTTGGTCAGCTGGGATAGTACCTCGCATACACAAACAGTCTAGCAAACAAGAGTGTTAGCAGTAAAAGTTAGCACACAAACAGCAAATATACCAGAAAAATATGACAGCAAACCAAAACACAGAAAAATGACAGCAAACAGATCACCACAATTTTTTTTTTTGTTTTTGATTAAATTAGTAACCGAAATGGGTATGCTAATATTGAAACTCAATCGCCGGCAACGGCGCCAAAAACTTGTTGACGGATCTGGGCAAGTATACCCAGTCGTGCAAGTAATATGGTGGTGAGATCGTTTATCGTTCCCACGAGGACTGTGACAAGTACTAGCACGTACCGAATCGATTATTATCTAAGCGGATATTTGGATTGAAGGGAGCTCGATAGTAAATACCAAGCCCAAACAAGATTTAAATCTAAAACAATCAAAATAAAAGAAAAAGTTCTTTGAGTATTTATGTCGAACACTTGGGAGGCAGTTAAAAGGATTCTTCAGCTATAAGAACAACGCTGGGATTAGGTTCACTAAACTTCATCCCCATGCAATGACATGACTAATAAACAGTTTCTACTTCAAGTATGACAATCAGTCCACTAAATTACTCAAGCCCCGATTCCTCGGATGACAAGAGCCTAAATCCACTAATAGACCCTAATTCCTTAGGTGACCTAGATTAATGAAATTGCATTAAGATTAGGGATTACACGGTTGCTAATAAACCTAGTTCCATTCCTAGATACAAGGTTCACTAGGATATTAATTTCAATTCCGGTTCTAATACGAATTTTCCAATTGCATATCAAAACACTGATCAAGTCATGGGGGTGCTAGCCACAACAAGCATTAAGCACAGAAAATCAATCACTCAATAAAGAAGTAAAAACCATATTACAAGATCAAGTCAGATACATGAGAATTCAGAAATAGCTACCCTAACCCCAACAATGGGAGTTTAGCCACTCATGGTCATAACCACAACAAAAGAAATAGAGATGAAAGGGAGGAGGAACTCCATGGAATCCTTGTGCAGCTGCCCCTGGTTCAGAGAGTCTTTAGGGTTTCAAAAACTGTTTTTCTTTTGTTCTGCTCATGCTCCTTTATAGATCAGGATTCGCGTCACGGCCGTGACATTTTCTGCCTTGGCGTGCTTTCAAATATTGGAGCATCACGGCCGTGATTCTCATCACGGGCCGGTCGTGATAGCTTCTGCCTTCACCAAATGATCTGTCACGGCTGTGATAGGCATCACGGCTTGGCCGTGACAGATTCTGCCAAGAGGGGGTCTGGCTCCATTAACATGTCACAACCGTGATGGGTATCACGGCCAGGCCGTGATGGGTATCACGGCCAGGCCGTGATGGGTATCACGGCCAGGCCGTGATGGGTATCACGGCCAGGCCGTGATGGGTACCACGGCCAGGTCGTGACAGCTTCTGACTTTTGCATTCTTTCTTCTCAATTATTGCCCGATCACGTCCGTGAGGGTCATTACGACCAGGCCGTGAAGGGCTCTGCCTGGGTCATTTTCTTCACTTTTCAAGATCTGTCTTCATCCAAGCTTCATCATGGCCAATCTTGAGCATTTTTCCTTAAATTCCTGCAAAACAACACCAAGAAACTGCCTCACCCGATCCAAGGTAAAAACTAATAAAATCAAATCAAATATGCCTAAATTATATGAGAAATGCATGCAAAAATGTACAGGAATTATGATGTGAAATCACACTATCAGGCGTCTACTAACAAACCCAACGATAAATAAATAAATGTGTCTAGCCACATACGGCTCCTTATTTAAGAAAATACTAACCAAACTAGAAAGAATAACTAATGGAATCCACTAAGTCTTCACACCTCTTCAGTTTCAATGACGTCCTCCTCGTGCTCTGAAAACAATACTTATAATGGGATATAAAATCCCAGTGATCAACAATACAGTTTTAAAAAAATATTTTCGAAAATAGCATTGTTCTCAGCCGGCGCGGTAACCGGTAAAACTGTCCATTGCACCCGCTAATTTTCCAAAATAATATATATAAAAGAAAATACTTTTAATATCAATAATAATCTCATCTCAATACATCACATTCCATATACTAGATAAATTCTAGTTTAATCCAAGCAGTCCGAAGATCACCTAATTAAATTGGCCTCTTGCCGGCATGCCATATATTCACACATCACACGACAATGGCGTCCCATTGCCCACCCCTACTCACGAGGAGTGTTTCGATGTCACCCTCCTGTCGGGGACATTTCCATTTCGATACCTCCCATGTGCACATGGTGGTATTTCTCCTTTTTCGACACCCCAACCTGTGGCGGTGTTACTTTCGATACTCCTTTTTAGGTAGTATTACTCATCTTCGACATCCCAACCACATGGCGATGTTACTTTCGATACCCCCTTAAGGTGGTATTTCTCTTCGATACCCCTATCATAGGTGGTATTGCGGCAAACATCATACAATTCATCATAAGGCACAATTTCATGCCTCATACATGTAACAATTCATTTACCAAAAATTAAATATTTGATCTTATCATGCATGTCAAATAAACTCACATGGTATAGCATACACCAATAAGCACGTCATTCAACTAATACAAATATCAATCATGTATTTCATGCCATCAGTAACAAGAATAAATACCCAATTTAATAATCTTTTTTTAATTTTAATTCAAAACCCCTAAAAAAATTAGTTTATTAATAACATGCATCATTCAATTAAAATCTCTCAAAATCATATGTAAATCGCTCCACACAACAAACACATGTACCATGGAAAGGGTTATCAAAAGGCACTGTTGCTCACCTCTCGAAGACCTCCAATATGCTCTAAAAATTATGTATGATAAAAACTAGTGCTTCCTTAAAAATTATTAATCCCTTCACTGGCGTTCTTGGATCTGTGTATTATAAAAGTCGTACTGCCAAGGAAGGAAACGCATAAACCTCCTCCTTTCTACACTGTGTTGCGGCGCTACTAACTTGCACAGTAACCGATTTATATATACATGGCAGCAGGCACGGTCACTAGCGTTTTTAGGATTTTTTTAAAATTTTTTTTCTTCTTTAGCCAAAAGCATGGCTGCTTGGGCTTAACGCCCAAGTATCCTTCTTTTCTTTTCTTTTTTTCATATATATATATATATATATATATAATTTTGTATTCTTTATAATAGTTAATAAATTTCAATAAATCCTTATACCATCACTTCTTTACACTAAATCTCCCATTTATATTTTATTTGCACTACACTTTTTAATAACTTAATATTATTATTATTATTTATTTCAAATTAATTATGTTAGAATTTTAGGATGTTACACTGAGGGATATGAGGTAGATTACGTTGAATTAAAAAATGGTCCACCTTATATATGCCAAGCTTTGAAGCCTGCGAGGGCCAAAGAAAGGATTCCTTTCATTAATAAGAAAGTGTATACATTTGATGTGCCCAAGGCCGATCAAATATTTGACATATTACTCAAAGATAAGCAGTTAAAATTGTCAGATGACCATAGGCTTTTGAAGGCCCATGAGATTAAGGATCGGAAGTACTGTAAGTATCATAACACTTTTGGTCATGTAACTAATGATTGTATGCATTTCAGGGACATTATTCAGAAAGGTTTGGCAGAAGGAAGACTAAAATTTTCAGACAAGAAACCAGACATGAAGGTTGATACAGAACCCTTTGGTCCTGAAGTTAACAAGACCGACCGTCGAGTCCCCATGGGAATAGGCATGGTCAACATCAGGGCTGGGTAAAATATCCAGATGGATCTGTTGGATTCATTTGATATTTATCCAAAGCCGGGAGAACCTCTTGTCGATTTCATGACACGCAAGAAATCTGGTGGCATACTTAAAATTTGCCTAAGATGTGAAGCATTTTATGACGAAGTAGCTGCCGAGGAAGCCAGGGCGCAGAAACCATCATCGTATTACCCACGAGACAGTACTAAGTTTCGTAATAGTGGTAACCAAGGCATATTTTCACACTCGAGCAGCCATGCTGGATCTAACAGTATATACAGAAGTGTTGCACCTGTTGTTAACAGGCAGGCAAATAGCCGTCAACAACACATGCATCAGATAAGACCCAGACAAAACCACACCGGAGGTTGGCTTAAAGAGCCAATCAGAGGATCAGTGGGAAACAACAACTTTGTCGGTGACAGATTCAATTCTGTCAAGACTAGGAAACCCCCGTCTAATGTAATGGTGGATCAATGGGTAAAGAATTCCGCCACGGCTCGTCATCCAGAGTTACGAAAGCAGACATGGGTTAGAAAAAACAAGTTCAATGACCACAATCCACCCTTTTGGAATGAGGATTTCCGAAAGAGCCAACTAGCTCAGAATGCTCAAATGACAGGACCTGGCTTGTCAGGACCATCAACTCAGTTGGCCATCTCTAAGAGCCAAAAGAGGAGGCTGCAAAGGCTCCGACAGGCTCAAAAGAAGAAGCTTGCTATATTGAAACTGAATAAGTTAGTAAAAATGTTTCATTCTCGTCTCTGTTTACTATGATGTTCCTGTACCTCTATCTTCTGAATGATTTAGTAAAATATTTCATTGTTGTTCTATTTTCATAAGGTAAAGCTACTTTTACATAAAAATAGAAGATGATCACTTAATTAAAACAAACTTATTTCTTGGGTTACCCTATGACAAGTGTCATGTTCAACCCTGTAGACTTTGAGGTTGCCATGTGGACTTACGTGCCATGTTCAACCTCATTTAGTTTTAATAAAAAAAATTCACAACTAAAGATGTTTTTTTTAAAAAAAAAACAATTTTCGGGGTAAAACAAATATTTTCAAAGTTATTAATAATTTACACAACTAATTTTGGGTAACCATTTTTATGGATGTTCTAGGGTGCCGTGGGGTTAAGTCTACATGCCTTCCCTAGATGTAATCGACTCCTGAACCCAAAGCTTTTTCTTAATGGGTTTTCCAACTTTCACGAAATTAAATAAAGTTGGTGACAACTCCATGTTCATTCTCTAAAAGAAAAACAAGTTTTTCTTTGGTCGCTACAAGTGGGAAGGACCTTTTAGAATTGATAAAGCATTTTATAGAAATGCTTATGCACTTGTCAATGTTGATACTGGCTTGAAAATTAAGTCAATTAATGGCAAGTATTTGAAGGGATATAAACCGACAATGTTGGAAGTAAAAATTGACAACAAGTGAAAAGAAATGAGAATATTCACTAAATTGGCAATACAATGAAATATTGTCAAAAGCACAGGTTGTCAGCCTAAGCCATATAGAGATTGGCAATATGACAATATGCTGCCAGAAATCAAATTGTCAATCAAAGTTAATCTAATCCTAGAGTATAATTCGGCATCATTTTATCTTCCTCCCTTCGACAATGCAGAGGTATAACCTAATTTGTTGAGGCTTCATTCCCCATTTGATGAGGTTTCAGCTACTCCATATGTCGAAGATGCGCAAAGAAGGAGATGAGCAGAAGCAGATCTCACCATCATTTAACCCAGAAGGTTGTAGTTGCTATGGTGCAATAAAAGTGACACCAAGAGAGAACCACTACCTTCCAGGATGAAGATGATGGAACTAGAGCAAGATGCACTCGTTCCATAATGAGATCGGCTTCTCCCCATATGTGCAGCGAGGTCAACTTTAGATGTTATGTTGGTTGCTGACCTCCACTGCGTTTTTTACGTTGGTTACTGACCTTCATTAAGGATATGACCATTAAAACGGGAACTTTGGTCTGAAATCTTAAGGTGGTAAGGTCAGACTCCCATGGGGGAAGAAAGAAGAATAAATGAAAGCCTTTTTTAGATGAAAGCATATTATGTGAAATACCCAGCCATGAAATCGTGTGATTTGCAAATTTCATTATTTATAGTTGGTCCAGAGAGACAACGAATTTAATGCGATTTGGCTTACCAAAGTTTCGAAATTTGTTATGGCATTTATGACGATTTGGTAAGCATGAGTTACAAAGTTGATTGGAAACATGCAGTCAAATCAAACAGTAGGTAAACGTGCGGATAAGAAAAAAGGCATTTTTATTATTAATCAACTATTGTCGGAAGTCACAAAATTAGAGTTTGACAAAGAAAAGAATTATAACTATCAATTTTGGCCTAAGTTGAAATCAAAGGATAACTGATCCCATGCAAAAGAAAGGTCAGTCTTGTCATCATCAGCAGCTTCATATTCAGGCTGTAATGCGCGGAGTTTGCCAACTACACTTTTAGCTTTCCGGTCAAGTTGGCAAACTTGGCAAATTTCCGATCTGTCAATTCAATCTATGCCAACAGTTTCTTTCGATACTCCAGGAGACTTTCTTTAGTATGAATCCCAGTGGAAATAAGGTCAAGTTCTTTTTGCTTAGAAGTTTCCAGATCTCGGAAGCGAGCTAAAAGATCATCTTTAGTCTTTTCTTCCTCTTCATAAGAAGGAATGACAGAAGTCGTCCTTTCTAACTTTCTAGAGAGCCACTCCCAGAATTTATGGATGGAGAGAAAATGCGTGCGGATCGACATGGGGAGACTGGAATGGAGAGGGGTGATCACTTTGATGAGTCGTGACAGTTCTTGTTGGATAATGGCATTATATAAAAGTGCATTAAAATAATTTCCAAGAAGAGCCTGGAGATCGTGCATAAGGTTGACGACTCGAGAATCACTGGAGTCATGTTGAGTTGATGAAGAGTTGGCATAAAATGTTGACTCTTTTCGGCTTACTTCCGACAGCATATTAATCCAAGTGTTGAAGTGAAGGGCCGGTTTAGGGTCAGGAGACTTCATGATTGGAGGTCTGGCTACAGGTGGAGAAGGTATAATAGGATTTGTTTCAGTCAGCAGGGCTTCTATGTCAATATCCTCATCCGGGATTTCAATCATGACGGCAGTCTCGACTGGTGTGTCGGCTATGGAAGTTGGAATGATTGAAGTAAGATGATGAGGACTGGGGGGGCATTTCTGGATGGGATTCGAGATGTTGAAGATCACCTGTCAGACCTCTAGTGTCGACAATAGTACTTCCTAAATTTCTGTCAACCTGTACCTCTGAATCAGGTCGATTCGCTGGTTCGACAGTTTTATTGACAATTTCTTGAATAGTCATTGAATCTTCAATCTGAAGAGATTTTTCCAAACATGAAGGAAAATGAGATATATATGATGATAAAAATAACATGAAGGAAGATGACAAGATCAGTGGAAATACCATGTTAGAGGCTGAAGACATTAAGTCAACATCAGCACTTGCCTTTTCAGTTACCGGAATGGTCTCGACGACTTTCTCTTTCTGTCAAAATAAGAATAAGAGGTTGCGAACAAAAGGATATAACTTGATAGATCAACTTAAAACTTTCCTACCTTGGATTGGTTGGAGGGCGAAGTATTGGAGGAACTAACAATGATGTCTTGGACCCTAGATGCAGTAGAGGCTTTGGCGGCATCAGAGTCTGCCGAGATCGAAACGCTCTTGATAGACTTTGATTTTTTGGAAGGGAGGTCGGAAGCAGCAGCAGCAGCTTTCTCTTTTCTTTTCTTAGACCTTTTAATTGTCTGAGGAGTGGAAACAGAAGCTTTGGTCGACCGTGAGCTTTTCTTGACAGTTTTAGCCACCAAAGGAATTACGTCTTCATTATCATCGTCATCTTCCAGCACTTTTTCAGTCAGTACACCAGTTTTAGACTTACCAGGAAGAGGTTTGTCTAGAGGAATAGCTGTCAATAACAACATAAATAAGTTGGTTGTCAGCAAAAGTAAAAGAATAACGATTATATGACGAGTAAATACCTGAATTACAAGGTAGAATTTGCAAATGGATTCCAAAGTCGTCACCAGGTTGGAGAAACCGACGAGTGAAGGTGACTGGATTTGGTTTTTCAAAAGGGTCAACGTAAGCACTCACGCTTTCTAAAAAGAAAAAGTTACCTTCTTTCGTCGGCTTTCCTGGGTGTGAATCAGCTAAACCAAAAGGGGCACAAGGAATAGACACAGGTTTAGGAAAATGAGCCTTTAAACTGTCGAAATATTCCCTGGTCATATTTGGAATACTCCAGTACTTGGCAAGCCTTTCAGATTCCTTATTATCATGCTTCCTTTTGGCTTCAACTAAAACACTATTAACATGACGAACCATATCAAATGGTCTTAGAGGATTCTACTTGATTTTGTAAAATTTTTCAAAGGCTTGAATTTCATTCTGAAGTTCACCTCGAGTTTTTGATGTTGGATCTTGTTCCTGCATAGAAGAATCATCACCATTACCCACAGCGTCTTCAATACAACTCAAGCAGGTCTTTAGACTGAGGTGGTGGTTGGAATAGTACTCATCCCACCAGTCAAGAAAGCTTTGAGTTACTCCATGGAAGACAGAGAATGGGACAGGCTGTAAAAAGGCCCTACGAGCTTTATCCTCATCACTGATGGCCACAACATTTTCATATGTTAGAGCTTTGGCACCAATGAAGTTCTCATCAGGGTTTGACGAGTAAGGAGCAGGAATGGATTGGCAGAAACCGAGCTGACAAGCAGTGGTATTGGGCAGATGAAGATAGATTCTATGGGTTTTGAAACCAGGACCATCAACAAAAATGACCTTTTGGCAAAGAAATTTGGTCCATATTGATTTGTTGGATTTAGATATAGTGGTACTTAATTTAGTAAACCACTCCGGACCGTACTTCCGGTCAATAAAAGGAGTGAAATTGATCTTTGAGGAGGTGGACGAAAGAGAGTGAAAGATTTTGAAGTAGAACTTGAAGTTGGCAGTTTCATCTCTTAACAAAGATTCATCAGACACATCACAGAGATAAGAGCCAAAAGTATCGATTGACAAGTCTGAAGGAGCTTTGTATGAAAATTGATGCTCTAAGACAGCATTCAACCACAAATGGAGAAGCCAAAGAGGCCCTCCTATGTTGGTTTTCTTTTGTCTGGATCTGACAGTATCAACTAATATGCTCATTCTATCATAAAGATTGGCCAAAATGCATTGGCCCAATGTCAGTCTCTTGCCAGTTGACAAAAGATTAGCAAGAGGAACATATGAAGCAATCAAAGTAGCGGACTTGCTACAAAAGACATAAGCACATAGCCAAAGAAACAGAAAGGCTACGTGTTCAGTACCCGTCACGGGTTCTTGATCTCCACCTCTAAAATCTGTTATATATTTAGAGAGAAGAGCATTTTGGAACATAGACATCAATTTGATTCTCGACTTCGACATCAGAATGCATGGTAGGGCCATCTGGACGAAGACCCGTAATAGCCGACATATCGAATAAAGTCGGACCCATCATTCCATAAGGAAAGTGAAAATTATTTGTGGTTCTGTTCCAGAAAAAGACTGACGCCCCTATTAAAGAAAAATCTACCAATTTAACATGGCGAGAAAGCTGAATAAATTCAAAAATTCTAACTTCTTCCCACACGTAGCGTTTTTCAGCCTGAACTCGGTCAAGCCAACTAATGTAAGCATCAAACCGAGTAGCAGGAGGCATTCTAAAAATTCTATTGCTCTTTTTAAAGACATGAATGGGGATTGGAGTTAATGAAGATAAGATAGCCTCATTTGAGTCAGCAGAAGGAAAAGAACCACGTAAATCCTCAGAAATTTCATGTTGGGCTACAAGAGGACCCAGGAATGCAGCAGGAGGACTCAAATCAACAGAAGAATCATGAACAGGGTAAATTACCTTAGATTCCTGCCATAATTCTGATTCTTCCAAAATTGGGTCTTGAACCACTGCCCTAAGAGGAGCAACCGTGGCTTGAGGTGCTGAGGTTGACATCTTTGAAGATGTTGCCATGGAGATTGAGCGAAGTAAGGGAGAGGAAAGGTCTTTCCTTTAAAGAAAAAGGGTTTTTCGCGAGGGAAGAAAAGGGTAAGAAGAAGAAAGTCACAACAGTGATGTGACTGCTATTTAAAGAAGAGTGAAGGTCTCTGGTTCGAATTCCAAGAAACCTACAACGTTATGATTATCCCTATTAAGTAGGGATGAAATTAAAATGAAATTTAGTTAATGGATGAAAATCCTGAATTGAGAGAATTCGTTGGCAATTTAAAATTCAAATTTTGCTATTCTTTCGGACAAGGCCGTTGAAAAGCAAAACTTGGGGGGGCATCTGTTAGTGGAAGAATTTTAGACTCTTGACAGAAATAATTCTGACAGGATGACGAAGGAACTGAAGTAAAGAAAGTTAAAGTATACATGTCGACAAGGAGATAGATTGACAAGCAGCCATTTTGACAAAATTCAGGGGAAGATTGTCAAAGATATAGAAAAAGAAAAAATGACTAAGTCTCAAAATCGACAATATAGTCAAGATAAGTTGTCAAACAGTTAATCCCGTCGAAAACAAGCCAGTTGACATGGAGCGGTTCAAGACATTAAGCAGTTATTGGAATTATATTGACAAGCAGTTTAGATGTAAAGCCTAAGAGAACTGCCAAGGACATGTGGCGGTCATTTAGATAGGAAGTTACTACTAGGTGGTTATTTTATTTCCCTATAAATACCAGTTATTACAATGTAATGCGAGGAGGTTACTTGATACACATCCTACATATCTCGATCATACAGCAGATTGACGGATTACACTCAAGTATTCCCTCCATCCTTCCTATTTCAATATTATGGCAAAATTCAATGTCATTTTCATTTCTTCTGTTCAATGTCTTCATTTATTCTTACTCATTTCCAGCATTTCTCTTACATTCTTCTTTTAAATTTATTTACTTCTTGAAAGGTGTATCATTTAGATCATACACTATTTAACTTTGTTTCTTCTTTTATTATAAACTTGGTTCAATCAGGAAAGTTATTTTCTACATATAAAACTACTTCCTCCTTTTGAATTTCAAATTCCCCTTTTTAAATATAAACAACTGCGTTGTCAAGTTTCATTATTGACAACCATTGGTACATTTTTTTTTAAAACTTATACACTTGTCATAGCATCAAGTCTTTGTCATTATATTACTAGATTTGACTAACTTGTTAAATTCATACTTGGCAGACAATACATACACATATTCTGACGAGATTACCGCATAACTCGTACGTCTCATACTCGTTTGATCTTTAATTATTTGTAACAAAGGAATTTTTGGACACTAACCAAAAACCAATGTTAACACTTCCCCATAAATAACACCCAAATCAATAATCTCTGGTTCTTCGAGGGATCTTCAATGAGTAGAAGAGAGAACTCGGAGAATATGCACTCAACAGATGGCATGCCACACCTTCAATAGAAAATCAGATTCAAACAAGTCTGTTCGTGTGAAAGAGGAGAAAATGACCTCAGTTTGTTCGTATGAAAAGGGGCACAGTACAAATGAGTCTATTCTCTTTTTTTTTTTTCAGGGTCTAAATTACAAAATTGATAATTATAAGTTTTTATTCAAAAGACTTTAATTTTATGCTAAGAACCCATATCCACTTGTTATAACATGTCATACTACTATCTCATGCGACGAGGGACTTTTTTACACACTCATCCTATAAGCCCCTTCCTATTACATGAAGTATTCCCCTGTTTATAAGCTAGCCACACCAGGCACCAGGGGTGGAGGGAGGGGGAGGCCTTTGTAAGCCATGGCCTCCCACATTTTCATATTTTTCCCCCACGTACCTATAGATTTGAGACTTGAACAAGGTTGGTTTCAACTTGTGATTGGTTTTCAACTTTCAGAGTGATAATAATAATGTTTAGCAGAGGTTCCTCATGCTTATCACCTGTGATTGGTTTTCAACTTTTGGGTGTCAGGCTTCGTTTTTCATCTCTTGGCTGGTTTCGTTTTTTATCTACCAGGATTGGTTTTTTCCTCTACTGCTACATGGGTTCAATACTTCAATTCTTTTGGTTGACATTGAGTGGATTAGTGCTTACCATGGCTTATGTGGTCCGCAAATGATTAGTATATATTTCGTCCTGTAGTGACTTTTTTTTTTTAGTTTTTCAAAATATCCTCCATGTGCAATCCCTCAATTTTTTATGGTCTAATTATGGGTTTTTTAGTGTGGTAAAGTGTGATAATTGTAATTCCTTGCTAGGTTCTTCTTCTTCTTGTTTTTTTTTTTTTTTTTACTTTTCTACAATTGATAATCTTCTCTTTTTTAAGGGTGGTGCCAATTTTACGTAGGTTTTTTTATCTACCGGTTAGAATACTCTTTATACTCTTAATCAATATATCTTTTGTTTATAAAAAAATTAAATAACACGAGGCTTGAACAAAGACTAAATTCTTGGTTTGTTTAAGCCTAGTGTTATTTACCTTTTTTTAAAAGCAAAAGGTAAAAAAAGAAAAAACATGAGGCTTGAACAAAGCAAGAATTTAGTCTTGCACCAACATTACGTTGGTTCGAGTGAAACTGGGCTCGGATCCCTTAAGTAAGGTCTCGAGTTCGAGCCTTGTAGATGAAAAAAATGTGGTTGAGAGAGGAGAACGTACTAAAGATGGTCAGTCAGATTTCCCGACGAAGATTAGTCATCGACGGTGCTGATGGATACTTCGCACATATATCATGGTAATCAAAAAAGACTAATTTCTTGCTCAACTTTTCTTTCGGAAAGTTTGATGAACTTTATATATTAAATTATTAGTTTAAGTAATTTATATCATATTAAATTATTTATTATAAATCAAATTTGTTTAATATAGTTTATTTTTACATGTTAGTTAATTTTTATTTGTTATTTTATGTTATGCATATTTAAGGATTTAATATGTTTTTTATCCTTATAAAATTCATAAAATTTGATTTTGATGACTATAAAATTTATTCATTTTTAGTCACAGCCAGACGCTTTTAGGTACACTTCTTCAGATTCCTCTCCTATTGTAACAGTCCTTTGATGCCTTCGTGTCTCGTACATTTACACTCATCACTTAATAATTTTTATGATTTGTTCCGTTATCGCCAACCATTACTTAATGCTCCTTGAATAACATATAACCAGAGAGAATCTTCTTCAATCGAGATACACTCAGTTTGACCTATCTCTTGCTCTTGGGTTACAATGGGCTGCCTCAGTGGGCTAGTTCCTCTTGGGCGGGATATTTTTTGGTCCATATCAAAACAATTACAATTTTGATACATTATCTTTATTTTATGTTTCGATTTATTTTTTTTAATTTTTTTTCCCAATTTGATCTTTAATCTTGTCAGCGTTATTTTTATTTTGGTCGTTTTTGTCAAATTAACCCTATAATAGTATTAGATTAGTCAAATTTGGATTCGTTCACCGAAATTCGGTTTCAGAGAGAGAAACACGTGTTTAGTGAGAGATTTCACAAATCCATATATACTAAAAGAAACAAGAAACAATCCAAAAGAAGTTGTTCTCGGCTGAACATCAGAAGAAGATAGCTACCTACAAATGGTTCTTATACATTGGGCCTGGAATAAAATAAAATCGAATAAGTAGTTTTGGGTTGGGCCTCATTAGGCTTTGGGCAGAATATTATACACCAGATGTAAGAGCGCCGCGTGATAGTCTTTTGTTTAGCCCACTGGATAGGCTTGAGGAGGATCCTGATCCCTGAAAACCTCGTGGTCACGTCGGGGCTAACCAAATCACTTTAACGGTTTCGATATAATTGAAGGTACAGCTAGCCAACTACAACTGAAGTGACAGAAAATGAAAAAACAAAACATGCAACCCACGCATCCTTTTGCATAGATAATAGCAATAACAAAACCGTATCTATAACTCAATGATTAAGAGATATAAATTTGTTGTCTCCTCGTATTTCTATCTAGTCAAAAATTGATAATGTACACGAGTATTAATGAATTAAGATTTTATTTAATTAAATAATAAATTATAATTGATAGGGATCAATGAATGTGACAAGAAAGTGACGTGTTGACGACAGATGAATGTCATCAACTATTTAACGTTGTTTTTCTTTCCTTTTCCCTCTTTTCTACTTGTGTATCTTAATTTCAATTTTTTCGAGTAAATATCCTATTTAGTTCCCGAAATTGTGAAGTAATATCAATTTAATCCCTAAAATTATCAAAATTCCAAATTAGTTCATGAAGGTGTAAAACAATAATCAACTTAGTCCCTCCATTAAAAATTGTATGGATGGACTAAGTTGATGTTAAGTTAGCAGTGTCGGTGACTTAATTGATATTAAATGAGTAAAATGAGAGATCAAATTGATACTAACTAATCATTCAAGGACTAATTTGAAATTTCGATAATTTTAAGAATCACGTTGATACTACTTCGTACCAAATTCATTTTTTCCGAGTTATGAAATATGAAGAAGACAGTTGGGTTGGACATGTCATGTTATGAGTTGGGGTGAGGATTGAGTGAGTGGTGGGGTGTTAGGTAGTGCCGCCCATCCCTCCTTGGGATGATTCATAACTGGTTAGCCGGCAAAACCGCCGCTGATTTGTGTAATCACAACCGTTACATTACAATTTGTGAAGAGAAGGCCCCACTTTATGCCTTCGGGGCCCACCTTCCAAGCTGGCACAACAACACACAATCTCATGACTCCCTCACTACTACCTAGTACCTCCTCCCACTCACCACTACTCTTTATAACTGCCCTCCCTCTCTAACCATAATTCCCATCCTCAAATTTCATAGTTCATTACTATTGGCCATACCATAATCATCATTCACAACATCAACTATGGCTGAAGAGGCTCCAAACACAACAACATCAACTATGCCTGAGGAGGTTTCAAACACAACAGCACAAGAGGGTGTGGTGCAAGTTGAGGAAGTAGTGGTAACTGATGTTCCACTTGTTGCTGACAAAACACCAAGTGTTGTTGCTGATGAGAAAGTTTCACTTTCAAACCCTGAGTCTGAGACAGAGAAGGAGAAGCCCTTGAAGCCCCTCCTAGTTGAGGACACTGTCACTCTAGGGACTCATCTCTCCAAACCCAACAACGATGAGAAAATCCCTGAATCCGGTTCCTTCAAGGAAGAAAGTACCAAAGTTTCTGATCTTCCTGAGAATGAAAACAAGGCACTCCAAGAGCTCAAGCACCTCATTCAAGATGCACTTAACAACCATCACTTCTCTGCACCACCACCCACCAAGGAAGATGACAAGAAACAACAACCCCTTCAGGAACCTGAACCTACAAAAACAGCTGATGAAGTTGAAACAAAGAAAGAGGAAGAAAAGAAGGAACAGGTTGTTGAAGACAAAGTAGCTGTGGCTGCTCCTTCATCTATAGATGAGGATGGAGCAAAAACTGTGGAGGCTATTGAAGAAACCATTGTTGCTGTATCTTCTTCCTCTGTTCAAGCAGAGCAACCACCACCTTCAGAGAAAGTCTCTGAGGCTGAAACCAAAGAAACCAACAAGGATGAAGCTTCACCACCATTACCACCAGAACAAGTATCCATCTGGGGTGTTCCACTCCTTGCAGATGAAAGGAGCGATGTGATTCTCTTGAAGTTCCTGCGTGCAAGAGACTTCAAGGTCAAGGAAGCTTTCACCATGATCAACAACACAATTCGATGGAGAAAAGAGTTTGGGATCGAGGAGTTGGTAGAAGAGAATTTCGGTGATGAATTGGAGAAGGTTGTGTACATGCATGGATTCGATAAGGAAGGTCACCCTGTGTGTTACAACATATATGGAGAGTTCCAGAACAAGGAGCTTTACAAGAAGATGTTTTCTGATGAGGAGAAGAGGAACAAGTTCCTGAGATGGAGAATTCAGTTCTTAGAGAAGAGTATCAGGAAGTTGGATTTCAACCCTGGTGCCATATGCACCATTGTTCAGGTCAATGATCTCAAAAATTCTCCTGGACCTGCTAAATGGGAACTTAGACAAGCTACCAAACAGGCCCTTCAATTGCTTCAGGACAATTATCCTGAATTTGTAGCCAAACAGGTACTCTTGTTAAATTTGCTCATACATATAATTTTAAATGTGTAATGGGTGTTCTAATTTATCATCAAAATCATCTTTTTTTTTCATTCTGTTTTAATGGTCTAGGTGTTCATCAATGTACCATGGTGGTACCTGGCAGTGAATAGGATGATAAGCCCTTTCCTTACTCAGAGAACCAAAAGCAAGTTTGTATTTGCAGGTCCTTCCAAATCAGCAGAGACCCTTTTGAGGTGAGGACATAAAAATTCAAAATTTGGTTTCTCCTTTGTCTTTTAAGCTTGATTTGTATTGGATTTTAATAATTTTAATTTGGTGTATGATGCACAATCAGGTATATAGCTCCAGAGCAGCTTCCAGTCAAGTATGGTGGACTAAGCAAAGATGGGGAATTTGGAAATACCGATGCCGTTACAGAAATCACAGTAAATCCGGCAGCAAAACAAACCGTGGAATTTCCTGTTACTGAGGTGGGTTTTCTTTTATTTTTGTCGGAATTGATTGGTTTTTGTAGAATCCAAAGAATGCAACATTGGAATGGGGAATCTTTCATAGGATTCCTCTTTTCTCAATATTATCTAATTTGATTAATTTCTTAGTTCTCATATTTTTATGCAACAAAATGTGTAGGCCAAGAAAACCCGGGAGCAAAAGCACCATAAATTAGTAAATTAGCAAATAAAATATACATAGGAAAAACATGCCCCAATTGGGAAAAAGGGAAAACAAACGAAGAAAGCAGTAACCGGTAACCTTCTTTCGTTAGCTATGTATTGCTAGGAAGCCAGAATAGTTGAATTGTGTATTTCATTTAATTGTTAATTTTGCTAAGAGCCAAAATTCTTGTGCTAGCTAAGTGGCAGCTTTCCTCCATTTAGCTAACCAATGAAACATGTGTGGACCACTTTGATGTTTTGATTAACTAGGTTGTATAAAACAATAAAGTAACCTTATAAAATTTGTCTGAAATTTCAACTTCACCTTATAATGATTGATGCGCGAGATTTATGCTGAATTAGGAGCATCCAACATTTAACAAGGGTTTTTGAAACATGAAAAATTTAGAGAAAAAGAAAGAGGCAGTATGTCCCGGAGTAGTAAAAAAAAAGTCCAAGTAGAAGTAGAAATTCAACAGACTATCATATCTTTAACAATTTGGATAATTACCTAATGATGTTGATTTTGATACATTAATAGGATTTGCATATTTAACCTCCACTTTTTTTAAAGGGAAGCCAGTTAAGAAAAGATGACTTAACTCTACAAATGAAAACCACGTGTAGTAATTAAATATACACTGTAGCTTGTTATTACAATGAGTAGTAGAGACTTTATAATGGATATAATAGTTTCTAGTTTATTTTCTTGGGAACCTGCAGAAATGTTTACTCTCTTGGGAGGTTAGAGTAATAGGGTGGGGAGTAAACTATAGTGCAGAATTTGTGCCAAGCTCAGAAGGAAGCTATACAGTAATTATCCAGAAGGCTAGAAAGGTTGCTTCATCAGAAGAACCAGTGCTTCTCAACAGTTTCAAAATTGGTGAACCTGGGAAAGTTGTTCTTACCATTGACAATCCAAGCTCTAAGAAGAAGAAGATCTTGTACCGTTTGAAGACCAAGCCTTCCCCCTCCGATTGAGAAGAGCAGCACCAACATACCAAAGCTTCAAAGATGAACTTTGCTGCTCCTCATATGAATATAAAAAGTGTTCTTATTTAATTAAACCTGTTAATTTTAATCATTATTATGTGTTCGATCATGTCATATAAAATGATGCATACTCTTTCCGTGTTTTTTTGCTATTTTTTATTGTTGCTGTTACTATTGAAGATAAATATCAAGGTTCATTTTTCGTCTTGGAAGGGGTATCTTTTGATTTGTTTTTATTCATATATTAGGGAGGACATATTGCTCTATTCTATGTTATAAATATCGTGTAAATTTTGGTGGTGGGGCCTCTATCTCTGTCTCTGACGCTCTGTCTGTACTCAAGCATGAAATGTGTTTGAGAGCTGTCATGATCCTTGTTCCCACCAGGGAAAAAAAGGTGATGTGAATCATATATCATGCCTCTGGAATTCTATAATATGTCACAATTGTAGATAGACGTTAGAAGATCAGCTTCATTATTTACCTATGCCATAAACAAAAGAAGCTTTGTTATTTATTTGCCATTTGAGCTGGCAAGCTTTCTTTTGCATTGTTTTCTATCACATTTTAAGCTTAGAATATGCTGAGAGTTTTACAATTTGTCTATTAAAAAAGAATCAACGACAGCAGGAATTGAACATCAATTTTTACAAGCAAATGAAGTTTGATTATTACTAATCATTCCGATCTAGAGATTAGTACTCGGTATTACTAATGTTCTGATCAAGAGACATCAATCCTTTTCTACCGTACGCTCATCAAGCCCGAGTATAACTTCCGCTGATTGAGGAGTAAACCACCATTCGAGCATTGAGGCTGCCGACCTCCATTGAATGTATGTCGTATGCATTACACTCGGCCTATTCATCATGTGGCAAATTCGCGTTGGGCTTCTAATCCCCTTAGCTTAGTATGTATAGTTGGACCCGTCCCATATGTCAAATCCATCCGGTAACACTAATTGAACGAACCGGTTAGCTCTTTGGACTCCTAAATTTTGTTTAAGATATTTTTTTTTAGAAAAAATAAAAAAGAGATAAAAAAAATTTGTATGTTAGTTAAACAAAATTTGTACTTAGAGATAGCTAGGATCCCTTGAGACTTGAAAGCAGGGGATCAACAACACTGTAAAGCAGTGGAGTATTATTCTGAAGATCCCCGTTTTCTTATTCACTTTGAGATCTTTCAGAGTATTTTATTATTAAAGTTGTGCAAAAAGTCACTGGCCTAAATATCTGCAATTAACTTTACAGTAGTTTATACATACCCTTCTAGCAAGGGAGCCCAGGGGAACAATGTTACTTAAAAAAGATTAAAAAGGAAATTTCTTATAATTAAGAAGGATGTTTGGGAATGTTAGATTATTTATGTTTCAGTTGTTTTTATTGTGTAAAAAGCTGGATTGATAAAATTTGTTATGTTTGGCTATCTTGCTTAATTTTTTAAAAAGCTTTTTTTCCCTTAAAAAAACTATTTTCTATGCATCTTAAAAATATGACCATTAGATGGTTTAGAAATTATTGTTTTCCTATCTTTTTCTTGTTGCCGCTTATACCCCCTAATAACCCAGCGTAACCCACCCCCCATAATAACCCCAGCGTGTACCCTTCTGAAGCCCCTTTCTACTTGATTATATATTTCAACAAATATTTTATATATTCAAATTTTAAAAAATAAGTTAAAGAAAAAAAATATGTAAAAAGAGAATAAATATGATGATTATAAAAAAATTAGTATTATTCAATTTTCCTATCAAATATTATAAACAAATAACTTCATACCATTTTTCGTAATTTTATTATATAAAACTAATTTTTTCCCACCATCCAAACGAAATAGATTATCTTAAAATCGCTTTTCAACAAATAGATCCAAACAAAAACTGATTCTGATTATAATCGATTATCACAATAATCGATTATCCAAAATCGATTATCAACATAATTTTTTTTTCCAGTTTTCCCAAACACACTCTAACTATACTCTGTACAAAATATTTTGTGTGGTTAATTATAAATATGATTAATCTAATTAGTTTAATTGGTATGTATTGTCAGTGTAAAGTTTTTTACATTGTCAATCAATCACAAATCATGGTATGAATGATTTTTAATGTGATTTGAATAAGAATCAAAGATTTTTAATGACGTGATGATTTATTATTGGTTGACAGTATAAAAAAACTTTACATTAACAGTATTTATCAATTAAACTGTAATCTAATTACCATATTTATATAGTCGATTGTACCATCAGCATGTGACAACCATATATTGTTTGATAATTGGTTAAATATGTACTCCCTAATCCTAGCTTTGATAACCCCGGAACCTTTTAGTTCCATATATCGTATATGCCTGACATGGCAGAGCAAGTCCATGTGTAAATTGACAATATGAAGAGGTTCAGGGGCCCCATAATATATTCGATGTCTAGCAGTACAGTGCCTACTTTAACTTTTTGCACCAAATCCCATCATAAATCCCACTGATTACTCTAACCTATCTAGCTTTTTATCCGTTTAAATATGCTTTTATGTACCTGTTTGCCTTCAATTTTCAAACAATCTTTTGATCCTTTCAAGGCATGGAGTGCTGGACTAGGAGGACCACCATCATTTAGACCAGTGAGGCAGCAAAGTTATAGAAATGTTTTTGTTTCTTTAGTTAGGTAAAGGCATAAAACATTTTGGTACTTTTTCATCATTGATCACGACAATCCAATTAAGACTAGAGTTGTTTATATTAATACCGACTGCTTATAAGTTTCTTCTTGAGTTTATATGACAACTGAACTTCTTTTGAACTTTTTTCTTCTTCACATTTTAAAGCTAACAATAATATATCCAATGGATTATCATACTTTCATATAAATAAAGTTGAATATTATTTGTACCAAAAAAAAGTTGAATATTATATTTTATTTGCATCAAGAGATGGTTAAAGATTAATATCTTTTGAAACGTAGAAATCATCAAAGTGAAATTTATATCTCCCAATAAAACTTTTTTCATATACACGATAGGAATCGAAATCTAACGGTATGTTTTAAGAATTCTACTAACTGTACTAAACTTTATTGATAGTTCAATAATATACTTTTATATACATCTAAATGAGATATCACACACCATATATCATATTTGGTGGTAAAAATAATAGAATTCTTAAATCTTTTAGAATTCTTGCAACAAAATTCTCTCTAACCAGTCATGAGCTACTTACATTATTTTATATTTATTAAAGTTGCCAGATTTAAAATTATTTTTGCATCTCTGGATCAGGTAACAATACAGAAATTTTCCAAGAAAATCAGGTACTAAAAACAAAGAAGAAAGGAAGAAAACCATGATCGGATTGAGGGGAATCCAATTCCGATCTAAAATATTTATAAATGGGAATATTTGAAGTTGAAAATGATACGTCAAATAGTCCAATCTAACTCCAGGACTTTATAATTTTGCTGTTCAATAGTGTTAATAGAAATGACAAAAATTGATTATGTGATCAGGGAAAGCGAAAAGGCAAAGGCATGCCTTCCAAAGATGTTATGAGCTATGCCTAATGACTAAGGAACTGGGTCTGGAGAAAAAGAGTTGCAGGGTCAGAAATCAGAAGCATAAACGTCGAGTAATGAGGAGGTGCCACTTTCAATTGACTAATTGGCTTTACCAGTGCTGACCGGTGACTGTTGAGAGTTGAGACTCACGAGAGTACTTCGTCTAGTCTATTTTGATTTATAATTTTACAAGGATCATTTTGTCACCTAATACCTTAAACTTTTTAATATAAAAAAAAGATATAAATATCATTTTAGTATCAAAGAAATCACCATTTTGTAATTTATTAAAAATTGCTTTCTTTTCCAAAATAGCTAATATGAATTTATTGGAGACCGGCTTAATAATGGGAAGGAATAGCCTTCAATTAATCTAAGTAAGAGTTGGAATGGAAGAAAGTTTCCATACAAAAGTTTTGGCTCTCGAATCACTTTAAAAAATAGATAAATTGATTACAACTTTTGTCCGTGTCTGGATTGGACCTGAGTTCAATATTGGTTGAATGATCTTATAGAAGCCCAATGACCAAGGAGAAACCCACAAGCACCCCAGCCTAACTTAGAGACGAAAGTCTGTCCCAATCGAACGATGGCAAGACACCAACCCGAGATGTGACCTACACAAGCTCTCGAATTGTACCCACACAGGGAAGTCGAGTAGAACCCTAAATGACACAACTCAACCACTCGCATCACATCACGCGAAGCATCTTCTAAAAGAGGTATGCAATGTGGGAAGGAGAGAGAAGACGAGTAGAAATCATCTTCATTTCTTATGAGAAAATGAGATATCTATTTCTAAAGCTTGGGATAATAAATGCATGAAGGAACAACACACATGTGTATAATATATATTTATTTTTCTAAAACTTTGAAAATAGATAGAAATAGAGAGAATCTTTTTTCGAAGACCTACCAACATTGAAAATTTTAAAGAAAAAAAAAATTCCATTGAAAAAGAAAAGAAAGACATGTCAAAACAAAAAAGAGAAGAAAGGACGTCGTCACACAGCTTGGGCTCCTAGCCATTCCTACGTTGGAAATCTCAAATCTGGCCCATATAAATAACTCCAGATTCGGCAAGAGAGAAAAGGACACGAGCTAGAACAGCACGTACATGGGCTTCTTAGGTTAAGCCCAAATCCAATTGATCATGGGCTATCCTGGACGAATGCTATACCCTGATATGACTACCCAATTAATTATGTATTATGATTTATGCAAGTCTTAAAACACCAATCCCATTATTTTTTATCTGATTGCTCCCCCCTCTCTCTCATTGTTGTTTATTACATTGTTTTTATGCTGTATATTTATAAAATAATAATATAAGAGCTGATTATTTTACATAGAAAAATGTAGCATAAACGTGGCATAGTGGCATGTCTGGAAACTTACCGTGGCAGCTTACAAGAGCTGGCGGTGCACACGTTGCGGGTGATTTGCATGTAAAACTGATATTTTCCCTCTCACAAATAAGACCCTCCCTTCAGCCCCACAACTCATATCGTTCCACGAAAGTACAAAACTCGATTTTGAAATATGTGGGAACATGTATATGTCACACGGGAAAAGATGCCCCCTATTTTCACAGCTCAGTGATCTCCACCTTTGCACATTCACCTCCTTCTTTGACACGTCGTGCTAGTGCACCCTTCCAACTACAATAATCCAACCCAAGACAGTACTAGCAACACATTCTTTTCAAGACACTCTCTTTTATTGTTTAATATTCATTGGGTTCCATTAATTCATATAGGTGTCACTTGAATTTTGTAGGACCCATAAAAATTTCAACAAATAAAAAGGAGTGTGTTGCAAAGAGTATGTTAGAGAATATATTACTAGCATTTCTCTCCGATTCAATATATAAGACTACCCCAATTGCCACATTTGGTTCACTTTGAGCTACACGCTAAACTGGGGTTCTTCAACGGATCACTTTGAGGCCAAATGGAGAGGAAATCACTTGGGATTTTCTTCTTGCTCCTCCTTGTCTTAGCTGCTGGTAAGATTACGTGTGTCAATACTAATGTTTTACGTAACTTTTTTATTAATCATTTGGAATTAAACATATAAAATAAAATAACTATTTATAACATTAATTTCTATATATTGTGTGATGTGATTAATTTAATTTGTTACATAAATGATGATGAGAGTAGAAAATGTGGCGGTGAAGAGAGCAGAGGGGAGACTGTGTGAGTCACAGAGCCACAGGTTCAAGGGTGCATGCTTGAGTAACAGCAACTGTGGGCAGGTCTGCAGGAATGAAGGTTTCAGTGGTGGCAAATGCCGAGGGTTCCGTCATCGCTGCTTTTGCACCATTAATTGTTGAACTCCAAATTAAAAAGCCATCGCACACAGTTTTTATGATTAACAAATAAATAGCACTAATTGATTCATCATATCGTGGTGCTTGCCAAAGTAGTCATCCGGCTATATATGAATGGCCCTTGTATTTGGTTTTCTTGAGCGTGGTGGAGCAATATAAGTTTGTTCATTGTTACTAGTTATTATGATTTAATGGCCATAAAATTTTGTATATTAATTCTGCCATTTCCCCCTTGATAAATTTAGTATATTTTTCACGTCATTACATTACCCAAAAAAAAAAAGATATGAAATGATTCATTTCTATAATTATTTGTAATGAAATGATCAATTTCTATGTGTAATTAAATTATATTGTGATATTATAATTAACGCACTAAGTAATATAAATGTAGCTAGATATATTTATATTCACTTTAAAGCTCATTTTAGAAGAATATCTTCTTTATAGCTCTGGTTAAACTAAAACCAAAAGCACTAAAGCAAGCATGAAAACATAGGGCGTCCATGATGAAACCTAGATAATAGATAGAATATTTGTCCAAATCTAGATATGATGAATTTTTTGTTTCACACCCCAATCCCAATGCCGCTGGACGTTTTTCAACTCGAGATTTTTATGCATTTTGCGTATGGCACGAACACATAATTATTCCAAAGCATAATATCTGAAATTAATAATTTAGTCAACCTTTGAGCTTTAGGATATGCTTAGAAATTTGGATGGGTGGTGAGGGAGAGAGACATGAAATAGAACAGCTAAACTTAGTAAAAGAGTACTTGGAAGTGATTTCAATGGAACGAGTGCAATATTGACAACGAAGAGATAATGAGTCTCTTCTTTGCCATTATGAATTCTATTTTTTTTTAATAAGTAAAAAAAAAATTTGTTAAATAAGTAAAAATATATTTTAATGGATATCAGGAGTATCCAAATCCATATATAAGAGATACAAGAAAACAAAATTGAGGAGAGAAAGTAATATATAGAGGGTGGGTTGTATATTTGTGTACAATTTGTACTCTCAGTATTAATATATATATATATATATATATATATATATATATATATTTGATTTAAAAAAAAGAAAAAAGAACATACAACAAGGTTGTACCAATACATCGACCCTGAACCGACAAGTTAGCCCAACACGCCTGCGTACCAATTCCAGATGCACGAGAAAGCACACAATCCAGCTATATACAGAAATCTGCAGAAACATTTTTTGCTATATTCTTGCGAAAATCATTACGAACTAACGTGGTTGCATGTAAAAAAAAATTATAAACAAAAATTGTATAGAAATGAGTACAAGGGTAGTCGAACCCGTATAAAATAAAACTACATCTACATTGAATCAACCTAAACGGGAGAACTACTTCGGCAATGAGGTGCAATGGTTGGGTTCTTTGGATGTAACTTTTTGGGTTTTGGTAATTTTTGGTTAACTACTTTGGTTTTGGCTTTAGTTTTTCACTTGGTTAGGATCACTAGCTTGTGTAAATGCGATACCATCCTTGACATAGGATAGTCTTTTATTTACATTAGATGGTGTATGTTGTATTCTTTTGAACTTGGTTGGAGGACTAATTTTTCTCCGTTATATAAAATACGTGGGTTTATAGAAAAAAAAGCTAAACCTACTGCAAAAACAAATCAGCATACATGCACATTAATTCATACTTTCATGGTACTAATTAGTATTTATGGTGCGTTTGGGTAAACAACTTAATTAAGAGTTTATCACATAAGACCTTATCGCATGAGAGCTTATGCCATAAGCGTTTAAAGAAAGAAAAAGAAAGAAAGTGGCACGAGAGGAGTCGAATAGTGAAAAACACGGAGATGATGTTTAGTGCATAAGCTCTTATGATAATTTCATAAGCTTCTCCCAGTGACTTATGAAAATAAGTCAAAAACTTCTTATGGGATGGCATAAGTTATTTTTATAAGTTCTGCCAAACACACTGCATAAGAGCTTATGTCATCAGATAAGTCAAAAGAAGCTTAAATAAGCTCTTCCAAACGCTACCTTAATTCCATTTCAAAAATATGTAAGAAGATTTTTAAACTCCATGCAAACTAGTCCAGAATTGTCACAGCCGTATTCGAATGGAAATGTCAAAAAAAAAAAAAAAATTATGAGAGAATGGAAATGTCATGTATTGTGCACCTGACATTAACTGGACGCAGAATAGGGTCTCAACTCACTCTCATGTGAAGTTGTTCTGAAAAATTGAAATTAAAGTAAAATAGGGATAGGATGAACTAGAGAACGACGCTGAGAAGAGCAATTGAATAATGATAATGCTGCTGAACTTACTAAGTCTCAGAAGTATAATATGAAAAAGAATAAAAAAACGTAATGTTGGATTTAAATGATTAATTTTTGTTTCCTTTACATAAGTTCTGGTTTATGCCCCATGGTAAACAATAGAGATTTTAGTAGTTACAAGTCTGTTAGTCAGTTAAGCTGTTAGTCTGTTATTATCTGTTAGTTGGTTTAACAGTTGTTAGTAGTTTATCTCCAGCTATGATCAGTTTGATCCTATCCTCTATAGAGAGCTCTATGCTCTTATAAATACATGTACTGATATCTTTTCTAATCAATCAAGTATTCATTCAGTAAATGAAAGGCCAAGGAGATTGCAAAGACTTGGAAGGGAGCGTGGTGAGGTTGACAACGTGAAAACCCCTGATGTGCACACATTAATTCTTGCAGCATCTGGCGACCTTTGGGACTGGTGAAGGAGGGTTTGGATTTGCATAAGAAGTTTGTCAATGGGGTCCATGTGGAGGAAACAGATGCCCAAGCTTGCTGTTTCCCTTGGTCTTTATTTAAATACACAACACTTATATTGATATTTTCGTCCAAATGTTAAATCCCCATCAAGAATTTGGATTCATTTGACCACTTATTTGAGTTTAAGAACCTATTTTCACGATTTTAAAATCGAATTATCAAATCAGCTATTTTGAACCTTTTATCTAATTTTTTTTAAAGTAAATTACATTTCATCATCTTAAAGTTTACCAAAATAACAAATACCAAATATGATAAAAAAATTACACTCACCTCAATTTTTGGTATTAACTAACCATTGACTTAACACCGTTAAGTCACTAAAAAAATAAAAATAAAAATTTATAATTAGTTAATTGATATTTATACATTAAAAACGTTTTTAAGGATTAATCTTAGGCTTTCTTGTTTATAAAATAAACTTTTTTTGATAAGATAAAATAAATTTCATTTTTAGTTTGAAAAATAAAATGTAAAATTTGAAAATCTTATTTAAACAAATATAATTCATTTAATTATTTATTTTTTAAATTTATTATATATATTTGCATTTCTCAAATAGATGATTTTTTAAACAGAAAAATAGATGATTTTTTAGTATATACTCTAACAAATGATAAATATTAAACATATGCCTAAATAACAATAAATAATGTTTTTTTAGTATACACTTTTTTTTAGTCATTTAGTTTAACGTCAAAATAAATATCATACTTTCAATTATTTTGTTTATAGAATATATGATTTATTATAGTAATTGTCACCAACAAAATTAATAAAAATATCATTTAAATATTTGAATATAAGAATGAAGATAAATATGTGTCTATCTTCTAAATGGTGATATATAGAGGTTGGATTAAAATTTATGTTCTTGTAAATACTTATATATAAACATATAAAAATAACTTTAGTGTAAAAAAAATACGAAATATATATGTTCATATTATAATATTTTGTTAATAATAGACAAAGCAATTTGAAGTAAGAATTTTGCTAAAAAATAACCAAGTTATGGGCTAAAAAAATAAATAAATCGAATGAAAATAATGTTATATGGATTATTTGTTAGAGTGTATTGAAAAATAATATTTTTATTTTTGTCAAAAAAAATAATATTTTTGAATAATATATATATATATATATATATATATATATATATATATATATATAATATGGATTGAAAAAATAAATACTTAAATGAATTATTATTTTTATATAATTTCCAAATTATATATTTCATTTTTTAAATTAGAAATCAACTTTTTTTTGTAGACAACAAAGTATAAGATTAATCTTTAAAAATAATTTTAGGAATATAAATATCAAATTGCTTAATATAAATAATTTTTAATTTTTAAATAACTTAACAGTGTTAGTCAATAGTTAGTCAACAGTAAAAAATGGGGTGAAATGTAATTTATGATCAATTTTGAAGTTTGTTATTATTTTAATAAACTTGAAGGTGGTGAAATGTATTTTACTCTAATTTTTTTTCCTACGAGAGACTTATAATAAGTCTTACAAGAGAAATGGGTGAGGGGAGAAGGACATGAAAAAGAGCTAAACACATTGCAGGGGTTTGAATATGTACATTCATTATTCATGTCTCACACTTTTCCAACTAATCAAGCCAACTCAATAGGACATTTCTCCCCTTATTTTTATTAAGATATTAAACAACGAATTAATATATTCTATATTCTATTCCATTATGTATTTAAAGAGGCGACAAAATTTTAACTCATGTTTGGTTTATTTTCAGTTTTCTATTTTCATTTCTCGATTTCAAAAATAATTATAACAAAAATATTTACAAAATTGTTATTTTGTTTCTTATTTTCAAAAATTTGTACATGAAACAGTTAAAACAAACAAAAGTTGTTTTTAGTGTTTCTTGTACAAATCTTTGAAAAAAGAAAGCGTAATGAAAATAATGTGATAATTTTATAATTATTTATAAAAATAAGAAATGAAAATAGGAAACTAGAAACAAATCAAATAGTCCCTTGGGGTCTGTTTAGTTTATTTCTAGTTTTCATTTTCTGATTTCAAAGATAATTACAACTAAAATAATTATAAAATTGTCACCTTATTTTCATTCTGTTTCTTACTTCCAAAGATTTGTACAAGAAACATTGAAAACAACATTTTATTTGTTTTGATTGTTTCCTCTACAAATATTTGTAAACAAGAAATAGAATGAAAATAATATGATACTTTTATAATTACTTTAGTTGTAATTATCTTTAAAATTATGAAATGAGAATAGGAAATTATAAACAAACCAAACATGCCTTTATTGATTTGATTATAAAAACTCTTACATTATATCAAGAATCCAAGTCTTAAGTCTTATACTACTAAAGTAAAAGTTTATGATGATAATTTTATATTTAGCAGTTTGTTTCTTCATAAGATATTTAGCACTAAGTTAATAAAGTACTTATTCATGAAAACTCATGAACAATTTTTTTTTTATTCTCTCATGAACAAATATTTAATAAGAAGCAAGGATGTGTCAATAATGAGCTAGTATATTGGGCTTATAGAAAGATTTCTCATAGAACTTGACATATGTATTAGACTCAATGTATTTAATAGTTTCAGTTAGTCAGTTAGCAGGTTCTGTTAGTTAGTTTATCAATTCTGTTATGGTAGTTTCCTTACAGCTATACACACTCTTGTAATATATATTTGTGGAGCTCTACACATTGCAACACACTTCAGTGAATACATTTCATTCTTCATTACCATTACTGATTCCAGTAGTCTTAATATGGTATCAGTTGAAAATTTTCTCTTCCGCAAACTCTGAAACATTCTCTTCTTTCTCTTCTTCTTTCTACTCTTCTTTCAGTTCTTCTCTATCGAAGTTCTTGTTTCTGTTTCTGTATCAATGGCAAATGATGAAGCCAATAACCCTCTCTTTCATCATCCATCTGATCATCCAGGGATTGTTCTTGTAACCCAGCCCTTGACTGGTGATAATTTCAACTCATGGTACAAATCCATGGAGTTAGCCCTCAGTGCCAAAAACAAGCTTTGCTATGTTGATGGCTCTTTCCCTCAACCTGATGGTAATAATCCTCAGCTCCTCATTTCTTGGAAAAGAAATGACAGTGTCATTCGTTCTTGGCTTCTGAATTCAGTGTCCAAGGACATAATCCCTAGCATCATCAATGGTGCATCTACAGCTCTTATGTGGAGTGATCTCAAGAATCGTTTTCAACAAAGCAATGGACCTCACACCTACCAAGTCAAGAAGCATTTGGGGAGTGTGTCTCAAGGTTCTCTCAATGTTACTCAGTATTTCACCAAACTGAAATCTCTTTGGGAAGAATTTCAGGAATTCAAGCCTGTGTGCAATTGTGTTTGTGGTGGTGCAAGACCTCTACTTGAGGTAAACCTCTTGTCTATCAGTGCTTTGTTGACTTCTTCAAACACAACAATTATATTCCAGTCTAACACTTTCTTTATGCAGGATCTCGGCAAATTGAAGATGATTGGCAAGGGTGAATTGCTACAAGGACTTTATGTCTACACACCTCACCCTTCCTCACCTACAGTTTCTGATAGTTTGCATAAGAAATGTACACCACACTTTACTTGTAATTTTGTTTCTACTTCAAATAATGTCTCTGCACACCATTTGTGGCATAGTATATTAGGACACTTGTCAAATAAATATTTACAATTCATCAATAAAAGGTTTGATTTACACATTCCTGAATCTCAATTTATTCAATCTTGTTCTATCTGTCCTAGGTCAAAACAGAAACGACTTCCTTTCCAGTCTTTTAATCATATGTCTAATTCAGCCTTTGAGCTTGTACACTGTGATATCTGGGGGACCTTATCATGCTCCTGCATATGATAATAAAAGATACTTCCTTACCATAGTGGATGATCACACCAGATTCACCTGGATATATTTGTTACAATCTAAATATGAGGTAACAGCTTGTATCAAGCAATTCTTTGCTTTAGTGGAAACACAATTCCACCTAGTCATAAAACAAATCAAAACAGATAATGCAAAAGAATTGGCCTTGACACAATTCTTGGCTGAAAAGGGCACTTTACATCAGTTTAGTTGTGTTGAAAGACCACAATAAAACTCTGTGGTTGAGAGAAAACACAAGCATCTCCTCAATGTGACTCGAGCACTTTATTTCCAAGCTAGACTCCCTATTGGTTTTTGGGGAGAGTGTCTGAGAACTGCTATTTTTCTCATCAGCAGAACATCAACACCACTCCTTAAGGAAAAGTCTCCTTATGAAATGCTATTTCAAAAAGTTCCTGATTACTCCAACCTCAGATCATCTGGATGCCTTGCATATGCTTCAACTTTGCATTCTAAAAGAAACAAGTTCACACCTCGGGCAATCCCCACTGTCTTTGTGGGATATCCTACTGGATACAAGAGTTACAAGCTTTATGATCTTACTAGCAAGACATTTCTCATTTCTAGAGATGTGATTTTCCATGAGGAAATATTCCCATTTCACACCATTTACCCCCCAAACAACATAGTAGACCTATTTCCCGATTTAGTCTTACCTATGCCTATACCAGAACACATTTCCCATCCAAATTCCCAACCTAATATCCCACTAAATACCACACCTGAACCTCCTATGCCTAGCACAAATCCACCTGAACCTGATATTGCCACCTTATTGCCTAATCCTGCACCACAAAATCCTTTGCCTGATCATCATTCTATCCAACCTACCAGAAGATCAACTAGATCAACTAGACCACCTTCTCACCTACAACAATATGATTGTCACCATGTTGTTACTTACCCCATAGCCAACCACTTATCTTACCAAAAACTCTCTCCTTCTTATCATGCCTTCATTAATAAGTCTCTAGTTTCTATGAACCCCAATTTTATCGCCAAGCATCTAAGTTTCCTGAGTGAGAACTAGCTATGAAGGAGGAGCTTACTGTAATGGAGGCTAATAGCACATGGTCCCTTGTACCCCTACCTCATGGAAAGCACACCATTGGATGTAGGTAGGTCTATAAAGTCAAGACCAAGCCCGATGGTTCTGTTGACAGGTTAAAGGCCAGATTAGTAGCCAAGGGCTACATACAACAAGCAGGTGTGGATTTTAAGGACACTTTCTCTCCAGTGGCTAAGCTGACCACTGTTAGAGTTCTACTTTCCCTTGCAGCCATGACACGCTGTCGCACACACGTCAAAAAGCGACCGGTTTGTAAAAATATGTACTGAGGGTACGACAACTCGAGTATCGTCTCACAAAGACTCTTGGGTTGTTATTAACACAAAATCACTCAGTGGGGGGGGGGGGGGGGGGTTGGAATTAAATATATAATTAAGAAAAGACTAGGAAAAACAATGCAAACTAGTGATTAATAATAAATTGAAACGGTTGACCTACTGCTCTCGGTTTCCCACTATCATCGGTTCATATAATTCCATGCCCTAAGCGGATTCTAATCTCTTTTCGATTGTAGCGACAATTAACAAGCGAAACCGGCACTACGAGACATATGTTCATAATTCTGAATTAAGCAAACAGATGAAGCTCTCGTGAATTAAGCAAACACGAATGAACACACGCGAATTAAGCAAACGCGATTAAGTTTAGGAACACACAATCATCGAAACAAATCAATACATATTCTATATAATCCTGAATTAAGCAAACAGAATACAGAACTATATTGAAAGAGAATAGCAATGAGATCAGGAATTACAGAACCTCAGACGTCAATGGAACTCGATTACAGCAGATCAATCGAAGGAGACTAGTTCTCCATTAACAACTATGACAAAACCTACGAACAAATTCGCAGCCGTCAAAATGGGAGAGAAGAAGAGGATCCCCAGTTCTGCCCTAAAACAGAATATAAATACAGATTCAGGGTTCCGCGCGCTCGCGAGGCGAGCAGCCTCTCGCGAGACGAATCTTATGAGTTAGATCTTCATTGTTTGGCTTTCTCGCAAGGCGAGACGAAGATTCGCGAGGCAAGACTTCAAATTCCAGTCTGTCACGGTCGTGACCTTCATCACGGCTAAGCCGTGATGGTCTCTGTCCTTCAGGGTTGGATTTCTCGTGGGGCGAGACAGAGAGGATGGCATTTCTGGCACAACAAGGCTTCAGGCTCGCGAGGCGAGTAGCCTCTCGCGAGTCAAATAATTCCAGAATTGCTTCTCTTTATTAACCTGAAAACAAGAAATAGCAGTAAGTGCTTTATTTGACTCTAAATCGGCTAAATTACCCTAAAACGACTTTAGAGACTCAAAATGTTGCTTGAAGACAACCAAGTCTAATTTGGGCGAAAACGAGATTAAACTCGAATAAAACCATGGTCTTTACTAGCCAAAAACTAGTCGAGACAGAGGCTGATCAAAATACCCCAAATTTAAACTTTGCTTGTCCCCAGGCAAACTAAAACTCAAAAAGGACTCAAACCTGACAAGCTTAAAGGTTTCAATCAAATTCGCACAAATTTCATGCAATTTCAACAAAACAATTTTTCTTCAATGTTCCCACCTTTTATAACAATGTAATCCCCACATTCATCTACTTTAAATATTGAGAATTCTACCATTCGTGCAATCATTAATCTAAGTTGAGGATCCAAGTTACACACAAAAGGGAGATCACCAAATTCAAACAATCGCCTTCCTCACAAGGGCATTTAATGTTTCACTCATTCGCTCAGTTTGTCTAGGCAATCAACATTTCACTCAATTTCACTTTTAAGAGCACTTCCCATGAATTTGATTTTCATCTCAAACAGGGTTCCCATGAAAACATGCATGCAACATCAGAAGGTCTTTTAAGGTTGTAATGGGGCCTGGCTAAGGGTAGGATATTCAAAGGTACTAGGCTTAAGTCCCTAGGAACTAAGAGAGCATGAACATTTTGATACATTGAATTTCCACTCCAGTTCCTTTTTCCATTTTTCTTTTTGCTTTGGGTGACTACAGCCTTTTTTTCTTCTAATACCCTTTTTTGACAATTTTGCACTTTTCTCTTTTTCTTTTTCTCTTTCTGCCTTTGGCTTCAACCTTTTTTTTTTCTTCTCTTTTTCTCAATCCCAAACAACACATCATATCCTCGTAGCCACCCCAAACTTAGTTTCTTGCAAACCTTTGTCTTGCTAAGCTTCCATGCTCTCCTAATCCTAATATCGGGTTAACATGGTTTTTCAGATTTTTGGCTTGCAGCATAGGGTTATCAAGAAACAACAGGGTAATCAGGCTCAACGTGGCTAACTAGGGAACATGCATTAGGGACTGGTTCAATTTAGGCCAAGTATCTAATTCAAAGAAAATTGCCTAAATCATCTGATGCAATCATATAAGCATGCAAACCAAGAAGAAATTCAAGCAAATTCGGGAAAGTGCAACTTGAAAGTGATTCACACAGTTAGAACATGTTGGAGGCTCAAATTCCTCACCTGGACATTTTGCAACTGTTTGACCGAGATTCTATCCCTAGTGTGTGCACCCCTTCACCCCAAACTTATCATAAATCATGCAATCATAACAGAATATCTCAAAGTTCAGTTTTCAATTTTTCACATGGGGATCAATTTTCAAAATTTTCAAAACCTAGGGGGGATCATCAACAGTCAACACATGTCATGCAATCAATCTATGCAAATTCAACAAAACCCAATCAAGCTCGCCGACACAAGACTCACACATAAACTCTTGATCTTCTCAAATTATTCAAGAGCTAAATTCAAAAACAGATGAAGGAAGAGAAAAACACTAACTAACAAGAAAATGAAAATAAACTAAGGAGAAGGGTTAAGAAAACTCATTGGGGGGATGTTCCACCAGGATCCCATTGCTTGTAACATAAGACCCAAGTGATAGCCAAAGGACGGAAGCTCATTCCATGCTTCCATAACTTGAAGCCTTGATATGGGAGTGAGCACTTGACAGTCATGGTGACCTCGCCAAGTACGGTGGACTTCTCACTCCCTCTCGGGTCAAAGTTGACCTCCCGGTCAACAAAGTCAACAAAGTCCTCCCAATAAAATTGAGGTTCAACCTCTTGGACTGGCCATATTGTCTTCATATTCAAGGATGCAAAATCCAGTCTCTCAGGCAGAGGTTTGAACTCCATCGCTGGTTGTTCCACAGTGGGAGGTGGCAAACAGGTAGCGAGGGTCTCTGGTGCTGCTTCAACTTCTGCACGATCTTCATTCACTGCGCTGACAAATCCATCACCTGCTATACATGCAGAAATCTCAGCACACACCACACAAGGGTTAGTGTTAGTACAGTTAGTACATATAGTACAACAAACTGAATCAGAAAAGGCTCGAATGTCTGGAAATTCAACACACAGTTCATCCATCCCATCACATTCAACACATGCATATGAATTAATTGAATCATCTAATTCCAAGGGTTCTTCATCATCCTCAAGCATGGTGAAGCAGACGTCCTCCTGATCCTCATTTTCTGTGTTTCTTGGCTGAACAGGGCCCTCAACCTCATGTGTCTCATGTTCCATATGGATGTTTTGCTCCTCATACCCTAAAAAGGATGAGCTTTCAACACATGCTACACACGAAGCAAATTCATTACAATCAGCACATGAAGTGTAATAGATAGAATCAGGAAAGGTGTGAATATCTGGAGATTCAACACACAGTTCATCAATAGAAGTATTCTTGACATCATTATCAAAATTATGCTCAAAAGAAGTATTGTCAAGAACAACTATTTGCGAATCTGTACGTTCTTCAAGGAGATGTTGAGTTTGCAGTGTAGCCGAGGCGGAGGTGATGTGAAGATTTTGAGTGGCAAAATCCTGAAGACTTGCTTCCATCCTCTGTTGGGATTCAAGATTTTGTTCTGCCATCCGTTGATTGTTCTCTGCCATCTGTTGCACCAATTCTTCCAGACTGAGTTGGTGTAGTGTGGGGTCAGGCTGATATTGTAGCTCGCGTGTCGTTTGATGCACCAAAGATGCTATCTCATCCAAGATGCCCTGTCCTCCACTATGTTGGCTAGAATAATCATTCATTCCAAACACGCCAGAATCACTACTAAACTCATAACCTCTAGCAAAGTTAGGATAATATATGCATGACTCATAATCAACATAAGGTACATAATCTTGCATATAGTTATCCATGGGAAGTACTACGATTCATAACCAGACAAAGCAGCCGTAACTAATTCAGCAATGCAGAATTTTTTTTTTAATTTTTTTTTCTGTTAATAACAACACGAGTCCCCGGCAACGGCGCCAATTTTTGACACGTTGTCGTGCACACGTCAAAAAGCGAGCGGTTTGTAAAAATATGTAGTGAGGGTGCGACAACTCGAGTATCGTCTCACAAGGACTCTTGGGTTGTTATTAACACAAAATCAGTCAGTTGAGGGGGGGGGGGGGGGGTGGAATTAAAGATATAATTAAGAAAAGACTAGGAAAAACAATGCAAACTAGTGATTAATAATAAATTGAAACGATTGACCTACTGCTCTCGGTTTCCCACTATCATCGGTTCATATAATTCCATGCCCTAAGCGGATTCTAATATCTTTTCGATTGTAGCGACAATTAACAAGCGAAACCGGCACTACGAGACATATGTTCCTAATTCTGAATTAAGCAAACGGATGAAGCTCTCGTGAATTAAGCAAACACGAATGAACACACGCGAATTAAGCAAACGCGATTAAGTTTAGGAACACACAATCATCGAAACAAATCAATACATATTCTATATAATCCTGAATTAAGCAAACAGAATACAGAACTATATTGAAAGAGAATAGCAATGAGATCAGGAATTACAGAACCTCAGGCGTCAATGGAACCCGATTACAGCAGATCAATCGAAGGAGACTAGTTCTCCATTAACAACTATGACAAAACCTACGAACAAATTCGCAGCCGTCAAAATGGGAGAGAAGAAGAGGATCCCCAGTTCTGCCCTAAAACAGAATATAAATACAGATTCAGGGTTCCACGCGCTCGCGAGGCGAGCAGCCTCTCGCGAGACGAATCTTATGAGTTAGATCTTTGTTGTTTGGCTTTCTCGCGAGGCGAGACAAAGATTCGCGAGGCGAGACTTCAAATTCCAGTCTGTCACGGTCGTGACCTTCATCACGGCTAAGCCGTGATGGTCTCTGTCCTTCAGGGTTGGATTTCTCGTGGGGCGAGACAGAGAGGATGGCATATTTGGCACAGCAAGGCTTCAGGCTCGCGAGGCGAGTAGCCTCTCGCGAGGTGAATAATTCCATAATTGCTTCTCTTTATTAACCTGAAAACAAGAAATAGCAGTAAGTGCTTTATTTGACTCTAAATCAGCTAAATTACCCTAAAACGACTTTAGAGACTCAAAATGTTGCTTGAAGACAACCAAGTCTAATTTGGGCGAAAACGAGATTAAACTCGAATAAAACCATGGTCTTTACTAGTCAAAAACTAGTCGAGAAGAGGCTGATCAAGCCATCAAGAATTGGCATCTTTTGCAGCTTGATATGAATAATGCATTTTTAAATGGAGATCTTTTTGAAGAGGTTTATATGGACTTGCCCTTGGGATACAAAGTTAAGGGGGAGGGTCTTGTGTGCAGATTGAATAAATCAATCTATGGTCTAAGACAAGCTTCACGCCAATGGTTTAACAAGTTTTCTACTGCCATTGTACAGTCAGGTTTCACACAATCCAAGTGTGATTATAGCGTTTTCACTGCTGGCTCAGGAAATACTTTTGTAGCTTTACTGGTTTATGTCGATGACATAATCATAGCTAGTCCAAATAATTCTGTTATTCATAAAGTGCAAAAGACACTACAACAGTTGTTCAAACTCAAAGTGTTGGGAAACTTGAAGTATTTTCTTGGGTTAGAAATTGCAAGATCAAAGCAAGGGATCTACCTATCTCAAAAAAATACACCTTATCTCTCCTAGATGACACTGGTTTTTTGGATAACAAACCTGTCAATCTTCCTATGGATCCAAATCTAAAACTCAGTGCCTTAGATGGTGACCCACTACTTGACTCTGGCCAGTATCGAAGATTGATTGGGAGGCTCCTATACTTTACCATTTCTAGGCCAGATATCAGCTTTGCTGTCAACAAGTTGAGCCAATATATGTCAGCCCCCAGAACATCTCATCTAGATGCAGTACATCATCTATTAAGGTACCTCAAGTCTACTCCTGGAACAGGACTTTTATTCTCTGCAACATCTGCATTGTCCTTAAAAGCCTATGTAAATTCTGATTGGGGAAATTGTCCTGACAGAAGAAGGTCCACAACTGGTCAATGTGTATTTTTAGGTGAATCTCTTATCTCTTGGAAGTCAAAGAAGCAACACGTGGTGTCAAGATCCATCCTCAGCAGAAGCTGAGTATCGAGCACTTGCTAGTACAACCAGTGAAGTACAGTGGTTAACCACCTTGTTAAAGGATTTTGGCATCACAATTGGACCTACACTTCTACTCTGTGATTGTCAATCAGCAATTCATCTAGCCACCAATCCCATCTTCCATGAGAGGTCGAAACATATTGAGATCGACTGCCACTTCATATGGGAAAAGGTTCTAAATGGCATTATCAGATTATTTCATGTCAAGTCTGCTCGTCAGCTTGCGGATCTTCTAAAAAAGCATGTGACAGCTCCCATCTTTGTTACTTTGATGTCCAAGTTGGGTATCAAGGATATATACCTTCCAACTTGAGAGGGAGTATTAGACTCAATGTATTTAATAGTTTCAGTTAGTTTCAGTTAGTCAGTTAGCAGGTTCTATTAGTTAGTTTATCAATTCTGTTATGGTAGTTTCCTTACAGCTATACACACTCTTGTAATATATATTTGTGGAGCTCTGCACATTGCAACACACTTCAGTGAATACATTTCATTCTTCACTACCATTACTGTTTCCGGTAGTCTTAATAATGTGCCACATATCTTTGCACCATGCTTGCCTATGTGCTTTTACTTGGTTCCGAAAATCCTCACTCGGTTAATGAAATATTGACTGAAAATACTTCTATGAATTGTATTGATTAAGATTTAATTACATAAAGGATTGAACTCTCTCTCTATATATAGAGACCTAATGGAGTTCAACAACTAACTAATAACATCCTAACAAACTATCAGATAAAAGAAGGAAAAACTAATCCTATCTAATATCAGCAAACTAACAAAACAAAAAACCTGAAGATAAGGAATAAAACTAATAACAGATAACAGAAAGCTTATAAGATGACTATATCCTAACTAATACATGATAGCTTTAATACTCCCCCTCAAGATGGAGTGTGAGGGTTGTAAACACCCATCTTGACAGCTAAGTCATGAAAGGTTTTACCTCCTAATGCCTTAGTGAAGATATCAGCCTGCTGCTCCTTAGTAGGAATGTGTTCTGTTCTGATTGCTCCATTTTGCAAATACTTCCTAATGAAGTGGCAATCCACTTCTATATGCTTCGTCCTCTCATGAAAAACGGGGTTAGCAGCTAGGTATAGTGCTGCCTGGTTGTCACAATACAATGTGGTTGGACCATCATATTCAACCTTGAGACATTTCAGCAAGCTTCTTATCCACAACACTTCACTTGTGGCATGTGGCATTGATCTGTACTCTGCTTCACTGGATGATCTTGAAATTGTGACTTGCTTTTTAGCCTTCCATGAGATGGGTGCTGGTCCTAACTTCATCAAGTAGCCCGAGATGGACCTTATGGTTATGGGGCATGCATCCCAGTACGAGTCACAGTAAGCTATGAGTCTTAAATTGTTCACTACTAGAAATCCATCTTTTTCGGACAGAATTTCAGACGGATTTCGGACGAAAATTGGAAAAAATTCGGATGAATTTCGGACGGATAATTCATTTCGGACGGAATGGCACCCGTCTGAAAAAGCCTCGTGGGAAATTATAAAATCCGTCCCAAATTCTGTCCGAAAATATTTACGGACGGATTGCGGACGGAATATGGACAACGTGGAAATCCAGATTTTGGTTATTGTTCGGACGGATTTCGGACAGATTTATTTTTGTTTTCCAACGGATTTGGGACGGATTTCCCACGGAAGAATGAAAAGTCAGAATCTGTCACGACCAGGCCGTGATGCCCATCATGGCCGTGACATGTCAACTGAGTCAAACCCCTTCTAGGCAGAATCTGTCACGGCCAGGCCGTGATACCCATCACGGCCGTGGCAGACCATTTAGTGAAGCGTTCAGGGCAGAAGCTGTCATGGCTAGGCTGTGATGCCCATCACGGTCGTGACATGTCAACTGAGCCAGACCCCATCTAGGCAGAATCTGTCACGGCCAGGCCGTGATACCCATCACGGCCGTGACAGACCATTTAGTGAAGCAACATTCAAGCGCGTAGCTCATCACGGCCAGGCCGTGATGCCCATCACGGCCGTGACAGATCACTTCACTTACATTACAGTTTCACCATCTATGCGAATTATATGGCACCGATCACTAACATTTGCAGTTTCACATTCAATCACAAAATCATGAATTTGACTATTGTTACAAAATACAGCCTTGGTACCATACAACTTCTAAAAATCAAATACCAATTGCTGCATGCAATCCAAAAGTCATGACTTAAAAACTATCAGAAGATCAAGCCACTGTGAACTGTGAAGGTCATGTAATGAACCAAACAAAAAAAATAAATAAAGTTGCCAGAAGAACTATGTGACCCACTTGAGTACTGCCTTGTCATGTTCTCTCGGTTTGAAAGTTTAGCAGCTGCTCTTGAAGCCATGCTTGCAAGTTCTGCAGATTCTGCAGCAGCCTCTGCAGCAGAGGCAACATCTTTGAATTCCATGTTCCTATTCTGCTTACCCATAGGAAAGGCACTCCTATTTTCAGAACTCGAATCTCTAAAATCCATTTCTTGTCTTCCAGTTCCTATAAGAAAGAATCCCAAATATTCAGGCAATAGAAAGAACAAAAGCCCCAAATTCATTTGCAATTACTGTCTTCAAAAATTTACCTGAAGGTCTAGTTTCTGGATTAGACACCCCTGATGCCGTAGACTGATTGCCACCGGCCTTTCTAGAGGCACCACTTGCATTCTGCTCATATGAATATGTAGATACATCATCCATCGGTCTAAGTTGTGAGGAAGCACCTATGTTGGGAGGAGCCTTTTCATCATGAACAGATGGAACATGGCCTTGAGAAGATTCTGGATAAGTAGCCTTCTCACAAAGATTTGGCCCAACCTTAACATATAAATAAAAATAATGTCAAAATAATATAATACAACAAACTTACATTTTATATTAAATAAGCTAAAGATAATAATCCAAAATGAACAAAGCCTAGTAGCCCACCAACAGGTCTTGCGAAGACTTTCCATCATTATATCCGAACGACTTGGGTTCCCATTTGATATTATGCTCCTCAGCAATAGCAGACAGTATTTTTATCTTGGTGGGACCATCTGGTGCTTTGGCAGACAATTTATCAACCAACTAAAATGACAACATTAAATTAGAATAAATCTGAAAAGAAATGAGCTTTAACATGATCCTATCCAACTTCAAGAAGCTAGAGAAACTTGCCAAGCGATTTACACCACAGTCAGGACGTAATTCAACAGCTGCTGAGACAAATATAGAGACAAGCATGTGCATCCAGTATATTTACATAAATGACATACATAGAATACCAATTTAGACATGATGTCAACAATAAAACAGATACAATTCTGCAAGTCAGTACCTAAAATCATTAGGATTGCAAGGTGCCACTAGCAAGCTACATGAATAGAGTTGCAGAACATGACAAACGATACTGCAAACAGTTACAAGTTCCTTGAATCCCCTCATAAAAACACCAAGCCATCAAACACTGACACTTAATACAGTTGTGTTGTCAAAACAAGGTTCAGTGACTAAACCAAGAGATAGTATAATAAAACCATGTTCCTAACAAAGAAAGCAAGCAATTTGTACAAATGGCCACACCAACAACATGAAGAAGGAAACTTTTTTATATCATTCATGTAAAGTCCCCACAACAAAAAACACACTTTCACAAATTTGCATTCTTTTCACAGAAGGGTAGCCACAACTAAAACTATCACAAACTAAATTACAATAATAACTAATAACTTCATCTCAGCTATATGACTGCAACACAAATAATTAGCACTGAATTTTATAATTTCATAACATAGAAGCTTCAAAGATGGTTTCATGAGAAGTCAAAGTAGTTATTGGTACCTTGTTCAATCTGCGCAAATGAACATTCAACAGAATGATGAAATTGATTTCGGGAATTACTAATTAATAGTCCCAATTGCACAAAACAAGGTTCAATTTCAAAATTAAACTCTGAATTCAAAAGCTAGGGTTTAGGGTTTTAAAATCAATTTGGGGTTTTTCTGAATCTGAGCAAAATAGATGAGATTTCACTTACCCCAAGAGAAGGGAATAGGTACTGTGACGACGACCCAAGGTGGTGATGACGGTGGACGACCCGAGACAGCGGCAGAGCTCCATTTTCGCGCTGCTACAACAGTTCAGGAAGAAATCAAACGACCCTACGTGAGGCTCCCTACCAGGCGCGATGGTCGGACGACTCTCGAACGGCCTTGGACAGCACCGGAAAGCTAACCCGTGGCGGAGGCGCGACGTGAACAGGAGGAGCGAAACGAAGCAGAACGGGCGTCGTCTTCTCCGCTACCAGGTGCAACCAGACGGTGACCTCCCATGGCAGAGCACGGCTGGACGGCGACGGACGTCCAAGGGGTGGCGGCGTGCAGCTGAGTTTGGGGGGAGAAGAAGTGGGGAAGAAGAAGAAGAAGGGAGAAAGAAGGAGAAACAGAGAAAGAAAAGAGAAAGTGGGGGAGAGGCGTCGAGAGAGAGAGAAAAATGAGAAAGTTAGGTTTTTAAGTTAATTATTTAGTAATAGGTACAAAATGAGTGATAAATATTAGGCCTAAAATAATCATGTTTTTACTTTTTTTGGAATCTAAAAATAAATATTGATAAATATATGATTTCGAAATTCAAATTAGAGTAAAGATTAATGGTTGAACTGATCAACTAAGAAAATACTCAGTCCAAAATTTAATCTCCGATAAATGTCAAACCAGTTTATTTTCAACTCTAAAATTAAATAGAATGAAAATATGAAAATGTTTTTCTCTTAATCTTATTATTTAAAATATTTTTCTGTACTGGTAATAATAGTGACAATAATGTAACTTATTGTTTAGTAAGCGTGCATTCACTGAAATAAGTCAGTGCTAACGCACCCAATAAAATAATTTGAAGAGAGTAATTTAATTACTCAAACTAAACCACATAATAAAATTAACATAAACATCCAAATAAAATAATTAATCATATGTGTAAAAACTAGGGTGTTACAATTAGCAGAGAAACAACATCATCCCATTTTCATTTCATTTATATCCCTTTCCTTTTGTTTTATTTTATTTTTTTGCAGCACCTATCTTCAAACTTCAATAACCTTCATTTGTTTTTCTTATTCCTATCTCTCTCTAACTCATTCTCACTTTCTCTCTCTGCATAGAATAGCAATTAGCAAACAAAATGAAAGAAGAAACTTGGAAACTCCACCCATCAAACAGGACATATGTTTTCCTAGATCTTGCATCAGCCCATGAGTAATTGCAACACTCACTACATGTAATTGAAAATAAACAAACAAGTAATTAAAGGATCCTCGTCTTAATGCTCACGTTAGCTCCAAGAGTGTAATTATCTACTCCATCAAGCAAGCATAGCCGTGTCAAACGTCTCAGAGAGGGAATCAAACAACCCGCAACAATCAGAAATCAAGAAATCAATTACGCATGACCAAACACACATTCTAATTTGATCTAAACACTTAATATTATTACCAAACAAGGTTATTTTCAAAGAAAATCATGTTTGGAGCTTACGCTTAGGTCCTAACAAGTCGATTTGGGCTCTATTAGGATCAAACAAGTCCATTTAGGCTTCATTGGGACCATAGAAGTTCAATTGGGCCGATCGGGGCAATTGGACCAATTTGGTCCTAACAAGTCAATTTGGGCTCTATTAGGATCAAATCAGTCCATTTGGGCTCCATTAGGACCAAAGAAGTACAAATTGGCCTAGTTAGGTACTAATTGATCTAAAAAGTCCATTTGGGCTCTATTAGGATCAGACAAGTCCATTTAGGCTCCATTAGGACCAAAGAAGTACAATTGGGCCGTTCGGGGCAATTGTCCCAATTAGGTCCTAACAAGTCGATTTGGGCTCTATTAGGATCAAACAAGTCCGTTTGGGATCCATTAGGACCAAAGAAGTACAAATTGGCCCAGTTAGGTCCTATATGACCAAACACGTCCATTTGGGCTCTATTAGGATCAAACAAGTCCATTTAGGCTCCATTAGGACCAAAGAAGTACAATTTGGTCGATCGGGGCAATTGGCCCAATTAGGTCCTAACAAGTCGATTTGGGCTCTATTAGGATCAAACAAGTCCGTTTGGGCTCCATTATGCCCGAAAAAGTAAAAAATGTCCTAGTTAGGTCCTATATGACCTAAATAGTCCATTTGGGCTCTATTAGGATCAAACTAGTCCATTTGGGCTCCATTAGGACGAAAGAAGTACAAATTGACCCAGTTAGGTCCTATATGACCTAAAAAGTCCATTTGGACTCTATTTGGATCAAACAAGTCCATTTGGGCTCCATTAGGACCAAAAAAGTACAATTGGGTCGTACGGGGCAATTGGCCCAATTAGGACTTAACAAGTCGATTTGGGCTCTATTAGGATCAAACAAGTCCATTGGGGCTGCATTATGCCCGAAAAAGTACAAATTGGCCTAGTTAGGTGATATGATCCAAAAAAAAAGGATCATGTAAATTTTCGGATCTATCTGATAGTGTGATTTCACATCACATTTCATGTACATTTTTGCATGTATTTTCATATAGTTTAGGCATATTTAAATTGATTTTTAGTAGTTTTTACCTTGGAACAGGTAAGGCGATTTTGTGGTGTTGTTTTGCAGAAATTAAGGTAAAATGTTCAAGATTGACCATGATGGAGCTTGGATGAAGATAGGGCTTGAAAAGTGAAGAAAATGAGCCAAACAGAGCCCATCACAGCCTAGCCATGATGACCATCACGTCCATGATCAAGCAGAGCAGAAGGCAAAAGTCAGAAGCTGTCACGGCCTGGCCGTGATGCCCGTCACGGCCGTGACATGTTAGCTGATCCAGACAGAACCTATCACGGCCTACCCGTGATGAGTGTCACGGCCGTGACAGACCAAAATTTGAAAGCGCGCCCAAGGAAAATATAAAAAATAGCACAATCTGTCTGAAATCCGTCCGAAATTTTCGGACGGATTTCAGACGGATCAAGGAAAATATAAAAAATAGCACAATCCGTCTGAAATCCGTCCAAAATTTTCGGACGGATTTCAGACGGATCAAGGAAAATATAAAAATAGCACAATCAATTTCGGACGGATTTCAGACGGATCAAGAAAAATATAAAAATAGCACAATCCGTCTGAAAATATAAAAAATAACACAATCCGTCTGAAATTTTCGGAAAATTTCAGACGGAAACATTTCCGTCCGAAAATTCAAGTTTTCTAGTAGTGGTTGTTCCTTGGAAGGATGATTCCTTGTCCTGGAGTGAACTTCAAGTATCTTAGCACCCTCATAGTTGCCTCCCAATGTGCCTGCTTAGGGGCCTGCATAAATTGACTGAGAATATGAACAGAAAATGTGAGTTCAGGTCGTGTAATTGTAAGATAAATCAGTCGACCAACAAGCCTTATATATTGAGATAGATTAGAGTATAAGTCTCCTGTATCCAGAGCAAGCTTCTGGTTTTTTTCCATAGGAAAGGATGAGGGTTTGCAACCTAACATGCCACACTCATCAAGGATATCTAAAATATACTTCCTTTGACATAGAAGAGTCCATTAGTTCCTCGAGCAAGTTCTATGCCAAGGAAATATTTCAGTGTCCCCAAATCTTTCATATGGAACCATTTTCTCAAATGTTGTTTGAAATAATCACAAGTTGTAGTGTCATTCCCTGCAATAACTAAGTCATCCACGTATATTAGAATAGCTAGAAAAACAGAATTATGTGAATATGTGAAAAGGCTATGATCAGCCTCTGACTCCTTGAAACCATAGGAAATCAAGGATTGTGAGAGCTTGGAATACCAATTTCTTGAGGCTTGTCTCAAGCCATAAAGAGATTTTCTCAATCTACACACCATCCCCTTCTCCGAAATATCATAACCTTAAGGTGGTTCCATGTAGACTTTCTCATTAAGCTTTCCATGTAGGAAAGCATTGCTCACATCCATTTGATGGAGCTGCCACCCTTTTGCCACTACAATGGTTAATAGACACCTAACAGTTGTCATTTTGGCAACTGGGGCAAAAGTTTCATTAAAATCCTCACCCTCTACATGGGTATAACCCTTTGCTACAAGCCTGGCCTTGTATTTTTCTACTTCTCCTGAAGTCTTATATTTCAACTTGTACACCCATTTACACCTTACTGCCTTTTTATTCTTAGGCAAGTGCATGAGTTCCCATGTATTGTTTTCTTCCAAGGCCTTGATCTCTTGATTCATGGCCTAACACCATTCTTTGCTTTGGACAGCCTGTGTATAGGATTTTGGTTCCTGAATTTGTGCTATGGCTGCTAGGTATGCTATGTGTCCACTTGAAAACTCAGTGTAACTTATGTATCTTGAAATAGGATGAGCCAAGACTGTTACTGTGGAAGGAATGAGGGACTTGCAGGTAGGATTCTTGACTGCACAATGACTGTAGTAGTCCTTCAAATAGCTTGGAGGTTGCCTAGTCCTTGGTTTTATAGTTTGGGTGTTGTGAGGTGGACTTTGGCTCTCCCCCTCAATTGGAACTTCAGTTGTTGTGATATCTTGACCATTCTGTTCAGCAGGAACAAGTACTTATGCAGTTTCAACACTATTTCTATCCAACTGATCATGGTGTCCATCTTTGTGCGTATGTTTAGACATAGATATATCTGCATTGGTTCTGTTAGTTTTCTCAACAAAAGGAAAATTATTTTCATAAAATATTACGTCCCTAGATACATAGAACTCTCTTATTTTTAAATTGTGCACTTTCCATCCCTTTTGTCCAAGGGGGTAACCAACAAATATGCACCTCTCAGACCTAGAGTCAAACTTATCTTTGTGTTTTGAGGCATTCCTAGTATAACATAGGCATCCAAAAACCTTTAAGTGATCATAAGTGGGAACCTTACCAAAAAGCATCTCATCTGGTGTGATTCCATTATTAGCTATTGTAGGTGTCCTATTAATAATGTGAGTGATTGCAAGGATACATTCTCCCCAAAACCTTATAGGGAGATTGCTTTGAAATCTTAAGGCCCTAGCTATATTAAGAATGTGCCTACGCTTTATTTCTACCCTACCATTTTGTTGGGGTGTGTTTGTAATGACTACAATCTCAAGAAGGGGGGGGGGGGGGTGAATTGAGATATTGAAAACTTTTTCAACAAAATAAAGAAAAACAGAGTTTTCTTAAAGAAAATTGGCTTTCACTCAGTTTTAATTCCCAAGAATCAGGTTATGTGACAAGTAATGATGTTAAGAAGAATTATAAGAAGGAACAACAACTTTAACACAGATTGCATATCAAAGATTCAAGTTAACAAGCATTCTTAAAACTCATTCACAACACACAAGTGCATATAACATGTATATGGAGTTTAGAGATGAGAAGAACACGCAAACCGATTTATCCTGGTTCGGCTACCTCCTCTGGCTTGCCTACATCCAGTCCCACACCTCTGTGGTTTTCTCCACTATAACCAGAAATTACAATATCCAATTACAGCATTCACAAGGATAATCTCCTTGCTCAAGAACACACCAAAAAGCACACTTGCTTTTCTATACCCAAGGATCCATTCTATCCTTGTTCAATCCTAAGAGATACCCTCTCTTAATCACACTAATTCGCAGAAAGAATTGAGTATAAGAAAGACTCTAAAAGTCTGATTATACAAATTGAAGTTCTAAGAAATATCACACTTTTCTCTAAGACAAAGCACTTTTGGAAGCTTTTGAATCTTTCGTATTTTCACTTTCAGAATGTGTAAGATGTTGAAAAGTGTTGATATGAAGTCCTTTTATAGGTTTTTGAAGATTTTGATCCGTGGGTCTTATCACAAAACTTGTTACAAGTGATTACAAATCAGTTTGAAAAGTTGTAATAGAATAGTCTGTGTACTACATCTGTGTATTCGAATTTTTCAGACATTTTCAAAGCTTGTACACAGATTAGATATTTTGTACATCTGTGTATTAAACCAAGTTTTCACCTTTTTCAAACGTATACACAGATTAGCTTCTTTTGTACACATGTGTATTTCTTGCGTTGTGCTTTAATACACATGTGTATACCTTACGTACACAGATGTATAATAGAACATCAATCCAGAATGTTCAATACACAGGTGTATCATTTTCGTACATCTGTGTATTGTCATATTTTTCAAAACAATACACTGATACACATGTGTACAACGCATGTGTACGAATTTTAGTTCCAGACCCGAGAGCTCACTTTTGTGTACACAGGAGTACAACACATGTGTATAGGCAAATTTTCTTTTGTTTTTAAAACCCAACTTTTCATACACATGTGTATGATGCCTGTGTACAGAAAGGTTCTTTCTAAAATTTGAAATTTAGCTTTACATACACATGTGTACAACAAACTTTATTTCTTTATCAATTAATCACTTTTTGAAAAACCTTTCTTTTGAAAAACTATTTTGTTTATCCTTTGTAAAAATTATTTTCTTCTTAAATTTAAGTGTTTCACCTAAGAAATCAAATGTGCTATTTTTACAATAGCATCTAAAGTATGAGATCTTCATTGCTTGATGCTTTAGTCCTTATCCATTGCTTTGTGTCCTTGGTCTTTCATCCTTTAATCCTTGATTTTCCTTTTTCATTGGGTGATCTTGCATACAACTTAACACATAATAAGTATATAGTCAAAATCAAAAATCTTATGCAAAATACACTTTGTTTGTCATACATCAAAACATGAATGAGGGCTTAGTCTTACAGGATGTGCTCATACATGAAGTCTCATGTATGATCCCTTCTTGACTAAAGTATTTCTTAAGTGAGGAGTTGACAAACTATGTGCCATTATCACTCCTCACTGTTTTAATTCTCTTGCCAAACTGAGTTTTCACCATATTGTGAAACTCTACCAAGATGTTATAAGTTTCAGTCTTTTCTTTCATGAGATAAGTCCACGTGCCTCGGGTATAGTCATCTACTATAGTGAGGAAATTTTTTGAACCATTATGTGAAGGTGTGTGATACTTTCCCCACAAATCACAGTGTATGAGACTAAAAGAATCATCAGCTTTATTATTACTTTGATTAAAAGGTAACCTACACTATTTAGATCTATGACAAACATCACAACAATACAAAATGTTAAATCAAAATTACAACTAAGTAAATGTGAAATACTCTATAAAGATTGGCATGATGGATGTCCCATCCTATTATGCCACAATCTAGTCATGTCTGGGCTCTTGACCACTATTGAAGATGATCCTTCCACTGGCAACCGAAGCACATACACTCCATTATGTAGGTCACCTGAGCCAATCATCCTCTTCGTGTCTTGGTCCTTAATCACACAAGATTTCACACTGTAAGTCACTATGCAATTTAAATCATGAGTCAATCTATGAATGGAAATAAGATTGCAATTGAAATCAGGCACATGCAAGATATTATGCAATTTAAAATTCTTGTTAATGCTAAAAGATCCTTTTCTTTCCACTAGTACTATATTTCCAGTGGGGACTATGATATGAAAATGTTTTTCCAATTTCTTGAATTAATCTAAATGAGAAAGCAAGTGGGTCATGTGGTGTGATGCACCATTATCAAGAACCCAATTTTGACCTCTATATATGCCTACATTACCAGCCATGAACTCAAGTCCATTTTTCATATATGTAAACTGGTTTCTTGTTCTTTCTTTATCTCTTCATCAGTATATGCATGATGAGCCTGATTCTGTCCTCCAGTCTTGCTTGGATTCCTTTGAGTCCTGCACGTGTCCCAATTGGGAGGGTAGCCTACAATCTCAAAGCATTTTGATTTGATGTGGCCAGTTTTACCACAATACTCGCACTTGACCCTTTGGTTTCTCTGCTTGTTAGAACTGTTGGAGTAGAAAGTTGAAGCTGAATCTCCCTTTGTGTTCCTCTCTTTCTCTGCTGCAAACCTTGACTCTTCCCTCAAGACATGATTAAAAGAAGCACGTAATAAGGGAAGTGGATCAGAATTCAAGATTGTTACCTTGACATGAGAGAATTGTTCATTGTCAAGGCTACCAAGAAAGAGACGTACCCGATTTTCTTCCTCTCTCTGTTGAAGTGCTTTGACTGCACCACAAGTACACTCTGGTAGGGGTTGCAATTCACTTAACTCATCAAGATGACTTTTGAATTGAGTGTAAAAATCTTTAATGCATACACCTAACTCTTGCTGTATGAGACACAACATTCGCCACAATTGATGGATACGAGGGGCATTAGTCTGGGCAAAATGTTCTTCCAGATCTTCCCAAATATCCCTTGCCGTTGAAGCGCGAGAGATGCTTGCATGGAGGTTTGGATCCACCGGATTGATGACCCAAGCCATGACCATGGAGTCAGCTTTTTCCCAAAGAAGGTAATCAGGTGTGTCAATTCTTGGTTTCCTGATGCTATTGTCGAAGAACCCTAACTTTGTTTTTACTCGTAGCATTGTCTTCATTGACCTAGCCCATGTGCGATAATTGTCGCCATTCATAGTAGCTGCTACAAGTGGTGTCCCAGGGTTATTGGAAGAATTGAGCTGAAATACTGATTTGTGGTGGATTTCCCTTCGCTGGAAGTTTCTCCTTTCTTTTCCGGTGACTCATCCATTTTCCCAGAATCTTGGTCGCTATTTGATGCCATAATGAAATATTGACTGAAAATACTTCTATGAATTGTATTGATGAAGAGTTAATTACAGAAGGGATTGAACTCTCTCTATATATATAGAGACCTAATGGAGTTCAACAACTAACTAACAACATCCTAACAAACTATCAGATAAAAGAGAGAAAAACTAATCCTATCTAATATCAGCAAACTAACAAAACATAAAACCTGAAGATAAGGAATAAAACTAATAACAGATAACAAAAAGCTTATAAGATGACTATATCCTAACCAATACATGATAGCTTTAATACTTTTCCTTTAAAATATTTGAGACAGGTTATCGTCACCATCGCGCGTCGTCATAACCACTTTCCACGATTTCCATTTGTGTTATGGCCCAAAAATAGACTTAGGCAATGGATCCAAATTCTCACTACAAGAATAAGGTTAATTAGCGACGGAAATTTTGCGACGGCCTCAAATCCGTCGCTAATTTTATGTTTTGCGACGGCTTAAGCCGTCGCAAATGGTAGAGGAAATTACTGACGGAAGTTCCGTCGCAAATCTGTCAGTAACGTTCCCGCCATTTTATGCGAAATGTTGGTGCCAATTTGCGACGGGCATGGCCGTCGCTAATGTGCGGCGGATGGTAATTTTGCGACGGTCATTCACAATTTGTGACGGAATCGTAATTTGCGATGGCCTAGCCGTCGCTAATATTAAAAGGCCGTCGCTAATTTCCAATAAGTAACTCGAACAGTTTTCTTCCTCCCTCAGTTGTCATCTTCGCCGCGCGTTTCTAATTCACTTCTGCAGCTCTGGAGTTGATAAAAATGGCGAGTTTGTTCACTTCTTATTTCTACTTTGTTCATTTTTCTTTCAAAATATTACACTACCTTCTCTCATTTCTTCTTTCTAATTTGTTCATCTTCTCTTTACGATTGCAGGCGTAAAATACTAAGGATTGTTACTTATGCTTCACATTACAATTGGATAGCTCCGGAACAGGTGTGAAATATTATTCATACAACAAGTTTTGACAACTTTTCCGAATATTATTCATACAATATTATTCATACTTTGTTCATTTTCCATTTCAAAATACAAATACCCCCAGTTCCTGTAAACATTAGCGGTATAACCCCCTTTTTAGGTGGAGGCACAACCTTTAGTTGATGTAAATCCATGTACATGTCCATGTTGCACCGAAGGAATTCGTTTCCTTTTTCACGCTTTCCTTAATGTACTAATCTTTACATACTGCAATTTTTTAGGCGTCTTGTAGATGTATTTGATTTAAAAAAGAATGATGATAGTGAACAAGTATATCTATTGTTTATTTCTTGCAGTGTTTGATTTATATTTGTGGTTAAATGGTCATATTCTTTGATTCTAGTGTATTAACAAAACAAAAATCAATTTCCCCCCCTTTTTTAGAATTCTGTTTACTCTTAATTCATAGCCTTTTATATTCTGGTAAATATTAAAGTAGGCAATATAAATATTTTTAAGGCTATAAAAATAAAAAAATCACAAATGAAAATCAATCGTTTTTTTATGTTGTCTTTTTTTTGCAAATATCAAAAAGTAAAATAGATAGTTTTGAAGTTAAAAGTTTTGCACAACTACATGAATGGTGTATGACGCTAATTTTTTTTATTCTCGTGCTCAACCTCATTTTCATCAGTCCTCCGTATAAAAAAGGTTTTTTCAAAATTTTCCTATTTAAATAAATTTGAATGGCAACTCCTCTTTTTGTTTTCCTTTTTCGTTGTTCCTGCTGTAATCCTCTAGGGCTGCAAAGACAGTAGCACTTATCTGCTACTGCTGCTGCTGATTGTTTGTGGGGTTATTGTTATGTCTCTCATATATCATACTTTTATTTTATTTTATTTTAGTTTTTTTAATTCTGTTACTTTTGCATTGCAGCTTATAGTATAATTTATGAACATTTCACCTGTATTGATTTTCTGAATTGAGGTAATTCCTTTCTCTTATCACTGTCTCCAATCTGTCTCTGCTATGAGAATGTTAGTGTGGTTTTTTTATTCACATGCCAATCAATCTGCATTAACATTCTTCATCTGTGTATCCGTCATATATCCAAGTCATGAAAGGGTGGTTAATATGAAACTTTATATTTCTCCCATGATACACGATTATATGCTTTTATCTTTGCACCTTTCAGAGGAATGGTCTAATCTAATCTGTCTATTGACATGCCTGTGTAGTTGGGAACTCCCATTACCACGTTTGTGACTCCGTGTTAATGTGGTTTTAGCAAAATTTTTATTTTATCAGAATCCATTGGCTTTGCAGAATGTAATGATCTATTGGTAAAATTATTGATAATATACTAATACCTTTACGTGCAATTGAAACATCCGCGGAGAGCAGGGAATCTGTAAGATAGGTTGAATGTTTTTATTTATATTTTTATACAATATAATTAAATTAAAGTTAGGCCTGCAATTATGGTGGTAATTTCAAAGATTATACTTTTCGGTTTGAAATGGTCCTCAATCTTCGGTTGAGGCCACTAATAGTGTCTACATGTCCCCAATTAAGAACATGGTGGTGGGACCTGACTCGCCATCCCGAGAACCATTTAGGAGTTCATGCTTGATTTCATTTATCCAAGTGAAGTCTTTTTCATTTGATTAATAGTTTCTTTTAAGATTGCCCTTAATTTGAGATTTGAATTCAAATCTGTTTACTTCATGCATACCCTTTCCCCCATTGGAATTGTAAACATGAATACTGTTTAGCTTGTGAAAAGCTCATTCAGGTCAGAAGATACAAGTCTCTGTCGCATTATTATACTTCCTTTATTTCGCTTTGTTTTTTCTACTACCCCTTTCACAACACTTTCTTCTATCCCTCGCGTCTTGGTCATTTAAAATTTGTTTTGTTGTTTTGTTCTATCAACAACCACTTTCTGAGCAAATGCTACCATTTTGAAAAAGTCACTTTGATCCAGAACTTCGAGAAAAAAGACACTATTAGGATGAAAAACTTGCCTTTGTATCACTGTATAAGCCGATTTGCATGTGTATTACTGTGATTTGTCTGAGTTTTGGAACATCATTTGCACAGTATGGGGATAAAAATGACAACTGATTTAGAAATTTATATCAATAAATATGTTTCATTTTAGTTAGAAGATTGCCCTATGTAATGGGTTTTCATATCCATGTTTTAACAGGGTCAAGGATAATTGTTACCAGCAGATATACAATATATTGACTCTTGATGGGAAATTCCTGTTGTGCTTTCTCTGCGTGATTGTTTTGCTCAACAGATCAACATTCTTTTCCTGCTTGGCAGGTTTGTAGTTTTCTGGATATGTAATAAAAATGTAAATAAAAAAATTTGTGTCTTTTTGTAATAGCCATGAACTCGGTGATGTGCAAAATCTATAAGCTTCTAAAAGTTGCTCTAAGGCTACTCTGAAGTTATATATTATAAAGCCTATCCATTTATGCCTTGAAGTTATATTGCCCACAAATTTAGAGCATGTGAAATGGTTTCATAGTATTAGTCCTCAATTTATTAAGTCCAATGGTTTCATAGTATAAGTCATCAATTTATTAAGTCCATTCATAGAGCCTTACATTGTGGTGTAAGTGATAGGGTGACTGACTATTCATCGTGTTCTATTAAACTGCTCAAAATGCAATTGAGAAGGAGTTGTTAGCCGACAAGAAAATTTCCAAGACCAAATTCTCTTTTGTTTAAGTCATAAATAACCTTTCCTTTGTATGTATGTTTCTACCATGCAGTTATGTAGTCATGTTTTATGTGCTTCTTCCACCATATTTAGTCTGTATGTGATTTAGGTGATGTGTGTTTTTATTTTGTCAATGAAACGAGTCTCGTGTAGTTTTGTGAACCCAGAAAATGTTAAAATGTGACATCTTTATGTTTCAGGTGTTGTTGTTATACATTTAAAATTTGAAATGTGCAGATTCTCATGGACAAGTTTTTCAACTGACATGAAATTGGTATAAGTTTAGGAGTGCTCTGCTCAGGTGATCTCTGCTTTCAAGACATTTATTGAGTATTTGAAGAATATTTTTTTTTTTATAGTTAACTCTAATGTTTGTCTACCTGAAAAACCAATATATTTTGTTAAACAATTCAATAGGTGTTTGTAAATGTTAGCATGAAGAAGAAACAAAAAAGCAATAGAACATGAACTAACAAACTGAGAGCTAACTGTATAATAGAAGACATTATAGTAGTTAATAACATTCCAGAGGGCTAGAAACTTGAATGTTTGGTGAGTGAAATACTTTGGTAAATTACATATGTCTTTATGGTTTTGGTAATTGGCAGCATTGCCCTTTTTAAGGTAACAAATGTCTTTTTATTAATTAATTAATTAATTTATTTATTTATGCTTGTTAGACTTTTTCCATCGGTATTGAATTTTTTTGTAATGCTTGGACCAAGATATTTGATAAATGCGTCATAGATTGAGTAATGAAAGTTTGATTATTGTTCATTGTTTATTTATTTATGGTATAAAGGTTTAACTATTAGGATTATCAACTTATTTATCTGTTATATTGCTATAGTGTTGTTAGTGGTGGGTGCTCCGCAATGCATTCATTCATTAACTTGATGCATTGATCATTCTCATCTCCCAAACTTTTTGAAATATGAGCCAAGTTTGTATTCATGGTGTTTTGATTGAAACAACTGTGTTTTGGAACATTGTTTAGTGTAGGGAAATGTAAGTGATGTCTTTTGTTTGAAAACTAAATATAAGAACCATTTCTTTTGGCAAAGACAAGAAGCGAATATGCTTTTGCCAAAATCTAATTTTTCTATGTTTTCCAGAATCCGAATCTGATTGTGTAATGGCCAAAATATTTATAACACCCAATTACATGAGGAATCACTTTTGGTTGTCTAGATGTGATTCTTGGATTCCAAGAAGCAACCCCTAGAAAACCTAGGAGGTTGATGAAATCACTTTTTGAGTGTATTAAATTTACAGGAAGAATCTTTGTTGGTTGTCAATGTAGGCTTCTAGGGTGCCAAGAAGCAATCCCCAAGTTGATGAAATCAGTTTTTGAGTGTATTGTAAAATGATTTGAACTTCTCAGTCTCGCTATGTTATGTCCATATATGATTTCCCTGTTGAGTACTGTCTAGCTTTTAAGTTCTTTTTATATATAGATTCTTACAGCTTTATATTTATGATTATATTCAATTTTCTGTTGGGCAGGTTCTTGATTTGTGAAAGTTATATACATTTCTAGTTGTGCTAGTGTTGCTCTCATTCTAATTGGTAAGTGATTTTAATTACTTTTTCCTTGTGGTTTAATGTAGTCTATTAAGTGGTTACTATTGATGCTGTCTTTGCTCTTTAAAAATGAACTATTATGTAACATTAACAAATAAGATAAATGAGGATAAACATGAGCATGATAAGAATATTACACAATCAACTATGCATGTAACCTGACAATTTTTTTATGCTTGTGCTATCGTTTATAAACTACACCATGTGCTTTGTTTTTCCTTATTCACTATATGGTTAGTAACTTGCAATAAACTATGTGATTTACCTATAAAATATATAATTGATAAATTATATAGACAATGACTATCCTATTTGGTTTATTTTTCTTTCATTGCTATCAAACCATTGCTCTGATTTAATGGCAATGCAAGTGTATGTTGTATTTTTTTTATGATAAATAATGTGTGAATGTGATGCTCTCTTGAATATAACCGTTGAATTTAATTTTTGAAGAGGATACTTCCTCTATTTGGAATTTCATTATAGTTATCTTTTTTTTGGCGCAAATGCAGAGGATGGAATTTGTTCCTTTGAATCGTACTTGGATGTATGATAGGGTTTATCCGCGTAGAGGGGGATTAAAACAATCTTTCTTAGATGGTGTTGAAGAATTTATTACCAAGACAAGTCAGCAAGATACTTATAACAATGGGGGGTTGATTAGATGTCCTTGTGTGAAGTGTGACTGCACCGAATTAAGAATGTAGACGATGTGAGGGTCGACCTGTATAAAGTTGAGTTTAGGCCTAATTACTGGATTTGGACAAATCATGGAGAAGAAATGCCGCAATTTGATTTTGGCATTGACCAGAATTGCACAGGTGGTTCAAGTAGTGGTGCAGAAGCTGGATATGGAGATCATATTGTTTCCATGGAGGAGATGGTGTGTGACGCTCTTATGATGTCCGGGTCGTTTGAGTCCAATAATACAGAAGAGCCTCCTAATGCAGATGCACAAAAATTTTATAATCTCCTAACAGAGGCAAATAAGCCTTTGTGGGAAGGGTCCCCCGACTCGACATTATCGATGTGTGTTCTACTGTTGTCTGCCAAGTCCAATTGGAGCATACCCGAGTTAGGCTTGGATTTCATTGCCAAAATGGTTTTGACCGGGACGCCTTTCAAAGGAGGATTACCCAACAATTATTATGATGCGAAGAGGTTAATGTCCAAGTTAGGATTGGAGTCCAAGAGGATTGACTGTTGCTAGAATGGGTGCATGATCTTTTATGATAATGAATTCGACAAAAATGATGGCGCATTGGTTGAGTGCAGGTTTTGTCACGCACCAAGGTATCGTCAGCGCAACGCAAGTAGAAGTAATCTAAAACCAGTTCCGGTAAAGTCGATGTTCTACTTGTCAATCATTCCTAGATTACAGAGGATGTTTGCATCGATGCAGACTGCAGGAAAAATGACATGGCACCATGAGAATAGGAGGAATGCAGGAGTGTTACGCCATCCTTCTGATGGTGAAGCATGGAAGCACTTTGATCGGGTGCATCCGGATTTTGCCGTTGATCCTCGTAATGTACGACTTGGGTTATGCTCGGATGGCTTTACCCCATATATCCAAGCCTCGGCATCACCTTATTCATGTTGGCCCGTTGTTGTTACCCCTTACAATCTTCCTCCCGAAATGTGTATGTCAAAGCCATATATGTTCTTGACTTGCCTGATTCCGGGTCCATCTAATCCAAAGGCAGGCATTGATGTATACTTGCAACCTTTGATTGATGATTTGAAGAGGTTGTGGAATGGTGTTATGACGTACGATATTTCTCGAAAACAAAATTTTAAAATGAAGGTAGCGTTGATGTGGACAATTAATGACTTCCCTGCGTATGGCATGTTGTCTGGTTGGGGGACGCATGGGAAGCTTGCATGCCCGCATTGTATGGAGCATACAAAGGCATTTACCTTAAAATACGGGGGGGAAGTCGTCCTGGTTTGATTCCCATCACAGGTTCTTACCGAACGATCATCGATTTAGAAGGAATAAGAATGCCTTCAAGAAGGGGGTTGTTGAAATGGATGGACCGCCTCCGAGGTTAACACCAGAACAAATTTGGACTAGAATCAGGGACTTGCCAAAAGTGACTGAAGCTGGGGTTTCCAAATTAGATGGTTACGGGCAGTGGCATAATTGGACAAAGAGGAGTATTTTTTGGGATCTTCCTTATTGGAAAGATAATTTATTGAGGCACAATCTTGATGTAATGCACATTGAAAAAAATTTCTTTGACAACATTTTCAACACTGTGATGAATGTGCATGGCAAGACCAAAGACAACGATAAGGCTAGAATGGACTTACGGTTATGCTTTGCAGAGACCGGATTTGGAGCCGAGACATCGGGATAATGGGAAGATGTACAAGCCAAAGGCCAATTATACCTTGACTATCCAGGAAGCAAGGTTAGTTTGCCAATGGATAAAGGGGGCTCAGGATGCACGATGGTTATTCTTCTAACTTGGAAAGATGTGCTGATGTTATAAAAGGCAAGTTGCATGGGATGAAAAGCCATGATTGTCATGTGTTTATGGAGTGCTTACTTCCTATCGCCTTCAGTTCGTTTCCCCCCCATGTTTTGAATGCCCTTACTGAAATAAGTCAATTCTTCAAGGACTTGTGTTCTACAACTTTAAGGGAAGACGATTTGACCAGGATGGAACAAAACATTCCACTCATTTTGTGCAAGCTGGAGAGAATATTCCCCCCTGGCTTCTTTGATTCAATGGAGCATCTTCCGATTCATCTTGCATATGAAGCCAGACTTGGTGGTCCAGTTCAATATAGGTGGATGTATCCATTTGAAAGGTAATTTAAGTATCACAGTTATTGATCCTCTTTCATTCATATTAGTTAATTAATAATAACCTCGTCATTTTTTAATAGATTCATGGGCGAGTCAAAACGATCGGTGAAAAATAAGGCTAGGGTTGAAGGTTCGATATGTGCGTCTTACTTACACCGTGAGACAATTCATTTCTGCTCTCATTATTTCAAACACATCGTTTTGTCTCCAACAACTAGAAGGAACGAAACGGAAAATGAAAGTGGAAGACTACCTGGAACCTTATCAATTTTTTGTCTTCCCGGTCGTCATTCCGGAAAGGAGTTGACACATTATTTAACGGAGGCAGAGTGGAACTCAGCTCATGTTCATGTATTGATCAATTGCGCCGAGGTTAAACCATATCATGAGTAAGTATGAGCTTATAATTTTTATTCCTTCGATAGCATATGTCAATTTTCATTGATGTTATCCATATATGTTCAGTTCATTCTTGTCTTCTCGTGATGCATCTGCTCGTACTCGTGAAGATTTTCCAAAATGGTTTAAGCAACAAGTATCTCCCCATTTATCATTCTGTTATTCACTATAATGTATGCGGATAAAAACATATATCGTTAAACTTTGTGAATAGGTTTACAATGAGGCACCTACTGTCATTAATCAACATTTACGAAACTTGGCTGACGGTCCTCTGACACAAGTCAAATAATGGCACACATACTTCGTGAATGGGTACAAATTTCATACTCAATCATGGACAGAAGACAAAACAACAATAAATAGTGGTGTTTACGTAAAGGGTGAGCCAGGCGGAGTTGCAGATGACTTTTATGGTGTCATACAGCACATATATGAGTTGTCATATCGTTATTTAGACTACCCTAAGAGAATAGTGTTGTTTTATTGTAATTGGTTCGATCCATCTAGTAGAGGCACTAATTTGAATAAAAAATATAATATTGTGGACATCCAAATGAGTAGAAGATATCATATGTTTGATACGTTTATCATGGCACATAATGTGAGACAAGTATATTACGTTCCTTATCCAGCAACTCAAACAGAAAAACGAGGTTGGTGTGTTGCAATCAAGACAAAACCAAGGGGTCGCATTGAAATAGATGTTTCAGAGTTGGATGAGCCATATCAAACGGATGAAATGTCACATGCAAATGAGGTCATTGAAGTAGAACCAATCTCATGTTTACAAGACACACAAGTTGTAGGGGAAGAAGTGGATACCTCCAGCTTGACATCAAATCAAGTCATTCCGGATGAAGATGTTGAAGAAGCAGAATCAACAGAAGATGAAGAAGATGAAGATGGCTATGAATATGACACTGGCTCAAATTCTGAATAACAATTACTTTATTTATTTTAGTGATGTATTTTGTATTAGGTAGTATTGTCATTGTCATAACTTTTAGTTCATTATGATTAGCATCATTTTCCATTATTTACAAATGTGTGTTTGTGCTTACTTTAAGTTAATTATTATCACCATCATTTTCCATTATTTACAAATGTGTGTTTGTGCTTACTTTAAGTTAATTATTATCACCATCAATTTCCATTATTTGCAAATTTGTGTTTTGGTTACTTTTAATTAATTATTATTAGCATCATTTTTCACTATAGACATGGCTGATGGTAAGGGAAAGGGTAAGGCACCTGTTGGAGGGGCACGTCGTCGTGGTCGACCTCGCTTTGTGACACGGACAGTCGATGACGGATACGTGTCCCTCCCATCTACATCTGTTACACTACGCCCACCGCCCACACCCATGCCTCCACATGATATGGCACCGGCACCCCCACCTGTTGCTCCTACACCATGTCCATCGCCCATACCCGTGCCTACACATGTTCTGACACCTCCCTACCGACCTGTTGCTCCAGTCACTCAATTCATGGACACCTCCATTGGGATCACGATGATGCCCACCCCAAGGATTCCGACTCAGACCCATGCAGACAATTCTAGACAACCAGATGCATCAGGGGTGGATTTACCCATGGACGGTGATCATCAGTCTCATGGTGACGACGAGGAGACTTATGGATATTCCTCGCCTATATCATCAGATGATGAGGAGATCGAGGTTATGTCAGATGGCCGAGTTATTGTTACCCCGACCGGTAAAGGGTAAGAAAGATCTCAAATATTGTTATTTTATTGTTGAGTGCAGATTTTATATGTATGTGTATTGATTGTTCTCATGTTCTATTGATAAGGTTCCTTCCATCGAGAAAATCTGCAGAGGCCGTCACGTATGCAGTTACATCTCAGTTTGATCGGGCCTGGAAGCATTGGAGTGAGCTTGAGGATCAGGATCGGGATCGATTCTTTGCGGCTTTTAAGGTATTTTGTACTTTTGAATTTACTTCCATTTTTTAGTTACTTTTAATGTTTCTTTAGTTTATTATTATCCTAAAAAATATTATATTCTCCTTATGTACAGGAGAAGGCTGCTTGGAGAGTAGAGCATTCCGCTGATGTAGTTTTTCATCAAAAAGCGAGCAAACGCCTTTCCGAGTTGTTGACTAGATATCGGAAAAAGGGACAGCGTCCAAAATGGTGTTTCCCACCCATTTGGGAGGAGCTATGTGCTTACTGGGCTACACCTGAATTTAAGAAAAAATCCGCCCAGGCAAAGCTCAACAGGGCCTCGGAAAAGGGTGGGAGCCCGCACACCTGGCGGCAGAGATCGGAATCGTGGAGCATGCTCGACGCCTTGTAAGTTCCAACATCATATTTTGTTAATTCATTAGATGTCTGGCTATTAAGGTAGTGTAACTTCAAATATGAACAAGTTTTTTTTTTGGTGCAGGCTAGGGAGCTTGGCCGTAGCGTCAAGCCGGTTGAGCTTCATGCCCGAACTCATACTAGGAAGGGTACCGGCGAGTATGTAGATGAGCGTTCTAGACGCACTCAGGTGATTTACATGTCTCTTTGTTGGAAATTATTTTTATTTTATATTTAATAATTATGGTCATTTTGTATGATTATGTGTATCAATTTTAATGACAGGAGGACTATCGTGATAAGTTATCTCGAGTTCGGTCTCGTGCAGCCTCATCTTCCCCTTCTTCCACCACACTTGACCCGAGGTGGAAGCCCAATTGGAGTTGCGGGCATGGGTCGAGGTTCTTTGGCGGTAAGAACAAGGGTCGCATATACGGTATGGGAGACCTAGCCAGTAACTATCGACGCGGGTGCTCCAAAGCATCTTCACTCAGAGAGTTGAGCATCGCCCGAAGACTAGGCCCCTTGATCTCATGAGTCTGCAGAGATGGTCAAGATGCGACAGAAATTGGCAGCTCAGGATGAGATCAATCGGCAGCTGCTTACTCAACAAACACAGATGATGGAGCAGATAGAGATGATGGCAGCTACACAGAGAGAGCTCATGTTGCGTTTAGGAACCAGCACCCCTCGCCCACGATCGCAGAAGAGACCAACACCTTCACAAGACCCCTCACCACGCCCACAGCCACCACCGTCCCCGGCCTGAGGGTCATCACAGACTGTGATGCGAGGATGATCAATCCTTTACAGATTTGTTAATGCGGGGCTATAGATAGGGTTATTAGTTTCTTTGATATTATATTTTATTTTGTATGATGTACGCACTCTGTCAAAACAATTTGCTTTTATTTATGAATTTTATTTATTGTTTAAAATTATTATTCATTTATCATAATATAGTCTAAATTCTAATTAATATACAAAATAACTAATGTTTATATTAATTTTGAATTTTATATTAAATATTAAATAATTAATTAAAAATACTTCATATTTTAAATAATTAATTAATAAAAAATTACTTAATTAAATTATTTAGTTTTATAAAAATGTGTTGCAATTTGCGACGGCTATTCCGTCGCTAATTTACGTTGATTTGCGACGGTTAGGCCGTCGCTAATTTGTATAATTTGCGACGGTTATGCCGTCGCTAATTTCTCATAGCCGTCGCAAATCAACATAAGTTAGCGACGGAATAAGCCGTCACTAATTAGCGACGGTCATTTAAAAAACCGTCAGAAAACTTTTGCGACGACCCAACATGTGACGGATTTATGGCCGTCGCAAATCCGTCAGAAACATGTGTTTTGCGACGGATTTAAGCTTTTTGCGACGGCCTTTGGCCCTCGCTAAATTCATTTTTTCTTGTAGTGTCTACATTAAGTCCAAGTATTATGACTACTCTTAGGTGGCGTTTGGTATCTGGAATCACATTTCCAGGAATAAAGTTTTCCACCTTCATACATGAGAATAAAGTTTTCTCAAGTTTCTAACTATCATTCAGTAATTTTATTCCCAGGAATCTTTTATGGGAATAACTTTTTAAAACTTGTAACTTTTATTCTCATGCCAACATTTCCGAGAATATTTTTGTAAAACTTGTATCAAACGCTATCTTAGATGTGACATTGCACTTAGATTAGAAGGATTTGGAATATTGATGAGTATCTACTTATGATGAGTCTTTACTAAGTTTGTTAAATTTGTTACTCTAAGTATTGCTATAAATGTAACAATCTATCAGATGAATGAAAACAAAAAGAATAAGGTGGTTATTTCCCTCGTATAGGAGTGTTGTGATTTTCTTTCACTGTTTTAGATAGTTTCTCTTAGGTATATTTTTTTATACCTTACACTATGTGGAGAAAGAAAGAAATTAAGGATATACTCTTCCCAACGAATTTCATGTCCTCTAACCAGGATATGTCCGCACCGCACCGTTTTAAAAGGCAGCAACAATTTTGCTGCATGTGGATATTATGTCGGTCGCCTCCTGCACCGCAACGAATATTCATTTCAAAAGTTATCGTCTTATATAACTTTTTATATTTTTTTAATTAATTAATAATTATATTATAAATAAATGAAATTTGAAGTTAATTATACCATTAGTTACGAATGTATTCATTAAACAATCTAATGTACATTAAAGTGCAAATATCTTGCTTGCTTTATCAATGAACCTGGTTAATGATGTAAACACCAAACAATTTAAACAAGTCAAAGAAATATATCCCCACACATTTCGATACGCAATAAAATTAAAAGAAAAATGTTATTTGCATATTAAAATAATTATTTATATTATATTTGTAATTTACTTATAAAATAAAAAATAAACATTATGTGTAGTAATATATGTGTTATTATGTTTTATTAATTGAAAATTTGATATAAGTATGACTTTAGTTTGATTGAACAAATAATTTGATCTCTATGACATCAAATTTGTATTTAATCTCTACCCATGAAAAATTTTGAAAACAATTCCTATATATAAGTCAAGTCATATTCTATTAAGACAACTATAGACATTGAGATTTGATTTACATAACTTAAAATAAAAAAAATCTCAAAAGGACATGTAAATATTTTAGACAAAGTGAGATAGTTCAACTGATTTAAACTAACGGTATAATATAAGTAGTTGAAAGATCTGAAGGTTGAACTCCAAATCAAGAAAAAAACTAATATAACATTATAAAAATTAAAGTAACAGTTACCGACAAAAAATCATAAATATTCAAGTCGATGAAAAAAATATCACAATGTGTGATAAACGACAAGTGTTAAATATGTGTAACTAGATCTAATATACGGATATACCCTTCCTTCGCTATAAGTAAAAAGTAACATGTAACCAACAAAAAAAAAAAAGTAACATTTACCGACAAAAAATTATAAATATTCAAGTCGATGAAAATAATAATAATAATAACACAATGTGTGATAAACTGACAAGTGTTAAATATGTGTAACTGGATCTAATATACGGATATACCCTTCCTTCGCTATAAATAAAAAGTAAAATTTACCGACAAAAACTTATAAATATTCAAGTCGAAGAAGAAAAAAAAGCACAATGTGTGATAAACTGACAAGTGTGAAATATGTGTAACTAGATGATATACCCTTCCTTGGCTATAAATAGAGGACTACCAACCTGTTTGAAATTAAAGTAGCTTTTTGAAGATTAATTGTGGGTAGTAGTGGCGATGGACCGGGCACGATTTGGACTTATCTTCATGTTGCTTGTTCTCATTGCTTCTCGTAAGCCTCTTGTGCATTTATAATTTTTATATGTATATCTATAAACTCATTTTGAAACAGGAATAATATATAGTGATGGATATATATAAACTGTGTGTAATTAATTGCCTAATAATATATATATGCAGAAGAAATGGTGGTAGAAACGGAGGGATTGTTTAGGCGGAAATGTGATTCAGTACTGAGCAACCGGTTTAAAGGGAAGTGCTTTAGCGACCACAACTGCGCCTCGGTTTGCCAGCTTGAAGGTTACACTGGTGGCGATTGCCGTGGTCTCCGTCAACGCTGCTTTTGCACCAAGAGATGTTAATTAATTGCTCCATATATATATATATGGCTATATGCAAATGAAATAAGACCTCTGTGTGTCTCTCTGGCTAGCTACTTTGTTGTAGTTTCACTACTTGCTTCTTCCTTTTAGTTTCTACTTTCTAAGATCAATAAGGAAATAAATTCCCTTAACTACTGCTGTTATATATGAGTCTCTTGGTTGTTTTATGTACATATCTTAGCTTTGTGTTTGCGATGCTTTGAGCGTGTGCCAGTCGTAGCCTTGTAATATATTCTGCTTTCGTTATATTGCCATCAGAATGTAGCGAAACTGCTTCTTTTTTAGATCTTAATTATTTCTAATTGATTATTATCACGAATAACTAGCAAGGCAAATAGAAAATTTGGTTGTAATTAAATAAAATAATGCATCCCAGATCTGTATAACTTTTACTGCACAACTTTGCAAGAAATGTAGGTAGGGTCATGGGGTGCAAGTTTGCAACAAGCTCTGTCCCCCAAAATAAGAAAAAGACATAATATTGTTTTCCATTTATATTTTTGAAATATTTATATATAACAAATACAAATAAATGTGTATAATATCAAATATGATTCAAAATTTGATGGATATTGGGATAACAGTAAACCAGAAGTATATTAGATCCGTTCCTTTATCTACATGTTGTTTCATGAACTACTTGAATTAAAAGCATAATTAATAATATTCGAATTTAATGTTACCTATATCAGATATCCACTGACAAGAGATTGTCAGAACAGTATTATTATTATTATTATCATCAAATTAATTAGCGGTTATCAAAATTTGATGAGCCAATTTGTCATCTATATATAAATTTCATTATTTCAAAAATTTTACTGTGTTATTTGTTTTTTATAAGCTAAAAATTTATTAATTAAGATGATTAACAGTAGCATAAGGAATGCCAAGAGTTAGCCCCAATACAAGGTTCAAGAAATCTACAAAAAATGCAGAATCACACTCGTAATCAACTAAAAAAACAGAACCTTGAAAGGTATATATCCTGCTACACGGACCTTATATGAGAATAAAGCATAAAGAAACATTGATACAACACTTTAGCAGAAAACCAAATCCCAATTAGCCGTACGTCCACGAAATCTGCATCAGGTAAGTAGGTATTGGAGTCCTGCTATTGAATTTCAGCTGTAGTAGTGCTGAGATCATAACATTCAAACAGCAGGGGCGTGCACCAAAATGTAAGAAAGTGACATACTTGTGTTGTGTGTGATTTTGAATGAAAATGATTTTATAAAATTGATTTGATTAGATTTGAGTTTGAAGTGAAGTGAATTATGTTTGGATGTTTTTATTTTGAAAGTAAGTTTGATGTAAAATTTAGTGTAAATTCTTCAACTCATTGCAAAAATTATTTTTTGTAGCTTCTAGTCAAAATCACTTATGAAGATAGAAACAATTTTACCTGACAGTAATTCAACATCTCATTTTTACTAAAATCACGTTTAAAATGGGACAAAATCAATTTTGAAGGTTTCCAACATGAAACTACACTCACACGTAGACTCCTTGTATATTGTTCGAGTCCCACATTATATAATGATATGATTTGAATATTGGTTATAAGTGGGGTAATCATCACCCCTTGAGCTCATTTTTGAGGTTGAGTACATGCAAATCTAAATTTTAAGATAGTATCAAAGTCTTTTCTATGTTTGTTGAGCCGTCTACTGATGTTCAGTCCTACTAATTTCACGCTTATCTCGGGTTCTTCATTGTTGAAAATGTGATCAATTTGAAAGGATCTGTAATGTTTTGTGATGGTATTGATGAGACTCCATATAATTAATTTCTTATTTCCTAACTTTAGGCGTGGATTTATACATGCAGGTAGTTGAGTATTTAACACAATCAAATGATTAAGGGTTGTTTTTTTTCTTCTTTGTTGGTAAAGCTAGTAGGCAAAAAGAAAGAATAGAATTACACGGTACACCCGTAAGAATTCTACACTAGTGGCATCCGCTGGAAGCATAACCTCAACACTTGAAGGGGGAAGCCTCCAGGCTGAAAAAGCAGCACCTCCTTAGAGCTAAAATGTCTGCACAGCCATTGCCCTCAGCTCAGGCCCCTCTCTGAGGATGTGATGAAGTTTAACATCCCATTGTCTATTGAGAAGACATTTAATATCATGAATAATACTGACATAAAGATGAAACTTGTTATTCCTGTAACACCCTCTTTGGGCATTACTTAGTAAACACGTGCGGAAATAAAATTAAAAAGATAATTTGTTGGTTGCTTTCGGAAAATAATTTATATAAGTACGTAAGCGTCTGAAATTGGGTATAAAAAAAATGTCACGACTCCAAACCTAAGCCTTGATCGACACACATGCTTACTATCCTAGCCTGGCAAGCCTATTTAATTTAAAGATATACTTGAATAAAAATTAGTATTTTTACGAAAATTTTGACAGAATCTCCTCTGTAATTCGGACATCCCAGGTAAAAGAACACCTGCTAAAATAATTACATTTTCATTCCAGAATTCCAGTTACACCAAATACAACCAGGCAGCAATATACTAAAATAGTTACATCAATAAGTTATATATGACCAAAAGGAAAAACTTAGGTTTTCATTCAAAAAAGATACTCTTCGAGCCATAAACATTCCATTTTAAAATAAAGTTTGAGTCATACCCATACATACTATCAAAATCTAAGTCTCAAACCATAAGCTGGTCATTCTAAAAGTTATTCCTAAGGAAAACTCACGTGATCATCCCACAATCAATCACTTCATCAAACAACCAGATCTAAGTCTCTGAGTGACTTAGGAAGATTCATATGCACCATCTGTACTAAAGTACCCAGGGTACTATAGCGAACCAGAAGAAACCTGATATATCTGTAAGGGTGAGATATCGACAAATGGATATATCACACAACAACAATAGACACGATACATACATCACCTCAGCACATGAACATTTAATTATTATACAGAGATAAAATGACAAGTGTCATATCAGTGGGTCTCATGCCCGAATCAATCAGTTTTATAAAGAGAATGCATGACACTTCAATCATCAGGCTCTAAACTTAATCTCATGAGATACCAACACCGTTTTATCATTAAGAAAGAAAGAGCTGATCAGGCTCATACGCCCCGTTTGGCAAGTTGTCTCCGTCACCTCATGCGCCCGGATCAACATCATCACGAATCCCTTATAACGGCCATTCGGATGTATACCTCATCGAATACCACATGTTAAGCGGGTATTCGGATAACTCAAGCACGTCTGCTAAGGGGAAATGCATATGAATAAAAGGCTTTTCGTTATCGAGACTTTTCTTTGTGTTTACTCTTTTCCATTGTCGAAGCCCAAAGCTATCGACTATTCACAATTTTCATTACTTGAAAATCAATAACACAGGACATGCAGTCCGAGTGCTCAATCACAACACCTTAGACCGATGCCGCAGTCCGAGATTGTGGTCGTAGAAACAATTATAATTTTATCCATGTTTTATTTCAACATGATAAGGACTCCTAGCCCATAACAACGTAATTAGGACACACAGTCCTCAATTCCAAAATCAGGACTCCTAGCCCATAATATCACAATTGGGACCCTTGGTCCATAATTCTTGACACGGATCCCAGATCACGTGCATACAACTGAATACTAGAGGTGACGTCTCGCGAACTAGTATTCTCTTTCACATGTGCTTACTTTTCGCTCAGTGAAAATCAAAAACCAAAACAAAACCTCGGTCACTTATCCAAGTAACCGGAACGTTTCTAAATCATTTAGGAGAAAATCTTTTCCTTTACAAAGTCTTTTACAAAACATTTGGAAATTCGTTTGCTTTTGAAATCCTTGATGGAATAAAGTCAAATAATTTCAAAGGGCCTTTCCTTCATAAAACACACCGTTCGAAAAGGTTTTCTCTCGTACAAAACTTTTCATCATAAAAATGTAGTTTCCTTCAACTCAAAATCACTTCAACATTTTTCTAAAAACCAAGATCTTATTCTTCTGAAGTAAGTACTTTAAACAAGGAACTTTTATGAGTGAACCCAAAACTCTCAAAGTTCTATTCAAGACTTATTAAGGCTTTTAATCCTTATAATCATTGGGCATTGACTCAAGTCCGGCTTCGCAAACTTCAATCAACAGTAATATCTTCACAACAATAATAATATTACAGTTAATGACAATTCATCACATATATATAATTCATAACACTTTAAAGCAAGTAACGTTCAACTTCAAGTAATAATCACAATAGTTCAAGTAAACAAGTCATTCAAGTATTTGCTCAATATCACCATAATATTCACAACACTCAACTAAATACATACACACATGCACATGGTCATTGAATATCCCTAGGCAAACTCCCCTTACCTTTGAAGACAAGTAAAGGATCCTTGTCTTAATGCTCACGTTAGTTCCAAGAGTGCAAACTCTCTTGTAGACAAGGGATGATCATTTCATTGGTGCCTCAACAGTTAGCTTCCTTCTGAGTGAAGCAGCACAAAGCTAAACTCCAACTCGACGTTCCAGTTTCCTCTAGACAGCTCTGGTCAACTCCCAAAACATGTTAAACATGCTTCCCCAAGAAAACACAGCCGCTCTAACATCCCAGAGAGGGAGTCCAAGCGTTTTCAACAACCAGAAAATTCAAACAACTAACTACTCATCATCAAACGCTCACTCTAAGTTGATTTAAATACTTAATTTCTCAAAACAGGGTCACATTCAACAGAAATCAGATTTGGGCAAAATAGTGCACATCACCACAAATTGGGGAAAATGAGATTTTATCATAAGATTACAAAATCAGTTTGGTATACATAAATTGACAGTCCCAATTATATAACAACATAGTTAATTTCACAAAACATAACCAATTTCAAATAAAAATCAGATTGGGGCTTTATGGTTCAAATCATAATTTGGGGGAAAAGCAATCTACTTAAATAATGGTGAAATTGATTTAGGGAAACACTAATTTACAGTCCCAATTACACAGAACAAGGTTCAATTTCAAAATTACAATCTAATTTCAAAAGGCTAGAGTTAGGGTTTCAAAATCAATTTGGGGAAAACTCATTCTAACCAGAGAATAATGAAATCAACATATGAAAATGCTAAATTACAGTCCCAATTGCATAACATTAAAGTTAATTTTACATTTGAAGTCTGAAATCAAAATGCTAGGGTTTGAGGAATTGGGATTTTTGAAATGAAACACTGGGTGGATTTTCACTTACCCAACAAAGAAGAAGAATAGATGGTGGTTACTAGGAGGTCCGGCACGGCGACAGTTACTGAGGACGGCATCAGCAACATTCCAGAAGCAACCATGGAGGAAATGACTTGGCAACAGCGTACCAACCTGACATAAAGCGAGGTCGTCGTCCTCTCCCTACCTAGCGCGGCCGAACGGCGTCCGGACGACGGGTTGCAGGCGACCCTCGCAGCGGAGATGATGATGCACAGTGACGGAACGAACCAAACGAGTTGGGAGAGAGCTAGGTCGCGTGGTCTTCTCCATATCGAGCGGCCACTAGTGCAATAAGTTCTTTTTACGTCAGTTAAAATTGATTTTATACGTTAGAATATTGTCTGACGAAAATACAGCTGACGTTAATAGTTAATATTTTAACGTCAGTTGTGGTAAAGAACTGACGTTAAATATAAAACTATTAACGTCAATTCTTTAACACAACTGACGTTAATTTTGTTAAAATTAAACAACTGACGTTAAACATAAAACTATTAACGTCAGTTCTTTAACACAACGGACGTTAATTGTATTAAAACTAACGTCAGTTGTGATAAAGAACTGATGTTAAAGGTTTTAATTTTAACGTCGGTTTTTTATTGCAACCGACGTTAATAGTGTACTGTATATTTTATAAAATACTATTAACGTCAGTTGTTTGATAAAACTAACGTTAATAGATTTTTTTTAAAATTCAGTTTTAAAATATCACTCCCCTCAGCTATCCCTGCATTCAGTAAATATCCCAGTAACACAGAATATCACACACATTACAGAATTGCAAACACTACCCTTAAATTTCAATATTAACAAAAAGAAAAGAAATATACAAAGGAACAATAGGGGGACTTAAAACCAAAACCCATGTATAGGAAAAACATAACTATCTACAAGTATATATATATAAATTTTAGTCTCTAATGTCTAAAAACAAAACTACCAATCTAAGGATATATATATATACATGTTATTAATTAGTTTCTAATGTCTAACAAAAAAACTATTCATCTAAGAATTGCGGAGGTAACTTGTCAGTTCCTTTTTCAGCCGCATACTTGAATAAGAATTCAGCGAAGCGCATCCTCAAGTCTCTAAACTCATCTTCTTGAAGAGGCGATTGGTCGTTAAATGCCTACACACATTCAAATAATAACAATAACATTAACGCAAGTCATCTTCAAAACTATAATATATAATTTAACAAGTTGTTTAAATATTACCTTATTCCATCCAGTCGTAATAGATGCGGAGACTATGTTCAGCATATGAAGCATCACATAATAGTCGCACGACCGCCCGTCAGGTTGAAATCGAGACTACAAACAAAATTAATTTCAATGTCAGTTGAATATACATATAAATTAGTAATTATAATATTAATTATTTGATAAATAAACTACCAAACCTTGAGGATGGTCCATTCAGGATTTGCTTTAGCCTTAGAAGTCCTACTTCTTAGTTGGCGTAACTTATGCTACTCGCCTTGATGCTATCATAAACAAATAATCATGTCAATTAACAAATTCATATATCATGTGTGTAATAAACTAAAAACAACTGATATTAAAACTTAAATTAAATTTAAGATTAGTTACTTACTTATTTACAGCTTCCACCACCTCCTGTGGCGGCTTTTGGTGGAGAGAGCATAAGAATATGACAGTATGCCTAGACGGGTGAAGTACGAACAACTGCCAATGGTTTTTCATACAGTAGGGAGCCATATATAATTCTTTCTGATTGTCTCCCAACAAGTTCCCTATGTATTTACTAAATGCATCGCCAGTAAAGAATTCAGGCACAAGGATTGACAGATCTAAGAAGCCGTAAACTGATGCAACGCCCTTATCAAGCTGAAGACGATGGAGATACCTAAGATATGAAAAGGTGTGGATGCTAATTACATAATATATATTGAAATTAAAATAAATCATTAAATGGAAAAATACCAAAAATAAATAAGTTATAAAATTAAAATTAACTTACGTGCACCAGAGACTCAAAACCGTGCTGACCATCCAGACGTTATTTCTGCAGGCATTCCCGAGATCTTCACCACAAAAGGAAAATATCCTCCGTTGATTTGGGCGTGCCACCCATCCATCGTGCTCCAATGGACATTCAAAAATATCAAACGCATAATCCTCACCAAGTGAGAACAAACGAGTGACAGGTGACAGCGACATCGACGTCGACTTGGCCTTCAATTTAGGAAAAATAAAATAGATAAGTTGTTGATAATTAAAAAAAATACAAGTAATTATTTGACTAATTTGGACATTAATAATGAATACATACATTTGTTAACATTTCGAGCTCACGTCGTTTGAAGTCCAACTCAAGCTCACGCCTTTTCATTTCCAACTCAAGCTCATGGCGTTGGACTTTCAACTCCAGCTCTCTAGCTGCCAACTCATCGTCCTCCACATGTGCCCTACTATAAATCTCTTTTGTGCTCACATGTGAAGGGTTGGCATGCCCTGCGGTGTCCTAGAATGAACCGACGGAGGAAAGCTCTCTGGCAAGCTCCTGCTTGAATTCTAGGTTGGATATCAAGCTTTGCATCAGATGTGTTGTAATAGCAGGGTTGGAGATGAGGTGCTGAGTAATGTCATCCAAAATTGATGCTTCATCGACCACCCGCTTTCGTGAAGCAGACTTGCCATAATATTCTTTGATGGTCACATTCCCAGGAACACCGATAACCCGACCAGGATGGTCTTTCTTGCCTAGAGCAGTCATCAAGACGTCCCGCCGTCCAGAAGGGACGAATGATCCCTGGGAGGATTGTGCTTCTAGATCCACCTACAATGAAAAAATGAAAAAACGTGCAAGTGAAAAGTGTTAAAAATATATATAAAAATATCAATTGAAATCAAGTTAATTATTTACTTATAATCTTATCTGCCACTTCGCGAGTGGCATCAACTTTAAAAGATCCTGTCTTTGTCATGCGGCCGGCTAACCAGACATCCTCGCGGTCGACGTCTGACGGAGGACTTAATGGTGTGCCCTCAGGCACCTCTCCTCTTTGAACCCTAGCAGAGTGCTCTTCCTACTTCACCCTCAACCTATCCGCCATCATCTCCTCGATCTGAGTCTGGTACCCACCCTGAGACATGGTGTGGCGGTGGACGTTCTTCGCCTAATTCTGCCGACCCTTATCTGCCTTAGCCTATTCAAACAAAACACATAATTAAATACAGTTAAATGATCTATAAGAAGCATAAAAAATTAACTTAATCAACCAACCTGAAATTCTCCATCCTGTCGATTCCTAGCAAACATATCCCAAGTATCCTGATCAATCCAGGGATAATCCGAGAACATTTTATCAAGCCGCTTCTTCCCAGATACATAGTACCTGGTAAGATCATGCTTGAACCCATTCCAACGCTTTGATGCCATTTTCATACATTTATGACGACGATCCTCGTCATTTGGCACAGTCCAAGCTACCTACACATTAAATACATAACAACTGGAAGGATTATAACTCGTATAATTATCTAATAATGTAAATCAAACGAATGTAAAGGTAAAATACCGTGTTAGCCTCCCAAATATGATCCTTAACGTTCTGTGGAACGTCATTCCAGTGGTTGTAGTTGATGCTTACGTGCTGCTTCGCTTGTAGAAACACCCACTTATTAAATTATTTAGCACGGGGTCCCTGGGCATTTAGATTAGCATCGAAGGACACCTCAAGCTTCTGTCTGCTCTGCCTGTCCTTCTCTAGTTTCTTCAACGTCGTGGCTCCTCTACCCCGTTTCCTATGAGCCTGTGATATCTGTATGGACAAAAAAAAAAGATAAAATAGAGGGTTGTAACATTATAAACTTACATTAAAAAGAAGGACTAAAGATAGTATATAACATGTAAACTTACACTAGAATCAGTCGTAGGCGCGATTAGGTCCTGCGTAGGCCCCACAGTGTCCTCCCGTGCATGTAGGCTATCCGACTGATCCATATGTATGCCTGTTCAGAAACAATATATATTTATTAACATAGGTTATAACTCAAAATAAATACAGAAGTATAAATAAAAATAAATTTATACTAAGTTTAAACTACCTATATCAATATCCCTTTGTGATGATCATCACGAGTGGCATGTACATCGTCCACCTGTGTCTCCTCGATTATAGTAGGCATGTTTGTTGAAAAAGAAGGAGTCTCGGGAATATCAAGATTTGAATCTTGATTTTCATCACTACCATTATACATGCTTTTTCCTTGGAGAACCACGAACAACCTTTTGTTAGAAGGATCAGTGATGTAGAACACTTGTTTTGCTTGGGAAACCATTATGAAAGGCTCATTTATATGACCTAACTTGTTGAGGTCTACCAATGTGAACCCCAATTCGTCGGTTTGTACACCACCGTTACTATCAACCCACTTACATTTAAAAACCGATACCGTAAGCTTAGTGTAATCGAGCACCCAAATATCTTCAATATATCCAAAGTAAGGTCTCGGTGCTTTAACGGGTTTAGTGTCCTTTGCACTAGAGAAGTGCATTGCTTCGGCCACGATCATAACCCCACTATTTTGCATGGTACTCTTGTTATCTTGTTCCTTTGTATAAAAGGAAAAGTTATTTATGTCGTATCCGCTCCAACATATGACGTTGAAGCTAGGCCCACGTGTTAGCCATCTTACGTCATCAAAAGCAGTACTACCATCCTTAAGCATTTCTTCCTCGAACCATGGTAAGAAAGTCTTGTTATGCTTGTTCAACAACCACCTTTTGCTCATTCGAGGGTTTTCTTGATTGACTTTTCTTTTATGTTCAAATAAGAAAGACTGAACACAATCGATGTTGTTCAATACATACAAATGTGCTTGAAGCACTTCCTCCCGACCCTTGCTATTAATTCTTAAGCCATGTGTACCCTTACCTTGACATCTGATCTCATCATGCCGAGTCTTAGGAACCCCTATAGGATCCGTGTTATGAAGGTAGTCCGAACAAAACTCAATAGCTTCTTCTGCAACATACCTTTGAACAATAGATGCTTCCGGACGATGAGGATTCTTCACGTACCCTTTCAAGATCTTCATGTAGCGCTTAACTGGGTACATCCATCTCAGAAAAATCGGCCCACATAATCTAATCTCCCTCACCAAATGAACAATTAAGTGAACCATTATGTCGAAAAAGGAAGGAGGAAAATACATCTCCAATTGGCACAAGATTGTAGCAGCCTCAACTTCCAAGTCATCCAACATACGGGGGTCAACGACTTTGCTACATATAGAATTGAAGAATGAGCACAACCGAGTAATGGCATGTCTCACATTTTTTGGAGCAATACCACGAATAGCAACGGGAAGAAGTTGTTGCATCAAGATGTGACAATCATGAGACTTTAAGCCAACCAATTTAAGATCACTAGAGACAAGCCTCTTCATATTTGAAGAGTAACCATGTGGAACTTTGATGTCCTGAAGACACCCGTAGAAACTTTGTCTCTCTTTTTTTGACATAGTATGACATGCTGGCGGCAAATAAGTCCGCTTACCATCCTCAACAACTGGAGCTAACTACTCTCGTATAACCATAGCAACGAGGTCGAGACGAGCATTGACACCATCCTTTGTCTTGCCTTGAATGTTGAGAAGCGTCCCGATCACACTATCACACACATTTTTCTCCACATGCATCACATCAATGCAATGTCTGACATCAAGCTTGCGCCAGTATGGAAGATCAAAGAATATCGACCTCTTTTTCCATATGTTTTTCTCAGCAGCCGGAGCTTTTCTGTCTCTTGGCATCCATTAAAAGCTTTTTTCATCTTACGATATGGGTGATCACGTCTAAGAAATCTCCGATGCCCAAGGTAAACCGTCTTCTTTCCATGATGCAACTGAGTGTAGCATGTGTCTTCTTCACATATAAGGCATGCTTTATGCCCCTTGACACTGTACCCAGACAAGTTACCGTATGTTGGAAAGTCGTTGATGGTGCAAAATAACATGGCACGAAGCTTGAAAGTCTCATGAGAATACCCATCAACTACATCAACACCTTCCACCCACAGCGTTTTCAAGTCTTCAATCAAGGGACTTAGATAAACATCTAAGTCATTTTCCGGTTGCTTTGGGCCCGAAATCATCATAGACAACATCATGTATTTGCGCTTCATGCACAACCAAGGGGGCAGTTTGTAAATTATCAACAGAACAGGCCATGAACTATGAATACTACTCATGTTACCATAAGGATTCATTCCATCCGTAGCAAGTCCAAGCCTTAGGCTTCTTGGCTCATCGGCGAAATCCGGAAACATAGTATCAATATTCTTCCATTGCGTAGAATCAGCAGGATGATGAACCTTTCCATCACGTTTCCTCTCATCATTATGCCATCTAAGATTCTTCGCATCTTTCGCATTGGCAAACAATCGCTTGAACCTTGAAATTATTGGAAGATACCACAACACCTTCACAGGAGGACCCTTTTTTCTCACATCATCAAGATCATCATCATCATCACCACCCTTCACTTTGTATCGTGATATCCCACATTTGGGGTAATCGTGATTGTCTTCATGAACACCGGTGTACAATATGCAATCATTGGGGCATGCGTGTATCTTCTTATACTCCATACCCATCGGACACAATACCTTCCTGGCCTCATAATTACGGTCAGGCAATGTGTTGTCCTCCGGAAGCAAGTCTTTCAACACTTCAAGCAATTCCGTGAAGCTTTTATCGATCCAACCATTTCTCGCCTTCACACAAACCAATTTTAGCACCGCCGACAACCGTGTATGAGTAGTACACCCTGGATATAAAGGCTTATCTGCATCACCGCACAACCTATCATACACATGAGCTCGATGAAAAGATTCTTGTCCAATATCACGGATCATGTCCTCTACTCGATCATCCTCCATATCTACGTCAACGTCCTCACTTTGGGAGACACTTGCCGTACTACTCAACAACACATCACCATGCCATATCCATCTTGTATAACTCAAGCAAATCCCTTCACAAATTAAATGAGTACGTATATCCTTCACCGTACATTTCCTCGTATTCAAACACTTGAAACAAGGACAACAGAACATTCCATTACTATTAGGAACATTCCTTTGAGCAAATTCTATAAATTCTCCCACCCCCTTCAAATACTCAACACTGGTGCGCTTACAAACCATCCAACTACGATCCATAACTAGATAGGTTCTGTAGATATACAAAACATATATCCAATATAAGGACAATACGGGAGATTGAAAACTAGTTTTTGAAGATTGCCAAGCACTGGTCACAGCCTGGCAGTGATGTCCATCACGGCCGTAACGTGCCAACTGAACCAGACCCTCAAAGGCAGAACTGATCACGGCCTAGCCGTGATGAGCATCACGGCCATGACAGACCAACCAGCAGAGCAACATACACTCAAAACCAAAAATAAAAAAATGTGCCCTAAAGACTCACCAGAAATAGGTGCTCGCGTGGTGGTGGGGAGGGGAGCTCGAGTGGTGGCCAACGTTCGATGTGGTTACTGAGAGCAGAGGGACAAGGAGAGTTAGTGCGCGGGAAGGGGAAAGAGAGATGTCAAGTTATTGCAAAGAATGAGCGGGAAAGACAGAGTGAGTGTAACACCCGGGTGCCGACGAGGGCGGGGAGTGATCGTCAGTGCAAGAAGGCACGGACAAGGAGCGGCTCCTGGCAAGGCTTCTAGGCGGAGGGACGCATGAATGAACCGATTACACACCCGAATGAGAGGGATCCTGAGACTGTGTAGGTATGGGACTATACATTTGAGGATGGCTTATATGAATTGATTGGTACTACCTATACCAATAAAATGCATATTCTTTTCGGTAGCCCATCACTTAAGAACTCCACAGTTAAGCGAGCTTGACTTGGAGCAATTCTGGGATGAGTGACCTCTTGGGAAGTTTTCCCGGGAAGCGTGTGAGTGAGGACAAAGCACGCTGAAAAGACCCGTGTTGGTTTGTGGGGACAGTCGTCAATCCATAAAGCAGTCAGGGATGTTACAAATAAATGTAACGCCCTTCATTACATTAGTAACCCAAATTAATTTTCTAGTAAAACCTTTAAAAATATTTAAATTAAATAATCTAATCATAAAATTTTTCACAAAAATCACTTATGAAAGTATCTCGTATATTCAAAATAAATTAATAAAGTATTAGTGCTAAATAAAACATTATATCCAAATAAAATAAAGCCTCAAATTTTTTTTTAATAAAATCCACATTATTCTTTTACAATTGTTTTTGTCTCAAAACACGGACGTCTAATAAACCCAAAAGAACAAATAAATAAACTATAACTAATATCTTCAAGACTCTCTCAAAACATTGTATCATCCATCTCATCACCTGCAAACTCTGAAAGACAACACCACTAATGAGATTTTTAATCCCAGTAAGTAAACACAGTTCTAAAAGGTTTTCGAAAAGATGTTGCTTTCAGCCGGTGCGGTAACCGGAAAAACAGCCATGGTAATCCACCATTTCCGAAATAATATATCTCAAAATAATTTATATAAATTAAGGATAATCAATACAATCTTACATAATTCATGCACAAGTAATAACTTCATCAATAGATATATTCCATCACTAAAGCACGTATAACATAAATAAAATCATAGAAAGGACATCTCCCGTGTCCAAATAATCTCAATTTATCATCCAAGTCTCTTTTATTTGATTACCCAGTTTTAGTCTATGAACTCATGACAAATGCAATGGCATCCACTGCCTTCCCCTTCCTAGAAGGAGGTATCTATAATGGGTCTTCCCCTTCCCAAAAGGAGGTATCTGTCTTCCCCTCCAACGAGGAGGTATCTGTCTTCTCCTCTAACGATGAGGTATCTATCATCCCCTTCCCTGAAGGAGGTATCTGTCTTCCCCTCTAACGAAGAGGTATCTGTCTTCCCCTTCCCTGAAGGAGGTATCTGTCTTCCCCTCTAACAAGGAGGTATCTTTCATCCCCTCTAACGAGGAAATCATTCCTCTAACGAGGAAGTATCCATCATCCGATATATCTTAACAATCACAAAAATTATAATTCAGGATCATATTTTGGGCATATATCATAACCCCAGGTCATGATATATGACCTCATATGTCAATCTCAATGATATAGCATCATGACAAGTCAACACTATAACATCACAAAATCAATTAATAATCAATATATATATATATATATATTACACACCAATTAGTGAATTCCACGTTACAAAGCCTTTTGTTCAATTTCAAAATAAATCACAGCCATGAAATTTTATTTTTAAGCTGTACGTACATATATATATATACCAAAGAAAGGCTTCATACCAATTCTCGCTTCAGTAGGTTCAATAACGTAAGTTTGTGAATGTCTAGGGAACAAAGATTTTCACAACAAACAATATTATACATGAGCAAACAAATTCAGTCATTTAGATGCTATACCCAGTAAATTTAAAATTCAAAAGCCTAGAAGACTGCTAATCCCAAATTCTTCATATTAATAACACAATAAAAATTACATCCTTCAAGAAATCATTCCAATCTAACATTTAATCACATAATTTAAAATATTGAACATTTAATCATTGGAAACTCCCTAAATTCATAATTTGGTTTCAAAGCCCCAAATTTATTGTACCATGGAAGGGTGAACAAAGATGTTTTTACTCACCTCTTGAAGACCACCAAAACGTTATGTGTGCTCCTACGATAAATCTTAACGTCTTAGGAACGATCTCTTCCCCAGTCTCTTCTTAGACCCATCTTCCCATCAAAGATATTCTCTCAAGGTATAGAACCTCCCTCAACAGCCCTCATAGTGTTTTTGAGTTTTTAGGGTTTTCTCAAGTATTAATTTGATGTAATTATCTAATTAGAAGTCCTGAAATTTGAATTTAAAGACCCAATATATTATTTCTTTTTATTTATTTATTTATTATTAGATAAGACTAACACCATCAAATAAAATTGAAAAAGATAGTCTAACTATATAATATCCAAAATGTTATTATCAAACTATTTCGGAAAGTATATCAATTTGTTTAAGAAAATATCATGTTGCTATAAATATATTAAAAACTATAAATCCAAACTATAAATATATTATATAATAAATATTTTATCTAAAATATACATATAACATTATATCTTATATATATAAATATATATAACTTAATCTAATGATAACATACATAATTGTAATAAATAAAGGATATTAATGATAAAGGATATTAACGATAACAAAAGATAATTTCTTTTTATTTAACCATATCTACATAAATTAATTACTGATTTGTAATCATATAACTATTTTTTTTTTGACAAAGTAATCATATAATAATAAACTATAAATATAATAATTTTAATAAATCAATTCCTATTAAATTATCTAGTAACCAATTTTTGGGATATTACATTTCTCCCCTCCTTAAGAAATTTCGTCCTCGAAATTCTTTTACACCTAATCTAGATAAAAAAAAAAAGTAATGTGTGACATACCCGACTGGTGACCTATACCCAAACCACACTAGGATCTATCTAGCGCAATCTCTAAGGTAACATGGACTTAAACAAGTATGCACAAGAACAAACACATAATTAACTAGTCACAAGATTTAACACCAAAAGCTTAGAGGTTAATTGTGTACCTGGTGCATCTTTGTTACCCTTAGCTTAATGATGATCCTACCATTATGTTCTCTCTTAAAATGTTCTCTTAAGACTCTCCTCCTTAGGGACAACGGTCATATTCTTAATAACACTAGCCTACCAACAGATAATAAGTAATTCCCTTGACCCGAAGATTGAAACTCTTGATCTAAAATTTGCATCTCTTAAACAGTTTCTAAAATAAATTATCACCAATATTAACTCATCTCATTCCAAGTCTAAAGCAACAAGAAACACATTCGGTTCATATTCCTCTACTCACCTAATTGTCCCTTAAGTTCACTTAGCTCTAGAGATACTATTGTCAAAACACCATTCACCTCTATTTTAACCAACAATAAGAATATGCATCCTTATGCTCCTCAACCAAGTATTTAAGACAAAGTGTAGTAATTACGTTACGACTAAACACAGGAGAATTTACTACGTATTTTTTCTTCTTCTTCTTTATAAACCAAATGCACAAAATATCTCACATACATATGGAATTAATTATTTACTTAATAGAAAATTACAATAGTCCATGATTGATTTACATATACTGTAGAGATATGAATTATGATCATCAAAATAATATTTTCAGCACAACAAACAATCTCAGGTAAGTTCAATCAAAATCAATAATTAATCTAAATCAATAACATAGAACAAGTTTTGTACACCAAAGAACAATTTAAACAGGAAGTGGAGGTAAACAACACACACACACAAAAAAAAAGCAATCAAGCACCAATCAACTCCAAAGTTTATCACACAACAAATTTAAAAAAAAAAACTTTTTCTCATTAATAAAACTCATACCCTTGACTATTAGTCGCCATAAAACTGTACATCACCAATCAAATATTGGGTTGGCCAAGCCCAACATCTAAAAGAATAACATGCAGTATTTATAACTCTAACAACAGTCCTATGCACCCAAGTTTTGATTTTAGAAAAAGTACCATTAACACAGTTCGATTTAGAATCGAACTGCTCTGATACCATAAATGTAACGCCCTTCGTTACATTAGTAACCCAAATTAATTTTCTAGTAAAACCTTTAAAAATATTTAAATTAAATAATCTAATCATAAAATTTTTCACAAAAATCACTTATGAAAGTATCTCGTATATTCAAAATAAATGAATAATGTATTAGTGCTAAATAAAAATTATATCCAAATAAAATAAAGCCTAAAAAAAATAAAAAAATAAAATCCACATAATTCTTTTACAATTGTTTTTGTCTCAAAACACGGACATCTAATAAACCCAAAAGAACAAATAAATAAACTATAGCTAATATCTTCAAGACTCTCTCAAAACACTGTATCATCCATCTCATCACCTGCAAACTTTAAAAGACAACGTCACTAATGAGATTTTTAATCCCAGTAAGTAAACATAGTTTTAAAAGGTTTTTGAAAAGATGTTGCTTTCAGCCGGTGCGGTAAACGGAAAAACAACCATGGTAATCCGCCATTTCCAAAATAATATATCTCAAAATAATTTATATAAATTAAGGATAATCAATACAATCTCACAAAATTCATGCATAAGTCATAACTTCATCAATAGATATATTCCATCACTAAAGTACGTATAACATAAATAAAACCATACAAAGGACATCTCTCATGTCCAAATAATCTCAATTTATCATCCAAGTCTCTTTTATTTGATTACCCAGTTTTAGTCTATGAACTCATGACAAATGCAATGGCATCCACTGCCTTCCCCTTCCCAGAAGGAGGTATCTATAATGGGTCTTCCCCTTCCCAGAAGGAGGTATCTGTCTTCCCCTCCAACGAGGAGGTATCTGTCTTCTCCTCTAATGAGGAGGTATCTATCATCCCCTTCCCTGAAGGAGGTATCTGTCTTCCCCTCTAACGAGGAGGTATCTGTCTTCCCCTCTAACGTGGAGGTATCTGTCTTCCTCTCTAACGAGGAGGTATCAATCATCCCCTTCCCTGAAGGAGGTATCTGTCTTCCCCTCTAACAAGGAGGTATCTTTCATCCCCTCTAACGAGGAAATCATTCCTCTAACGAGGAGGTATCCATCATCCCATATATCTTAACAATCACAAAAATCATAATTCAGGATCATATTTTGGGCATATATCATAACCCCAGGTCATGATATATGACCTCATATGTCAATCTCAATGATATAGCATCATGACAAGACAACACTCTAACATCACAAAATCAATTAATAATCAATATATATATATATATATATATACATATAAATATATTACACACCAATTCGTGAATTCCACGTTACAAAGCCTTTTGTTCAATTTCAAAATAAATCACAGCCATGCAATTTTATTTTTAAGCTGTACGTACATATATATATATATATATATATATATATATATATATATATATATATATATATATATACACACACACCAAAGAAAGGCTTCATACCAATTCTCGCTTCAGTAGGTTCAATAACGTAAGTTTGTGAATGTCTAGGGAACAAAGATTTTCACAACAAACAATATTATACATGAGCAAACAAATTCAGTCATTTAGATGCTATACCCAGTATATTTAAAATTCAAAAGCCTAGAAGACTGCTAATCGCAAATTCTTCATATTAATAACACAATAAAAATTACATCCTTCAAGAAATCATTCCAATCTAACATTTAATCACACATAATTTAAAATATTGAACATTTAATCATTGGAAACTCCCTAAATTCATAATTTGGTTTCAAACCCCCAAATTTATTGTACCATGGAAGGGTGAACAAAGATGTTTTTACTCACCTCTTGAAGACCACCAAAACGTTATGTGTGCTCCTACGATAAATCTTAATGTCTTAGGAACGATCTCTTCCCCAGTCTCTTCTTAGACCCATCTTCCCATCAAAGATATTCTCTCAAGGTATAGAACCTCCCTCAACAGCCCTCATAGTGTTTTTGAGTTTTTAGGGTTTTCTCAAGTATTAATTAGATGTAATTCTCTAACTAGAAGTCCTGAAATTTGAATTTAAAGACCCAATATATTATTTATTTTTATTTATTTATTTATTTATTATTAGATAAGACTAACACCATCAAATAAAATTGGAAAAGATAATCTAACTATATAATATCCAAAATGTTACTATCAAACTATTTCGGAAAGTATATCAATTTGTTTAAAAAAATATCATGTTGCTATAAATATATTAAAAACTATAAATCCAAACTATAAATATATTATATAATAAATATTTTATCTAAAATATACATATAAAATTATATCTTATATATATATATAAATATATATAACTTAATCTAACGATAACATACATAATTGTAATAAATAAAGGATATTAATGATAAAGGATATTAACGATAACAAAAGATAATTTCTTTTTATTTAACCATATCTACATAAATTAATTACTAATTTGTAATCATATAACTATTTTTTTTTGACAAAGTAATCATATAATAATAAACTATAAATATAATAATTTTAATAAATCAATTCCTATTAAATTATCTAGTAGCCAATTTTTGGGATATTACAATTAGGGGTTAAGAGTGTACCTCACGGTGGTGGCGAAAAATCCCTCGCGGTGGTTGCAGTGGAGATGAGCTCGCGATTAGGGCAGAGTGGGAGTGAGAGTGAGAGTGAGAGTTGAGAGTGAGAGTGAGAGTGAGCGTGATGAAAACAGAAGAACAGAGACGTACAGAGCGAAGTGTAGAAGGCGCGCAGATGTAAACGTTATAATCAGAAACCAAAAATAAAACAACATTTTACGTCAGTTGTTTGTAACAACTGACGTTAAATAAGAAACTGACGTTAAAAGTCATTGTTTAACGTCAGTTGTATTAAACAACTGACGTCACTAGTGGAAATAATGTAATATACGAGAACGTTTTATGCCAGTTGACCATATGTTTGACATTAAAAATGAGGCGGTGACAGTTTTGTAAATATTAAATCACTATTTGCATCGGTTGTATAAAGAGCTGACGTTAAAAGTGATTTTAACACTTTTAACGTCAGTTGTTTATACAACCGACGTTAAATGTGTGATTTTTACGGTAGTTAAATAAATAACTGACGTAAATAATTATGAAACTCATTTCTTTCGTTGTCATCTCCCTGTTGTCACTCTTAACGCAGATACTCCATATAGTGCAGTTTATTTCTAAACTTTTTTTTAAACAAGTTTATTTTTAATGTTAATTAATTAGCTTGAATTAGTAAACAATGCAAATTCTTGTGCAAATTAAAATAAATAAACACTTAACATAAAACAAGTTATATATGTATAATCAAATCTTATATCATTGAAGCGATTCATAAGTTACAATTACATGATTAAAAGATAAAAAATTTCTGCAACATAGCACTAAAATATAAAAAAGTTTCTGCTTCAACATCATTTTCTTCTCAGTCCTGTCCTCGATCAGAAACTCCAATTGATGCATCTCCTCCCTTACTTGAATTCCTTGATACTCCATCTGAATCCACTGTCACTTTGGAGCCAAAGCAGAGTGAAGGGATGGGATGAAATAAGGTGAGGGAATCACATTACGTGATTCACCCAACCTTACCATCCATGTTACGTGGTTTACTCAATCTCAGAAGTTTTTTGACCATTAAGACAGAGACCTTTAAGTCTAGGTATAGGAAGAAATAACAAAAGTCTCAGAGCCATTTTGTGAAGGAATAGAAAACACACAAAATATAGAGGAAAAGAAGAGGTTGTATTACAGACTGATACAGAAGAATGGTACTTTATATAGAGAAGAGAGACTAGCTGATTTTCTAGAAAACTGATCTATAAACTTAATGCTCATTAAGAGGATTATAGGTTACAATGTGCATGGGTAAGTAGCCTGATGATCATGGGTAAGTAGCACATTAGTCAAAGGAATGAATGTTTTTGTAGAAACTTATACACTTTTAACGTCAGTTGTTTAATACAACTGACGTTAAAAGTGTTTTTAAAATAAAAAATATTTATTTTTAACGTCAGTTTTTTATACAACTGACGTTAAAAGTGTGATTTTTACTTCAGTTAAATAAATAGTCGCGTAAATAATCCTATATCCCTATCTGAAATGCCCTGTTGTCACCCTTAACGCAGGTCACTCCATATATATAGTGCAGTTTATTTCTAAACTTTTTTTTAAACAAGTTTATTTTTTATCTTAATTAATTAGCTTGAATTAGTTAACAAATTCTCGTGCAAATAAAAATAAATAAACACTTGACATAAAACAAGTTATATATGTATAATCAAATCGTATCTCATTGAAGCGATTCATAAGTTACAATTACATTATTAAAAGATAAAAAATTTCTGCAACATAGCCCTAAAATATAAAAAACTTTCTGCTTCAACATCATTTTCTTCTCAGTCCTGTCCTCAGAAATTCCAATGGATGCAAAGTTTCAGCTTCAACATCATTTTATTCTCAGTCCTATCCTCAGGAACTGGTCGCGGTGTCGCGCACGCGCCAAAAAGCGAGCGGTTTTATAAAAATGTAGTTTAGGGCGACAACTCGGATATCGCCTCACAAGGACTCTTGACTTGTTATTTACCACAAAAATCAGTTTTTTTTTTTGGGGGGGGTGGGGGTTTGGTTTGAATGTAAATAAGAAAACAATTAAGGAAACACAGAGCAATAGAAACAGAGCAAGTTGGAAAGGTTATCAAATAGCTAAAGACGATTAATCTACTGCTCTCGATTTCCCAACTATCATCGGTTCATGTAAATTCCAAGCCCTAAGCAGATTCTAATCCCCTTTTGGTTGTAGCAACAATTAACAAACGAAATCGCTACTACAGATATATGTTCCTATTCCCGAATTAAACAAACAGGGTTAAGCCCTCATGAACTAAACGAACATGAACGAACACACGCGAATTAAACAAACGTGATTCATTATAGGAACATAACATCACCGAAATGAATCAACACAACACTATACACTCCTGAATTAAACAAACATAAATGTATAATATGGTATTGAAAAGGGAAAAGCAAATAAAACAGGAATTACAAAACCTCAAGTGTAGTGGAATTCGATTACAGTAGACTAATCATAGAAAATTAGTTCTCCATGGAAAAACGAAACACACAGAAAATATATAAAAACAATGGAGAATCAAAAGTTCCTCCAATCTGCCCAGAACAGCAATTTATAATATTCAGAAACTGCGCCCACTCGCGAGGTGAACCCTCACTCGCGAGGCGAATATCATGAAGAGTCTGCAACGTTTGGTCTTCTCGCGGGCGAAGTAAATCTTTCGCGTGGCGAGGAATGGAAGAGTCATGGCTTCTGGTCTTGGTCTCGCGTGGCGAGACATGGATCCGCGAGGCGACACGAGAATGGGTTGCATTTCTCTCGAACGACATCGGCTATCAGGGTCGCGAGGCGAGGTGTTGGTCGCGGGGCGAACCAGAGAGGATGACATTTTTGCTGTTCAGCTGGCTTTCAGGTTCGCGTGGCGAGAAGACTCTCGCAGGGCGAACACCTCCAGGATTGGAATTTCCCTGATTCTTTATTCCCTTAACTACTAAGTTAACCTGAAATCAATAAAATAGCCATAAGTGCTTTATTTGACTACAAACTGGCTAAATTAACCTAAAACTACTCAAACGACTCAAAATGTTGCTTAAGGACAATCAAGTCTAATTTGGGTGAAAATGAGATATTATTAGCACAACACCCTGGTCATACTAGCAATAAAACTAGATGAGCCAGAGGCTTATCAAAATACCCCAAACTTAAACTTTGCTTGTCCCCAAGCAAACTACAACTCAAAAATCAAAAAGACTCAATACATGGCAAGCTTAAGTGACTCAATTAACTTTGCACAAATTCAAGCAATTTCATCAAAACAGTTTTCTTCAATGTTCCCTCTTTCAAACAAAGTAATCCCCACAATCCATTATTCTGAACATTTTAGAATTTCATCATTCAAGCAATCATTAATCTAAGCAGGGGATCCAAGTTACACACAAGAGGGAGATCACCAAATTCAAACAACTGCCTTCCTCACAAGGGAGTTTAGTGTTTCACTCAATCGCTCAGTTTTTGTCAGGTTAACAACATTTCACTCAATTGCACTTTTCAAGAGCACTTCCCATAAATTTGATTTTCATCTCAAAATGGTTCCCACGGAAAACATGCATGCAACATCAAAAGGTCTTTTATGGTTGTAATGGGGCCTGGTTAAGGGTAAGATATACAAGGGTACTAGGCTGAAGACCCTGGGAACTAAGAGAGCATGAGCTTTTTACCCTTTGAATTTCCACTCAAGTTCCTTTTTTTCATTTTTCCTTTGCCTTGGGTGACTACAGCCTTTTTATTCAAATAGTCTTTTTGACATTTTTTTTTCTTGTTGTTTTTTTTTCCAACCTTTTTATTATATATATATATATATATATATATATATATTTATTTATTTTCAATCCCAAACAACACATTACACCTTGTAGCCACCCTAAACTTAGTTTCTTGTAACCATTCTCTTTGCTAAGCTTCCATGCTCTCCTAATCCTAAGATCGGTTTAACATGGTTTTTTCCAGATTTTTGGCTTGTAACATAGGGTTATCAAGAAGCAATAGGCTAATCAGGCTCAATGGGGCTAACTAGGGAACATGCATTAGGGATGGTTATTTTGAGGCTAAGTAGTTATTTACAAAGAAAATGCATAAATCATCTGAAGCAAACACATAAACATGCAAACCATAAAGAGATTAAAGCAAATTCGGGAAAGTGCAGCTTGAAAGTGATTCTCACACAGTTAAAAGCATGCTGGAGGCTCAAATCCTCACCTGGACATTTTTACAAATTGTTTGACAGAGATTCTATCCCTAGTGTGTGTTTCCCTTCACCCCAAACTTATCATAAATCATGCCATCACAACAAAATCTCAAAGTTCAGTTTTCAATCACATGGGGATCACTTTTCAAAAAAAAAATTCGACCTAGGGGGAATCATCACATAAATCATGCAATCAATCTGTGCAAAATCAATCAAAACCAATCAAGCTCACCGACCAAGGACTTGCACAATTTATTCAAACACAAGACCAACCAAACACAAAACAAAACTACAATTAGTTCCCTCCCCCACACTTAAAACATACATTGTCCCCAATGAAACAACATAACTATAAAATCAGAGTGAGGGAAAGGAGAGGGTACTCCCTGATCAAGTGTCAGTGTAGGTGGGAGCTTCCAAGGAGAGCTCCTCAACAATAGCATCGTCAGGAACACCAGCAGCCACACCATGGAATGGCTTCAGCCTCTGCCCGTTAACCTTGAAGGACTTGTTGCTACCTGCATCTTTAATCTCTACTGCACCATAAGGAAAAACATTAGTAACAACAAATGGGCCAATCCACTTGGACCTAAGTTTCCCAGCCATCATTTTCAGGCGGGAGTTAAACAGTAAGACTTGCTGGCCCACAGAAATTTTTTTCCTTGTAATCATCCTATCATGAAAATATTTTGTTTTCTCTTTATAAATCCTGGAGCTTTCATAGGCTTCTAGCCTGAACTCCTCAAGCTGCTGCAACTGGAGTTTCCTTTCAATACCAGCTTTCTTCATTTCCAAGTTACAGCACTTGACTGCCCAATATGCACGGTGCTCAACTTCCACCGGGAGGTGACATGCCTTACCAAATACAAGCCGAAAAGGGGACATTCCTATTGGCATCTTGAAAGCGGTCCTCTGAGCCCACAGTGCGTCTTCCAGACGGCGGCTCCAGTCCTTCCTATTCGGCTGCACCATTTTCTCTAAAATCTGCTTGATCTCCCTGTTTGATATCTCAGCCTGACCATTGGTCTGGGGATGATAAGCAGTGGAAACTCTATGCACAACTCCATATTTCCTGAGTAAAGCTTCCATGGTGCGATTGCAGAAGTGAGTGCCCTGGTCACTGATAATAGCCCGAGGTATGCCAAACCTGCAAAAAATGTTGGACCTAACAAATTTTGAAACAACTTTAGCATCGTTAGTCCTAGTGGGGATTGCTTCCACCCACTTTGAAACATAGTCAACAGCCAAAAGAATGTATAAAAAACCAAAAGATGCAGGGAAAGGACCCATAAAATCAATCCCCCGCACATCAAAAACCTCACAGAAAAGCATGGGCTGCTGAGGCATCTCACTCCTACGAGTGATGGCAGGGCCTGCTGTTTGACATTCCTTGCAATTCCTGTAGACCTCATAGGCATCTCTAAAAATTGTGGGCCAGTAGAACCCGGAATCTAGGACTTTCCTCGCCGTCCTCTGTGGTCCAAAGTGTCCCCCTACTTGAGAGGCAAGAGAAAAGTGCAAGATGGACTCTGTCTCATGATCTGGGACACACCTCCGAATAACCTGATCACTGCAAAACTTCCAAAGGTACGGATCATCCCACACATAGTACTTTGAATCACTCTTGAGCTTGTCTTGGATCTACTTGTACCTGCAAGAACAACACCAGCAACAAGAAAGTTAACAATGTCAGCAAACCACGGCGTTACCCCATGCAGATGTAGAAGCTGTTCATCTGGAAAATCATCCTAGATTGGAGAAGGATCCTCATCCCTTGCTATTCGGCTCAAGTGATCGGCTACCAAATTTTCAGCTCCACTCCTGTCTTTTATTTCCACATTGAACTCTTGGAGCAAAAGCATCCACCGAATCAATCTTGGCTTAGCTTCTGGTTTCTTTAACAGGTACTTCAGAGCTGCATGGTCAGTGAAAACAATAACCTTTGAACCTAGCAAATATGACCTAAATTTATCAAGTGCAAAAACAACAGCTAGCAGTTCCTTTTCAGTGGTGGTGTAATTAGATTGTGCAGCATCTAATGTCCTAGAAGCATAATGAATGACATGGGCAGCCTTGCCCACCCTTTATGCTAGGACCGCTCCCACAGCATAATTAGAATCATCACACATGAGCTCAAAAGGGAGTGTCCAGTCAGGGGGCTGGATGATGGGGGTAGAGGTCAATGCTCCTTTCAGGTAGTCAAATGCCTTCTTGCAGTTGTCATCAAAATGGAACATGGCATCATTCTTCAGCAGGTTTGACAAAGGCAAAGCTATCTTGCTGAAGTCCTTAATAAAGCGCCTGTAGAAACCTGCATGGCCAAGAAAAGAACGGATCTCGCGAACGCAAGATGGGTAAGGCAATGTTGAAATCACATCATTTTTTGCAGGATCTACTGAAATACCTTCTTTAGAAATAACATGACCCAAAACAATCCCTTGTTCTACCATAAAGTGACATTTTTCATAGTTCAAAACCAGATCAGTCTCAATGCATCTTTCTAGAATCAAACTCAGACTATGCAAACATGCATCAAATGAGGAGCCATATACAGTGAAGTCATCCATGAACACCTCCATGCAATTTTCAATAAATTCAGTAAAAATGTTAAGCATGCATCTTTGGAAAGTGTCAGGAGCATTACAAAGGCCAAATGGCATCCTCCTATAGGCAAACGTGCCGAAGGGGAACGTGAAAGTGGTCTTTTCCTGATCCTCTGGGGCAATATGGATCTGGAAATACTTGGAAAAGCCATCAAGAAAACAGTAATGAGATTTACCAGCCAGCCGTTCCAGCATCTGGTCTATGAACGGCAAAGGAAAGTGATCCTTTCTGGTGGCCTGGTTCAACTTCCTATAATCTATACTGGACTCGCTTGCCTATTCTCGGACTCTAGTGGGTACAAGCTCATTATTATCATTTCTTACCACTGTGAGGCCGGACTTCTTGGGTACAACTTGCACTGGACTTACCCAAGTACTATCAGAGATGGGGTATATGATACCTGCCTGCAGAAGTTTAGTCACCTCTTTCTTTACCTCATCCAGAATCAATGGATTGAGCCGCCTTTGGGCCTGTCTAACTGGTTTAGCCCCATCCTCCAACAGAATTCTATGCATACATCTGGAGGGGCTAATTCCTGGGATGTCGACTAAGGTCCACCCAATCGCCTTCTTGTGCTTCTTCGAACCTCCAATAGTTTCGCTTCGGTGTGAGTCAAGGCTGGAGGAAATAATGACCGGGAAGTTGTTCATTCGTCTCCAAGTAAGCATACTTCGGGTTCCCGGGAAGTGGCTTGAGCTCTAAGGAGGGTGGCTGCTCAATGGATGATACATTTGGAGTAGCCATGATGTCAAGAACTTGGCTGACATGCACGACTTCACTCTCACTATCACCCTGCAAAGTTGAATCAAGAAACTCAGCACAAACAGCACACGGGTTAGTGTCAGTACAGTCAGTACATGAATATATATCATCAAAGCCAGAAATAAATGGAAAATCAGAAACAAGGTCATCATGGGTGTCATCAATAATCTCAGAAAGCAACTCTAATTGGAAAACAGAGTGTTCCTCCAGGGGATGCTTCATAGCATCAAAGATGTTGAACTTTGACACAATATCACCAAACTCCATAGACATGGTCCCATCATTAACATCAATCTTAGTCTTAGCTGTCTTCATGAATGGTCTGCCCAGGATTATTGGTGATCTACTGGAATTTGTCTCTCCTGCCATGTCTAGGATGTAGAAGTCAGCAGGGAAAATCAACTCATTAACTTGTACCAGCACATCTTCTACCATTCCCATGGTGCGGGCACTGGTCCTGTTGGCCAACTGGATAGTGAGACCTGTATATTGCAAGGGACCAAGATCAAGGTTATTGAAAATAGAGGTGGGCATGACATTTATGGAGGCTCCCAAATCCAACATGCAATTTTCAAATTTTCTGTCCTCAATAGTGCACGGAATAGTAAAAGTGCCTGGATCCTTGCACTTCTGTGGTAGTGCCTGAGTGGGGGCTGAAACAGTAACTCTTTCTGGTGCAGGCTTAGACTGGATAAGAGCTGAAACATTTCTTCCCAAATTAACTCTCTCATTACTCTTCAACCTTTTCTTGTTGGTGCATAAATCCTTCAGAAATTTAGCATACTTAGGAACCTGCTTAATCACATCTAGAAGGGGAATATTCACAGTCACCTTTCTGAACACATCTAAAATCTCCCTCTCCTTGTCTTCCCCACCAATCTTCTTATTTTTCTGTACTCTTTGAGGGAAGGGGATCGGGGGTATGTACACTTTCTCAGCTTCAACATCAACAGTAGGCTCAGGAGTTACCTCAACAGTTTCTTCATCTTTTCCAGAGGCTGCCTCAACAACTTTTCCAGATCTCATAGAAATGGCACTCACATTAGGATAGGAGACATTGGGATTTATCACTGTTTGTGCAGGCAGTTGACTTGTTCTTTGAGCTTGATGTATGTTATTTATGGAGGTGGCAAGCTGTCCAACCCGTGTCTCTAAATTTTGAATGCTGGCATCCGTTCGCTGCTGAGATTGACCAAACTGTGTCTGCAAATTGTGAATGCGAGCATCTGTTCGCTGCTGAAACTGTGCCTGTGAGGCTTGGAACTGTCCAAATTGCTGCTGGAAAAATGTAGTCATTTGTGCAGTCATTTGTGAAGTCATTTGCTTGAACATGTCCTCTAGGGAAGGTTCGGAAGGTGCAGAAGTGGTCACTTGAGGAGGATTCTGTGGTGCTACCATCGGATGTTGTTGGGATGAGTTCCCATACCGAAGGTTAGGATGATTCCTCCAGTTGGGATGGTACCTATTTGTGGAGAGGTCAGGAGTGTTGTACCGGTTCTGACTGTTACCTTGATTGTAAGGATGGACTGCATAAGCTTGAGACATATCAGTAACTGACCCTTCCTTCGGAATGGGGCATGCATCATACGGGTGCTCAGGAGAGTTGCACATGCCACACAACCTTGCAAGCTGAACCCTATCCATTGCCAATTGCCTTACAAAAGAAGTGAGCTCATCCATTCTATTCTATTCTCAAGGGCCTGGTTGGACGAAGAGCTATGGACCTCATTCACACCTCTTGTCTCAACAGAATTTCTCCTGGTAGTAAACTGCTAGGAGTTCAGTGACATATTTTCAATTAATTGCTTGGCAGCAGCTGGAGTCTTATCAACAAGTGCTCCCCCGCTAGCAGCATCCAAAATATTTCTATCCATCGGTAGTAACCCTTCATAAAAATACTGGATAAGAAGTTGCTCAGAAATCTGATGCTGAGAGCAACTGGATACCAACTGCTTGAATCTCTCCCAATATTCAGCCAATGACTCATTTCCTTGTCTGATGCCACATATTTCCTTCCGGATTGATGCAGCTCTGGAGGTAGGAAATTATTTCTCTAAGAAGAGCTTCTTCAAATCGTTCCAGGTAGTAATAGAGTTTGGCTCAAGATATAACAGCCAATCCTTTGCAGCGCCCTGTAGTGAGAACGGGAAAGCCTTCAGCTTGATGTGATCCTCAGTTACTCCCTCTGATCTCATGGTTGTGGAGCAGACAACCTGGAATTCCTTCAAATGCTTGTGTGGATCCTCACCTGCAAGACCACTAAACTTTGGCAACAAGTGAATGAAACCAGATTTTAATTCAAAGGGAGTATCAACACCAGAATATGCAATACACAAGCCATTATAATTAACACCAAGGGCAGCAAGCTGTCTTAATGTCCTTTGGTCACCCATATTGTCAAAAACAGTTTTAGAATTAGAATCACTACTAGTGCTAGCCCGAATTGCTCTACGACGTGTGTGCAGTGTTCTTTCAATTTCAGGATCAAAATTACACAATTCAGGGCAAGTAGACCTAGTAGCCAGACCAATTCAAAACAAAAACGAAAATAAAAGAAAAAGAAGAAAAAATGCGAAAATAACAAACAAGAGTCCCCGGCAACGGCGTCAATTTTTGGTCGCGCTGTCGCGCACGCGCCAAAAAGCGAGCGGTTTTATAAAAATGTAGTTTAGGGCGACAACTCGGATATCGTCTCACAAGGACTCTTGACTTGTTATTTACCACAAAAATCAATTTTTTTTTTTTTTGGGGGGGGGTTTGGTTTGAATGTAAATAAGAAAACAATTAAGGAAACACAGAGCAATAGAAACAGAGCAAGTTGGAAAGGTTATCAAATAGCTAAAGACGATTAATCTACTGTTCTCGATTTTCCAACTATCATCGGTTCATGTAAATTCCAAGCCCTAAGCAGATTCTAATCCCCTTTTGGTTGTAGCAACAATTAACAAACGAAATCGCTACTACAGATATATGTTCCTATTCCCGAATTAAACAAACGGGGTTAAGCCCTCATGAACTAAACGAACATGAACGAACACACGTGAATTAAACAAACGTGATTCAATATAGGAACATAACATCACCGAAATGAATCAACACAACACTATACACTCCTGAATTAAACAAACATAAATGTATAATATGGTATTGAAAAGGGAAAAGCAAATAAAACAGGAATTACAAAACCTCAAGTGTAGTGGAATTCGATTACAGTAGACTAATCATAGAAAATTAGTTCTCCATGGAAAAACGAAACACACAGAAAATATATAAAAACAATGGAGAATCAAAAGTTCCTCCAATCTGCCCAGAACAGCAATTTATAATATTCAGAAACTGGGCCCACTCGCGAGGTGAACCCTCACTCGCGAGGCGAATATCATGAAGAGTCTGCAACGTTTGGTCTTCTCGCGGGGCGAAGTACTGCTCGCGTGGCGAGGAATGGAAGAGTCATGGCTTCTGGTCTTCAGTCTCGCGTGGCGAGACATGGATCCGCTAGGCGACACAGAATGGGTTACATTTCTCTGGAACAGTCAGCTATCAGGGTCGCGAGGCGAGGTGTTGGTCACGGGGCGAACCAGAGAGGATGACATTTTTGCTGTTCAGCTGGCTTTCAGGTTCGCTTGGCGAGAAGACTCTCGCAGGGCGAACACCTCCAGGATTGGAATTTCCCTGATTCTTTATTCCCTTAACTACTAAGTTAACCTGAAATCAATAAAATAGCCATAAGTGCTTTATTTGACTACAAACTGGCTAAATTAACCTAAAACTACTCAAACGACTCAAAATGTTGCTTAAGGACAATCAAGTCTAATTTGGGTGAAAATGAGATATAATTAGCACAACACCCTGGTCATACTAGCCATAAAACTAGATGAGCCAGAGGCTTATCAGGAACTCCAATGGATGGATCGATGCATCTCCTCCCTCACTTGAATTCCATGATGCATCATGAATCCACAGTCACTAGCAGCGAAAGCAAAGTGAAAGGGATCTTTGCATCACCTCCTTCACTGGAATTCCTTGATGCATCGTCTTGAATCCACAGTCACTTGGGTCCAAAGCAGAGTGAAAGGGATGGCTGGGATGAAATAAAGTGAATAAATCACATTACGTGATTTACACAACCTTACCATTCATGTTACGTGATTTACTCAACCTCAGAAGTTTTTTGACCATTAGGACTGAGACCTTTAAGTCTAGGTATAGGAAGAAATAACAAAAGTCTCAGAGCCATTTTGTGAAGGAATAGAAAACACACGAAATATAGAGGAAAAGAAGAGGTTGTATTACAGACTGATACAAAAGAATGATACTTTATATAGAGAAGAGAGAGACTAGCTGATTTTCTGGAAAATTGATCTATAAACTTAATGCTCAATATGGGTAAGTAGCACATTAGTCAAAGGAATTAGTGTTTTTGCAGAAACTTATACACTTTTAACGTCAGTTGTCTTCATCAACTGACGTTAAAAGTGATTTAAAATAAAAAATATTTATTTTTAACGTCAGTTGTTTAATATAACTGACGTAAAATGTTGTTTTATTTTTGATTATAACGTAAACAATCACTTTTAACATCCGTTGCTTAAGACAACTGACGTTAAATAGATTACCTTTAACGTCAGTTGCTACAAACAACTGACGTAAAATGTTGTTTTATTTTTGGTTTTTGATTATAACGTTTACACATGCGCACCTTCTGCACTTCTCTCTGTACGTCTCTGTTCTTCTCTTTCACGCTCACTCTCACTCTCAACTCTCACTCTGACTCTCAACTCTCACTCTCACTCTCACTCTGCCCTAATCGTGAGCTCATCTCCACCGCAACCACCGCGAGGGATTCTTCCCCACCACCGTGAGGTACACTCTTAACCCTAACTCTGTCTATCCCGCTCATTCTTTGCAATAACTTGACATCTCTCTTTCCCCTTCCCGCACACTAACTCTCCTTGTCCCTCTGCTATCAGTAACCACATCGAACGTTGGCCACCACGCGAGCACCTATTTCCGGTGAGTCTTTAGGGCATATTTTTTTATGTTTGGTTTTGAGTGTATGTTGAAACTGTAGTCTCTTGTAGTTGAAACTTGAAACTGTGAGTTTGAGTTGTTTGGAATGTCTCTATTTCTGGTCGTGGGTTTTGTGTTTTCTCTTGTTTTTCTTCTGCTATCATGACCTATTTCAAAATGGGAAGAAATTTAGAGTTGCTTGTAGCATGTGACATCAACAATATATTGCTCATTGGAATTCTGTTTTGTTAATTTATCTTCATCTGCTCATTGGATGGTTTGTAAGCGCACTAGTGCTGAGTATTTGAAGGGGGTGGGAGAATTTATAGAATTTGCTTAAAGGAATGTTCCTAATAGTAATGGAATGTTCTGTCGTCCTTGTGTCAAGTGTTTGAATATGAGGAAATGTACGGTGAAGGATATACGTACTAATTTGATTTGTGAAGGGATTTGCTTGAGTTATACTTCCATATTTATTTTGAGTTATAACTTATGTTAATAAATATATATTGTTTCTGAACAGGCATACATATGGATCAGTCGGATAGCCCACATGCACGGGAGGACACTGTGGGGCCTACGCAGGACCCGATCGTGCCTACGCCTAATTCTAGTGTAAGTTTACATGTTATATACTATCTTTAGTCCTTCTTTTTAATGTAAGTTTATAATGTTACAACCCTCTATTTTATCATTTTTTTTGTCCATACAGACATCACAGGCTCATAGGAAACGGGGAAGAGGAGCCACAACGTTGAAGAAACTAGAGAAGGACAGGCAAAGCGGACAGAAGCTTGAGGTGTCCTTCGATGCTAATCTAAATGTCCAGGGACCCCGTGCTAAAGAATTTAATAAGTGGGTGTTTCTACAAGCGAAGCAGCACGTAAGCATCAACTACAACCACTGGAATGACGTTCCACAAAACGTTAAGGATCAGATTTGGGAGGCTATCACGGTATTTTACCTTTACATTCGTTTGATTTACATTATTAGATAATTATCCGAGTTATAATCCATCCAGTTGTTATGTATTTAATGTGTAGGTAGCTTGGACTGTGCCAAATGACGAGGATCATCGTCATAAATGTATGAAAATGGCATCAAAGCGTTGGAATGGGTTCAAGCATGATCTTACCAGGTACTATGTATCTGGGAAGAAGCGTCTTGATAAAATGTTCTCGGATTATCCTTGGATTGATCAGGATACTTGGGATATGTTTGCTAGGAGTCGACAGGATGGAGAATTTCAGGTTGGTTGATTAAGTTAATTTTGTATGCTTCTTATAGATCATTTAACTGTATTTAATTATGTTTTTGTTTGAATAGGCTAAGGCAGATAAGGGTCGGCAGAATCAGACGAAGAACGTCCACCGCCACACCATGTCTCAGGGTGGGTACCAGACTCGGATCGAGCAGATGAAGGCGGATAGGCTGAGGGCGAAGCAGGAAGAGCACTCTTCTAGGATTGAAAGAGGAGAGGTGCCTGAGAGCACACCATCAAGTCCTCCGTTTGACATCGACCACGAGGATGTCTGGTTAGCCGGTCGCATGACAAAGACGGGATCTTTTAAAGTTGATGCCACTCGCGAAGTGGCAGATAAGATTGTAAGTAAATAATTAACTTGGTTTCAATTGAGATTTGTATAGATATTTTTAACACTTTTCACTTGCACGTTATTTCATTTTTTCATTGTAGATGGATCTTAAAGCACAATCCTCCCAAGGCTCATTCGTCGCTTCTGGACGGCGGGACATCTTGATGACTGCTCTTGGCAAGAAAGACCATCCTGGTCGGGTTATCGGTGTTCCTGGGAACCTGACCATCAAAGAATATTATGGCAAGTCTGCTTCACGAAAGCGGGTGGTCGATGAAGCATCAATTTTGGCTGACATTACTCAGCACCTCATGTCCAACCCTGCTATTACAACACATCTGATGCAAAGCTTAATATCCAACCCAGAATTCAAGCAGGCGCTTGCCAGAGAGCTTTCCTCCGTCGGTTCATCCCAGGACACCGCAGGGCATGCCAACCCTTCACATGTGAGCACAAAAGAGAGTTATAGTAGGGCACATGTGGAGGACGATGAGTTGGCAACTAGGGAGAGGGAGTTGGAAGTCCAACGCCATGAGCATGAGTTGGAAATGAAAAGGCGTGAGCTTGAGTTGGACATCAAACGGCGTGATCTCGAAATGTTAACAAAGGTATGTATTCATTATTAATGTCCAAATTAGTCAAATAATTACTTTTGTTTTTTTAATTATCAACAACTTATCTATTTTATTTTTCCTAAATTGAAGGCCAAGTCGACGTCGGTGTCGCTGTCACCTGTCATTCGTTTGTTCTCACTTGGTGAGGATTATGCGTTTGAGATTTTTGAATGTCCATTGGAGCACGATGGATGGGTGGCACGCCTAGATCAACAGAGGATATTTTCCTTCTGTGGTGAAGATCTTGGGAATGCCTGCAGAAATAACGTCTGGATGACCAGCACGGTTTTAAGTCTCTGGTGCACGTAAGTTAATTTTAAATTTATAACTTATTTATTTTTGGTATTTTTCCATTTAATAATTTATTTTAATTTCAATATATATATTATGTAATTAACATCCACACCTTTTCATATCTTAGGTATCTCCATCGTCTTCAGCTTGATAAGGGCGTTGCATCAGTTTACGGCTTCTTAGAACCATCAGTCCTTCTGCCCCAATTCTTTGCTGGCGATGCATTTAGTAAATACATAGGGAACTTGTTGGGAGACAATCGGAAATAATTATATCTGGCTCCCTACTATATGAAAAACCATTGGCAGTTGTTCGTACTTCACCCGTCTAGGCATATTGTCATATTCTTATGCTCTCTCCACCAAAGGCCGCCACAAGAGGTGGTGGAAGCTGTAAATAAGTAAGTAACTAATCTTAAATTTAATTTACGTTTTAATATCAGTTGTTTTTAGTTTATTACACACATGATATATGCATTTGTTAATTGACATGATTATTTGTTTATGATAGTGCGCTGAAGGCGAGTAGCATAAGTTGCGCCAACGGGAGAAGTGGGGCTTCTAAGGCTAAAGCAAATCCTGAATGGACCTACCCCAAGGTTTGATAGTTTATTTATCAAATAATTAATATTATAATTACTAATTTATATGTATATTCAACTGACATTGAAATTAATTTTGTTTGTAGTCTCGATTTCAAATTGACGGGTGGTCGTGCGGCTATTATGTGATGCTTCATATGCTGAACATAGTCTCCGCATCTATTATGGATGGATGGAATAAGGTAATATTTAAACAACTTGTTAAATTATATATTATAGTTTTGAAGATGACTTGCGTTAATGTTATTGTTATTATTTGAACGTGTGTAGGCATTTAACGACCAATCGCCTCTTCAAGAAGATGAGTTTAGAGACTTGAGGATGTGCTTCGCTGAATTCTTCTTCAAGTATGCGGCTGAAAAAGGAACTGACAAGTTACCACCGCAATTCTTAGATGAATAGTTTTTTTGTTAGACATTAGAAACTAATTAATAACATGTATATATATATATCCTTAGATTGGTAGTTTTGTTTTTAGACATTAGAGACTAAAATTTATATATATATATATATATATATATATATATATATATATATACTTGTAGATAGTTATGTTTTTCCTATACATGGGTTTTGGTTTTAAGTCCCCCCATTGTTCCTTTGTATATTTCTTTTCTTTTTGTTAATATTGATATTTAAGGGTAGTGTTTGCTTCGTAATGTGTGTGATATTCTACGTATTCTTGGGATATTTCTTGAATGCGAGGATAGCCGAGGGGAGTGATATTTTAAAACTGAATTTAAAAAAAAATCTATTAACGTCGGTTGTATCAAAAAGCGAGCGTTAATAGTATTTTATAAAATATACGATACATTATTAACGTCGATGTATAAAGAAACTGACGTTAAAAATAAAACCTTTAACGTCAGTTCTTTAACACAACTGACGTTAATTTTAACAATATTAACGTCAGTTGTGTTAAAGAACTGACGTTAACAGTTTTATATTTAACGTCAGTTTTTTAAACAACTGATGTTAAATATAAAACTATTAACGTCAACTGTATTTACGTCAGACAATATTCTGATGTATAAAATCAATTTTAACTGACATAAAAAGCCCTTACTGCACTAGTGCGTTAAAAATAAATATTTTTTATTTAAAAACACTTTTAACGTCAGTTGTTGAAGACAACTGACGTTAAAAGTGTATAAGTTTCTGCAGAAACATTAATTCCTTTGACTACTGTGCTACTTACCCATGAGCATTAAGTTTATAGATCAGTTTTCAAGAAAATCAGCTAGTCTCTCTTCTCTATATAAAGTACCATTCTTCTGTATTAGTCTATAATACTGCCTCTTCTTTTCCTCTATATTTCGTGCGTTTTCTATTCCTTCACAAAATGGCTCTGAGACTTTTGTTATTTCTTCCTATAACTAGACTTAAAGGTCTCTGTCTTAATGGTCAAAAAACTTCTGAGGTTGAGTAAATCACGTAACATGGATGGTAAGGTTGTGTAAATCACGTAATGTGATTCCCTCAATTTATTTCATCCCAGTCATCCCTTTCACTCTGCTTTGGCCGCAAGTGACTGTGGATTCAAGACGATGCATCAAGGAATTCTAGTGAAGGAGGTGATGCAAAGATCCCTTTCACTTTGCTTTCGCTGCTAGTGACTGTGGATTCAAGAGCGATGCATCATGGAATTCAAGTGAGGGAGGAGATGCATCCATTAATTGGAGTTTCTGAGGACAGGACTGAGAAGAATAAATGATGTTAAAGCAGAAACTTTTTTATATTTTAGGGCTATGTTGCAGAAATTTTTTATCTTTTAATCATGTAATTGTAACTTATGAATCGCTTCAATGAGATACGATTTGATTACACATATATAACTTGTTTTATGTTAAGTGTTTATTTATTTTAATTTGCACAAGAATTTGTTTACTAATTCAAGTTAATTAATTAAGATTAAAAATAAACTTGTTTAAAAAAAAAGTTTAGAAATAAACTACACTATATGGAGTGACCTGCGTTAAGGGTGCCAACAGAGCATTTCAGATAGGGATATAGGATTATTTACGTCAGCTATTTATTTAACTGAAGTAAAAATCAAACTTTTAACATCAGTTGTATAAACAACTGACGTTAAAAATAAATATTTTTTATTTTAAAAACAATTTTAACGTCAGTTGTTGAAGACAACTGACGTTAAAAGTGTATAAGTTTCTGCAAAAACATTCATTCCTTTGACTACTGTGCTACTTACCCATGCACCTTGTAACTTAATCCTATTAATGAGCATTAAGTTTATAGATCAGTTTTCAAGAAAATCAGAGAGTCTCTATTCTCTATATAAAGTGTCATTCTTCTGTATCAGTCTGTAATACACCCTCTCTTTTTTTCTCTATATTTCGTGCGTTTTCTATTCCTTCACAATATGGCTCTATCACATTTGAGACTTTTGTTATTTCTTCCTATACCTAGACTTAAAGGTCTCTGTCTTAATGGTCAAAAAACTTCTGAGGTTAAGTAAATCATGTAACATGGATGGTAAGGTTGGGTGAATCACGTAATGTGACTCCCTCACTTCATTTCATCCCCTCATCAATTCCACTCTGCTTTCGCAGCAAGTGATTGTGGATAAAGCAGATGGAGCATAAGGAATTCAAGTGAGGGAGGAGATGCATCCATTGGAGTAGGACAAGACTTAGAAGAAATTGATGTTGAAGCAGAAACTTTTTTATATTTTAGTGCTATGTTGCAGAAATTTTTTATCTTTTAATCATGTAATTGTAACTTATGAATCGCTTCAATGAGGTACGATTTGATTATACATATAACTTGTTTTATGTTAAGTGTTTATTTATTTTAATTTGCACAAGAATTTGTTTACTAATTCAAGCTTATTAATTAACATTAAAAATAAACTTGTTAAAAAAAAAGGTTTAGAAATAAACTGCACTATATGGAGTGACCTGCGTTAAGAGTGACAACAGGGAGATGACAATGAAAGAAATGAGTTTCATAATTATTTACGTCAGTTATTTATTTAACTGCCGTAAAAATCACACATTTAACGTCAGCTGTGTAAACAACTGACGTTAAAAGTGTTAAAATCACTTTTAACGTCAATTCTTTACACAACTGATGCAAATAGTGATTTAATATTTACAAAACTGTCACCGCCTCATTTTTAACGTCAAACATATGGTCAACCGATGTAAAACGTTCCTGTATATTACATTATTTCCACTAGTGGGCGGTTGAAGTCATTCCAAGGTGGCTAGCGGCGGCACTCCTTTAGAGAGAAGGAGATAAGAGTGTGAGATGAGGTGTGAGTGTTCTTCTGTGAAGAGAGGAAGAAGATGAGGGAAGAAAAAGAAAAAGAAGAGAAAGAAGAAGAAAGCAGAGAAGAAAAGAGAAAGTGAGAGGGAGGGGTGGGTTTACAGGTCATTAAGGGAGAGAGGAGAGATAAAATTTAGTTTTGTATTAGTGACTATATTATGACTGATAAATATTAAGTCTAAAATAAACATGTTTTTACTTTTTGGAATCTAAAAATAAAGATTGATAGATATATGATTTCGAAATTCAAATTAGAGTAAAGATTAATAGTTCAACTGATTAACTAAGAAAATACTCGGTCCAAAATTTAATCTTCGATTAATGTCAAACCAGTTTATCTTCAAATCTAAAATTAAATAGAATGAAAATATGGAAATACTTTTCTCTTAATCAATTTATTTAAAACATTTTTCTGTAGTGATAATAATAGTGACAATAACATAAATTATTGTCTAGTAAGCGTGCATTCACTGAAATAAGTCAGTGCTAACGCACGCAATAAAATAATTTGAAGAGAATAATTTAATTACTCAACTAAATCACATAACAAAATAAACATAAACATTCAAATAAAATAATTAATCATATGTAAAAACTCGGCTGTTACAATTCCCACTTTGAATTAACTGCATCTGAAGTATGAAGTATGGTCTCGCATGTTTGAACCCAGTGTCCCAAGTAACTTGAAGGCCATTCTGAATACCCTTAACTTCAGCCAAAAGATTTGTAGCAAAGGCAATAGAGCCAGAAAAACCCAAAATCCAAGCACCATTCTCAGACTGAATTAAACCACCAAACCCAATCATGCCCGGATTTGATTGACCAGTAGTGTTCTTAGGATTTTAAAAAAAAATGTTTATCATTCCTCAAAATATCTTATACATCAGTTTTTAATGAAAAAAATTATTTTTTATTCCATAATTAATATTTTTAGGATATTGATTGACATTCTCCATTAAAAATTAATATGTTGATTCATATGTATTGATTATTCTTTATTGGCGCTATATACAAATTTAATGATATTTATTTCAACTGGAAAAAAAATAGAACGGGGAAACATAGCCGTACATATCTAACAGTAAACTTGTATTAAACTAAAATTTTTTTTTGAAGGCTTCTGTTAAACTAAAGGGCAATGATTTTTTACACAAAAATGGGACACCACCTTTTTTTTTTTTGTGTATTTTTGAGAAGCGTGTATACGGAGAAGATAAAAAATAAGTGAGAGATAAAAATAAAAATATATGATAACACATATGATGTCCAAAATTTATATTCAAATATCATAACTCTGAACTAAACATGTGCACCGTTTGTAGCCAATGTGCTTTTCTTTACCTTTCAAACTGGCGCTGTTTTCAATACTCCCTCCTAAAGTTGGAGGATGGATCCTCCCTACGAAATGACTATTGATTTATTGATATTAATAATGAGCGGTCAAGATTAATAGTGAAGCAACTGGTTAAATAAGTGAGTTGGGCAATCGGAGACTCTTTGCAACTTTTACACATTAGAACACGTGCGATGAGAGATAGGTTGATGTGATTGAGTCTCTAGACCTTTCTCAGTTCTCACCATTTTTTTATTATTAAGAGTAATAATAATTATTATTAATATTATTATTAGTAAATTATTCGATTTATTTTACAGAAAAATAGACATTGTTAATATCAGCATTATTATTTTTTTAAATTTTTTTATAGACAATTGTTAGTAATTAGTGTGATATGTTAGTGGGGGAATTGAACCCATGACCTGCTTATCACTCCAAACCTTATGTCCTCCCAAACCATCTTAACCACCTTATAACTCCAATATCATCATCATCATCATCATCATCATCATCATTTTATCATCATTAAAATTATCATCATTATTTATAGTAATATATTAATATTATAAAGTATAAACATTGTTACGTTTGTTATATTATTTTATTATTTTTATAATATATATTTTATTCTTTACTATTTAAAAAATAAAAAAACCCAAATGACTATTAAAATAAAAGTGGCGTGTGATTCGTGTCTCGAAAAATACAAATCTTATTCTATATATATATATATATATATATATATATATATATTTATATGTTTAATTATTGAGTTGGTCCCTAAACTATCTGAGAATTTTCAAGTAGGTCTCTGAACTAAATTTTTTTTAATTAGGTCCTTGAACTTAGATAAAATTTTCAATTGGGTCCATAAACTAAAATATTTCTAATTAGGTCCCTCAACTAATATAAAATTTTTAATTGGGTCCCTAAAGTAGAAATATGATTATATAAATAAAATAATAGATGAGGAAATTTAGGAAAAAAAATTATTGACATAATAATAAAATGACAAAAGATGAATATGAGAGGAAAACTCACTATTTATAATAATAATAAAATATAAAATAAAATTTAGTGAGAAAAGTTATTGTTTAGCATTGTAACATCCCTGACTGATTTATGAATTAACGACTGTCCCCACAAACCAACACGTATCTTTTCAGCATGCTTTGTCCTCACTCACATGCTTCCTGGGAAAACTTCCCAGGAGGTCACCCATCCCAGAATCCCAGAATTGCTCCAAGTCAAGCACGCTTAACTTTGGAGTTCTTAAGTGATGGGCTACCGAAAAGAAGATGCATCTTGTGCTGGAACCAAAGTGGTTTTTGATTAAATAATCTCTAAGTTTTGATGCTAACAAAAGGATTAAATTTGCTTGGCAAATTGTTAGTTGAGATCTAACATGTACTTTCAGTTATGCAGGAATATTTTAATATAGTAAATTAAATATGGGAAAAGTTCTCATTGAAAAATACGCGTTCACCTTTGTAGACGGGCTGCTCAAATATTTTGGTAAAGTTACTTATTTATTTAATTGAGTAGACTGGTTTACTTAAGTAGACGAGGGTTTAAGTGTTTGCTAGACGAATACCAAAATAACTTGTTAGATACGGCATGCCCAAATACTTGATAATAAGTGCGTCCATCTTGCCACGTAAGCAGACGGAAGTAATTAATAGAAGTAAATGAACTAAAAAATAAAGTAATCTAGTAGAAGAGCTCTAACTGCCATGTCACTATACTGAGATCTTTTTAACTCTTTGAGGAAAAGCAAGTCCAAAGACTTGATAAACAAGAGGATATGTCACGTCATCGGATGAGTAAAATAATTTGTTGAAATAGACTTAGTCTCACATATAACTAAGTAGACTGAGTTTCTTAAAGTAGACGAGCTCCATCTTTGAATAAATAAATGTTATTCGAATCTCTTGAATTTATTTCAAATGATTGATATTTATTTCAACAGAATATTTGTTCTTCACTATTGTCCTATCTGCTTTAATATTTTACCTTGTTGTAAAAGAAACATAGTACCATCAAGAAATGCAAAAAACAGAATTGTACAATAAGATACTGCAAAACGATATGTACGATGATAACTTTATGACTGAAAAAGCTGGATTGTTCACAAAGGAGGAATGACAAGTTCTCGAGCTGCAATACTCAGATGAGTGAACCTCCAAATTCATGATACTTCGATAACCAAGAATACTATTCAGCATTGCCACAATCAAGCTATCAGTCACAACGGATATCATACATTAAATGCTATCTCTAAACGAGATTATTAAAAATAACCGTTGAAGAAAGACAAGTGAAGAAGAAGGTCACTATAAATAGAAGACTTGAGATACTGAAAAGCAACACTCTTGACTGCACAACCTTGCAAAGCTCAACTTTTGCCAATCAATAATCACTCATTCTTATATTCTTTCAAAAGCAAGAGTTTGTATTCTTAGTTTGAATATTGTAAAAATATTCATCTGATCTTAAACTGTCATATCCTCACACATAGTGAGTTAAGAAGATCAAACATTAAATCTCTTTGTTAGAGTTAGAGCCTGAAGAGGCTTGGTAAGAAAGAATACTTGTAGCATGGAGAGGTGTTGAATACTTGGTTGTAATCTATTTGGGAAATAGTGGACAAAATCCTTCAAGTAGAAGGGACTGGACGTCTACCTCTTGGTTGGAAGGGAATGAACCAGGATAAAAACATCTTGTGTGATTCTTCTATCTCTTAACTCTTACATCTTTATTTGTTTCTTACTAACCGAGGGGTTTTGATATTACTTTTGTTAAAGTCTTTTAAAAAGGATCTTTTTCTTTGTGTTTTCTTCTGTTTCTAATCTCCTTGCGTGCAAAAAATTGTTTTAAAGGTTGTTTTCGAAAATTATTAACAAACACAATTCACCCCCCCCCCCCTCTCGTGTTTGCCTGTGAGAGCTCAGCCTCGAAAGGGTTGAGCATCTAACAAGTGCTGAGGGAGTACGACCAACAACCATGGATGTAGAAGGACAAGCTATCAACATACCTCCTCTCTTTGATGGAACAGATTATGACTACTGGAAGAAGAGAATGATGACCTTATTGGATGCACATAATGTAGATATTTGGGAGCTGATTGAAGCCAGCCACACTGAACCAAGAGATGAAGCTGGAGCTACTATTCCTAGAGCCCAATGGACTCAAGAGCATAAAAACCAACATCAGCTGAATTTGAAGGCTAAGCACTATCTCATGTGTGCTATAACCAGATCTGAATATGACAAAGTTCTCAGCTGCAATACTGCGAAAGAAATCTGGGATACTCTTGCCCTAGCTCATGAGGGTTCCTCACAAGTTAAGGAATCAAAGATCAGCATGCTGGTTCATCAGTATGAGCTGTTCAAGATGGGTGAACATGAAACAATAGATCAAATATTTGGAAGATTCCAAACCATCACCAACAGTCTCAGATCTCTTGGAAAAGTTTATGAAAATAGAGATAATGTCAGAAAAATCCTGAGAAGTCTATCCAAGCAACGGAGACCCAAAGTAATTGCTATTCAGGAAGCCAAAAACCTGAATATACTCTCTCTGGAAGAGCTTCTTGGATCTCTCAAGGTTCATGAACTTGACCTTAATGAAGAAGAAAATTCCAGAAAAGGAAAATCTATTGCCCTAAAGGCAAAGAAAGCAAGTTCATCAAAAGTTCTCAAAGCTGCCGAGTCATCAGATGAGTCTGAATCTTCTGATAATGATGAAGGATCAGATGAGGATGAATTGTCCTTTATCTCCAGGAAGATTCAACATATGTGGAGAAAGAAAGATGGTTTCAGAAGGAAGCAACTCAACAAAAAGTTTTCCAAGGAGAAGTCATACTCAAAGGAAAAAGGTCCACCCTTGTGCTCTGAATGCAAAAAATCTGGTCATTTCAAAGCTGAGCTGAAGGATAAAAAGAAACTCTTCAAAAAGAAGAAAGGCTTAATGGCTACATGGGAGGATCTTGATCTGTCTTCTTCAGATGAAGAAAATGAAGCAGAGGAAGAGGCAAATATCTGTCTCATGGTAGACACTGCTTCAGAAAGTGAATACACTGATGCTGAGGTAATGGACTCTGACCCGTCCAGTCTTCAAAATATGATATGGTCTAAACTGAGAAACAAAACCTCAAAAATGAAAACGACATACTAAAATCAGTGAATGTCAGTCTAGCTGACAAAATGGTGTGTGAACCTGATGGTTATTGTGAAGATGCAAAACTGAAACAAGATGTAACATATCTAACTGATTCTCTGTCAAAGCTTGTAGGTGGCTTAGATAAGCTTAGACTCATTTTAAGGTACTCTAGGTCACTTTATGATAAATCTGGTCTTGGTTATGACATAAGAAGCAAAGAGAACACATTCCATCCTCATACTATTTTAAGGATTTTAAAAAGCAATGAACACCAACGGACACCCAATAAATAGATTTAATTTTAATTAAATCTGAAGTTAATAATGTATAGTGGCAGTAGTATCCTTTAAAATTTCTCGTTCATCACCGAAAACAGTAAGAAGAGCAATTATATATGTCCGTGATATGATAACACTAGTGGAAAATATACATTAGACGGTAAAGGTTTACGTCAATTAACCAAAAACTAGACGTTAAAGAGGGGGCGGTGGCAGTTTTGTAAATAATTAATTCACTGTTAACGTTAGTTGTTTTAATGACTGACGTTAAAAGTGAGGCGGTGGCAGTTTTGTAAATATGAAATCACTATTTGCGTCAGTTGTTTAATGAACTGACGTTAAAAGTGTTTTGCAAGAAATTATTAAAACTTTTAACGTCAGTTGTTTATAAACCTAACGTTATAAGTGTGATTTTTACTTCAGTTAAATAAATAGCTGACGTAAATAATCAACTCATTCCTATCTTTCTTTCGTTGTCATCTCCCTGTTGTCACTCTTAACGCAGATCATCACTCCATATAGTGCAGTTTATTTCTAATCTTTTTTTTTAAAAAGTCTATTTTTAATCTTAATTAATTAGCTTGAATTAGTAAATTAACAAATTCTTGTGCAAATTTAAATAAATAAACACTTAACATAAAACAAGTTATATATGTATAATCAAATCGTATCTCATTGAAGCGATTCATAAGTTACAATTACATGTTTAAAAGATAAAAAATTTCCGCAAGATATATAGCACTAAAATATAAAAAAGTTTCTGCTTCAACATCATTTTCTTCTCAGTCCTGTGCTCAGAATCTCCAACATTGAATGCATCCCCTCCTTCATTTGAAGTCGATGCTCCATCTGAATCCACAGTCACTTTGGAGCCGCGGCAGAGTGAAGGGTGCACTCGATCTGTTTCAGCAATATTCTTGGAACAACCACTTGGTTCCAAAGCTGAGGTTTTGGAACTGTAGCTGCTGATTCTCCCGAAGGATGATGGTGTGTGCAATTCACATAATGCGATTTACACACCCTTATCACTCATGTAATGTGATTTACTCAAACTCAGAAGTTGTTTGACCATTAAGACAGAGACCTTTAAGTCTAGCTATAGGAAGAAAGAGTGATGAAGTTAATCTCCATGGCAGAGCCATATTGTGAAGCAGAAAAATTAAACGAAGGAAGGAAGCTATTTATAGGAGTAGGGGATGAAGTTACTAGGCGTCGTAAGTTGCTAAAAAATTAAATTGATCATTAAGATCATTAGGTTCCAAGGCACATTGGGAGTTGGCCTGGCAGTCATATATTATAAACGTGCAGAAAAGAAAACGCCAGAAGGAATAGGAAGAGACACTTTTAACTTCAGTTGTTAAATAAAACTGACGTTAAAAACATTTTTAAAATAAATATTTTTTATTTTTAACGTCAGTTGTTTATAAAACTGACGTTAAAAGTGTGATTTTTTCTTCAGTTAAATAAACAGCTGACGTAAATAATCCTATATCCCTATCTGAAATGCCCTGTTGTCACACAGGTCTGTTAACGTCAGTTGTTGAATAAAACTGAAGTTAAAAGTGTTTTTAAAATAAAAAATATTTATTTTTAACGTCTGTTGTTTATACAATTGACGTTAAAAGTGTGATTTTTACTTCAGTTAAATAAATAGCTGACGTAAATAATCCTCTATCCCTAGCTATCTCGAAATGCCCTGTTGTCACTCAATCTGAGCCATTTAAAAAAATATTAATATTTAACGTCGATTGTTAATAAACCGGCGTTAAAAATTAATTTTAACGTCGATTGTTTAATACAACCGACGTTAAATGTTGTTTTATGTTTACACCCGCGCGCCTTCGCACTTCGCGCTCTGACGTACGTCTCTTTTCTCTTTTCATCACGCTCAACCCTAAATCACTCTCAACCCTCACTCTCACTCTCACCCAAAGACGAACCCTAATCGCGAGCTCATCTCCACCGTAACCACCGCGAGGGCTTCTTCGCCACCACCGTGAGGTACACTATTAACCCTAACTCTGTCTTTCCATTCATTCTTTGCAATAACTTGACGTACATCTCTCTTTCCCCTTCCCGCGCACTAACTTTCCTTGTCCCTCTGCTCTCAGTAACCACATCGAACGTTGGCCACCACTCGAGCTCCCCTCCCCACCACTACGCGAGCACCTATTTCTGGTGAGTATTTAGGGCACATTTTTGTATTTTTGGTTTTGAGTGTATGTTGAAACTGTAGTCTCAGTAGTTGAAACTTGAAACCGTGAGTTTGAGTTGTTTGGAATGTACGTCTCTGTTTTTGGTTTTGAGTGCATGTTGCTCTGCTGGTTGATCTGTCACAGCCGTGATGCTAATCACGGCTAGGCCGTGATCGCCCCGCTTTGTGATGGCATGGTTCATTCAGTTGGCACGTTACGGCCGTGATGGACATCACTGCCACGCCGTGACCAGTGCTTGGCAATTAATCTTTAAAAACTATAGTTTTCAATCTCCCGTATTGTCCTTATATTGGATATATATGTTTTGTATATCTACAGGACCTATCTAGTTATGGATCGTAGTTGGATGGTTTGTAAGTGTACTAGTGCTGAGTATTTGAAGGGGGTGGGAGAATTTATAGAATTTGCTCAAAGGAATGTTCCTAATAGTAATGGAATGTTCTGTTGTCCTTGTGTCAAGTGTTTGAATACGAGGAAATGTACGGTGAAGGAAATACGTACTCATTTGATTTGTGAAGGGATTTGCTTGAGTTATACAAGATGGATATGGCATGGTGATATGTTGTTGAGTAGTAATACGGCGAGTGTCTCCCAAAGTGAGGACGTTGACGTAGATATGGAGGATGATCGAGTAGAGGACATGATCCGTGATATTGGACAAGAATCTTTTCATCGAGCGCATGTGTATGATAGGTTGTGCGGTGATGCGGATAAGCCTTTATATCCAGGGTGTACTACTCATACACGGTTGTCGGCGGTGCTAAAATTGGTTTGTGTGAAGGCGAGAAATGGTTGGAGCGATAAAAGCTTCACGGAATTGCTTGAAGTGTTGAAAGACTTGCTTCCAGGAGGACAACACATTGCCTGACCGTAACTATGAGGCCAAGAAGGTATTGTGTCCTATGGGTATGGAGTATAAGAAGATACACGCATGCCCCAATGATTGCATATTGTACACCGGTGTTCATGAAGACAAACACGATTGCCCCAAATGTGGGTTATCATGATACAAAGTGAAGGGTGGTGATGATGATGATGATGTTGATGATGTGAGAAAAAGGGTCCTCCTGCGAAGGTGTTGTGGTATCTTCCAATAATTCCAAGGTTCAAGCGATTGTTTGCCAATGCGAAAGATGCGAAGAATCTTAGATGGCATAATGATGAGAGGAAACGTGATGGAAAGGTTCGCCATCCTGCTGATTCTATTCAATGGAAGAATATCGATACTATGTTTCCGGATTTTCGCCGATGAGCCAAGAAACCTAAGGCTTGGACTTGCTACGGATGGAATGAATCCTTATGGTAACATGAGTAGTATTCATAGTTCATGGCCTGTTCTGTTGGTGATTTACAACATGCCCCCTTGGTTGTGCATGAAGCGCAAATACATGATGTTGTCTATGATGATTTCGGGCCCAAAGCAACCGGGAAATGACTTAGATGTTTATCTAGGTCCCTTGATTGAAGACTTGAAAACGTTGTGGGTGGAAGGTGTTGATGTAGTTGATGGGTATTCTCATGAGACTTTCAAGCTTCGTGCCATGTTATTTTGCACCATCAACGACTTTCCAGCATACGGTAACTTGTCCGGGTACAGTGTCAAGGGGCATAAAGTATGCCCTATATGTGAAGAAGGCACATGCTACACTCAGTTGCATCATGGAAAGAAGACGGTTTTCCTTGGGCATCGGAGATTTCTTAGGCGTGATCACCCATATCGTAAGATGAAAAAAGCTTTTAATGGATGCCAAGAGACAGAAGAAGCGCCGACGGCCTTAATTGGAGAGCAGGTTTATCAGAGGGTAAAGGACATCGATGTTATATTTGGCAAGTCCAAAAAGAAAGGTAAAGCTGTTGAGAAAAACATATGGAAGAAGAGGTCGATATTCTTTGATCTTCCATACTAGCGCAAGCTTGATGTCAGACACTGCATTGATGTGATGCATGTGGAGAAAAATATGTGTGATAGTGTGATCGGGACGCTTCTCAACATTCAGGGCAAGACAAAGGATGGTGTGAATGCTCATCTCGACCTCGTTGCTATGGGTATACGAGAGCAGTTAGCTCCAGTTGTTGAGGATGGTAAGCGGACTTATTTGCCGCCAGCATGTCATACTTTGTCAAAAAAAAAGAGACAAAGTTTCTGCGGGTGTCTTCAGGGCATCAAAGTTCCACATGGTTACTCTTCAAATATGAAGAGACTTGTCTCTAGTGATCTTTAATTGGTTGGCTTGAAGTCTCATGATTGTCACATCTTGATGCAACAACTTCTGCCCGTTGCTATTCGTGGTATTGCTACAAAAAATGTGAGACATGCCATTACTCGGTTGTGCTCATTCTTCAATTCTATATGTAGCAAAGTCGTTGACCCCCGTATGTTGGATGACTTGGAATTTGAGGCTGCTACAATCTTGTGCCAATTAGAGATGTATTTTCCTCCTTCCTTTTTCGACAAAATGGTTCACTTAATTGTTCATTTGGTGAGGGAGATTAGATTATGTGGGCCGGTTTTTCTGAGATGGATGTACCCAGTTGAGCGCTACATGAAGATCTTGAAAGGGTACGTGAAGAATCCTCATCGTCCGGAAACATCTATTGTTCAAAGGTATGTTGCAGAAGAAGCTATTGAGTTTTGTTCGGACTACCTTCATAACACGGATCCTATAGGGGTTCCTAAGCCTCGGCATGATGAGATCAGATGTCAAGGTAAGGGTACACATGGCTTAAGAATTAATAGGAAGGATCGGGAGGAAGTGCTTCAAGCACATTTGTATGTATTGAACAACATCGAATGTGTTCAGCCTTTCTTATTTGAACATAAAAGAAAAGTCAATCAAGAAAACCCTCGAATGAGCGAAAGGTGGTTGTTGAACAAGCATAACAAGACTTTCTTACCATGGTTCAAGGAAGAAATGCTTAAGGATGGTAGTATTGCTTCTGATGACGTAAAATGGCTAGCACGTGGGCCTAACTTCAATGTCATATGTTGGAGCGGATACGACATAAATAACTTTTCCTTTTATACAAAGGAACAAGATAACAAGAGTACCATGCAAAATAAGTGGGGTTATGATCGTGGCAAGCAATGCACTTCTCTAGTGCAAAGGACACAAAACCCGTTCTAAGACCGAGACCTTACTTTGGATATATTGAAGATATTTGGGTGCTCGATTACACTAAGCTTACGGTTCGGTATTTAAATGTAAGTGGGTTGATAGTAACGGTGGTGTACAAACCGACGAATTGGGGTTCACATTGGTAGACCTCAACAAGTTAGGTCATATAAATGAGCCTTTCATAATGGCTTCCCAAGCAAAACAAGTGTTATACATCACTGATCCTTCTAACAAAAGGTTGTCCGTGGTTCTCCAAGGAAAAAGCATGTATAATGGTAGTGGTGAAAATGAAGATTCAAATCTTGATATTCCTGAGACTCCTTCTTTTTCAACAAACATGCCTACTATAATCGAGGAGACACAGGTGGACGATGTACATGCCACTCGTGATGATCATCACGAAGGGATATTGATATAGGTAGTTTAAACTTAGTATACATTTATAACCTATGTTAATAAATATATATTGTTTTGCACAGGCATACATATGGATCATTGTTCCATTTTTCCTTTGCAATTCTGTAATGTGTGTGATATTGTGTTACTGGGATATTTACTGAATGCAGTGATGGCTTAGGGGAGTGATATTTTAAAACTGAATTTAAAAAAAAAAAAATTAACGTCAGTTTTATCATACAACTGACGTTAAAAGTATTTTATAAAAATATACAGTACACTATTAACGTCAGTTGTTTATTACAACTGACGTTAAAATTAAGACCTTTAACGTCATTTCTTGATAACAATTGACGTTAGTTTTAACAAAATTTACGTCGGTTATGTTAAAGAACTGACGTTAATTTTGACAAAATTAACGTCAGTTGTGTTAAAGAACCGACGTTAATAGTGTTATATTTAACGTCAGTTCTCAACTGACGTTAAAAGGTAAACTTTTAACGTCAGCTGTATTTACGTCAGTCAGTATTCTGACGTAAAAAATCAATTTTAACTGACGTAAAAAGCACTTATTGCACCAGTGTAAATACTTAAAATGAGAAAGCCATATCAGATTTAAAAAATGAGATGATAATCATAAACACTACAAAAAAAATTATTTAGCGACCGAATTTGTTGGTTGCTGTTTTCGACCGAAATGACGACCGATTGTAGGATCTAAATCAAACACTGATTAGAGTTGATATTACGACCGAAATAGAGTGTAGCAGAGTTATCGGTCTCTATTTCGGTCGCAAAATAAAGGAAAGTAAAAGTCATAAATTTATGATTTTTTAGCGACCGAAATGGCGACCAAGTTAAATGCAACGGTTAAAATTAAGTTATCTTTTGCGACCGATATTAAATCGGTCGCTAAACGGCACGTAAAAAATTAAGATAGAGCGTTTTAGCGACCGATTAAGCGACCGAATTATTCGGTAGCTAAAATTATGAATTCAAATTTCAAATTAACCATTTTAGCGACCGAATTATTCGGTCGCTAAAACTAAAATCCCTAAAACTAATATTTTGGTCTCGACGCCCTCTCCCTCACTTTCTTTTCTCTTTCTCTGCTCCTTCTTCCTTCTTCTTCCACACTTCTTCTTCCTTCTCCCCAACTTCATCTTCTACCTTCTTCCTTCCTTCTTCTCAATCGCGCGACCACCGCCCTGAGGCCGCCGTTCGGCTACCGCACGGCGAGGGCAGATGACCCGCGACTCGCCACCACCCTCCTGGCACGCACAGCTGCGGATGCGCCATCCTCCGCCACGGTAAGGTGGTTTGACTTCCATTCCTGGTGGTTTCTCACCTCTCTTTGTTAGTTTAAGTTCCTTCCTTCATCTCCTAGACTTACCTTCAAGTTTTGAGTACATGGGTGTTACGAGAACAACATCCTTCTTCTTTGGACGCCGTGCCATCGCCGTCCGCCGCCGCGAGGAGCCCCACAACACCACCCCAACTTCTTCTTCTTCCTTGGGTGAGTCAAAACCCTCTCTTGTGTCTCAGATTCAAAACCCCTAAATTGATTTTGAAACCCTAACCCTAACCCTTTGATTTCAGATTTTAATCTTAAAATTAAAGCTTGCTTTATGAAATTGGGACTGTGAAACTGGTTTTATTGTCCTATGAATTCTAGTTCTATGTGAATCAACTTGTTAGATTGAACATAATCTGTTTGAGAAAATGCTTGAATCAATTGCTCAACGTGTTATTGAATTTTATTTGTTGTATGAGATGTAAATTGGTTTTGAACTCCAGCATGTTGATTTTAGATTTTTGTATGATAAAAATGGTTGAACTCTTGTTAATGGGTATAAGCATGCAAGTATCTTTGAACTTTTGGTTATATGTGGTTTCAAGATATGTAACAATTGAATAATATTGGTTGAGTTTGAGTTTGCATTGAAGTATCATATAGTGTGATTGCTATGTGTGAAATGCAGAAATTAAAATGAATTGGATTCAGTTGGGTATCTAATGGTGTTGTTGTTTCTCCAGCTTTTGAAGCGTATGATCAAGGTTTGTTATGTTTGTCAAGATAATATTTGTGCTTTAGGGAACATCATTTTTTGGAATTATATCATGTATATTATTTTCTTATTCATGAGGGTATGATGTATTTCTGGGTAATTTTTGTGGTTTGGTTTCTAGCGAACATGTCAACAAGAACATCTTTTCACGTGAGCAAGTCCACAAAGCATATCTCTTAGACTTTGTGTGGAAACTTTTAGAAAGAATGAAATGTAAAGAAAAGGGAAGAAATGAATCCTACCCATTTCTTTTAGACTTTGTATGATATGCTTTCTCTTTCTCTTATTGATAAGACAACTTGATAGAAAATGATTATAGCCTACAAGGTTGTTGAAGATTTTGAAGATTGTGAATTTGTGGATACATTTTATATCCAATTTTCCATTCAATCATCTGTGTTTCATTATATTCTTGTATAAGGGAAGCATTATATTTTTGTCTCATTATTTTCTTATGCAGAGTTGGGAAGACAATTACTTTTTAAGGGACAATGGAGGCGATGAACTCAACAAAGGTCTAAAAGTTGGATTCAAACGGTTCCTTGGTGAACTCCACAAAGATCCCCATAATTTGGTGTTTTGCTGGATGTAAAGGTTCAAAGGGTTTTTTCTCTTTTGCTGCAATTATCCCTAATAAGCTTTTAGGCACTAAATTGCCAATAGCTGGGCGGTGGATTGGTTTTAGATATTAGGTGCTGAGGAATTCTTTTTGGTCGACGATTAGTTAGTATATCAACCATTATTGTCTTCTCCGACTTTGGTTGAATCTCTACCTTATCCCTCTTGTATTTGGTTCTTTTGTTTATGAGTTTAGAGTACCCATTATACTCTTTCAATACACTTTAGCTTATAAAAAAAATTATATTTGGTTTGTTATATGTTTTTTAAAGGAATCGGTCACTAAATTGGTCTCTAGAACAAGTTTTGGGGACACATTTAGTGACTGATTTTTTTTAATTTGGTGGCCAATTTAGCGACCAAATTAGCGACCGAATTTAGTGACATAGCTGGTTTTAGGAGACCAATTTAGTGACCGATTTTTATAAATTAGCAACCGAATTATTCGGTCGCTAATAGCGACCGAATTTGTAATCGGTCGCTAAATGATTTAGCGACCAGGATTTTAGCAACCGTCATTATTCGGTCGCTAATTCGGTCGTTAACCTATTTAGCGACCGAATTTTGATGAATAGCGATCGATTTCTTCGGTCGCTAAACACCCTTTTTTTTGTAGTGAACAAACAAAAGTAGTTAAATTTAAAATTAAAATACAAATTTCTATTTCAATTTATGGAATTTATATTAAATTTAAATTTTTATTTTTGTTGTGTTATTTTTTGTTAAGTATATAAGTTGAAATTTAATAACATCTTGTATGACCTTAAAATTGAAATAAATTAAATAATTATATAAGATGAGTTTAATTTGTATGTACTGTCGGTATAAAGATTTTTTACACTGACAACCAATCATTTCAATTCTGATAATATTTACCTATATCCATTTAGGTATGACCTTAAATTTGAAATTTAAAAATTAGTTTTAAAATAAAAATATTTACGTAAATTTGATATGACTTAAAAATTGGTTTTTATTATTTGATTTAAATTTAGTTAATTTTGGCTGATATTTTGTTTTGTTTTTTTATTTTATTTTTTGTTAAGTCTATAAGTTCTATAATAAATCAAAAAAATTGTAGTGTTGACATTTAACATTCATAAAATTGATGTATTTCTTGCATAGGGAATATGACATATGGTAGAACTATATTACATAGGGGACAAAAATGTATTATTTATGGAAGATAGATAGATTACGTAAATATGATATGACTTAAAAATTAGTTTTTATTATTTGATTTAAATTTATTTAAATTTGGCTTCTATTTTTATTTTTTTTCGATCTACTTCGAGAAGTATCCCATCGCCAACCTGAGACGGGGACTAATCTCCCGCGGGAGTTTGTTCGGCACCTCGATGGATGGCATTCCTCCAAGCTGAGACTTTTTCCATACCCAAGGCTCGAACCCGAGACCTTGGTTAAGGGGCAAGAGACCTTTAACCACTCACGCCAACCTCAGTTGGTTTTTACTTTTATTTTTTGTAAGTTTATAAATTCTATAATAAATCAAAAAATTGTAGTGTTGACACTTGGCATCCATAAAATTGATGCATTTCTTGCGTAGGGAGGATGACACGTGACAGAACCACATTGTATAAGGGACATAAATGTATTATTTATAGACTATAGATAGATAGATAGATTATAGACTTATAGATTTATAGATAGATAATACATTTTTATAGATAGATAGATTAAGCGAAAAATTTAGTGTAGTAATTTGGGCTTATAAGTCGGTTAAAGGGTAGAGCAATTAATTTTTTGATACAATTAGAGGGTAGAGCATAAACCTAATAATTTAGGGGAATGCTAACCAATGTCTTAAGGGTATTGATTAAGAAATCAAACATAGAAAATTTGTATAGAAAAATAGTATATTCAAATCATTGAACTCGTAAAAATTATACTTTTCAATAAGAATTTTTTATTTTTGAATTCCTTGAGGGCACTGAGACTCAATAATTTAACTATTTATAGTTACTTTGTAAGCATTCACGACAGCCGCTAATTTCCAAACATTAAATATGATAATTTATTTATATATGTCCAAAGTAATGCAACCGGCTCCAGTAAAAAAAAAAAATTAATAACACAACCGGCAAACAAAAGATTGGAACAGGCTGGTTGAGAAATCGTTGAATTCAAAAATAGATAACTTATTACCGGATAGCGTGAGGGCAGGTCAAATTTACACGGAGGATTCAAGCTCAGCTCGTGGGCCTGAGGATCGAAGACTTGCCCTTTGAAACTCCTTAGACGGTTCCTATGAATCCTATCTTACAGAATACAGATCATCACCGCGCACGCGTCCTCATAACCTCATTCCACGATCTCTATTCTTGTGTTTTGAGATGGCTATGTGGAAAGAGAAATAAGGAATCACAGTACATATTTTCAAGTCTGCTAGCTAGGATATGTCCGCACCCTACCGTCTTAAAATCAGTAACACAATTTTTGCTACATGTGGATTGTGGACAATCAAGCAGGTGGGTCATTGGTACCAAAGATGTATTTATCCAATCCACCTCATTATTTTGAAGTGATGACATGTGTGTAAGTACTAAGTAGCATAGATTTAAATTGCAGATCGCATTACGTATTGCGGTCGCAATATTGCGGTTGCAGACCGGAGTGCAACCGCATCACATCCTAATTATGGTGTGATCCCTTTTCACGTGTTGCGGTCGCAATGCAATCGCATCAGACTGCATCAGATACTGCATCGGACCGCATCAGGTCGCAACATCCATTTTCAGCACCGTTCGTTCAAATTTTTTTCCAAAACTAAAAAAATTTCATGCCCCCAAAACATTTAGATGCAATAATTATTCCTTTATGCTTTAGTAATTTGTTTCTTTTCTCTATTTTTGTTATCCTCTTATCAATTTAGATATATGAAGAATTACAATAATTATATAATATTTTTTAGATTTGGTGCGATATAAAATTATTTCACGCCGTAGTGGCTGCAGTCCTCGATGCAGCAACCGCAGTGACCGCAACCATAACCACATCGACAACCGCAACCACAATTTAGAACCTTGCCTATTACTCTGCCTCATGTAAGCCCTCCTTCGCTATAAATAGATGATGAGTACCAACCTGTTCCTTTCATGTGCTTGCCAAATTAAAGCAGAATCTTTTTGAAGATTAATTGTGATGGACACGGCACGATTTGGTCTTATCTTCCTGTTGCTTGTTCTCTTTGCTTCTCGTAATTAAGCTTCCTTCTTGTGCATGCATGTCATCAATATTATTTTATAACTCTACAACTTGCATTTATTTGTTATCACTTTGAAACAGGAATAGTAATTGATATCTGTGTGTTAATTAATGGCCTAATAATGCAGAGGAAATGGTGGTGCAAACGGAGGGACGCTTAAGGGAGTGTGCTACACTGAGCAATCGGTTTAAAGGGAAGTGCTTTAGCGACCACAACTGTGCTTCAGTTTGCCAAGGTGAAGGTTTCACTGGTGGCGACTGCCGCGGTTTCCGTCAACGCTGCTTTTGCACCAAGATTTGTTAATTGATATGTGTGTGTGTGAAACCGTGAATGTTATGAACTAATGATAAGATCTGTGCGTCTCTGCTGGCCACATACTTCCCTTTGGTTTCTTCTAATTTCTAAGATCAATAAGAACTATAATAAAATAAATTCCCTTAACCGCTTTATGTGTCTTGTTTTTTTTTTTTTTATGCCTTTGCTTTATGTTTTATTCTTAGATTATGTTTGGGAGGTATCGAGAAAATCTGATTAGGAGGGGAGAATTCATCTTGTGTGTCCAACAGGTTCTCGATAGTGATTAGTCACTACCAAGAAGTAGTAGATACTGCACTCATATCATGTTACCAAAAAAGATTATGCTTGGAAGGGAGTGAAGTGGTTAGTAATAGAGTGATTTAGAATGAAATGGAATGGAGTGATAGAAGTATATTGTTTGAAAGTTTAATGAGAAAATCTCAAACACCTAATTTGAAGGTATATAAATTAATGAAGTGATTTAGATTATCAACTCAAACCTTCATATTCCATTACTTAATAAATTTTTACATAATAAATTAATATCTTTTAACCACTTTATTTTATTATTAATCATCTCGCTCCATCCTCCCATGCCTGGCTTCGGTTTCCTTCGTTTTAGGGGATGGAGGCTTTGAGCGCCTGCTAGTAGCAGGCTTAATTGTTCTGCTTTCGTTAATGTATTTGCCATAATTTTTCAGTAAATTCGCATGAAGGAATTTCATTTTTAGATTAAAATAATTCCTTGTATACTTTTTTTTAATGAATTCAGTACAAAACTCTACAACATATTACTTAACTCAAATAATGCACCGGAGACTGACGTAATTATCATACCATAATGGTTAGTCAAATTATCATGCAATTATCGAATTAAGAAATAAGAATTAAGATAAAGGCTTTCTTAGTCATTGAACATTCTTTAAGGAATTAAATCTAAATTTTAATTAAAGAGTAAATATATCATTTTTAATATATTAAATATAATTTTCATAAATTTATTTTATTTAGTTTCTTTAACAAATTTTTTTTTTCCTGAAAATAAGCACACTCTACTCCATCTGGAAATATAGATATACATCGACAATTGTTAGAAGATATGACATCCATGATATTGAATGGAAAGTGTAAAAATGATACAATTGAGCAAGGTGTCCTTATAAGAGTATAAAATATACTTATATAGTTAATGAAAGTAGAAATCAACCTCCTAACTAATGTAATTAATTTGTAACTAATCTGTATATTCTAATAGCCTCAAGCTGGAAGTATGGGTTAGCGAATCCAGCTTGGGATATACAATCCATGGGAAAAGGAAGAACAATCACCAAAAATTACAAAAGAATCGAAAAAAGAAGAATAATGACTAAAAATTACAAAAGAACTTGTAATGAAAATGGCCACGAAGGTGCATAACTCCTAGAGGTCTTCCACCAATTTCTTGCTCCTTCGAACTTCTTCCAGTGTCTCCACGATACTCACTCCAAACAAATCAAGAACCCCGATAAAGGGATAAATCATCAAATGCCCATGTAAGACTAGACCCTTTTGAGGTTTTGATGTATGACAAACAAAGTGAATTTTATATGAGTTTTCCAAATTGATTATACACTAATAAAGTGTTCAAGTATTTGCAAGTTTACTCATGAAAGAGAAAGTTAAAGGATGAAATGACAAAGTTCAAAGAAGATCATGAGTTTCAAAGATTCAAAGGATAACATGGAACAAAGCATGAAGACCAAGATTAAAGATCTTAAGTTCTTAGATGCTATTATAAAAATAGCACACTTGATCTCTTAGTAAAGCTCTTCAGAAACAAAGAAAAAACTAAATTTTCAAATCATTAACCAAATGTGTTTTTCAGGAAAAAAGATTTTGAAAATATGTAAAATGAAAAAGGAAATTAATTGGAATAGTACACATGTGTGTTAGACATGTGTATCTTCAGCTAATTTGGTAAGTGCAAGTGAAAATTTTGCAGTACACTTGTGTACGCGAGTTGTATACACATGTATTAAAGCTGATTCTTGAGAAAAATGAAGTATACATCGATGTACAAAATCATCCATCTGTGTATTGTTCAAATCGGAAGCTTCAGGATTTGAGTTTATGAACTCAATCTGTGTATGAGGTTCAGGGTTGAATGTTCTAATATCCATCAACGTACACAAGATGTTAATATGTGTACTCAAGAACAAAGCAAGATATACACAGATGTACACAAGAATGTAATCTTTGTATACATGTGTAAAAGTTCAAAAACCATTTAATACACAGATGCACAATACAAATTATGTCGCGTCAGTTTTGAAAACCAATTCTGTTTCACTTCTAACTGAATCTATAACTTGTCCAACATATCTATTTATTCAAATTACTATAAAAAGACATTATAGAAACACTTTTCAACAACTAATCATTCAGAATTTTCAAATACGAGTTTCTAAGTTTCCATTGAGCTTCATCTTTGAGAGAAAAGTGTGATATTCAAAAGTTCTTCAATCTGTATAATCTGGCTTCTAGAGTCAGAATTCTTTCATTCAATTTTTGAATTGAAAAGATTAGAAAGGGTATCTCTTAGTTGTTTTACATGGATAGAAGGGATCCCTAGGTAGAAAAAACAAGTGTACTTTCGGTGAGTTTTTGTAAGGTAGTGAAGCCTTGTGGTGATTGTAATTTGATATTGTAAATTTCTGATTATAGTGGAGAAATCCACATAGAAGTGGGACTGGATGTAAGTTACCAGTTAGAGGTAGCTGAACCAGGATAAATAAGTTTGCGCATTCTTCTCACCCTTAAACTTCATATATTTGTCATATGTATATTCTCTTGGTTAGATATGTATGAATGTGTTTTGTAAATAATTCTTTATGCTAAAATCTTTTGTTAAACATTGATAGAAGTATTTGTGCATTACTGTGATAATTATTAAACAAGTTATAACTTGAATCTTGGGAAAAAAAAATCTGAAATTGTGTGAAAACTGTTTTTGGAAAAAAACTCTATTTTTCACTGAGTGCTGAAAAAGTTTTTAAATACTCAATTCACCCCCTTGAGTGAGTAGCCATAATCAACAGTCCAAACTTCGCGTAGAGATGCTCAACAAACATGATCATGCCTTACCGGAGATGCAACCGGAAGACACCTGCGTTGTCACACCAGCCTTGCGATTCTGGTCGATGGATCATAAGAACGTTCACATCAACTTCGATCGAATTTTCCAACCAGAACTAAAGAACCAAAATCATTGTTATCAATGGCGGATGGCAAATTACAACGGCCAGCCAAAAATCCACCATATAAATACGGCGTTACAACCTATGCAGAAACATGGCAGATATAATAGGCATTGCGGCTTATGGTAGTTTGACAGAGTCCACCATGCCATAACTCCATGCAGTTGAACCCATCCGGCCCCGGTGCCTTATTCCCATCACAGCTCCACACCACTTCTTATAATTCTTCCATTGAAAACCTGACTGTTAGATCGCCTACTTGAGAAGAGTTAATTTGTTCAAAATCAATTCCGTCAAGTACTAGTCTGCCCCATGTAACCTCCTCAACCACCATCAAGAAGAACTTTTTGACTTCTTCTTTAATTGCTCCCGGTTCTTCCACCCAAATTCCATTTATTAGAAGCGCCACAAGCTGATTTCTTCTCCTCCTTGACCATATGATTGCATGAAATAAAGTTGTATTTGCATCTCCCTCGAGCAACCACTTTTGTCTTGACTTTTGGCGTAACAGGCTATCCTTATCTTTCAAATTCTGCCACAGATCCGCAAAAGATTGTCTCCTCAAAATCAGTTCTGAGTGTGTTAACCCCATTCCTTCTTCCTGGACTCTGTCAAACTACCATCATGTCCCCGTAAGAAGGATGAGTAATATGAGAGATGTAGAGAGAGAAAATGAGAGACACTATGTGAGAACTATTGTGAGAAACACAGGGAGAGGTCCTGATCATGATCATGAGAAACAGGTCCCTTTTATCAAACACACAAACAAGGAGTTGGGTGTTTGGACAAATGGATCAAGTTTCAAGAGAAGATGGGATCAAAATTCTTTTGCAAACCAGAATACGGTGGGGAAGAGTTACAACAAGGGAGTTACATCCCTTTTCTTCAAAAACTTTCCAGACATTTTGGTAGGGAACAGATGTGGAAGGTCTTCTCAAAATGGGGAAAGGTTTGGGATGTATACATTCCAATGAGGAAGGATAAGAAGGGCTTCGGATTTGGTTTTGTAAAATTTAAGGATGTTGATGATACAAAACGTCTAGAAGGGAAGCTTGATGCAATAATAATTGGTGACCAGAAGTTACATGTGAATGTGCCAAGGTATGACCGAAATATTAACAAAACTACAAAGGTGGGACCAGAGAGAAGGGCTGCAAGGAGCTTTGAGGGGTACAACTTCATAAATGGTTATTCCTTTGCAAGGATAGTAAAGGAGGGGACCATTAACGAGGGAAGTCAAAAGCAACAACTGCAGGAAAATCATAACAGTGGGTCAAGGGAGGTGAATGAATGGAAAGGACTGAAATTTAATGTGGAAGAAGAGGAGCTGAAATGGTTAAGTGGAGCGTATGTTGCTGAGACCTTTAACCCAGAGGGGGTATTTAGCTTGCAAAATAATCTCCATATGGAAGGGGTCTTCAATATTGACACCATACCGATGAGTGTGATTTCACCTCATATTTCTTTATCATTTTGCATGCATTTTCATGTAGTTTAGGCATTTTTAATTTGATATTTGTTAGTTTTTCTTTGGAACGGGTAAGGTGTTTCTGTGGTGTTTGTGTGTAGGAATTGATGATTAAATTGCTGAAAACCAGTTAATTTGGAGTTTGCATGAAGACGGAGCTCGAAAAACAAGAAAAATGAGTCAAGCAGAGTCCATCACGACCTGGGGGTGATGGCCATCATGGCCATGATCGCGTAGGGCTGAAGAAAATGAAGAATGCAAGAATCAGAACTGTTCCCGGCCTGGCCGTGATGGCCATCACGGCCATGACAGGCTACCCAATGAAGTCATCCTCCAAGACAGAACCTGTCACGGCTAGGCCGTGACGGGCATCCCGGTCGTGACGCGCAAAATCTGGAAAAAAAAGATTTGCTGATTTGATCTGATTTTGTAATAGCTTCAAATCCAAGTTAACATACACTATAAATAGGGCTATTAGGCTCGAAAATAGGCATCTTTTGACTGCTACCAATTGGCAAAAATTAGGATTTCTCTTTTTCTCAATTTCTTCTCTTTTCTTAGGATTTTTATGTTTTTGTTATTCAAGATTGCTATGAGCATGACAATGCTTGAGTAGTTGTTTTATTTCTAGGAATTGGGGCTATGCCCAATACTCGTTTTATGTGATGAATTGACGTTTTTACTTTCTTGTTAATTTCAATTTGATTTCGATTTAATTCCTATTGCTTGAATTACTTGTAAATTCGGTGACCACTTGTTTGCATGTCGTAGATACTCTAAGGACGAACTTAACGGTGAACTTAGGTATCGGATCTATAGGAATTGAACTTAGGACTTAAATCACGAGAGTTAGAAGCAGTCCTTCGAGGGTTCATTGAATTGTCACAAATCTTAATGGGTTCAATTTAAATACAATTACCACGAGAGTAGGTGTTGGTTTAATTGGGCACGGTTCTTGTATCTCGAGAGGGAACAATAACTTTATTAGGATAAATTCACCTTCAAAGCAATTTTGATAATTAACAAGAGGTGTAGTCAATTTAGTAACATAAGCAGTCTTGTTGGTAACCCAATTCCTGGAAATCTCTTTTAATTTGAAAAACTCCAGATTTGATTTGCTTTGTGATTCTGTTTGATTGCGTTTTAAATATTTGATTTGTTAGTTAATTCTTATTTAAAACCCAAATCTTTTTCTTGTTTAGTTTAATTAATTTAATAATTAATTATTTTAAAGATCACGGTCTCTGTGGGTTCGATCCTTTTATTAATTGGCGACGAAGCCGTACACTTGCGGTGTCGCACTATCAAGTTTTTGGCGCCGTTGTCGGGAACTGTGCTTTCTTGAATTTCAATTTAATTTTTAAATTGATTTTTCTGGACATTTTTTTATTAATTTTTATTTCTTTTTCTAGTGTATCTATCTCTCTCTTTGCAGGTATTTTTCTCTTTTATGCAAAGATCCCAAAGTCTTGGAACTCTTATTGAAGTTGACCCCGAGATCGAAAGGGCTTTTCATAGACGTAGGAGACTACAAAGACAAAGAGCGAGAGAAAGGTTGATCCCCATTCCAGTCATGGCCAATCTACCGGATACCAAACAACTGAAGGACTACGCAACCCCAAATGCTAGAGGTTTACGAACTGGGATTGCTAGGCCAGAAATTGAGGCGGTGAAATTCACTATACCGCCTCAGTTAATTGGCATGATTAGGCAACATCAATTTGAAGGATTACCCTCAGAAGACCCAACTGATCATGTGGAGACATTCCTGGAATTTTGTGATACAACTAGGATTGAAGGAGCTCCAGTTGATGCTATCTTCTTGAGCTTATTCCCCTCCTCTTTGACTGGAAAGGCAAGAGCTTGGTTGAAGTCAGTGCCTGCTAATACTTTGCCAACATGGGACCAACTAGAGCAGGCATTCTTGGAAAAATTCTTCCCACCTTCCAAGACCGCTTACCTACAAATTCAAATCACCGGCTTCTTCCAAAATGACGGAAAATGCTTATCCGAAGCTTGGGATCGTTACAAGGGATTGCTAGAATTTTACCCACATCATGGGCTTGAGAGGTGGCTTTTAGTGCATACCTTCTACAATGGATTGGACTATTCTTCGAAGGTATCACTTGACTCCACAGCTGGTGGAGCATTGATGAATAGACCACTGACTCAAGCATTTGAGATCATTGAGAACGTTGCCACCAACTATCACCAATGGGGTTCAGAAAAATGTAATAATCCATAAAAGCTTTCGGGGGGTAAGTTTGAAATGAATGGTAATGATTTAATTATGTCTAAAGTTGACTCATTGAGTAAACTCTTTGATAAGCTTGAAAAAGCTAATGTGAGTTCTATAGGTGCTACTAATGTTGTTTGTGAGGTTTGTGGTATGCAGGGACATGACATGATGGAGTGCCCACATGGTAGCGCTCCTGGATCCGGTGCTTCGGAGGAACAAGTGAACTCTTGTCACAATTTCTATGACACGAACTCGAAGTTGCCAAACTATGTTCCCCCAAATTCTTACAACCAAGGAAGGAAGAATAGCCCTTATCTCTCCTACGGGAACTACAACAACATGTTGAACCCCGAATTCCAAGAAGGCAAAGGTAATAGGAAACCCGCATTGGGGTATCCTCAGGTACAAAAGTCTAAACTTCAGTCTCTTGTGGAAAATTTTGTTGCTACTCAAACAAAGCAAAATGAAGAATTTAGGTAACAAGGTAGGGCAGTCAATGAGGCAATAAAAGAGTTAACATCTAAGGTAGATAACTTAGTCATCCGTAACAAGATGTTAGAAACTCAAATTGCCCAACAAGCGGGCAATTCAAATAGGCAACCGGGCAAATTTCCTGGACAACCTGAAGTGAATCCAAGTAATGAACAATGTAAAGCTGTGAGTTTGAGGAGTGGTAAGAAACTTGAGGATCCCAAGGCTAAAGGGGAGAGTGATAACAAGAGTGTAGATGAGGAAGATGAATCTACTAAAACACAACCCTTAGAAGAGGAAGAACCTAGTGAAAAAGTGTCTAAGTATGTCCCTCCACCACCTTACCAACCTCCAATACCTTTCCCTCAAAGGTTGGCTAAGGCCAAGTTAGATAAGCAATTTGGGAAATTTCTAGAGGTCCTTAAGAAATTGTACATTAATGTACCCTTCATTGAGGCGTTACAACAAATGCCCACATATGCTAAATTTCTTAAGGATATATTGTCTAATAAGAGAAAGCTAGAGGATTATAAAACAATAGCTTTAACTAAGGAGTGCAGTGCTTTAATTCAAAATAAATTGCCTCATAAATTGAAAGATCCAGGTAGTTTCTCTATTCCTTTCTTAATTGGTAACACTAGTTTTGATAAAGCTCTTTGTGATTTGGGGGCTAGTGTTAGTCTTATGCCCATCTCTGTTTGCAAGAAGTTGGAGATGGGTGAACTAAAACCCACAACAATCTCCCTTCAATTGGTGGACCGATCCGTCAAATTCCCGGTAGGCATCTGGAGGATGTTCCTATTAGAGTGGGTAAATTTTTCATTCATGCGGAATTTGTGGTACTTGAAATGGAGGAGGATTCCCAAATCCCCATTATTATTGGTAGGGCTTTCTTGGCTACCGTAGGAGCAATTATTGATGTTAAAAATGGAAAATTGACTTTAACTGTGGGTGATGATAAAGTTGAATTTGATTTAGCTAAATCTATTAAATACCCTTCTTTTGAGGATTCTTGTTGCAGGGTTGACTTAGTGCACCAAGCGGTGAAAGAATAATCCGCTCAAGCTTGTCTTAGTGATCCATTGGAGATGTGCTTGATTGGTGGAGACTTAAGTGCTCATGGAGAAGTAAGGGATTATGCCCGCCTCTTGAAGGCTAGTCCGGAAATTTCTCCTCACAAAGCAAATAAAGAAAAACTTGAGTCGAAGCCAAAGAATGAAGATTTGAAAAATGAAAAAGCTCCTAAGGTAGAACTAAAACCCCTTCCTTCCACATTGAGGTATGAATTTCTTGGTAACTCTTCCTATCCGGTAATTGTGAATGCTAGCTTGAATGAGTTGGAAACTGAGAAATTGCTTAGAGAACTTAGAATGCATAGAAAGGTGATAGGATACACAATTGATGACATTAAAGGCATAAATCCTTCCTTTTGCATGCATCGCATTTTAATGGAATATGAGCATAAACCATCCATTGAGCATCAACGTAGGTTGAACCCAAATATGAAAGAGGTGGTTAAGAAAGAAGTGCTAAAGTTGTTAGATGCGGGGGTTATTTATCCAATCTTCGATAGTGAGTAGGTTAGTCTGGTGCATGTGGTTCCTAAGAAAGGGGGGATGACTGTTTTCCAAAATGAAAATAATGAACTAATCCCTACCATGATGGTAACCGGGTGGAGAATGTGCATTGACTATAGGAAGTTAAATAAGGCAACAAGAAAAGATCACTTCCCTCTCCCATTTATTGATCAAATGCTTGAAAGGTTAGCTAGGCATTCATACTTTTGTTACTTGGATGGATATTATGATTTTCATCAAATCCCTATACATCCTAGTGATAAAGAAAATACCACGTTTACTTGTCCCTATGACACTTTTGCCTATAGGAGAATGCCTTTTGGTCTATGTAATGCATCGGTTACTTTTCAAAGATGCATGACTGCAATTTTTTCTGAATTTATTGAAAACATCATGGAGGTTTTTATGGATGATTTTTATGTTTATGGAACTACCTTTGATGATTGTTTAACAAATTTGTCTAAGATTTTGCAGTGTTGTGAAGAAACTAATTTGGTGTTGAATTGGGAAAAGTGACATTTTATGGTAAAAGAGGGTATAGTTCTTGGGCACTTGATTTCTGGAAGAGGTATTGAGGTGGATAGGGCCAAAATTGATGTTATTGAAAAATTGTCCCCACCGGTGAATGTGAAAGGAGTTAGAAGTTTCTTGGGACACACCGGGTTTTACCAGCGTTTCATCAAAGATTTTTCAAAAATTTCTAAACCTTTGTCTAACTTATTGATGAAAGATGTTCCATTTGAATTTAATGAGGAATGTTTGAGTGCCTTTTGTAGGTTGAAGGAAGCTTTGACCACCGCTCCCATTTTGCAAACACCGGATTGGAATGAGCCATTTGAGGTCATGTGTGATGCTAGTGACTACGCCGTGAGAGCGGTGTTGGGACAAAGTATAAACAAGAAGGTTCATACAATTTACTATGCAAGAAAAACTCTAGATGGAGCTCAAGTCAATTATGCCATCACTGAGAAAGAGTTACTCGTGGTTGTCTTTGAATTTGAGAAGTTCAGATCATACCTTGTGGGATCAAAGGTCTGGTATACACCTACCACTCCGCACTAAAGTACCCCATGAGTAAGAAGGAAGCAAAGTCGGCTCATCCGATGGATCCTTCTCTTGCAAGAATTTGACTTGGAGATTCGGTATCGGAAAGGGACAAAGAACTTGGTTGCGGACCACCTATCTAGACTTGAACCATTGGAATATGAGAAGGACAACTTGCCTATAGATGATTCTTCCCCCGATGAGCAACTGTTTGCCATCTCGGGAGAGGGTGCTCCATGGTATGCGGATTTTGTGAATTATTTTGTATGTGGGATTCTACCACCGGATTTCAATTATCAACAGAAGAAGAAGTTCTTTTCCGATCTTAAGAATTACATGTGGGATGAGCCTTACATTTTCGGCAAGTGTGCGGATAGCATTTACAGAAGGTGTATTCCAGAGGTAAGTTCCAAGTATCTTGAGTTGTTGTCATTCCTCATCTTATGGAGGACATGCTAGTGCCTCCAAAACAGCGGCCAAGGTGCTTCAAGCCGGTTTCTATTGACCTCATATTTTCAGAGATGCCAGGATGTTCGTGCTTGCTTGTGATTCATGTCAAAGAACGGGAAACATCTCCAAGAGGCATGAAATGCCACTCAACACAATGCTGGAAGTGGAGATATTTGATGTTTGGGGAGTGGAGTACATGGGACCTTTCCCTTCTTCTTGCAACAATAAGTTCATTCTTGTAGCTGTTGATTACGTCTCTAAATGGGTGGAAGCCATTCCATCCCCAACAAGTGATGCAAAGACCGTGATCAAGCTATTCAAGAAGGTGATTTTCCCGAGGTTTGGAATCCCAAGGATAGTTATTAGTAATGGAGGATCGCACTTCATAGAAAAACAGTTTGAAAAACTCCTACTCAAATATGGAGTCAATCATAAGGTTGCTACACCTTATCATCCTCAAACAAGTGGCCAAGTCGAAGTTTCCAACAGGGAGATAAAGTGCATTCTAGAGAAGACTGTTTCAAATTCTAGAAAGGATTGGTCATTAAAGCTTAATGATGCTCTTTGGGCTTACCGTACCGCTTACAAGACTTCTATTGGGATGACACCCTTTAGACTTATATACGGGAAGCCATGTCATTTGCCGGTCGAGCTTGAGCATAAGGCCTTTTGGGATATTAAGATGCTAAATTTTGATATAAAGGCCTCTAGAGAAAAGAGAGTCCTTCAACTTCATGAACTTGATGAGCTAAGATTGGATTCTTATGAGTCCGCAAGATCTTACAAAGAGAGAACAAAGAGATGGCATGATAACCATATCCTTCGTAGAGAATTCCATGAGGGAGAACTAGTGCTACTCTATAACTCAAGGTTGTGGTTATTTCCAGGGAAGCTCAAGTCTAGATGGTCCGGACCATTCAAAGTTATGAAGGTGTTTCCATATGGTGCCGTTGAGGTTTGGTACCAAGAATGCGGAACATTCAAAGTCAATGGGCAGAGGTTGAAACACTACCTTGGAGAACATCCACTTGAACAGGAGGTGGCATTTTCTCTCCTCGATCCAACCTCAAAGGATTGAAGGGATTATGGTCAAGCTTAGGACCGTAAATAAGGGCTCCTTGGGAGGCAACCCAAGTTTTCTTTCCCTTTTTAATTTGTTTTTGAATAATATGAGAAGATTAAGAGAATAAAGATCGTAAATTGATGGTTTTGCCAAGTATTTTCAGGTTATGAAGGCATGAAGAGCAAAATGGCATGGAAAAATAAAGTAAGAGGAGATTATGGCCTGGCCCTGATGGCCATCATGGCTATGATGGAGCAATTTCAAAAAGGAAGAGGAGACCAGAATCTATCACGGCCTAGCCGTGACGAGGGCCACGGTCATGATGGGCCAGCTGCTGAAAACCAGAAGAGACCACGCCCAGGCTGTGACATAGCTCACGGGCGTGATACGAAGGAGCCTAGGAGGTCAGAATTGGTCACGCCCGGACCGTGAAAGATATAAAGGGCATTACAGAAGGAACCAGGGCAAGTCATAATTAATCACGGCTAGGCCATGATGGCCATCACGACCGTGATGCAGCACCAGTGCCACCCGAATTGATCACGGCCCGATCGTGAATGGGCTCACGGCCATGAACGACCAAAACTGAAGACCCGTATGGATCAAGGCCCAGTCGCAAACACAGTCACGGCCGTGATATGACTCTACTACAGTTTTTTTTAAAACACGATTTCGCCTCTCTCTTCTTATTTCATACGCAGCTGAACCCTAACCCTCTTCTTCTTTTTCTTCCTCTCTTCCACCTCTATAGCCAAACCTCAAGGCTCCATCCCTCCACCCTACCTTCACCCAAACTAAATCTCCACAAACTCACTCCCAAACATAACCCATCATCTTCCTCTACTCCATTTATCTTCTTCATCTCTTCTCACTCACTCCACCATAACCATTCACAAAAAGCTTGAAAACAACCTCCTCCATGACACCCATGCCAAACCAACCTTGTTTCCTTGCTTCCTACACCTAACCCATCAACCCCATCAAGTCAACTCCTTCAATTTTGGGCAAAATCAAAAAGCCCCAATTTTGGAACCATAACCCCCTAAATCCGAATTTGAAGAAATCAAGAGGGGGATTCTGCATTCTGGTGCTTTGGGACTCACTGGAGCAATCATGGCAAGCAAGTGTCAAAGGGCAAGCGAAGCCTCACGTCCTCGTATAAGGGGAAACAGGAACTCAGGTAACTCTTCTAACTCTTCTGACTCTAACACTGATGAACATGGGTATGACATTGTCTTTAAAAATACTGCACAACAAGATGGGTTTAACATTTTGAAAAATAGGAAAATAGTCCAAACAAAGTATATTGATGATGCCTGCATAGACACTCTAGGCCTGATTGTTGGCATTATCTGGATGTTGGAAAACATCGGGTGGAGCGAGTTTGCTCGTACCCGATACCCTGCATTTACTGGCCCTACTCTGGAGTTCTTGAGCTCTCTAAATGCGGAAATTCTGCAAGAGCCACATTGCATTGAGGGTCAGATTACATTCCGGTGCTTTAACCAGGATTTTGTGATGAACTTCGCTGAGTTCAATGAAATTTTTGGTCTACGTGTAGGGGGTGACAGGAGATACCCCTCCGAGTTTAACGTAAATGATTTTTGGACGAGAGTTAATTATGAGGGAAAAATATTTGATACTAGGACGTCCAAGTCCACAGGCCTTGTTAACCCGAGCTTAAGGTATATGCATAGGGTCATAGCCAACACCTTGTTTGGCCGTGGGGAGAGTGACGGATCCTTATACTTTGGGCCATGCTCCATCCCGAGAGCAATGTGGACACGGGGTCGTATTTGGCTAGGCACCTTTTAAATGTTGCCAAGAGATCAAGCGGTACTATTGTCGTTGGTGGCTTAATCACCACCATATGCCATCATTTTCAGTTTGATTTGGATGGTTTTGAGCCCGCCCCAGGGCGGACACGTATTACCTTGCAGGCCTGTGAGGCCATGGGGATGATCGTCCAGGAGGATGACATCTACTGCCTGACTCACCCAGAGCGCAGACGCCCAATTCCTCTACCTAACCCCGCACTCTTGGATATAAAAAATCCGGCAAATTGGAAAGTGCCAGTGGGAGAGGATCCTGAGCCTATTGAGATACAAAGGTCGTTACGCCCGCCACCACCGGCTAGGCCATCTGAGCGTTCATCTTCTTCTTCCTCTGCAGGTACATCATCTAAAGATCCTTATGCATGGTTCTCATCCACCTTTGATACTATTCTAGCGAACCAAGAGCGCATCATAGAGGAACAGCGCGAGCATAGAACCATGATCCAGCAGCTCTATGACTGGCATCTGAGCCAGCACCCACCACCACCTTAGTGAGTTGTTCTAATTTTTTTTTATCCTCCCTCAGACTTGATTATTTATATAGGGGTATTATTTTTGTTTTATTTTTGCATTTTTACATGTTGCATTCATATAGGCGTAGTTTTGCATAATCACATGATTAGATTACCCATTGCTTAGAGTATGCATCCAAATATGAAAACTTTGTGCCAAATAAATTGAGACAGTGAATTTTTGAACCCAATTTTTGTATTCTTTTAATAGGCTAAAAATAAAAATGCTTGAGATGATCTTTTGATAGTTGATAATTAGCATGTGGTTCCTTGGATTTGTGTTTCTCATTGATTTTAAATTACTAAATGTGATATTTTTTAGCCTAAAAGGGGTACTCACTAAATTTACCCCATTCTTTGTGATTGAGTGTTTTATTCCTCTTGGATTGTATTCTCTAGAACTTTGCTTGAAACCGTTTTGAAACTTAAAATTTTTTGAAAACATATTTGAAAATGATTAAGGCACTAGGTATTTTTCTGGCCTTCTGAGCTTTGACTGATTAAATGCTACCCCTTAGTTGCCCAATTTTGAGTCTAATAGAATAAAATGCTTTTCTTGGTACCTTGGTTGATTTTGATAAATGATGCATGGTATGACACCTTTTAAAGTATTTCAAAAAGGGCAAAAAGGTGGTTTGAAAAATAAATTGTGGGATGAAAAAATTTTAAAAAAATTATTTCTCTTAAGTTGAAAATCTCGCTTTCTCCAAATAAATAAAAGGTGGAAAAGTGAGAAATAAAAGGAAAAAGGAAAGAAAGGAAGGTGGAAAAGTGCGATAAAACCCAAAAGAGGTATTTTAGAAGGTTGTCATGCTTTGCATTGTTTTATATTTTGTATGCCTTCTTGAATTTTCCCTTTCTCGATTTCCACACCTAACGATTAATCACATGGCCCCATTACAACCAAAATAAAAAGACCTCTTGATTCTTATGTGTTTTCATTAATAAAGTAGAGATTTGGTTAATAGTCAAGCTTATGGTAGGATACCTTCCTTGAGGATATTGAGTGAATTGTCATACTTCCTTAAACACTTGAGTGAGGTGAGAAGAGTGCCCGAATTAGTGAGAGGCACGAATTTAGGGAACCTAAGCTTCTAATTAGATTTGAAATTGATTGTCTCTTGGTTACTTATTTGGATATGCCTGTTACTTGGATTTGTTACTCGAGTTCTTGGTTCACTGTCCATGCTCAAATTGTTTATCTTGTATGGCCTTGCTTATTGCTTAAGAACAAGCAAAATCTTAAGCTTGGGGTAGTTTGATGAGTGTGATTTCACCTCATATTTCTTTATCATTTTGCATGCATTTTCTTGTAGTTTAGGCATTTTTAATTTGATATTTGTTAGTTTTTCCCTTTGGAATGGGTAAGATGGTTATGTGGTGTTTGTGTGCAGGAATTGATGATTAAATTGCTCAAGACCAGTTAATTTGGAGTTTGAATGAAGACAGAGCTCGAAAAACAAGAAAAATGAGCCAAGAAAAGTCCATCACGGCCTGGGGGTGATGGCCATCATGGCCATGATCGCGTAGGGCTGAAGAAAATGAAGAATGCAAGAGTCAAAACTGTTCACGACCTGGTCGTAATGGCCATCACGACCGTGACAGGCGACCCAGTGAAGTCATCCTCCAAGACAGAACCTGTCAAGGCCAAGCCGTGACGGGCATCATGGTCGTGACGCGCAAAATCTAAAAAAAAGATTTGCTGATTTGATCTGATTTTGTAATAGCTTCAAATCCAAGTTAATCTACACTATAAATAGGGCAATTAGGCTCGAAAATAGGCATCTTTTAGCTGCTACCAATTGGCAAAAATTAGGATTTATATTCTTCTCAATTTCTTCTTTTTTCTTAGGATTTTTATGCTTTTGTTATTATAGATTGCTATGAACATGACAATGCTTGAGTAGTCGTTTTATTTATAGGAATTGGGGCTATGCCCAAGACTCGTTTTATGTGATGAATTGACATTTTTCCTTTCTTGTTAATTTCAATTTGCTTTCGATTTAAGTCCTATTGCTTGAATTACTTGTAAATTCGGTGGCCACTTGTTTGCATGTCGTAGATACTCCAAGGACCAACTTAGCGGTGAACTTAGGTATCAGATCTATAGGAATTGAACTTAGGACTTAAATCACGAGAGTTAGAAGCGGTCCTTCGAGGGTTCATTGAATTGTCACAAATATTAATGGGTTCAATTTAAATACAATTACCACGAGAGTAGGGGTTGGTTTAATTGGGCATTGTTCTAGTATCTCGAGAGGGAACATTAACTTTATTAGGAAAAATTCACCTTCAAAGAAATTTTGATAATTAACAAGATGTGTAGTCAATTTAGTAACACAAGCAGTCTTGTTGGTAACCCAATTCCTGGAAATCTCTTTTAATTTGAAAAACTCCAGATTTGATTTGCTTTGTGATTTTGTTGGATTACGTTTTAAATATTTGATTTGTTAGTTAATTCTTATTTCAAAAACCAAATCTTTTTCTTGTTTAGTTTAATTAATTTAATAATTAATTGTTGTTCAAGATCATGGTCTCTATGGGTTCGAACTTTTTATTACTTGACAACGAAGTCGTATACTTGCGGATTAACGATATCACATACCAATGGGGGAATCTTGTTCTGCCTCAACCAAAAGAAGAATGAGCCATTGAACAACATTTAGGTGAAGATACAATTTGTTTACCAAATTGGTTTCAAGATTTTAAGTCATGGAGTGTTGAGTCTGTGGCAAGGGAAAGATCAGTATGGCTTAACATTACTGGCATCCCGGTTCAGGGGTGGAAAGAAGAAATCTTCAGGACGGTGGTATCCATGTTTGGGAAGTTTGTTAACAAGGATAAAAGCACTAGGAAGAGAGCAAGACTAGATGTTGGGAGGGTTTATGCAATTGTAACAGCCCCTGAACCAGTAAATAGAACTATCCAGGTGATGATCAACAACATTGTTTTCTCAATCAGGGTCATAGAAGACGTCTTCAGGTTTCCTGTATTCAAGCTTAATACGGACTGTGTCATACCGGGTGAAGAGAGCAATTCCTCAGAAGACTCGGAATCAGAAACTGATAGCTTAATGGCTGATGGTGTAATTTCACATCATATTTCATGTATATTTTTTGCATGCATTTTCATATAGTTTAGGCATATTTAGTTTAATTTTGTTAGTTTTTACCTTGGAACGGGTAAGGTGGTTTCGTGGCGTTGTTTTTCAGGAATTAAGGGTAAAATGCTCAAGATTGACCATGATGGAGTTTGGATGAAGATAGAGCTTGAAAAGTGAAGAAAATGAGCCAAACAGAGCCCATCACATCCTAGCCATGATGACCATCACGGTCATGATCGAGCAAAACTGAAGAAGAAAAAGGCAAAAGTCAGAAGCTGTCACGGCCTAGCCGTGATGCCCATCACGGCCGTGACATGTTAATTGAGCCAGAACCCTTCTAGGAAGAATCTGTCACGGCCAAGCCGTGATGCCCATCACGGCCGTGACAGACCAATTGGTGAAGGCAGAAGTGATCACGACCTAGCCGTGATGAGTGTCACGGCCATGACAAACATATTTTGAAAGCGCGCCCAAGGCAGAACCCATCACGGCCTAGCCGTGATGGCCATCACGGCCGTGACGCGCGTCTGATTTATAAAAAGGCATCAGGGGCAGAACAAAAGAGAACTTTTACACCAGACTTTTACCCTAATTCTTTAGGCTAGAGGCTGCTATTGCTGCTCTGGAAAGTCCCCATGGAGTCCCTTCTTCCCCTTATCTCTATTTCCCTGGTTTTGGCTTTTGTAATCATGAGTAGCTAATTCCCTTTTTTGTTGGAATTAGATGTAACTGAACCGAATATCATGTAATTGCTTTGATTTATCATTCTGTGTTTATGCCTTCATATTAGTGTTTAATTCCTACGCTTAATGCCTTTTATGGTTTGATCACCCATGAACTGATTTTGAGATTTGATTTGCAATGGGGACGTTCTTATCAATTCTTGATCTGGAATCAATCACCTAGTAAACCTTGCATCTAGGAATGGATTTTGGTTTATTAGTAATCGTGTAATCCCTACTCTTAATGCAAATTCACTAATTAGGCCACCTAAGGAATTAGGGTCTATTAGGGGATTTAGGCTCTTGTCATCTAAAGAATTAGGGCTTGAGTAATCTAGTGGATTGATTTTAATATTTGATGCACAAATTGGATTCGTGGTCTTGGTATTGCATGAGACTAAGGTTTAGTGAAATCTAATCCCAACATCTTTCATTTTATTTGAAAATCCATTTTTATGCACTCCAAGCGTTTGATAAAAGTTCTCAAAGACCTTTTTCCTTTTATTTTGTTTCTTTTAACTTTTGTTAGGCTTGGTAATTAGTATAGAACTCCCTTCAATCCAAAAATTCGCTTAGATAGTAATTGATTCGGTACGTGCTAGTACTTGTCTCAGTCCTCGTGGGAATGATATCGGTCTCACCACCGTATTACTTGTACAACTAGGTATACTTGCCTAGATTTCGTCTCAACAAGTTTTTGGCGCCGTTGCCGGGGACTGAGTTTCAATATTAGCATACCCAATTCAATTACTAATTTAGGCACAATTTTATTTTTCTGTTTTAATGATCTGTGTTTCTGTGCTGTCATCTAGTGCTAACAGTTTTGATCTCTAGATGTTTGTGCATGCGAGGTACTGTCCCAGCTGACCAACTTCTCTATGATCCTGAAATAGAGAAAATAGCTAGGAAGAATCGGAAGCAAGCAAGACAGCAGAAGTTAGTAGAGCAACAAAAAAGAGAACAAGAGACTTCCACTTCTCAAGTTCATCAAGAAGAACTCAAGATGGCAGGTAATGGTGAAGGTGCTCCACAGAGGACACTTGGAGATTATGCCAATACAAATGTCAACCGTCATGTCACTAGCATAGTGAGGCCTCCAGTGAATTGCAACAATTTTGCAATCAAGCCAGCTTTCTTGAATATGGTTGCACAAAATCAATTTGCCGGGTTGGAGCAAGAGGATCCTAATAATCATGTCTCCAACTTCCTGGAGTTATGTGATACGGTGAAGATAAATGGTGCTTCCGATGAAGCACTTCGCCTATGGTTATTTCCTTTCTCTATAAGAGATAGAGCCAAGTCTTGGCTCGAATCTCAACCAAGGGGGAGCATCACTACATGGGATGACTTAGAGGCAAAATTTCTTGCAAGGTTCTTTCCCGCCTCAAGATTTGTGAAGACAGGGGGTGATATCATAAGCTTTGCTCAACAAGAGGGTGAGACTCTTCATGACACATGGGAAAGATTCAAAGATCTGCTCTGAAGATGTCCAAATCATGGGTTTGATGATCTTACCCAAATGCAAACATTTTGCAATGGATTGAGGCCGTCAACCAGGTATATGTTGGATGCCTCAGCTGGAGGTTCCGTGAACACAAAGACACCGGAGGAAGCACTGATTTTGATAGAAGCTATGACATCTAATGACTATTTGATGCATCATGACCGAGGTACCACATCAAGAAGGGGAGTGTTGGAGTTAGACTCACAAACTGTACTTTTGGCTCAAAATAAGCTTATGACACAACAACTTGAGTCCATCAACAAGCAACTGGCTCAACTCCCACAACAACTTCAAACCATTCAAGGGACAAACATGCCACCTCAACAGGTAATGAGATGTGATTTTTGTGGAGGAGATCATGATAATGGAAATTGTGAGGCAACACCTAGTTCCTATGAGGAAGATAATTATATGGGGAACTATGGGCGGCAAGGCAACAACCAATATGCTAACAATTACACTCAAGAGTGGAGGAATCAAGCAAATTTTGGTTGGAAACAAGATGCCGGACAATCAAGCAAGCCTCTTCCCACACAACCGTCTCAAGACCGGACTTCAATCTTGGAGAACACCCTCAATCAATTCATGCAAATGTCCATGTCAAACCAGAAAAACACTGATGCTGCCATAAAGAACTTGGAGGTTCAAGTTGGACAAATTGCAAAGCACCTAGCAGAACAATCCAGTAGCAGTTTTTCAGGTAATACTCAAACAAATCCTAAAGAGCATTGTAAGGCTATTGTATTGAGGAGTGGTAAAAGTCTTGAGGAAGTGAGTGGTGAGCCTTTGTTGAAAAATCAGAGAGATGCTGAAAAAACAGAGTTCAGTGCTAAAAAAACTGAGTTGAATGAAGAAAAAGGCAAAGAGGTTGTAATGGAGGAAGAAGAAAAAGACAAGAGAGAAAAGTTAGTGGATGAAAACTCAATTTTGAGGAGGAGCAAGAGCCAGATTTTGAAAGATGGAGACAAGCCTCAAGAGATCCCTTCTTATGTAAAGTTGCCATATCCGCATTTAAGCAAGAAGAAGGAGAAGGAAGAGCAGTTTGCAAAATTTCTTGACATCTTCAAGAGGTTACAGATCAACATACCCTTTGCTGAAGCACTAGAGCAAATGCCAACTTATGCAAAGTTCATGAAGGAGTTGCTTACAAAGAAAAGGAGATTCAAAGAAGGTGAGATTGTTGCCTTGACGGAAGAAAGTAGTACGATACTTCAAAGGAAGCTACCACCAAAGCTTAAAGATCCTAGTAGTTTTACAATCCCCTGCACAATTGGGAGTGTTGCTATTGGGAAGGCCTTGTGTGACTTGGGGGCGAGTATCAATTTGATGCCGCTTTCAATCTTGAACAAGCTTGGAGGTGGTGAAGTGAAACCAACAAGGATGGCATTGCAACTAGCAGACAGATCAATCAAACGTCCTTATGGTATTCTGGAAGATGTTTTGGTTAAAGTGGACAAGTTTATCTTCCCAGCGGATTTTGTGATATTAGACATGGAGGAGGATGCAGAAGTTCCACTTATATTGGGGAGACCCTTTCTAGCAACTGGTCGTGCTTTGATAGATGTACAAAAGGGACAACTCCGACTCAGAGTACAAGATGAAGAGGTTACTTTCAATGTGTTTGAAGCTATGCATCGCCCGAGTGATGAAGAGAATTGTTTCCGCATGGACATTGTGGATGTAGTGGCTAAAGAAGCCTTTGCACATCAGCACCATTCCTCTGCTCTTGAGAAGGTAATTGTGAACTCTATTGAAAATCTTGATGAGGAAGAGGAGAAGGAAATAGAGCAGTGTTTGTATGATTTGGAAGCTCTACCCAATCAATCGGTGTCAATCATCTTGTGAAAGAAGAGCTCAAGAAGGATGAAGTCAAAGAGAAGCTTAGGTTAGAACTTAAACCTCTACCTCCCCACTTGAAATATGTGTTCCTTGATGAGAATGATGAAAATCTTGTCATAGTGAGCAATGTATTGTCCAAGTTGGAAGAGGAGAAACTTGTAAGGGTGCTTAGAGAGCATAAAACAGCCATTGGATGGTCCATCTTAGATTTGAAAGGTATTCGCCCTGTGTTTTGTATGCACAAGATCATGATGGAGGTTGAATTTAAACCGGTGGTCCAACCGCAAAAGAGGCTCAATCCTACAATGAAAGAAGTGGTAAGGAAGGAGGTGCAGAAACTCCTTGAAGCTGGAATGATATATCCGATTTCCAATAGTGCTTGGGTGAGTCCGGTACAAGTGGTTCCCAAGAAAGGTGGCATGACTGTCGTGAACAACAAGAAGAATGAGTTGATCCCAACTAGAACGGTCACCGGTTGGCGAATGTGTATAGATTACCGGAAGCTAAATCAAGCTACTAGGAAAGATCACTTCCCACTTCCATTCATGGACCAGATGTTGGAGAGGTTGGCCGGGCAAGCTTACTATTGTTTCTTGGATGGTTATTCGGGTTATAACCAAATTGCGGTTAACCCGGAAGACCAAGAGAAAACTGCCTTCACATGTCCTTTTGGAGTTTTTGCCTATCGGAATATGCCTTTCGATCTTTGTAATGCGCCTGCGACATTTCAAAGGTGCATGCTTTCCATTTTCTCTGATATGGTATAAAAATACATTGACGTTTTCATGGATGATTTTTCTATTTTCGGTTCATCTTATGATAATTGTTTGTCTAACCTTGCTGCTGTGTTAAAGAGGTGCATGGACACCAATTTAGTCTTAAATTAGGAGAAGTGTCATTTTATGGTGCAGGAGGGCATTGTGCTTGGGCACAAGATTTCAGCTAAGGGGATCGAAATGGATAAATCCAAGATTGATGTAATTGAGAAACTACCTCCACCAGTGAATGTCAAAGGTGTGAGGAGTTTTCTTGGGCATGCAGGCTTTTACCAGCGGTTCATCAAAGACTTCTCAAAGATAGCCAAGTCGTTGTGTATCCTTTTGAATAAGGACACACCATTTGTGTTTGATGCTGCTTGTCTCACTTCTTTCCAGATTTTGAAAGACAAGTTGATCACTGCTCCCATTCTTGTTGCACCCAACTGGGAGTCACCATTTGAATTGATGTGTGATGCCAGTGACTATGCAGTTGGGGCAGTTTTGGGACAGCGAAAGGAAAAGTTTTTCCATGACATTCACTATGCTAACAAGGTTCTCAATGAGAACCAAATAAATTATGCAACAACTGAAAAAGAGTTGCTAGCCATAGTGTTTGCATTGGAAAAAATTCGTTCATACTTGACTGGGTCACAAATCACTATTTTTACTGATCATGCTGCAATTAAATATTTGTTGACTAAGTTAGATTCAAAACCAAGACTCATAAGGTGGATTCTATTGTTGCAGGAATTTGACTTAGTCATTAAGGACAAAAAGGGTAGCGAAAATGTGGTGGCTGACCACCTATCTCGGTTGGTGAATGAAGAGGTTACTGCAAAAGAGAAGGACGTTCGGGATGAGTTCCCGGATGAGGCTTTATTCCTAGTGCATGAAAGGCCATGGTTTGCCGACTTGGCAAATTTCAAGGCTGCCAACATTGTTCCAGAGCACCTCACTTGGCAGCAAAAGAAAAAATTCTTCCGGGATGCCAACCATTTCATGTGGGATGACCCATTTCTGTTCAAGGTTGGACCGGATGGCTTATGGAGGAGGTGTGTTAGTCAAGAGTAAGCGAGGAGTATTCTGTGGCATTGCCATAACTCTCCATATGGTGGACATTACAATAGGGACAGGACAGCTGCAAAGGTCCTCCAATCTGGGCTCTTTTGGCCCTCAATCTTCAAGGACTCTTACAATCATGTGAAGAGTTGTGATAAGTGCCAAAGGACCGGGAACATTTCAAAAAGGGATGAGATGCCACTGCAAAACATATTGGAGGTTGAGGTATTTGATTGTTGGGGCATAGACTTTATGGGTCCACTTCCACCTTCATTCTTCAATCAATATATCTTGGTGGCGGTGGACTATGTTTCTAAATGGGTGGAGGCCATTGCAACACCGAAGAATGATGCACAGACAGTGATTAAGTTCATCTAGAAGAACATTTTTGCTCGGTTCGGTGTCCCAAGGGTCCTTATAAGTGATGGAGGATCTCACTTTTGCAACTCACAGTTGAGAAATGTGTTGACCAAGTATGATGTGAGGCATAAGGTGGCATCTCCATATCATCCGCAAACAAATGGGCAAGCGGAGGTCTCTAACCGGGAGAATAAAAGGATTCTGGAGAAAACTGTGGCCACTTCAAGAAAAGATTGGGCAAAGAAGTTTGACGATGTCTTGTGGGCTTACCGGACTGCATTAAAAACCTCTGTGGGGTTATCTCCGTTTTAGATGGTCTATGGGAACACATGTCATCTACCCGTAGATTTGGAGCATCGAGCCTTTTGGGCATTGAAGTTCTTGAATTTTGATGCCAATTTGGCGGGTGAGAAAAGAGTCAATCAGCTGCACGAATTAGAGGAGATGTGCCTCAATGCATATGAGAATGCAGCCATTTACAAGCAGCGAGTCAAGACTTATCATGATAAGAAGATCATGATGAAAGAATTTCATCTGGGACAACAAGTTTTATTATTCAATTCCCGACTGAGATTGTTTCCGGGCAAGTTGAAGTCTAAGTGGTCGGGACCTTTCATTGTCAAAGAGGCCTCATCTCATGGAGCTGTAGAAGTGGAGGATCCTACTACAAACAGGACCTTCAAAGTCAATGGACAAAGGCTAAAGGCCTACTTGGGTGGTGACATCGAGAGATTGACCACAGCTGTGCGCCTTCATGATCCTTGAGATCACCGACTCGTCAAGCTAGTGACGTTAAAGAAGCGCTTATTGGGAGGCAACCCAAGTTTTCTTTTCATTTTCCTTTTGTTTTTGATTTTTAACTCTTGAATAATTTGAGAAGATCAAGAGGAAAAAGATCATAAATTAATAGATGTGTTAAGTGTTTTCAAGGCAATAAGGAAGAAGAAGCAAAAAGGGCAGGGAGAAACAAAGTCAGCAACCATCACGCCCAGGCCGTGACAGTGGTCACGGCCGTGATGAGCCAACTCCTATGAACCAGAATTGATCACGGCTTGCCCGTGATGAGCATCACGGCCGTGACCCACTTTTCAACCTCCCTTTGCCTAACCATGTGAGCCAACACCCGCTACCACCTCGATAAGTTGTTCCATTTTTCTCCTCTCCCCGACTTGATTAGCACCCGCTATCATTGGTTCATGTAATTCCAAGCCCTAAGCAGATTCTAATCCCCTTTCGGTTGTAGCAACAATTAACAACGAAATCGCTACTACGGATATATGTTCCTATTCCCGAAATAACAAACGGGGTTAAGCCCTCATGAACTAACGAACATGAATGAACACACGCGAAATAACAAACGCGATTAAGTATAGGAACATAACATCACTGAAATGAATCAATACAACACTATACACTCCTGAAATAACAAACAGAAATGTATAATATGGTATTGAAAAGGGAAAAGCAAGTAAAGTAGGAATTATAAAACCTCAAGTATATGGAATTCTCATACAGTAGATTAATCTAAGAAATTAGTTCTCCATGACAATAACGAAAAAACACAGAAAATATGTAAAACTATGGAGAAGCAAAAGTTCTTCCAATCTGTCCAGAACAGCCTTTTATAATTACTCAGAAATTCAGCCCACTCACGAGGCGAGCCCTAATTCGCGAGGTGAATATTGTGAAGAGTCAGCAACCTTTGGCATTCTCGCGAGGCAAACAACGGCTCGCGGGGCGAAGAACTGAAGAGTCTTCTTATTACGCCCGTTATGAACATCAGGGGCCAACCGTGATGCTTTCTGACTTCCATTATCGCGAGGCGAAGAAGTTATTCGCGAGGCGACCCCGAGAGCTTGCATATTTCTGGAACAGTCATCCTTCAGGGTCGCGAGGCTAGGTTCTGTTCGTGGGGCGAACCAGAGAGGATGTCATTTTCACTGTTCTGCTGGCTTTCATATTCGCGAGGCGAGAAAAACTCTCGCGAGGCGAATCCCCTGTTTCTTTATTCCCTCAACTTCTACTTAACCTGAAAACAACAAAATAGCCATAAGTGCATTATTTGACTCAAAACTGGCTAAATTAACCTAAAACTACTTTAGAGACTCAAAACCTTGCTTGAGGATAATCTAATCTAATTTGGGTGAAAATAGGATATAATTTGCACAAAACCCTGGTCATACTAGCCATAAAACTAGATGAGCCAGAGGCTTATCAAAATACCCCAAACTTAAACTTTGCTTGTCCCCAAGCAAACTACAATTCAAAAATCAAAAAGACTCAAGACCTGGCAAGCTTAAAAGATTCAATCAACCTTGCACAAATTCAAGCAGTTTCATCAAAACAGTTTTCTTCAATGTCCCCCCATTTCAAGCAAAGCAATCCCCACAATCATTCATTCTAGACAATTGAGAATTTCATCATTCAAACAATCATTAATCTAAGCAGGGGATCCAAGTTACACACAAGAGGGAGATCACCAAATTCAAACACTGCCTTCCTCACAAGGGCATTTAGTGTTTCACTCAATCGCTCAGTTTGTGTCTAGGCTTTCACTCAATTTCACTTTTAAGAGCACTTCCCATAAATTTGATTTTCATCTCCAAATGATTCCCACAGAAAACATGCATGCAACATCAAAAGGTCTTTTATGGGTTGTAATGGGGCCTGGCTAAGGGTAGGATATACAAAGGAACTAGGCTGAAGACCCTAGGAACTAAGAGAGCATAAAACACTTCAAAACATTGAAATTCCACTCAAGTTCCTTTTCTCATTCATCCTTTTGCCTTTGGTGACTACAGCCATTTCTTTTTTTTTTTCTTCTTCATTTTTACACTTTGCTTTTTTTTTCTTTTTTCTTTTTCTTCTTTTTTTTTAGGAGCCCTTGGCTCCAACCTTTTTATTGTATATTTTTTTTTCTCAATCCCAAACAACATATTACACCTTGCAGCCACCCCAAACTTAGTTTCTTGCACCCATTCTCTTTCTAAGATCCATGCTCTCCTAATCCTAAGATCGGGTTAACATGATATTTTTTCAGATTTTAGGCTTGTAACATAGGGTTATCAAGAATTAACAAGCTAATTAAGCTCAATGGGGCTAACTAAGGAACATGCATTAGGAATTGGTTATTTTTAGGCTAAGTAGTTATTTACAAAGAAAACGCCTAAATCATCTGATGCAAACACATAATCATGCAAACCATAAAGAGATTCAAGCAAATTCAGGAAAGTGCAACTTAAAAGTGATTTCACACAGTCAAAAACATGTTGGAGGCTCAAAACCTCACCTGGACATTCATGCAAATTGTTTGACAGAGATTTTATCCCTAGTGTGTGCTTCCCTATCACCCCAAACTTATCATAAATCATGCCATCATAACAAAATCTCAAAGTTCAGTTTTCAATCACATGGGGATCACTTTAATTTTTTTTTTTCAGAAACCCATTGTTCAATCTAGGGGAAATCATCACATCAATCATGCAATCAATCTGTGCAAAGTCAATCAAAATCTAGCAAACTTGCCAACAAAGACTCAACACAACTCCTGAGCTTCTCAGATTATTCAGGAGCTTTATTAAAAGAAAAGGAAAAAAACAAAACAAAACAAAAACTACAACTAGTTCCCTCCCCCATACTTAAAACATGCATTGTCCCCAATGAACCAAAGAACTATAAAATCAGAGTGAGGGGAAGGAAAGGAAACTCCCTGATCAAGTGCCAGTGTAGGTGGGAGCTTCCAAGGAGAGCTCCTCAACATTAGCATCCACAGGAACACCCGCATCCACACCATGGAATGGCTTCAGCCTCTGCCCGTTAACCTTGAAGGACTTGTGGGTACCTGCACGTTTAATCTCTACTGCACCATAAGGAAAAACGTTAGTAACAACAAAGGGGCCATCCCATTTTGACCTAAGTTTCCCAGCCATCAATTTCAGGCGAGAGTTAAAGAATAAGACTTGCTGGCCCACGGAAAATTCTTTTCTAGCAATCATCCTATCATGAAAATGTTTTGTTTTTTCTTTATAAATCCTGGAGCTTTCATAGGCTTCTAGCCTAAGCTCCTCAAGTTGATGCAGCTGTAGTTTTCGTTCAACACCAGCTTTCTTCATTTCCAAGTTACAGCACTTGACTGCCCAATATGCACGGTGCTCAACTTCCACCGGGAGGTGACATGCCTTACCAAATACAAGCCTGAAAGGGGACATTCCTATTGGCGTCTTGAAAGCGGTCCTCTGAGCCCACAGTGCGTCTTCCAGACGGCGGCTCCATTCCTTTCTATTCGGCTGCACCATCTTCTCTATAATCTCGCTTGATCTCCCTGTTTGATATCTCACCTGGCCATTGGTCCGGGGATGGTAAGCGATGGAAACTCTATGCACAACTCCATATTTTCCGAGTAAGGCTTCCATGGTTCGGTTGCGAAGTGAGCGCCACGGTCACCGATGATAGCCTTAGGTATGCCAAACCTGCAAAAAATGTTGGACCTAACAAATTTGGAAACAACTTTAGCATCGTTAGTCCTAGTGGGGATTGCTTCCACCCACTTTGAAACATAGTCAACAGCCAAAAGAATATACAGAAAACCAAAAGAAGGAGGGAAAGGACCCATGAAATCAATCCCCCACACATCAAAAACCTCACAAAAAAGCATGGGCTGCTGAGGCATCTCACTCCTGCGAGTGATGGCAGGGCTTGTTGTTTGACATTCCTTGCAATTCCTGTAGACTTCATAGGCATCTCTAAAAATTGTGGGCCAGTAGAATCCAGAATCCAGGACTTTTCTTGCCATCCTCTGTGGTCCAAAATGTCCTCCAACTTGAGAGGCATGAGAGAAGTGCAAGATGGACTCTGTCTCATGATCGGGGACACACCTCCGAATAACCTTATCACTGCAAAACTTCCACAGGTAGGGATCATCCCACACATAGTACTTTGAATCACTCTTGAGCTTGTGGAACTTGGATCTACTTGTACCTGCAGGAACAACACCAGCAACAAGAAAGTTAACTATGTCATCAAACCAGGGGGTTACCCCATACAGATGTAGAAGCCGCTCATCAGGAAAATCATCTTGGATGGGAGAAGTATCCTCATCCCTTGCTATTCGGCTCAAGTGATCGGCTACCAAATTTTCAGCTCCACTCTTGTCTTTTATCTCCACATTGAATTCTTGGAGCAAAAGCATCCACCGGATCAGTCTTGGCTTAGCTTCTGGTTTCTTTAACAGGTACTTCAGAGCTGCATGGTCAGTGAAAACAATAACCCTAGAACCTAGCAAATATGACCTAAACTTATCAAGTGCAAATACAACAGCTAGCAGTTCTTTCTCAGTGGTGGTGTAATTTGATTGTGCAGCATCTAATGTCCTAGAAGCATAGTGAATGATATGGGCAGCCTTGCCCACCCTTTGTGCCAGAACCGCTCCCACAGCAAAATTGGAAGCATCACACATGAGTTCAAACGGGAGTGTCCAGTCTGGGGGCTGGATGACGGGGGTAGAGGTCAATGCTCTTTTCAGGTGGTCAAATGCCTTCTTGCAATTTTCATCAAAATGGAACATGGCATCATTCTTCAGCAGCTTTGACAATGGCAGAGCTATCTTGCTGAAGTCCTTAATAAAGCGCCTGTAGAAACCTGCATGGCCAAGAAAAGAACGGATCTCACGTACGCAAGATGGGTAAGGCAATGAAGAAATCACATCAATTTTTGCAGGATCTACTGAAATACCCTCTTTAGAAATAACATGACCCAAAACAATCCCCTGTTCTACCATAAAGTGACATTTTTCATAGTTCAAAATCAGATCAGTCTCAATGCATCTTTCTAGAACTAAACTCAGACTATGCAAACATGCATCAAACGAGGAGCCATATACAGTGAAGTCATCCATGAACACCTCCATGCAATTTTCAATAAATTCAGTAAAAATGCTAAGCATGCATCTTTGGAAGGTGCCAGGAGCATTACAAAGGCCAAATGGCATCCTCCTATAGGCAAACGTACCGAAGGGGCACGTGAAAGTGGTCTTTTCCTGATCCTCAGGGGCAATATGGATCTGGAAATACCCAGAAAAGCCATCAAGAAAACAATAATGAGATTTACCAGCCAGCCGATCCAGCATCTGATCTATGAACGGCAAAGGAAAGTGATCCTTTCTGGTGGCCTGGTTCAACTTCCTATAATCTATACAGACTGCTTGGCTATTCGGACTCTAGTGGGGACATGTTCATTTTTATCATTTCTAACTCTTTGTGAGACCGGACTTTTTGGGTACAACTTGCACCGGACTTACCCAAGTACTATCGGAGATGGGGTATATAATACACTGCAGAAGTTTAGTCACCTCTTTCTTCACCACATCCAGAATCAATGGGTTTAGCCACCTCTGGGCCTGCCTTACTGGTTTAGCCCCATCCTCCAATAGAATTCTGTGCATGCATCTGGAGGGGCTAATTCTTGGAATATCAGCCAAGGTCCACCCAATAGCCTTCTTGTGCTTCTTGTAACCTCCAATAGTTTGGCTTCCTGGTCGAGTCGAGGTGGAAGAGATAATGATGGCGAGTTTTCATTTGTCTCCAAGTAAGCATACTTCAAGTTCCCGGGAAGTGACTTGAGCTCTAAGGATGGTGGCTGCTCAATGGATGATACATTGGGGGTAGCCATGATGTCAAGGACCTCGCTGAGCAGGCAGACTTCACTCTCACTATCACTATCACCCTGCAAAGTTGAATAAAGAAACTCAGCACAAACAGCACACGGGTTAGTGTCAGTGCAGTTAGTACATGAATATAAATCATCAAAACCAGAAATGAATGGAAAATCAGAAACAAAGTCCTCATGGGTATCATCAATGATCTCAGAAAGCAGCTCTAATTGGAAAACCGAGTGCTCCTCCAGTGGGTGTCTCATAGCATCAAAGATGTTGAACTCCATAGACATGGTCCCATCATTCACATCAATCTTAATCTTAGCTGTCTTCATGAATGGTCTGCCCAAGATTATTGGTGATCTACTGGAATGTGTTTCTCCTGCCATGTCTAGGATGTAGAAGTCAGCAGGGAAAATCAGCTCGTCAACTTGCACCAGCACATCTTCTACCATTCCCATGGGGCGGGCACTGGTCCTGTTGGCCAACTGGATGGTGAGACCTGTATACTGCAAGGGCCCAAGATCAAGGTTATTAAAGATGGAGGTAGGCATGACATTTATGGAGGCACCCAAATCCAACATGCAGTTTTCAAATTTCCTGTCCCCAATAGTGCATGGAATAGTAAATGTGCCCGGATCCTTGCACTTTTGTGGTAATGCCTGAGTAGGGGCTAAAACAGCAACTCTTTCTGGTGCAGGCTTAGACTGGATAAGAGCTGAAACATTTCTTCCCAAATCAACTCTCTCATTATTCTTCAACTTCCTCTTGTTGGTGCATAAATCCTTCAGAAATTTGGCATACTTGGGCACCTGCTTGATCACATCTAGAAGGGGAATATTCACAGCCACCTCTCTGAACACATCAAGAATTTCCTTCTCCTTGTCTTCACCACCAATCTTCTTATTTTTCTGAACTGTGTGGGAAGGGGATTGGTGGTCTGTACACTTTCTCAGCTTCAACATCAATAGAAGGCTCAGGAGTTACCTCAATAATTTCTTCATCCTTTCCAGAGGTGGCCTCAACAACTTTTCCAGATCTCAGAGATATGACACTCACATTAGGATTGGATGCATTGGGATTCATCACTGGCTGTGTAGGTAGTTGGTTTGTCCCTTGAGCTTGCTGTATGTTATTTATGGAAGTGGCAAGCTGTCCAATCTGGGTCCTCAAATCTTGAATGCTAGCATCTGTTCGCTGCTGGGTTTGGCCAACTTGCTGCTGAAACTGTGTCTGTGAAGCCTGAAGCTGTCCGACTTGCTGCTGGAAAAGTGTAGTCAATTGTGAAGTCATTTGCTTGAGCATGTCCTCCAGTGAAGGTCCAGAAGGTGCAGAAGTGGTCACTTGAGGAGGATTCTGAGGTGTCATCGGTTGTTGTTGGGATGAGTTCCCATACCGAAGATTAGGATGATTCCTCCAATTGGGATGGTACCTATTTGTAGAGAGGTCTGGAGTGCTGTACCGGTTCTGACCGTTTCCTTGATTATAGGGATTTGCTGCATAAGCTTGAGGCGCTTCACTGACGAACTCTTCTCTCTGGATGGGGCATGCATCATATGGGTGCTCAGGAGAATTGCATATGCCACATAACCTTGCAGGCTGAACCCTGTCTATTGCCAATTGCCTTACAAAAGAAGTGAGCTCATCCATTCTATTTTCAAGGGCCTGGTTGGAAGAGGAACTATGGACCTCATGCACACCTCTTGTCTCAACAGAATTTCTCCTAGTAGTAAACTGATGGGAATTCAGTGACATATTCTCAATGAGTTGCATGGCAGCAGCTGGGGTCTTATCAACAAGTGCTCCCCCACTAGCAGCATCCAAAAGATTCCTATCCATCGGTAGTAACCCCTCATAAAAGTATTGGATAAGAAGTTGTTCAGAAATCTGATGCTGAGGACAGCTGGATACCAAATGCTTGAATCTTTCCCAATATTCAGCTAGCGACTCATTCCCTTGCCTGATGCCACATATTTCCTTCCTTATTGACGCAGCTCTGGAAGCAGGAAAATATCTCTCTAAGAAAACCCTCTTCAAATCATTCCAGGTGGTGATAGAGTTGGGCTCAAGATATAACAGTCAATCCTTTGCAGCTCCCTGGAGTGAGAATGGAAAAGCTTTCAGCTTGATGCTATCCTCAGTTACTCCTTCTGATCTCGAGGTTGTGGAGCAGACAACCTGGAATTCCTTCAAGTGCTTGTGTGGATCCTCACCTGCAAGACCATTAAACTTTGGCAACAAGTGAATGAAACCAGATTTTAATTCAAAAGGAGTATCAGCACCAGGATATGCAATACACAATCCATTATAATTTACATCAGGGGCAGCAAACTGTCTTAATGTCCTCTGGTCTCCCATGTTTTCAAAAACAATTTTAGAATTAGAATCACTACTAGTGCTAGCCCGAAATTCTCTACGGAGTGTGTGCAGTGTTCTTTCGATTTCCGGGTCAAAATCACACAATTCAGGGCAATTAGACCTAGTAGCCAGACCAATTCAAAACAAAAACGAAAATAAAAGAAAAAGAAAAGAAAGAAAAAAATGGAAAAATAACAAATAAGAGTCCCCGAGAACGGCGCCAATTTTTCGTCGCGCTGTCGCACACGCGCCAAAAAGAACGCGCGGGTTTTAAAACTGTAGTTTAGGGCGACAACTCGGATGTCGTCTCACAAGGACTCTTAAAGTGTTATTTTTCACAAAAATCAGTTTTGGGGGGGTTTGGATTGGGATGCAAATAAGTAACAAGCAAAACAAAGCAATTAAAACAGGGCCGTTCAAAGAGATTATCGAATAGCAAACAACGATTAATCTACTATTCTCGAATTCCCAACTATCATTGGTTCATGTAATTCCAAGCCCTAAGCAGATTCTAATCCCCTTTTGGTTGTAGCAACAATTAACAACGAAATCGCTACTACGGATATATGTTCCTATTCCCGAAATAACAAACGGGGTTAAGCCCTCATGAACTAACGAACATGAATGAACACACGCGAAATAACAAACGCGATTAAGTATAGGAACATAACATCACCGAAATGAATCAATACAACACTATACACTCCTGAAATAACAAACAGAAATGTATAATATGGTATTGAAAAGGGAAAAGCAAGTAAAGTAGGAATTACAAAACCTCAAGTATATGGAATTCTCATACAGTAGATTAATCTAAGAAATTAGTTCTCCATGACAATAACGAAAAAACACAGAAAATATGTAAAACTATGGAGAAGCAAAAGTTCTTCCAATCTGTCCAGAACAGCCTTTTATAATTATTTAGAAATTCAGCCCACTCGCGAGGCGAGCCCTAATTCGCGAGGTGAATATTGTGAAGAGTCAGCAACCTTTGGCATTCTCGCGAGGCGAACAACGGCTCGCGGGGCGAAGAACTGAAGAGTCTTCTTATTACGCCCGTTATGAACATCAGGGGCCAACCGTGATGCTTTCTGACTTCCATTATCGCGAGGCGAAGAAGTTATTCGCGAGGCGACCCCGAGAGCTTGCATATTTCTGGAACAGTCATCCTTCAGGGTCGCGAGGCGAGGTTCTGTTCGCGGGGCGAACCAGAGAGGATGTCATTTTCACTGTTCTGCTGGCTTTCATATTCGCGAGGCGAGAAAAACACTCGCTAGGCGAATCCCCTGTTTCTTTATTCCCTCAACTTCTACTTAACCTGAAAACAACAAAATAGCCATAAGTGCATTATTTGACTCAAAACTGGCTAAATTAACCTAAAACTACTTTAGAGACTCAAAACCTTGCTTGAGGACAATCTAATCTAATTTGGGTGAAAGTAGGATATAATTTGCACAAAACCCTGGTCATACTAGCCATAAAACTAGATGAGCCAGAGGATTATCAGGGTATTTTTGAATTTTTCATGATTGCATTCATATAGGCATAGTTTGCATGATCACATGATTCGATTGCCCCCTTTGCTTAGATCATGCATCCAATTGTGAGAATTGAGTGCCAAATAAATTGAGATAGTGAATTTGTTAACCCGATTTTTTATTCTTGTGATATGGCTACAAATAAAAAAATTCTTAAGATGATCTTTGATAGTTGATAATTAGCATGTGGTTCCTTAGACTTCTGTTTCTCATATGATTTTTGAACTACTAAAATGTGAGATTTTGAGCCAAAAAGGGATACTCACTAAATCTACCCCATTCTTTTTGATAGAGTGTTTTAATTCTTCTTGGATGCTTTTCTCTAACTTGACTTGAAACCGTTTTGAAGCTTAAAATTTTTTTAAAACATTTTTGAAAATGATTAAGGCACTAGGTATTTTTCCGGTCGTCTGAGCTTTGATTGATTAAATGCTACCCCTTACCAATTTTGAGCCTGAAAGAATAAAATACTTTTCTTGGTACCTTGAATTACTTTGATGAATATGATTGGTATGGCACCTTTTAAAGTATTACAAAAAGGGTAAAAAGGTAGTTGAAAAGGTATGGGATGAGAAAGTTAGAAAAAATATTTCTCTTGAATTGAAAATCTCCCCTTCTCCAAATTAAAAAAAAAATGTATATATATGTGTAGAGAAGAGGATGACAAAAGAAAGTGAGAAACAAAATGAAAATAAAGAAAGAAAGGTGGAAAAATGAATCAAAACGCAAAAAGGTATTTTAGAAGGTGTCATGTTTTGCAATGCTTGATATTTTGTTTAGCCTTTTTGAAAATTTCGTTTCTTGATTTCCTCACCTAACGATCAATCCCATGGCCCCGTTACAACCTAAGTAAAAGACCTCTTGATTCTTAAGTGTTTTCATTAATAAAGTAGAGATTCGGTTAATAGTCAAGCTTATGGTAGAATTCATTCCTTGAGGAAACTGAGCGAATTGTCATATATCCTTAAACACTTGAGTGAGGTGAGAAAGAGTGCCCGAATCAGTGAGAATATGAATCTAGGAAACCTAAGCTTCTAATTGAACTTGAAATTGATTGTTTCTTGATGAATTATTTGAAAATGCCTGTTACTTGGATTAGTCACTCGGGTTCTTGGTTCACTATCTATGCTCTGATTATGTATATTTTCTGGCCTTAGTGATTGCTTGAGGACAAGCAAATGAATAAGCTTGGGGTGATTTGATAGTGTGATTTCACATCATATTTCATATACATTTTTTGCATGCATTTTCATATAGTTTAGGCATATTTAGTTTGATTTTGTTAGTTTTTACCTTGGAACGGGTAAGGTGGTTTCGTGGCGTTGTTTTGCAGGAATTAAGGGTAAAATGCTCAAGATTGACCATGATGGAGCTTGGATGAAGATAGAGCTTGAAAAGTGAAGAAAATGAGCCAAACAGATCCCATCACGGCCTAGTCGTGATGACCATCACGGCCTAGTCGTGATGACCATCACGACCATGATCAAGCAAAACTGAAGAAGAAAAAGGCAAAAGTCAGAAGCTGTCACGGCCTAGCCGTGATGCCCATCACGACCGTGACATGTTAATTGAGCCAGACCCCTTTTAGGCAGAATCTGTCACGACCAAGCCGTGATGCCCATCACGGCCGTGACAGACCAATTGGTGAAGGCAGAAGCGATCATGACCTAGCCGTGATGAGTGTCACGGTCGTGACAAACATATTTTGAAAGCGCGCCCAAGGCAGAACCCGTCACGGCCTGGCCATGATGGCCATCACGGTCGTGATGCGCGTCTGATTTATAAAAAGGCATCAAGGGTAGAACAAAAGAGAACTTTTACACCAGACTTTTACCATAATTCTCTGAGCTAGAGGCTGTTGTGGCTGTTGTGGAAAGCCCCCATGGAGTCCCTTCTCTCCCTTATCTCTATTTCCCTGGTTTTGGCTTTCTCTGTAATCATGAGTAGCTAATTCCCTTTTTGTTGGAATTATATGTAACTGAACCGAATATCATGTAATTGCTTTGATTTATCAATCTGTGTTTATGCCTTCATATTAGTGTTTAATTCCTATGCTTAATGCCTTTTGTGGTTTGATCACCCATGAACTGATTTTGAGATTTGATTTTCAATGGGGACGTTCTTATCAATTCTTGATCTGGAATCAATCACCTAGTAAACCTTGCATCTAGGAATGGATTTTGGTTTATTAGTAATCGTGTAATCCCTACTCTTAATGTAAATTCACTAATTAGGCCACATAAGGAATTAGGGTCTATTAGGGGATTTAGGCTCTTGTCATCTAAGGAATTAGGGCTTGAGTAATCTAGTGGATTGGTTTTAATATTTGATGCATAAACTGGATTGGTGGTCTTGGTATTGCATGATACTAAGGTTTAGTGAAATATAATCCCAACATCTTTCATTTTATTTGAAAATCCATTTCTTTGCACTCCAAGCGTTTGATAAAAGTTCTCAAAGACCTTTTTCCTTTTATTTTGTTTCTTTTAACTTTTGTTAGGCTTGGTAATTAGTATAGAACTCCCTTCAATCCAAAAATTCGCTTAGATAGTAATTGATTCGGTACGTGCTAGTACTTGTCTCAGTCCTCGTGGGAACGATATCGGTCTCACCACCGTATTACTTGTACGACTAGGTATACTTGCCTAGATTTCGTCTCAACAATGGCCTTCTCCGACGCTGCAGCAGAGTTTGGGGAGACGGGGGGTGAAGTTTATTTCGGGGTAGAAGGGGCTGAGAGGACGGATTTTGGGGATCAACAAATCAATTTAAATTTCAAAAGGAGCTCTGACAGGGGAAGCGGCGGTGATGGGATGCCAAGCAGGGTGGCAGAAAACTATGCTAGTCCTGTGAACGTGTACGATGGCAGAGATGAGAGAGAGTCAAACTAAAAAGAGGACAGGGAGGTCGGTGGGCATAAAGGAAAAGGACTGATGTTGGAATTGGGCCTGGAAACACCAGATGGACCTTTAAAAGGTATTGGGGATCACATACTTTCAGCTGTTGGGCCATTGGGGAAAAAATGACTCAAAATGTGGAGCTGGTGATAATATAAGTGGAGGGCTAATGAGAGATAATGGCATTCAGCTTTTGGGTCCATGCGAAAATATGAGCGGGTCTAGGCAATTAGATGGGCATCAAAGCAATGATGAAATACGAAACTTTATGAATTTGGAGGGGGATAGCTTTGGGCTGAGCAAAGTTGAAAAGACCAAAATAATTGAAAATCAAGAGAAGGTTGGAGAGGTGGAATTAAACGAAAAAAATAGGGTAGGGAAACGAAGAAGACAGAGGGCAAGGGCATTGGCACAATGTTACCCTCAGCGATGCTCGTCTGTATCATAAGAGAATGGAAGCATAAATAAAGTAGATAAAGTGGTGCAGGTGACTGAAGCTAGAAATATGGTGTCGTCTGGTGGTAGCAATACAAAGGGGATACCAGGAGGAGAGTCCTATGGTCTATTCGAGGTGGAAATCCAATTAGATGGGATTTTGGGTGGTACCAGTAACACAAGCAAATTAAGGAAAAAGGCGGCTGGGAAGGGATCGTTAGCTAGGACACTGAAGAATCTGAGGTCACACCAAAACATATAGGTATGTCCGTGTCAGATGTTACAATTCGGCACTGCAATACTGTGATTTTACAAGAATTGTCAACAAAAGCTGCTATAAAAACTTGGGAGACAGGGAAAAGGGTTGGTGTTACATTTCAAGGAGACAAGGAGGAAATTATTGATAAGATTAAGGAGATGGAAGAGAGAGACAGACAGGAAATAAGTGGAAATGGTGTTCAAAATGGTTTACTATGAAGATAGGAACAATAAACATCATAGGTCTGGGGACGAGAATTAAAATAAAGAAGATTCGTGCTTTAATTGCTGAACATTAACTGGATATTATACTGATTCCGAAAACAAAAATGGAAGAAATAGAAGCCAATATGTGTGACCAGATTTAGGGAAGTTCGGATTGTCTTTGGAAGGCACATCCAGCGGTTGGAAATTCGGGAGGTATACTATGTGGGACTCAAACAGGGGATCGCTCATTTTCACCTTTGAAGGGGATGGCTTCTTGGGGATATGTTTGGAATGGGGTTGCCAAAAAATGAGGTACATTGTTGTTAACATTTACTCACCGTGCGCATTGGAGGGTAAAAGGAAGCTTTGAGAACAGTTGAAAATGACAAAAGGGGGATTTGGAGATGGAATGTGGTGTATAGCTGGAGATTTTAATGCGGTCACAAAACAGGGGGAGAGGAAAGGAATATCGGTACAATCCTATAGAGTGGAGATGGCAGAATTCAAGAGGTTCATTGAAGACATGTTGCTTGAAGACATTCCTCTGCTAGGCAGAAATTTTACATTGTATAAGGCGAATGGTACAACAATGAGCAGGCTGGATCGTTTTCTTCTTTTTGAGAGATGGGTGACAACTTATGGGGTTACATCACAGTGGGCTCTAAAAAGGGATGTCTCATATCATTGCCCATTAGTATTAAAAATGGGCAATCAGGATCGGGGACCTAGGCCTTTCAGAATCAATAATTGTTGGCTAAAACAACCAAGCTTTCAAAGTTGGTGATGAATAGTTGGAGGGAGGAGAGTATAAGGGGATGGAAGGCATTTGTAAGAAAGGAGAAATTGAAGATATTGAGAACAAGAATTAGAGGATGGAATGGGTCTGTTTATGGGAACATAGACCAAAAAATCTGTGTTTTGGAGCATTCTATAGAAGAACTAGATGAGAAGGCAGAAGGAATGGGGTTAACAGACTCACCTGATTTTGAGGAGAGAATCATTTGCGGATATGTGGCAGAATTTGAAATATAAGGATAGCTTGTTACGCCAAAAGTCAAGACAAAAGTGGTTGCTTGAGGGAGATGCAAATACAACTTTCTTTCATGCAAGCATAAGGTCAAGGAGGAGAAGAAATCCGCTTGTAGCACTTTTAATAAATGGAATTTGGGTGGAGGAACCGGGAGCAATTAAAGAAGAAGTCAAAAAGTTCTTCTTGATGGCAGTTGAGGAGGTTACATGGGGCAGACCAGTACTTGACGAAATTGATTTTGAGCAAATTAACTCTTCTCAAGTAGGCGATCTAACAGCCAGGTTTTCAATGGAAGAACTACAAGAAGCGGTGTGGAGCTGTGATGGGAATAAGGCACCGGGGCCGGATGGGTTCAACTTCAATTTTATCAAAAAGTTTTGGGAAACATTGAAGATGGATATGTGGGGGATGATGGAGGAATTCTATATAAATGCCAAACTCCCGAAAAGTATAACCTCGTATTTTTTCGCATTGATTCCAAAGAAGGATAATCCGCAAAAGCTTGGTGATTATAGACCGATTTCTTTATTAGTAATTGTCTATAAAATCATAGCAAAGGTATTGGCAGCGAGATTGAAAAGGGTACTACCATCCATTATTGCTCCCAATCAATTCGGTTTCTTATCAAACAAATTTATTTTGGATGGAGCAGTAATAATAAATAAAGTGATAGACGATGCCAATAAATCAAGGAAGAGGTGTTTGGTGCTCAAAGTTGACTTTGAGAAGGTTTACGACTCGGTGAATTGGAACTTTTTGGAGTATATGATGGGAAGATTTGGCATGGATGATAAATGGAAACAATGGATTAAGGAGTGTGTCTTCAAAGGAGATATGTCAGTTCTGGTAAATGGAAGGCCGACAAAGGAAGTGACAATCCAAAAAGGATTAAAGCAAGGAGATCTACTAGCACAATTTCTGCTTTTGATGGTGGCGAAGGGACTAACTGACATGTTGAGAGATGCAATGGAAGCTGGAATTTTTAAGGGGTACAAAGTTGGAAATGATGGGGAAGAAGTATCAATTTTACAATATGCGGATGACGCATTTCTAGTGGGAGAAGCTACTTGGGAGAATTTGTGGGCAATGAAGCCAATACTTAGATTTTTTGAATTGGTCTCCGAATTGAAAGTGAATTTTCAAAAAAGCAAGATATGTGGATGAGAGATTCAGAAATGAAGCAGCGGTGTTTTTAAACTACAAGGAAGGGAAGCTGCCATTCAACTATTTGGGCTTGCCTATAGGTGCGGATCTAAAGAAGTTTGGAACTTGGAAGCCGGTCACTGAGACTTTGAAGAAAAGGTTAACAAGTTGGAAGAGGAGGCATCTTACACTTAGGGGAAGAGTGACACTTAATAATTTGGTACTACACTCTACTCCAACATACTTTCTCTCGTTTTTTAAAGCTCCAAAAAAGGTTATAAAGGCAATAGTTTGTATTCAAAGGAATTTTTTAGGGGGGGAGGGGGGGTGAGGAGAAGAGGAAAATTCCTTGGGTTAAGTGGGAGGTAGTTTGCATGCCAAAAAAGATGGGGTTTTAGGGGTAAACAATATAGAGTTGTTCAATAAGGCTCTTTTAGGGAAATTGTGATGGAGGGCACTTAAAGATGATGTGGGTTTGTGGGGTAGAGTGGTGAAGGCTAGGTATAGGTCCTTAGATGCTTCGAAATTGTGTGTGTGTGTCTGTGGGGGAAATTTACTTCTGATTGGTTTAGGGAGGGGTTATGTAGGTGTCTAGGAATGGACGACAAGACGAAATTTTGGGAGGATAAATGGTTGGGTACAAGGGTTTTTATGGAAGTATTTCCACGGCTTTACCAAATTTCAAATCTAAAAATTTGTGTATTAAAGAATGTGGAGGTTGGCAGGATGGTAGGTGGGAGTTAAAATGGAGGAGAAATAGGCTTGTGTGGGAAAAGGAAGTGAAAGATGAGTTGTTTTCGTTCCTTCAAGCAGCAGTCCTTCAAAGGGATATGCATGATGAGTGGAATTTGGAGATGGATAAACAAGTGTGTACTCGACAAAGATAGCATATAGCTTCTTACAGAGTTGGTTTTTGGAGGAACAATAGAGGGCAGAAGCTGAGTTGGAAGCTTATAAACTGTTATGGAAATGCATAATACCTTCAAAAGTATTGGCATTTACATGGCAGTTATTAAGAGGAAGAATTCCAACAAAAATGAATCTCATGAGAAGAGGAATTACACTTACAGACCAGGAACAGAGATGTGTGTTCTGTGACAGATCGACAGAGTTTGAAGAGCACTTGTTTATTTCATGTGATATCATTTACAAGCTATGGAGCAAAGTCTACGAGTGGGTGAATTATAAAGGGGCACAACCAGTGAATATTCAACAACACAACCTACAATACAGAGGTTTATTCAAAGGAAAGGAGGGGAAGAAGCGGGGAATGATAATTTTGCACGCCGTAATAAGGACTATTAGGTTTGAGAGGAATGATATAATCTTCAACAAAAACAAAACTGACTTACTAAGAATGTTAGATATAATAAAATCTAGATCATGGAGTTGGTTCAGCAGTACGGTTGAAGGATGTATAGTGTTTTCAGATTGGTGCTTATGTCCTATGGAGTGTTCACTAATGAAGCTGGGTGTGAAGGTTTAATGTGATTCAAATCTGGTTGACAAGCAGTTTAATTGCAATGCTCTGGTGCATATTGTGTTGGAAATTTCAGCCAAAGCAAGTCCCACATTGTATGGGAGCTAACTTGGAGAGCCCCCTTAAGCCTATATAAAGAAGCTTAAGGGGTGCTAACTAAACACACCAATCCTCACTAAGAATAGTGAGAGAAAATAGAGAGAGAGCCTCACAAGAGAGAGTGAGAGAAAAATAGAGAGATCCTTAGAGAGAGTTTTCTCAGAGAGAAAAATAGTGAGCCAATTTGTGAGAGTGTTATCCACAAATTGAGGATACAATATTCTTGTATTTTTGTATTCCCATTATTGTTATAGTGGAAGTTTAAGCGGCCTACGTATCCCGTGGTTTTTTCCTTGCTCACATTGAGGAGGTTTTTCCACGCTAAAAATTGTCCGGTGTTATTACACTTATTTTTACGCTTCCGCTTAGTGCTTATTTTTGAGTTCACAGAGGAGGGAAATTATGCTGTTATTTCCCAACAGTGGTATCAGAGCTCTCAGAGCTCTGGAATACTAGGTGCCGGATTTATAAGAAAATTCTTAGTATGCTCTGTGGCTGCAGCATTGTCTGATCTTCCACATCATAAAAGAATTATTCTTGTTGCTGGAAATAAAGTGTGGCAGTATGAAAGTGCATGCCTAGAAAAGTTCTGGCTAGAAAAGACTTGGTATTTAAGTGTGTCTATTGACCCACCTCTCTTTCCTGGGAACTTCCTCGGCACGTACTGTTCACAAACTACAGTAATTTTCAGCATTCGGTACAAGTCACCTATACGACACTATTCATATATAGTGTTATTTTTATCAAAACCCACCTGGTTGGAGGAGCTATTGGCCTGTGTAACTCAAGATGGAGGGAGCTATCACTCATGATGGAGACATGTTCAAGCTAATTCTAGATAACTACTCCTATTGGAAGCCGATGATAGAAGATCATCTATACTGCAAAGATTTGTATTTGCCAATTACCCAGAAGGATATGCCGAAGGATATGCCAAATGTGAAGATTGACAAAGATTGGGAGCTTCAGAATCGGAAAGCAGTGGCTATGATCCGGAAATATATTGATCGAAGGTTGTTCGAGCATGTATCAACTTATACCAATGCGTATGAGTTGTGGACAAAACTTGAATCCTTGATTCAAAAGAAGACGCCCAGGAACAAAGTCCACCTTATCAGACGATTGGTAAAGTTGGAGTACATGAACGGTCAAAATATGATCGAACATCTGAACACTTTCAAAGGCATTGTTAATCAATTAACAAAGGCAGGCATGAGTGTTGATGATGAGTTGCAAACTCTTCTACTCCTCAGTTCTCTACCTGAGAGTTGGGACACTTTAGTTGTCACTCTCAACAACTCTGCTCCAGACGGAAAGCTTAGCATGGTTTCTGGTACAGACTGTTTTCTAAATGAAGAGTCAAGACGGAGGGAAAGAGGTTTGAACAATCAGCTTGAAGCCAATGTTGTTGAAAATAGAGGAAGGAGTAAGAATCGTGGAAAAGGATGTCGTGGAAAATCACAAGGTAGGTCCAAATCTCGAACCAGACTAAATTGTTATTACTGTGGCAAACCAGGACACGTAAAGCCTGAGTGTAGATTCTTGAAAAGAGACCAACAAGCTGGAACAGTCCACCCTGACCAGATTGACCCGAAGAAGAAGAAAGAAGATGGAACAACTACTGCAGTGGCCTCGAATGATGAGAATATATCTCTTGTTGGAGAAGAAAATTGTCTAAATGTTGCATCAGATGATTGCATATGGATAATTGACTCAGGAGCATCCTTCCACGTCACACCTCATGAAGAATTCTTCTCATCATACCAAAAAGGAGAATTTGGTACGGTGAAGATGGGAAACCATGTCACAAGTAAAATCGTCGGTATTGGCGAAGTAACTTTGATGACTAAGAATGGAAATAAGCTTGTGCTGAAGGAGGTCAGACATGTACCCGAGATGCATCTGAACCTTATCTTAGTGGGAAATCTAGATGAAGCCGGGATGATAAACCAATTTGGTAGCGGCAGATGGAAACTCAGCCGAGGAAGCATGATTATTTCTCGCGGCAGAAAGGAAGGCTCTCTGTACATTATGCAGGGAAAGATATGCAAGGGGGAGACGAATGTTGCTCAAGACGCAACCAAAGAACTGTGGCATAGACGACTGGGCCACATGAGCGAGAAGGGTCTGGAGATCCTTGCAAAAGATCATCTCCCAAACATAAAAGGGCAGCCACTTGAATCCTGTGAAGACTGTCTAGCAGGCAAACAACACAGTATCTTTTAAAAGATCAGATGATGCAAGAAGAAGAAAGCAGATTCTGGATCTTGTTCATTCGAGATGTTTGCTCAACGCCCGAAAGGTGCATTGGTGGTGCTCAATACTTTGTTACCTTCATTGATGATCACTCTAGGAAGGTGTGGGTGTATCCATTGAAGACGAAAGATCAAGTTCTTCAAGCTTTCAAGGAGTTTCATGCTTCTGTAGAACGAGCATCTGAAAGAAAACTGAAATGCTTGAGAAGTGATAATGGCGGAGAATACATAGGTCTGTTTGAGACATATTGCAAAACTCATGGGATAAGACATGAGAAAGTTCCTCCCAAGACACTTCAGATGAATGGAGTAGCTGAAAGGATGAACAGAACGATCGCAGAGAAAGTCATAAGCATGCTTTCTCAAGCAAAACTTCCCAAATCATTTTGGGCGAAGCAGTGAAAATTTCAGTTGATCTGATAAATCTGTCTCCTTCAAGACCTTTAAATGGAGAGATTCCAGATGAAGTATGGACTGAAAAGAAAGCCTCTTATGATCACTTGAGAGTCTTTGGGTGTAGGTCATTTGTCCACATTCCTAAAGATGAAAGAGCAAAGCTAGATGCAAATACGAAGGAATGCATATACCTTGGTTCACCAAGAGATGAACTTGGTTTCAGATTATGGGATCCTGCACACAAGAAGATTGTTCGAAGCAGGGATGTGGTGTTCTTTGAAGATCAAACTATCCAAGACATTAAGCAATCTGAGAAGTCAAAGCACAAAGTGATTTCTGATTCAAGTTCTGTTGTGATAAACAATTCAGGGGGAGAGAATCCTCAAAGGAATGATGAACATGATCAGGAGGAACAATCCGATCAGACAGAACAACCTGGCCAGATAGAACAAAGTCAGGATCAGATGATGGAGACTGATGAGACAGAAGAAGAATCTCTAGTAAGACGATCCAGAAGAGTCAGACAACCATCAAAAAGATATTATTCAGATGAATATGTCAATCTCACTGATGAAGGAGAACCTCAAAGCTTCATAGAAGCAATTGAGACGAATGATAAGGAGAAATGGTTGCAAGCCATGGAAGAAGAAATGCAGTCCTTGAAAGAGAATCAGACGTATGACCTGGTGAGATTATCAGATGGACGAAAGGCGTTGAAAAACAAATGAGTGATCAAGCTCAAGACGGAAGAGAACATCCCAAACCCCAGGTACAAAGCAAGAATTGTTGTAAAGGGGTGCAACTAGAAGAAAGGCATAGATTTCGAAGAAATCTTCTCACCGGTGGTGAAGATGACATCTATTAGAGCAATTCTCGGTCTAGCTGCAAAACTAGACTTGGAGATTGAACAACTTGATGTAAAAACAGCATTCCTACATGGAGCCTAGAGGAGGAAATCTATATGGAGCAACCAGAAGGTTTTGCAGAACCAGGCAAGGAACACCTAGTGTGTCGTCTGAAGAAAAGCCTCTACAGTTTGAAGCAAGCTCCAAGGCAATGGTACAAGAAGTTTGATCTCTTCATGACCCAACACAATTTCAAGAAGACCTCCGCAGATCATTGTGTGTTTGTGAAGAACTATGAGAATGGTGAATCCATCATACTTCTGTTGTATGTTGATGATACGCTAATTATTGGGAAAGATAAGGCGAAAATAGTTGCTCTCAAGAAGGAATTGAGCAAGTCTTTTGCCATGAAAGATCTGGGTGCAGTGAAGAAGATTCTTGGAATGAAGATAATTAATCGTTCTAGAAGGATGCTGTGGATGTCACAAGAAGACTATATCCAGAAAGTTCTTGAAAGGTTCAACATGCATAATGCCAAACCTGTGCATGTTCCATTACCTGGTCATCTCAAACTGAGTAAGACGCAATGTCCAGGGAATGAAGAAAAGGAAGAAATGAACAAGGTGCCCTATTCTTTTGCAGTGGGTAGTCTTATGTATGCAATGGTCTGTACAAGACCAGACATTGCTTATGCTGTCGGAGTTGTGATTTGATTCCTATCAAATCCAGGAAAGGAACACTGGAATGCATTGAAATGGATACTACGATCACTACAAAAAAAAGGTTGTTTAGCGACCGAAAATAGTGACCGAATTTTTCGGTTGCTTTTTGCGACCAAAATGGCGATCGATTGTAGGATCTACATGAAAGACTGATTAGAGATAATACTGCAACCGAAATAGCGACCGAAATAGAGCGTAGCAGGGTTATCGGTCGCTATTTCCGTCGCTAAATAAAGGAACTTAAAAGTCAGAAATTTTATGTCTTCTTAGCGACCGAAATAGCGACTGAATTAAATGCAATGGTTAAAAGTCAGAAATTTTATGTATTCTTAGCGACCGAATTAAATGCAACGGTTAAATTTTATTTACATTTGCGACCGATATTAATTCGGTCGCTAAACGACGCGTAAAAAAATTAAAACCGCGCGTGTTAGCGACCGATTTAAAACTCCGTCGCTAAATTTATGAATTCAAATTTCAAATTAACTCATCCCGCGACCGAATTTAGCGACCATTTTTTATTTAAGTGATTGGCGACTGATGTAGCGACCGATTATTTCGGTCGCTAAATTATAAATCCCTAAAATCGTGAAATCTTTCCCTTCTTCCTCATTTCTGCCATCTCTTCCACCCTCACCCCTTTTCTATCCCTCGCGTCGTCAGGCCGCCAGTCACCTCGCCACCACCGCGCAGTGCGCACCGCCACCACCGCCATCTCCGGTAAGCCTCCGTCCTCCTCCTCCTCTTCTTCCATCTCTTCCCTCTTCCTCTCCTCTCTTCCTTTCCCCTCTTCCTGCTCTGTTTTTAATTCCCCCCCCCCCCCCCCTCCGTTTCAGTGCTTCGACCAATACTCCGGCTACCAACACGTAGCCCTCCGGTGACCACGTGCAGAGCTCCTCCTACCCTCTTCTCTCCTCATTTTGTGCATTCCCTGCTCTGCCTTGAGGTAACCATGGACTCTCTATGTATCATTTTTTATTTTGCTTCATTGTTTCATTTCAAAAATTTTGTGGATTGTATGTATTTCATTGCTTGCTTTATTGCTTACTGACACGGACTCGGCAAGTGTACCGGTTCGTTGCAAGTAATAAAACGGTAAGACCGGATATCGTTCTCAGGGATCGTGGACAATTACCACTTCGCAAATTTGACTACTATCTAGGCGATCGAATTTTGGATTGAAGGTTGTTCTAACATCTAACAAGCAAACAAGAAGAAAATGTTTTTGTTCTTTTTGGATTTTTTTCAAACAGTTAATGTGAAAACAGAAAGATGAATAACAATGAGATAGAATTGCTGGGGTTAAACTAAGCTAATCCTCCCTTGATTGTTATGAAATGATAACTAACACAGTTCCTAGTTCTATTATGACAATCAAGTCTTTTCAAAGATACTCAAGCCTAATTCCTTAGGTGCATTGAGCCTAAAACCCCAAGTTAAACCCTAATTCCTTAGGTGGATTAACCTGAGATTTTGCATTAAGTAAAGACTTATAAGATTGCAAGCACCTCAAGACCTATTCCTAGGCTCATGAACTACCCGACATTTGATTCATGAGCAAGCTCTAACACCAACCTTCCAGTTATCTATTAAAGCAACTAATCATTCATAGGGTGATCAAGCCTAAGAAAGCATTAAGCATGGAATCAAACACTCATAAAGAACAAAGAAACTGCATTATAATCAAGTCATTTTACAACCAAGTTCAGATAGCAATAGTCTAACCCCAACAAAGGGGAGTTTAGCTACACATAATTGAAGATAAAACAAAAGAAATAATTACAGAGATGAACAAAGGAGAGAGCTCCATGAAAATGATGCATAGCAGCCACAGCAGCAGAGGATTTTGTTTTAGGGTTTTCTGACTCCCCCTTCTTCTGTTCTGCTCAGTTCTTTTATTACTCGTGGCCGGTCACGGCCGTGACAGCCATCACGGCCAGGCCGTGATGGTTTCTGACTTGGCACCGCTTCATTTACTGATTCATCACGGCCGTGATAGTCATCACGGCTAGGCCGTGATAGTCATCACGGCTAGGCCGTGATCGTTTCTGACTTTTCCAACTGATTCATCACGGCCGTAATAGCCATCACGGCTAGGCCGTGACAGCTTCTGACTTTTGGCTCAATTCTTTCTTCAGCTACTGCTCCCTCACGGCCGTGAGGGCCATCACGGCTAGGCCGTGATACTCTCTGCTTGGCTCAATTTCTTATCTTTCAAAGCTCTAAGTCATCCAAGTTTCATACTTGCTAATTCTTGGGCATTTAATCATGAATATCTGCAAAACAACACACAATACCACCTTATCCGTTCCAAAGGAAAAACTAAACAAAATAAACACTAAAATGGCCTAACTATATGCAAATGCATGCAGAAATGTACATGGAGAATGAGGTGAAATCATACTCATCACTTACTAATGAGAAGAGCTACTTGTGTATTTCATGTGAGTTGTAAGTTGTAATGATCATTTGTTTTCATGTGTCATTATTTAATCACTCCTATTAGGATTAGGAAGCTCTCATTGACAAAGCACGAAAAATCTGTTTTTTTAACTTTTTTTTGAATGCATTGAAATATCAAAAGTCAAGACTGTGAGATTAGAATTGATGTTTACTTGAGCCACAGAATGCCATTGCTGCCTGTGAGACTGCGAAACATAAACAGGTTTTGGTTTTTTGTTGATTATTGACGTACCAATTTAACGGGAAAATTTAATCTGAGAACCCTTCTGGTTTGCTTCTTGTTGAATTAGCTGTGAAATTACCTTCCATTTCAGCATCTTAGTCTTTGATTTAGATTCGATTCGCTTTGTGAAATGCATCTAAATTGGTTAGTGAGGATGTGTGCTATGGATTTTCAATTTGTTTTGTGCTAGGTGTCTACAATTTCAAACATGGATAGTTCATGGCTATAGTTCAAACAAATGACCAATACCGAGGCAATTGTTTGAAGACCATTCTAGTTTAACATGTCCAGTAACAAGATTGTCCCTATGTTAATGATGTGTTTTCTATTAAATATGGAACTTGTAATTTCTGGTCTGTTTATCTTTCCATATCTTGGCTGAATTTATGTCTTTGAAGGCTGTTCATTTCATTGTTCGTTATATTGCCTCGGGAATATCTCACAATAGTATGATCTATAGCCTCTGTGATGCATTTGTTTACTTCTTTGTGAATAATTTCATATTGTATTGTACGTGTATGCATTCTGATTGTATTGTATTTTGATTCGTTTGGAATCCATGAATTTGTTGGTTCTTGTCTGAATCTGTTTCAAAAATTTCAAAAGAGGGTTTTAGGGATTTCAAGTTCTTGTTCAGTTCTTTGTAAACAAAAAAATATTCTTTGTTGGAGTATGAAATGATCTAAAAACATCATTGTAGCCTGTAATTCCAAGAGAGCTTTTCACTCATTTTGAATCGGATTCATTTGGTAATTCTACTTATCTAAGGCTAGTACTTATATCTGAGCATGTTCATACATTTGGATTGCTATGAAGAATAGTTTATTCTCTTTAAAATAAAAATCTTTCAATAACAATGAATCAATGTAATTAGAATAATTTGATATGTATTTATTGATAACTTGTTTGGAAATGATTATGGAATCATATTTTTATATATTTACATTGTAAGCATTGGAATGAAGTTTAGACATATGACTTGTTTTCCTTATCGTTTTATCAGAAAATGGATCCGACTAAATGTTTTGAGACAGCCATCCATATAGACCAGGTACAGTATCTCATCAACTTAAGAATAACGATCGGATTCACGTAATGATGGTTAAGGCGTAAACTAATCATTTACTAAATCGTTCTTGTGTATTTGCAGGATTTGATTTCAATCCCGCGATCATTCTACCGTCGTTGGGGATAACAAATACCGCGTGTTGTGACTATTGAAGACAAAAGCGGAAATCTGTTCAATGGGAATATAGTAATCCATGAGGATCGCCCATATTTTGCAACAGATACAAATGGTATCAGGGAGTTGTATTTGTTGTCCACTGGTGCATTGGCAAAGTTTAAGTACCTTGGGGGTTCTCGCTTCTACATGTTCATCCCTTTGGAAGATTGATGAGTTTTGATATTTTGATTGGTACTTATTGATTGTGGTGTATTTTTATGTTTTGATCGTTAATTAGTACTTATTAAACTTTTTTTTATAAACCATTATTAAACTTGCGTTAATTAATGTATATGTTTTCTTGATCATATTGACTGTGGTGTTTTGGATCGTTAGTACATCATATTTACATTTTCTATTTATTTAAAAAAATATTGGTGTATTTTGTTTATATCAGAAATTAAAAATCAATGGGGTAATAGTTGAAAAACAATATTTGGTCGGCAGGATTAAGTTACAGGAAAATTAAAAAGAAAAAAGAAAATCAAAATTTGCGACCGAAATAGCGACCGAATATCGGTCACCAAATTAGGCGAGCTGGGCATGCGACCAACTATACGGTGACCGAAAAATATAATTTTGCGACCGAAATATCGATCGCAAATTTGCGACCGAAATATAAGTTCGGTCGCTAAACATTTAGCGACCAGGGTTTCTGCTACCCCCTTAATTCGGTCGCTAATTCGGTCGCTATACAGTATAGCAACCGAATTATCAAGTTTAGCGACCGAAATCTTCGGTCGCTAAATAGGTTTTTTTTTGTAGTGGATATCTGAGAGGAACTGCCAAAAGCTGCTTGTGTTTTGGCAATGGAAATTTAAAGCTTCTTGGGTATTCAGATGCGGATATGGCAGGAGATGTGGATTCAAGATAGTCTACATCAGGATATCTAATTACTTTTGCAGGGGGAGCTATCTCATGGCAGTCAAGACTACAAAAGTGCATTGCTTTAAGCACTACAGAAGTAGAATTCATCGCAATCACCGAAGGTTGCAAAGAGGTCTTGTGGATGAAGAAGTTCCTACAAGAGTTAGGACAAGATCAAGAAAGTTATATTCTTTATTGCGACAGTCAGAGCGCAATCCATCTCAGTAAGAACTCGACATTTCATTCAAGGTCGAAACACATCGACGTAAGGTATCACTGGATCCGTGATGTGTTGGAAAATAAACTGCTGCAGATTGAGAAAATACACACAAAAGATAACGGGGCGGATATGATGACAAAATCTCTACCGAAAGAGAAGATAGAAGTCTGTAAAGAAGTTGCAGGCTTAGCATCAACCCCAAACTGATTCAAGGATATTTTCCCTTTGGCTGAAGGGGGAGATTTGTTGGAAATTTCAGTCAAAGCAAGTCCCACTTTGTATGGGAGCTAACTTGGAGAGCCCCCTTAAGCCTATATAAAGAAGCTTAAGGGGTGCTAACTAAACACACCAATCCTCACTAAGAAGAGTGAGAGAAAATAGGGAGAGAGCGCCTCACAAGAGAGAGTGAGAGAAAAATAGAGAGATCCCTAGAGAGAGTTTTCTCAGAGAGAAAAATAGTGAGCCAATTTGTGAGAGTGTTATTGAGGATACAATATTCTTGTATTTTGGTATTCCCATTATTGTTATAGTGGAAGTTTAAGCAGCCTACGGGTCCCGTGGTTTTTTCCTTACTCACGAGGAGGTTTTTCCACACTAAAAATTGTCCGGTGTTATTACACTTATTTTTACACTTTTGCTTAGTGCTTATTTTTGAGTTCATAGACGAGGGAAATTATGCTGGTATTTCCCAACAGATTGTGCGCAGGAAAATGTTAAACTGGTTTGTGTTCTGGTTTGGTGCAGCTCTTGGGCAGAATTGGTTGATGTGCAGCTTAGTCAAGCTGATCTGGTGCAGGAAATTGGGCTCGATTTTATTGTTGGTCTGATGCAGAAATGTTACATAATTTAAGGTGTAATAATTACAGATTTAATTGGTGGTGAACTTACAATATGGAAACAAAACTGTAGCAGGTTAATAACAAGGCTTGGGGGTTTTGAGCGTTTCTGTATATATAAGCAGGGGAGAATTATGATGTTTGTGTTGGATGGCTGAGTCTAAAGGCATGTATCTCATTTAATTTAGAGTAGATTGTAAATACATGGATCTAACTCATTGAATACATTTTGTACTCAAAAAAAAATCCGAAAAAGAATATTGTAAACCAGATGTGAACAGCATGACAACGAAGCACCAAATACCGTAAATAGATAATATAAAGCAGAAAGAAGATGCAAATATCTCGGGGAAAGAAGATGCAAAATCAGATCTGAGAGGAAAATACATAAAAAGGAAGTGCAGATCGCCTCTATTCTGTTGTTAAGATCTGTAAAACCAGAGCAACCACAGTCCTTGAGGCGACCGAAGCGGCAAAATTTGTGCTTGTATTTTCCTTTGCCTAACGGGTGAAATAATTAAGACAAGGATACAATCAATATATTGGGCAGTATTAATCGCAATCATGGATGACAGGTGGAGTTAGTTAAAAAAAATTGATATAATTAAATTTAAAATTGAGTTATATTTAATTTTATTTAGATGATAAAATAAAATCATTTTAAAAATAATTATAAATAATTTTATGAGTCATACACGTAAAAACAATTCTACTCAATTGAAATGCTAAAAGTTATTAGTTATATTAAAATGAATTATATCCACCACAAACTAATTTTATTGGACGTAATTTTAAAACCATACACCTCCAAATATTGTAGGAATTGATTTTAAAGCAAGTTCAAACAGCATGTTTAGGCACTATCCAAATAAGCACTTATATCAAAATTTGAATTCCCTAGAGCAAATGGAGTATTTGATTACTTGTATGAAAAAAATTGAGAGAAGTTGAAATTTTCAAACTTATTTAGTTGTTTTAAAATTAATCACTTTTTCATTTCATATATATTTATCTGAACTAACTATTAAATAATTATTAGTTTCAATATAAACAAATAACTTTGTACTATTTTTTATACTTTCCAATTTGAAAGTAAACTTTTTATACAACTTAAAAGGAATATATTGTTTTAAATTTATTTAAATAAATATAAAATTAATTCTATCAATCAATTATAACAATATTCTATTATACTTAAAGCTGATTATAATAATTTATTTTTTCCAACTAATACAATCAAAGCATATTTCGATGAGATTGATTTGTCGGGAACTATTTTTTGTAAATAAAACATTATTTTGAGTTTCTTATTATGTTTTTTTTTTACTGGGAGTTTCTTATTATGTTTGAAGAATTGATTAAAATATTTTTTTATTTTTTTATGAAAATATGATTTTTGAAGAACCGAAAAGTTTGAATATTATTTGAAAAAACTGTTGAATTATATATATATATATATATATTAAAACTAATCAATTTTTTTTTAATTTCACCTTTGCAACATTAACTATTCAATAAATATTATTATTTTATAAATTAATTTTATTTTATATTTATATAATTTAGTACATATAAAAGTGAATTTTAGATAATCCAAATGGAATAGTTTATTGTAATATTGATTATATTATAATATATTATAAGAAAATAAATTATACAAATTAATAATCTATTTTTTATAGTTGTTTATACACATTCGAGACATTAAATTAAAATATAAAAGGATATCTTTTTTAAAAAAAATATTAATGTTATTCGATTATATGTAATATAAATATTTAATTTGTATGTACACTCTAAAAATGATTAACTCTTATAATTAAATCAAAAGTCACACATAAGATTATTTGTGATTGATTGAAAGTGTAAAAATTTTTAAATTGATAATGTATTACGATTAAGGGTCCGTTTGGATTAGCTTTTTAAAAAAAGCATTTTATGATGTAGAAGTAGAAGCAGAAGTTATTTTTAAAAGCAGAAATTATTTTGCGTTTGGATGCAGTAATTGAGAAGTACTTTTAAATCACAAAAGAAGTTTAGATGCAGCTTTATAGAAGTCATTTTAGTTGATTAAAATTACTGAAAAGAATATATAGAAATATTTTTTGTCATTATTTTTTTTTCAAGAACTAAATAGAAACAACACCTTCTAAAAAAACCCAAGGATGATTTCATACAAAAATAAAAAAGAATCTGACAACTAAACCAGTTTTTTTCTAATTGATTAAAATAATGGTACGGTGCACCATACATGGAGGGCAAAAGGATGATAACAAGAGGATCATGGGGAAAAAATGAAGTGTTAAAATAGGAGAAAAATATATAGATGAGAGAGAGAACGAAAACAAAAATTGAATTGGAAAAAAAAAATATAAAGAAAGTCATGTACTGATAGTTGATGAAAAGTAAGATGATGCAGAACGACACAGAGAGATGATCCACGAACAATTAATAAAATAGACGAAGAAAATAGGTGCATTTAACATGTTGTACAGGGACATTTTTGTCATGCACTTCACTAAACATGCGGCTCCTCTTCCTTCCTATCTTTATCTCTCATCTACCGCATGGACTTTTTTTGGGGAGCTAGCTAGGAATTGTAGCATCTAAAAAAAACACATTTTGTGTTTTTTTAGTGCTTTTATTTTTTTTAAAAAGCTCATCTAAGCACTGATTTTTTTTATAGAAATACTTTTATTTTAATAATAAGTGCTTTATTTGAAAAAAAAAAGAAGCCCATCAAACAGGCTCTAAATTCTATATATAGAGTCCGGTTATTATAGATTATTTAATTAAATAATCAATTACTTTTAAAAATTAATCAGAATGTGTTTGTTTCATCCTGAAAATGATGAGGGTTTGAAAAAAAAATGATTAATATGAAAAAATCTGAAGTTATTTGAAATAACTTTTGATTAAATTGTATTTATAGCAGATAGACTGTTTGAAAAATGGTTTTTTTAATAACAATACCTTTATAAAATTTAAGATGTTATAATATGTTTTCTTGAAAATGATTTTTTTTTAATGTCCTTGATTGCAATTTTTAAATAAAAAAAAACACTTCAGCATAGTTATATCATAACAAGCTAAAAATCATTTTCAAGTAAAAAATGTTTTTTATGATATTAAACAAATACAAATTAATTTCTGTTGTACTAAAAAATATCTAAAAATAATAATATATTAGATTATTTTATATGAAAATATTTTTTTAACATACTGCCCCATAAAGTATCCTTCTAAATTCATTTGATAATTTATTAATTGTTGAATAAAAATATTTAATGTTTTGGACATAATTTTTTTAATGCTTTTATATTTATAATATATTAAATACATTTATTTTTCCCTTTATTACTTTTTCTGATTGGACATTTAATATTTTCTATTAAATATTAGAAATAAATTGCAGGGGAATTAAAAATTCATAAATATAAAAATCTTTGCTGGCAAGCGTCTAGAAACTGATTAAGAAAATAAAATTAAAAAATGTCAGATAATTGTAAGAGCCCGTTTGTTTTAAACTAAAAAATAAATGATTTTGTTACAAAGTAGTTTAGTGATTATTTTTAGAGATTTTGAAAAAAGAAGAAGTAGATTTGTGTTTGTTTAAAATAAAAAAATTCATTTTTAACCGTAGTTAATTATAAAAATGATTTTTTTATAAAAGCTAATGAAAGTTGCTTTTCATTTTAATCTTGAAAATGATTTTTTCTGGTTTTTTCATTATTTTCAAAAGTAAAGACAAATACACTAAAAGTTTAAAAAATGATTATTCAGTTAAAAAATGATTTATTTATTTTTTTACAAAATAAGCAATAACAAACACACTCTAATTAGATTCATCTAATAAAATATTAAATAATTGCTTCTTTAGAAAAAAGTATTAAATGATCCTTATGTTACTGGCACTTATATAAAACCCAATGCACTTATTTAATTTTAAAAAAACTAAAGTACTAATACTTGGCCTATATGTGCAAATAATATATTAATAAATTAATTAACAATAGAATAATATATATATATCACACTGTACTAATTAGAAAACAATTTGGTTTAAAAGGAGTTCAATTTTGATACATTATTGGTATGAAGTTTTTTATATTTTTCAACCAATCATATATCACTTCATATGTAATTTTTAAGCTAATTTTTATAAGAGTAAAATATTATTAATTATGTAACAATACATGATTAGTAGATAATATAAAAAAGAACATTTACAATGACAGTAAATGACAACTAAATCCTTAAAAAATCTATCTGTACAAAGGTTTTCTTACTTAATAAATATATCAATGCTAAAAATTTTTTATTGCAACTCAATTAATGTACGCGTATTTTAGTTACTATATCGCTATGTATCTATAATTCATTGTATATGGCCAATGTTTTAGTGGCCCTTTGGTTTGCGGTTACAAACTGCAGTTTGGGATCCAAAACTCCGTTTGTACGGTTCAAAATCAAGTTTGAGTATCATTCATGTGTTTGGTTACAAAATTCCGTTGAAAATAATTGATTCCTGGGTAGGTAGAATTGATTCTAGTGGAAGCAAGAATTTCTAGCTTTTCCGTTGTGTAGAATTGATTTTGGGTGTGGAACCCATAAAATTCTTTATATTTACACATCAAAAGTGATTATACTTTTATCATTCAAACACAAATCATTTTTTTAAACTCACTTTTGAAACATCATTACCAAACACAATTCAATTTTTTCAAAATCAATTCTATCAAAATCAATTTCTTCAGAATTAATTCTTCAAAATCAATTCTATCAAAATCTAAACCAAACCATCTTTAAATGGTCATGACAACACAATCTAGAGCAATAATATGTAAGAGGGCGACATGGTAACGTGTATCTCTATTTAGAAGAAATGTAAAATTGGAAACAGTCCTTAAAAGCCATGTAATTTACAAATTTGTTTCCATTTTAAATAAATAGACACAACTCTTGAAAATTATCCTGTCTTAGCAAAAATAAAAAGTTATATGTATTAAATTTAAAATAAAGAGACACAGCTGTCGAGAACCAATGGGGGAATGTTTTTAGTATAGAAAAACATTTAACCTTTAATAATACCTAACACATGCAATGATATAATTGTTTTTAAATTAACTTCTCTAGAAGGATCTATAGTGAAAGAAATTGTAAACAAGGTCAGTCTATGTAATCCATTAGAAGAGAGGGGCATTTAAAGGGAGAGTGAGTTGGTGAGTTACATAGGTAAAGAGGGGAAATAATGAATAAAAGAAGAAATGGGATAAAAGTGCAAATAAAAGAAGTTGAGAGACACGATGTGCTACCTACCCATTGGAATTAGAGTAATGATAGGTAAACACCAAAATGGGACACCCATTGAAAATAGAATTGATTCTGGGTGTGGTACCCACAAAATTCTTTATATTTACACATCAAAAGTGATTTTATTTTTATCATCCAAACACAAATCATTTTTTTTAAACCCACTTTTGAAACATCATTACCAAACACAAGTCAATATTTTCAAAATCAATTCTATCAAAATCAATTTCTTTTTATGTGTTTGAATATGCGTTTATATCCTCCATACACACGTCCATTCAGAAGCTATAATATATAGCTTCCAAGTTCAGGACGTGATTCTCCACATTTTGAACGCACTACCAAACACATGTTTTATAATCAATTCTTCAAAATCAATTCTATCAAAATCTAAACCAAACGGACCTTTAAATTGTCATGACAACACAATCTAGAGCAATAATATGTAAGAGGGCAACATGGTAAACGTGTATCTCTATTTAGAAGAAATGTAAAATTGGAAACAGTCCTTAAAAGCCATGTAATTTACAAATTTGTTTCCATTTTAAATAAATAGACACGACTCTTGAAAATTATCCTGTCTTAGCAAAAATAAAAAGTTATATGTATTAAATTTAAAATAAAGAGACACAGCTATCGAGAACCAATGGGGGAATGTTTTTAGTATAGAAAAACATTTAACATTTAAAAATACCTAACACATGCAATGATATAATTGTTTTTAAATTAACTTCTCTAGAATTAGGATCTATAGTGAAAGAAATTGTGAACAAGGTCAGTCTTTGTAATCCATTAGAAGAGAGGGGCATTTAAAGGGAGAGTGAGTTGGTGAGTTACATAGGTAAAGAGGGGAAATAATGAATAAAAGAAGAAATGGGATAAAAGTGCAAATAAAAGAAGTTGAGTGACACGAAAAGTAGTGCTATCTACCCATAGGAAGTAAAGTAACGATAGGTGAACATCAAAATGGGACACCTTATTAATCATATATAAATATTTTATTAATTCAGTTCATTATATAATTAATCACGTGTAAATATTTGGTTAATTCATGATGATCCATTAATCATATAAATAATTGAATTAATCAGATATTTACATATAATCAACCAAATATTTATATAATTATAATAAATAAATCAATTAATTATATAATAAATTGAATTAATCAAATATTTATATATGATTAATCAGATTTCTCAGATGGATGTCACATTTGAGAGCTATCTTACTATTGGAAGTAATAACGTATTGTAATTGTAACACCACTCCTTTTCTCACCAACTCAGTCAAGTACTTACGTTACCAATCACTTCTCCCACGAGTAAATTGCACCTATATATATACCCCTTTTGTCCCCATTCACTGTCACTTCTCTCAGACTCTCACTCTCACTCTCACACTGAGCTAGCTAGCATGGGTAGACCTTGTTGCGATAAAGAGCACATACGAAAAGGACCTTGGAGCAAAGAGGAAGACGACCGCCTCGTCAGACACATCAACGCTAATGGGTTAGGTTGCTGGAGGACTCTTCCCAGAGCTGCTGGTAATTAACAACTTTTCTATCCTTTAAATTTATTATTATTTCGTATCTATAGCTACAACAAATTAAATTCATAGTTGTGATGGATAGGTATATCAATGGTGTAAACATATAGAATTTCAACCATGTAGCTTTTACCTTGTTATATCACATTTATTTTTATATGGTTTAAGTAATACTTTGGTATCTATACATGACACGAATTCTCGATTTGGTTTCTATATATAAAAAATTATTAAAATAGTCCTTATATGTATAAAAAGTCCCTGTTTGGTCCCTGCCGTACAAAATTTTACTGACTGATTTGATAATTTTTTAATCGTATAGGGATCAAACGAGTAATGTATAGGGACCAAATAGGGACTTTTTGTATGGATATGGATCATTTTAATAATTTTTTATATATAGGAACCAAATCGAGAATTCATGTAACGTACAAAAACCAAATTATTACTTTAACCTTTTTATATTAACTTTATATATGAGTTTGATTACCTCCTTTACTCATTTCAATTTCCTTTTGCTTATAAAAAAAATGCTACAGGGTTGAAGAGATGTGGCAAGAGTTGCAGGCTGAGATGGATCAATTATCTGAGACCTGACGTGAAGAGAGGAAACTTCACTGAACAAGAGGATGAAGTCATCGCCACCCTCCATGCCTCACATGGAAACAAGTATCAAACCCTTATATAATTCCTTCACTTCCTTCTCTCCGAGTTCTAATTTTTAGTGTCACATCATAAAGTATCGAATTCGAAAAAAATTAATAAAAAGACACAAGCTTTATTATGTTGTTGAATTTTAGACGTGACCGTAGTAAGTATATTGAATTAAAACTAAGTACTTTCTCAACATGAAACAACTTTATAGTTTATGATTCTTCTTCTTCTACGTACTTGTCCTTTTCCCCGGCCCCTTCAATTTTGTGAAAGAAAAATTATATATAAATGATTTTTAATTGGCATTTTCTCAGGTGGTCTCTAATAGCTGGAAGGTTACCAGGAAGAACCGACAATGAGGTCAAGAACTACTGGAACACTTACCTCAAGCGCAGGCTCAATAGTACTTGGTCCGCCGCTCCACCCACTGATACTGCACCACCAACTAATACTGCACATGTAGTACCCATGGACATGGTAACCACAAACAACATGAAAACTGATCATGAAGACAACAGTACTAGTTTCAGCACCACCGCCACCACTATCAACACCACAGCTCCACCCACTAAAACTGCAGCTGCATTGCCTGTTGTCACCACAGGCAACCTGAAAACTGACAAAGACAGCAGTATCAGCTTCAGCAACAAAATTAAGCTGTTTGGTGTCTATGTCAATATAAGGATTGCAGCTGAGTCATCAGTTGGTGAGAACTCAATTAGCAGCAGCGGGGTTAGTACTGGCAATAAGGAGGTAACCTATCCTGAACACAACTTGGAACTTTCCTTGGGCCTTCCCTCTATTGCAGTCTAGGGTTTCCTGCTAACAATAAGGCTTGTAGCTGCAAAGCCAAAGCCAAGAATGTCTATGGACTTTACTGATGATCCATGAATATAAATAAATCTTTAGTTCTTTAATTTCATGTAATGTTGCGACTACTATAGTCTGCAGCAACGACAGTAGTTTTAGAATTAATTCAGTCCTTTAATTTCATGTAATGTTCCGAACCTTTTAATATAAGCAATGAAATTTTATTAATGTTGGTATAAGGGACACCTAGACCCATAAACAATACAAAAGTTAACAGAATTCAGTAAAAGACAACAATGGCTTGATCGATACAATGCAAAGGATTATATGACCAATCTAAATAAGTGAGAACAAATTTCCGCTCTTTATTGATTAACCACAATCCATGACCAAGATCTAAATTTAAGTAAATCTAATAAAGTCATACAATTTTATATTTAAGCAATCAAATAGGCCAAACAACTGAATGCCAAAGAATATGCGATAATGACTTGGTGCATGTTTGTTTGTGCGTCAGGTTGGACACGATGTGGAAGCTACCTTTGATAGCTTTTACATTTTATACTAAAACATTTATCATCCTGCCATTGAAGACGTGATAAGCTCCTGAAACGTGATTGTATAAAGTGAAACCAAACACATGGTTAATCTTTTTCCCTTTGAAACAACCACAGTTTGAATTCCAATCCACGAATAAAACCCATGCCACAGTTGATAAACTATTGAGCATGATAATAACAGATGTTCTGTAAATTCTGGTTGAATATGTGACAAAAAAGCACACATCAAATAGTTCTATCCCGTCATCACATTTGTTTGAGTACACCCTTGTACTCACTCTATATACTTTCTTTTGCTTATAAAAAAATAAAATATTGAATTTTCAAGGTATGTGATCTAAAAGAGCTTGCCAAGAGAAAACAAGCACCTTTAGAAGTGCTGGTGGGACCTTCCAAAAATGCTTAAAAACCAAATCTGAAGTAGACAGCAAACGTTTTTTAGGAGATAATTTTTTCTGAAGATAAACACAACGAGAAGTAGATGAGAAATTTTTCCAATGATTTAATTTTTGAGCAGTGCTAGTTAGTTCGAAATAAAAGCTAAATGATCACGAAGGTTGACTGACCAATCACAGTAAGAGAGAGAGAAAGCTTTTAACCATAAAACGCAGCATCAATCCAACTAATAAGAGCAGTGCTAGACATTTGTACCCCGTTTTATGAAAAACATTTCCTACTAAACAGCTTTTTCCTTAATTTTTAGATCTTTTAAAAAAACTCATTTAAATGTCAATTATAAGTATATTCAACTGAGAAAGTGTTGTTTCTAATTAATATGTGCATTAACCAATGTTTCTAGGGCTTGGTTACAAAGCAATATTTTTTTTAATTGTAATTTAACAGTCTTATATAAGGTGCACCAAACATCATAACTAGAGAAGATATATACATCATAGATCCACCATTAAACAAATAGTTAATGTTAAGTGTTCTTATTTATAATGCTAACTTTTACCAAAAATAAAATAAAATAATGCTAACTTAGATTTTTAAACATGAAATTAATAAGACTCATTTTTTGGATACAATGATCATTAAGCAATTCTAACTTCTTTCAAATTACTCAAACTTCAACATAACCTACTTCTACTGACTAGATTGTTTTCACCATCATTCTTCCATCTCATAGCATATCATTCGAGTGATAGATGTTGGGTTGCTAGCTTTATGTGATTCAAGATAGCTAATTTTATGAACCTTTAATTTATCCCGTATAATTTGAATATTCCCGAAAACTGGAGCATAGATGCAATATATGAGCTAACAAATTTTGTGGTGTGGTTTGGGTAACCGATGGCTACAAAAGTGGCGGCTCTTAGCATGCATATAGAGCTCCAAGTTTTATGGGTGGAGCGAAGTTGACTTTTTTCCAAATTACTAAGTACCATTGCAAGTTATTAAAGGGTCAGTGAGGGTTGGCTGATATCTTTCCAAGGAAGAAGACGTAGCTGTTTGATTCGCTGCTGGTTTTTTTGCAACTAATTTATTCGTTGGTCACTGATCTTGCTTCCCATTTCATGTCCACCGTGAATATTGTTTCTGCTCTGGTTGGTGAGGGCTTATGTCTTTTATTGGGTTATGAAGACGTGCTCCACATAGGTACAATCTCAGGTTTAGGAGGTTTTATTCGAGGAAAATGATTTTTGAACATACAAAAATCGACACAAATATGGTGTCCATTTGTTTTTATCGTGTATTTTTGAAATGCGTGTATACAAAAAGATAAAAAGTAAGTGAGAGATAGAGATAAATATATAAGATATATCACATACGATATCAAAATTTTGTGTTCAAATAAAATAACTGTTGATACATGGACCTCTTTTTTTTTTTTTTTTTCAGATTGCTCACTATAGTTTTGTTATGCTAGCTTCTGAAGTTGGGTACTGATCAATATAGGGTGGGAGTTATTTGTTGAAGTGGTTTTTGTGATGGAGGGATGAACATAGTTATCACTCAACCTTCTAGCTGTATTAATTATTGTGCTTTAGGTTGTGAAGTAGCTTTAGTTCTCCTTTCATGTTATTCATCTTTGATACACTATATACAGGTTGGGTACTTTTTTCTTTTTTTTGATAATTCGGGTTGAGTATCCTTGTACTCAATTTATTAACATTTTGCATTATGAGGCTGCATTGACTAGTAACAGTGATATAATTTGGTCGTGTAAGTAGCGAAGTCCAATATACCCGGTTCATCTAGGCTCCATCGGTTAACCATCAATATTATCATCATATCTAATTCTGAACACTCCACCAAAAAAAATCTAATTCTGAACACTTTTTTGCTATAGAAATAAAATGTATCAAAAAGAGCACAATGGATACTTCAACCCAAATACTTGAGTCACTACTGGCTGAACCTATAAGTTAATCAGAGTTGATAAAATATTTCATAATAAGTTACTAAAATACGAGTTGATACAATATATTATATTGAGTGATCCATATTATGTCACTTGAATGATATATCATTACACCACTTTAATGGGTGGTATCCTTCACTTTTTTTTTTTGGGTACACTATGTTTCTTCAACACCTATATATGCTAAAGGCTATATATTTGACAATCTTAAAATATATGTAAGTATTAAATATCATTCTTATTATATTTATCTACTTCTTCGAAATAACAATACACCATAACTAGAGAATATTCATCGCACCAACAGTCCAAATTTTGTGTTTCCAAATAATTGGTTGTTGAATATATACTATTGTGTTTAATTTTAAAATCTAATTAAGTCATACAAGCGTATACCCTTTGAAAATTATACAAGTTGTTACTTTCATTAATATATTCTGTAAAATTCTGTATTATAAAATTCCGCCACACCATATGCGCTAAACGTAAAACGCATATAGGTTACACTAAGTTCGATTGACTTTAATTATTTACCCGTTTATGTGTTTTTCTATTGCATTTTAGTCCTTGTCCTCAGGTTGTTTTGATCTTCTGCGTTTTGAAATTTGTATACAGAAAAGAGTCGTTTTAAGTCACAATCTAATGGCTGGAATGCTTTTTACACCATGGCGGATTTTGCTTCTGCTGGGCTAGCTACTGCAATAATCGATATAGTGCCTCTAATTTAGGTACACCGTAAACGCTTCCCTCAAAATTTCAGAAAATAAAAATAATATATAAGTGAGAAAGGGTGTTTGTTTGATTGAATAGAAATGAAAATTGGAAGGCTCAAAGTGTTTGGTGAGAGCAGGGACGGACCCAGACTTAAATACTTAGGGGGCCCAACTATAAAATTAAATTTTATCCAATAAATATATACATAAAATTACATACAAAATAATCATAATTACATATTTCAAAATGTTAATTACATTAGTAATCTTTCATCCAACAAAAAAAAATTAAATTAGGAATCTATCAAAACACAAAACGTCTCTCCTACATGTCACAAAAATCATTCATAGTTAAATTTACACTAAACTTTCCATCAATTTCCTTTTCAATGTATACTATATATCAAACAATCAGTTAAAATTTCATCTTCCATCTTGTTGCGAAATATAATTTTAACTATATTCTTAACTAAAAAGATTACTCCGTAGTCAAGAAGCGCGAGAATAAGAAACTTCTATGTTATATTTTTTTACTAACCAATAACATAAAATTATTAAATTTATATTATTAATACTTCCATCAAATTTAAAAAGTTTAAGTTTGGGTTGGGGTGGGGTGGGGTGGGGTGGGTGTAACATCCTAGTTTTTACTCATATGATTAATTATTTTATTTGGATGTTTATGTTTATTTGTTATGTGGTTTAGTTTGAGCAATTAAATTACTCTCTTCAAATTATTTTATTGGGTGCGTTATTGTCACTATTATTATCAGCACAGAAAAATGTTTTAAATAATATGATTAAGAGAAAAGCATTTTCATATTTTCATTCTATTTAATTTTAGATTTGAAAATAAACTGATTTGACATTAATCGGAGATTAAATGTTGGACGGTGGATTTTCTCAGTTGATCAATCCAACTATCAATCTCTACTTTATTTCAAATTTTGAATATATATATATATATATATATATATATATATATATATAGATAAAATGAAAGTATATATTTATTACCCTTTATTTTTAGATTCCAAAAAATAAAAACATGTTTATTTTAGGCTTTATATCTATCACTCACTGTGTACCCACTAATACAAAACCAACTTTTCTCTCTCCTATTTCTATCTAAAACCCGTAACACCCCACCCCCCCCCCCCCCCACCCCCACCCCCTCCCCCTCCCCCTCCCCCTCTATTTCTTTCCTTTTTTTCTTCTTCTTTCCCTTCTTTCACTCCTCTTCTTCCCCACTTCTTCTTCCTCCCTCCAAACTCAGCTCCTCCCTCTTCCTTACTGTCCGGTTCGTCACTACAAAAAAAAGGTTGTTTAGCGATCGAAAATAGTGACCGAATTTTTTGGTTGTTTTTGACGACCGAAATGGCGACCGATTATAGGATCTACATGAAAGACTGATTAGAGTTAATACGGCGACCGAAATAGAGCGTAGCAGGGTTATCGGTCGCTATTTCGGTCGCTAAATAAAGGAACTTAAAAGTCAGAAATTTTATGCCTTTTTAGCGACCGAAATGGCGACCGAATTAAATGCATCGGTTAAATTTTATTTACATTTGCGACTGATATTAATTCGGTCGCTAAACGGCGCGTAAAAAAACTAAAAGAGTGCGTCTTAGCGATCGATTTAAAAATCCGTCGCTAAATTTATGAATTTAAATTTTGAAATGGCACCCTTGCGACCGAATTAGCGACCGAAATATTCGGTCTCGCTAAAAATTAAAATCCCTAAAAACGCAGAAACCCCTTTCTTCTTCCATTTCGCGATCTCTCTTCCTCTCTCTCACTCGATCTCTCTTTCTCTCCTCCGGCCACCACGGTTTCACGACTGCCGCCCCTCCTACGGCCACCACCATCACAGTAAGCTCTCCTCTCTCTCTCTCTCTCCATCTCTCTCTCTCTATCTGTTTCTAACTTTTTCTCCCTCTCGATCAGTTCCCTCCTTCTCCGCACGGCTACCACCGTCCTCCTCCTTCTCTGGTATGTTTTCGTCTGTCCTCTATCTCTCTCTCTCTATTTCTCTGGTTTGTGCATTTACTATGTTAATGGAACTGGTTTTGATGATGTGTTTGGATCTCATGACTTGACCAGTTTTGATATATTTGATCCTGTAACATCCCGATTTTTCGCTGCTTCTAATATCGGAACATCCTGTAACTTGAACTTCATTTCTTTATTACTTATTACTGAGAAGAGCTACTTGTGTATTTCATGTGAGTTGTGAGTTGTGATGATCATTTGTTTTTATGGTATTTCGAGGAGATTTATGTTATTTTAATTTTATTTTATTTCATGTAATTTGTATGACCCATTCATTGGAAGATTAGTTTTTTGCATTTTTTGGTTGAAAAGCAATGAATAGAGGTAATATGATTATAAGAATTGTTGAATTGAGTACCGGTTTGGAAATGTCAAGAAATAAAAATGTTGCAATTTAAGTGAAATGTAAATGTCTTTTGCAATGGATATAGCAATGTTGTGCTGATTCTAATGATCCTACGGTAGAAATTTGAGGGTGGCTTTTCATTTAATATTCAAATTTGGATGATAAATGTGGTCTTTTTGTTTGCTGGTATGAATTGATATCAAGGGAATTTCTTGCACTAAGTGGAGGAAAATTTCTTTGCATGGTTTAGTTTGGGTTTGAGAATTGAGACCCCACCGTGCATTATCTTCTATTGTTTTTTAGCAGGATTTTTTTTAATAATACTTTTAGGGCTTCAGGAAGCTCTTGGTTGGGAGAGGATATTCTTGATGGACATATTGATTTTGGATAATTAAGAGGCAATCATGATATGCTGTTGATATTTTCTTTCCATTACGCAGAATGAGTCATAGTCTCTTAGATATCCAAGTTCTTTAGAGGTTATTATCTGTTGCAATAAGTTGTGTCTTTGGTCTTTACTTGACGGCGGATATGTTGGGCCAATATTTGATATCTCATCCCTACTTAATACGATTGATGCATACTTCTTATATGTGCTTTTAATTTTTTGGAGCTTGCCTTTAGTTTGTGCATCATGTTTAGGAGTTAAGACTATCTGCTCTTTCTATTGCCAGGTTTGTTGCGTATATTTCCCACCCACCCTTGGCCTGTTTCTCCCTTGCCTTTTTACAAAATTATTATGGTATCATGAGATTCCTTCTCTTTTCTTGTGTCATAAGTCCATAAACATATTTTCTCTCTTTGTTTTGTTTTCCTCAAGTCCTCCTCATGTTCTCTAGCAAGTTTATTTTATTCCCATATTTTGGCTCCAGTGGTTTTCTATCTTACCTTCTTGGATGGATATATGCAAAGTTGCAAACTGGTCTTTCTTTTGGTGACTTAATATTATGAAAGCAACTCTGGTTTTCTACTCATTTGTTTCACTAGGAAATGGAGCTTTCCAGAAATAGTTGTTGATGACCATCCTTACTAGGTTATCTAGGCACTTTCGGTAGGAAAAGTCCTCTCTGTGACCATCCTTCAAAACGACGTAAAAGCATATGCTTTCCTGAAAACTACTATGTTTGCCAATCTGTAAAGTTGCATGTGAAGTTGCATTTCTTTGTTCTATTTTAACATGCTAGTATGCGACATGGATCTTTCCATCTTTTCTTATTATCACTTGATGAAGTTTAGACATATGACTTGTTTTCCTTATTGTTTTATCAGAATAATGATCAGATTCACGTAATGATGGTTAAGGCATAAACTAATCATTTACTAAATTGTTCTTGTATATTTGCAGGATTTGATTTCAATCCCGCAATCATTCTACCGTCGATGGGGACAACAAATACCGCGTGTTGTGACTATTGAAGACAAAAGCGGAAATCTGTTCAATGGGAATATAGTAATCCATGAGGATCACCCATATTTTGCAACAGATACAAATGGTATAAGGGAGTTGTATTTGTTGTCCACTGGTGCATTGGCAAATTTTAAGTACCTTGGGGGTTCTCACTTCTACATGTTCATCCCTTTGTAAGATTGATGAGTTTTGATATTTTGATTAGTACTTATTGACCGTGGTGTGTTTTATGTTTTGATCCTTAATTAGTACATTATTAAACTTTTTTTTTATAAACAATTATTAAACTTGCGTTAATTAATGTATATGTTTTCTTGATCATATTGACTGTGATGTTTTGGATCGTTAGTACTTCATATTTACATTTTCTATTTATTCAAAAAAAATATTGGTGTATTTTGTTTATATCAGAAATTAAAAATCAATGGGGTAATAGTTGAAAAACAAAATTTGGTCGGTAGGATTAAGTTACAGGAAAATTAAAAAAAAAATCAAAATTTGCGACCGAAATAGCGACCGAATATCGGTCACCAAATTAGGTGAGCTGAGCATGCGACCAACTATACGGCGACCGAAATATATAATTTTGCGACCGAAATATCGGTCGCAAATTTGCGACCGAAATACAAGTTCGGTCGCTAAACATTTAGCCACCAGGGTTTCTGCTACCCCCTTAATTCGGTCGCTAAACTATATAGCAACCGAATTATCATGTTTAGCGACCGAAATCTTCGGTCGCTAAATAGGTTTTTTTTGTAGTGCGTGCCGCCACCCACCAGCCCAGTCCGGTCGCCGCTTGTTGCTTGACTGGAGAGGACGAACCATGCCGCCGTCTCCTCCTGCTCGCAGCGCGTCTTCACTGCAGAAAACGGAGCTCCATCCGTCGCTGCTCCGCCATTCGCTCGCCGGAATCGTTGGGGTGTCGCCGCTGTACCCAAGACAGCCACCATACCCTTTTCCTTTCACCATTGGTAAGTATTCTACCCTTAATCTCTCCTAGTTCAAAACCTCAAATCTCATTTTGAAACCCTAACCCTAACATTTTGTTTTTAGCTTTAGACTTTGAAATTAAATGTGTATTCATGCAATTGAGACTACAAATTGATGTTTTATTAAACTAATTTCATGATTCTAGGATTAGAATGAGTTTTCCCCAATTTAGGATATGAACCCTAAAATCCCAATTCGATTTTTATTGAAATTGGTTATGTTTGGTAAAATTAAGTATGAATTTATGAAATTAGGACTTTTAGTTGATGATTCCTAAGTTCATTTTCATGATCCTTTAATCCAAACAAAGTTTCCTCAAAGGGTATTGTGAAGCTTAAGCTCCAAACATGATTTTCTTTGAAAATGACCTTGTTTGGTAATAAGATTAAGTGTTTAGATCAAATTAGAATGTGTGTTTGATCATGTGTAATTGATTTCTTGATTTCTGGTTGTTGCGCGTTGTTGGATTCCCTCTCTGAGACGTTTGACACGGCTATGCTTGCTTGATGGAGTAGATAGTTACACTCTTGGAGCTAACATGAGCATTAAGACGAGGATCCTTTACTTGTCTTCAAAGGTAAGGGGAGCTTGCCTAGGGATATTCAATGACTATATGCATGTGTGTATGTGTTTATTTGAGTGTTGTGAATATTATCGTGATATTGAGCCAATACTTGAATAACTTGTTTACTTGAACTATTGTGGTTATTACTTGGAGTTGAACATCACTTGCTTTAAGGTGTTATGAATTATATATATGTGATGAACTGTCATTAACTGTAACATTATTATTGTTGTGAATATATTACTGTTGATTGAAATTTGAGAAGCCGGACTTGAGTCTGTGCTCAATGACTATAAGGATTAAAAGCCTTAATAAGCCTTGAATAGAACTTTGAAAGTTTTGGGTTCGTTTATAAAAGTTCCTTGTTTAAAGTGCTTACTTTAGAAGAATAAGATCTTTATTTTTAGAAAAATGTTGAAGTGATTTTAAGTCGAAGGAAACTACCTTTTTATGATCAAAAGTTTAGTACGAGAGAAAACATTTTTCGAACTATGTGTTCTATGAAGGAAAAACCCCTTTGAAAATATTTAACTTTATTACATCAAGGATTTCAAAAGCAAACGAATTTCCTAAAGGGTTTTAATTTATAAAAGAATTTGTAAAGAAAAATATTTTCTCCTAAATGATTTAGAAACGTTCCGGTTACTTGGATAAGTGACCGAGGTTTTGTTTTGATTTTTGATTTTCACTGAGCGAAAAGTAAGCACATGTGAAAGAGAATACTAGTTCGCGAGACGTCGCCTCTAGCATTCAGTTTATGCACGTGATCTGGGATCCGTGTCAAGGATTATGGGCCAAGGGTCCTAATCATGATATTATGGGCTAGGAGTCCTAATCTTGGAATTGAGGACTGTGTGTTCTAATTTCGTTGTTATGGGATAGGAGTTCTTATCATGTTGAAATAAAACATGGATAAAAGTATAATTGTTTCTACGACCACAACCTTGGACTGTGGCATCGGTCCTACGTATCCCAATGGGAATCAAAGTCAGACGTAGTTCTAGGTTCAACCCTTGGCCATGCGTGATCTCAATCCCTTAATCTTGTATATGATGAATACCAATGGGCAAGGACTCTTCGGTAGTCTCTTGGTTAAGCTGGTTCCTCCAATACGCTTAAGGAAGATTCACCTAGGTTAGTGAAAAGTATCCCTTTCTCTTAGGGTTCTCCTCTTTTTATAATAGGATCCCCCTATCTCTTAGATTTATCTCTTCCTATCTCTTATCCTTTAAGCTATCCTCTTGATACATGAGATTTATCTCTTTATATTTGAATTCGGGTTGTTAGCTAAGCTTAGGTGAGTGTTATCCTCTAAGCTTATCTTCCCTATTTATTTGGGGGATCAAGTCTCCAAGCTCAGTTGGCCAGGTCTACTACCTCGGCCAGTACAATATGAAACATGAAACATTCCACACTGAATAGGTTAGGTACGTAGATGGTGCTCACGTCACCTATTTACACCTCCCCTTCTGTCTTTTTTTGGCTTTTTGACCAAAATGGGTTCCTTTTAGAAACTATTTACTAGTTGAGGGTTTTTTTGAAACTATTTACCTATGGGGGTCCTTTTGAACACGACATTTTTTTTATTTTTTTTCCTCTGACGGGTCAAAGGCGCCAGTCAGAGTGGCACCTTCAAAGGCGTCAATCTGACTGGCGCCTACCTATAAAAAAAACAAAAACAAAAATCTGCAACTCTGCCCTGCTGCACCACGTGGTGCACGCAGGTCCCCCCTCCCCAACAGAAATAAACCCCTTTCCCCCACCCCTACCGTCCCCCATTATAACCCCCTCTCCCCCTCCTATAAATACCATCATCATTCATAAAATTTAACCCACTCATCTCTTAATCTTCATATAATTTCTACTACCATTTTTCTATAATTTGCGGTAACAATGTTCTTATATTATTTTTCTTCATTTTTCTATAATTTGTGGTAATAATGTTTTTATTATTAGTAGTATTATTAGTATTAGCAATTGTTAATTATTTTTAATTTTTAATATTATTATTATTATTAGAAATTGTAAATTTATGGGTTATTGTTATTATTTTAATTTTGCGGTAATAATGTTGTTATATTAATGTTTTTATTAAGTTTACATATTTAATATAAAATATGATGTTAATATTATTAATACCATTATTTGTATTTGTTGTTGTGCATTTTTTTATTTTGTAAGTATCATTATTAGTATTAGTAAGTGTTAATCATTTTAAATATTGCTATTATTAGAAATTGTAAATTTATGGGTTATTGTTATTTATTTTATATTATTGTAGGGCATACGTCATGAGCCAAGTTGCAGTATTTGTGTACTCGAACGGGAGAGTCTTCGATGGACCAGAAGGAATTACATTTAAAGGGGACCAAGTAACTGTGCAAATAAAACATGGCATCCGGTACAAGCGTTTGAGGGCAAAGATTCACTCAAAGTTGAGGCTGCAACCAAATCAATCAGTTTCAAAAATTGTGACAAGATATATGATACGTGGCAACCCGGCGAAATATATTCTTGTTGAAATTGCTGATGATCGAGATGTGGAATACATGCTGAATGGTTTAATCCAAAATCCGTGGATGTCATCACTTGAGTTTTACATTGATGTTAATGCTACAGGCACTTCCACATTCCATGTACCGTCATTGGGTAGTAATTTCGAGCAGTGAAATGTGTCGGTAAACCTTGGGTCAAATGAAGAAGATGAAGATTGGGCGAGCGAGGTGGAGGATGAGTCAGACTAAGATGATGATGAAGATGATATAGCAACGCCAGGTTCATCAGACACCGAGGAGGAGGTTGAACAGGATTCCAACATAGTTCTGTCCGCATTGGCGTCACCTGGAATTGCTACAGCTCCGGTTTCATCGATGGCTCCTAGTGGTTTTATTCCGCATCAAGCTGGTTGGTTTCCTCCAACAATTAATAATTTTATTCTGACATTATTATTATTAATTTTTATTTGTATAAATATTATTATTTTTACTCTAATTAGCAATTTATTCATTTTTACTCACTTATAGGTCAATCGCATGGTGCATTCTTCAACTCATCCTCCCATTATAATTATCTAAACTGGGACCATCCTGATCAGGAGATAGAATTTGAAGGCGTAGATGTTCCAGGATCGTGGAAAGTGGGTCAGGAATTGTATGTTGACTTGCGATTCGATAGTAAACAAGCAGTTCAAATGGCTGTTAAGCATTATTCCATGAATGTTCATCAGGATTTCAAAGTTATTGAATCTAAATCAACCATTTATTATGTCCAGTGCTCAAATCGTGTGACAGGATGCCCATGGAGGCTGAGGGCTATCTTGTCGAAAAAGTCACTAAAGTGGGAGGTTACAAAGTGGGGTGGTCAACATAATTGTGTGAATCGAATATTGTCGCAAGACCACATAAAGTTGGATTCTAACTTCGTATGCTCGTGCATACTAGGTACGATCATTAGTCAATAACTTTTTTTTGTATTTTTAATTCAAATTGTAATCTAAATTTAAATTTAAATCAACTTCCTAGGTATAATTCGAGAAGCGCCATCGATCACAATCGCTTTGATACGCGAAATAATTCTAAGTACTTACGGGTACAAGATATCTTACAGAAAAGCATGGAAAGCCAAGCAAAAGGCCATAGTGAAGGTATTTGGAGATTGGGATGAATCCTATGCCATGCTACCTAGATGGTTACAACATATGCAGTTGTTTTCACCAGATTTATTTTACAAGATCGAAACCAATCTATATGTGGTGGGCAATTGTGTGAACAACCAATATCGCACATTTCATCGTGGTTTCTGGACTTTTAGACAATGTCGTGATGCATTTAATCACTGCAAACCAATAATACAGGTTGATGGCACATTTCTGTATGGTAAGTATCGTGGCACACTGTTGATTGCCACATCACAGGATGGAAACAGTCATTTGATGCCTCTTGATTTTGCTGTTGAGGAAGGAGAAACGTTAGATGCTTGGTCTTGGTTTTTGGGATTGATCCGGGAACATGTTACTAATAAGACGGGTATATGTCTGATCTCCGATCGGCACCAAAGCATTAAATTGGTCGTTTCGAATCCTCACCTAGGTTGGCAGCCTCCAAACACTTATCATGTATACTATCTTCGACATATTGCCAGGAATTTCAACCAGAGATTCAAGAATAAAAAGTTGAAGGAGGAACTGATGACTCTTGGTATGTCTTTTTCAAACTACATAATTTATTTATTTATGTTTTCTTTAATAATATGGTGACCTAAATAATTTAACGTTTGTGTAGGGTACATGGCATGCAAGATAAACTTTGATCGGAAGCTTGAGAAATTCGGTGAAACCGATCCTGAAATACAAAGGTGGATTGATGGCATTAGGAAGGAGAAATGGTCACTAGCTTATGATGATGGTGGTCGTCGATTTGGACACATGACAACCAACTTGTCTGAATGTGTGAATAAAATTTTAAAGGGTGCTAGGAATTTGCCAATCACCATTTTGGTCAAGTGTTCGTATGGTAGGATTGTCGAGTATTTTGTTCAGCGGGGTGCGGAAGCGAGAGGCAAGCTTAGTTCTCGTGCCCGATATTCTGACAAGGCAATGAAGAAGCTCTTGAAACATCAAGAAGATGCTTCTTCGCATCAGGTACGCAGATATGACACCTAGAATCTATGATTCGAGGTAGAAGAGGCTTTCAATCTGATCACCCAGAGAGGGAGTCGCAGTTGGAGGGTCAACTTACAAACGAAATATTGTCAGTGTGGAAGTTTTCAGGCATTTCACTTGCCATGTTCACATGTGATTGCTATCAGTATGTTAATGATGTATACAAATGGCGTAGCATCATTAACGCTAGCGCTCCCCAATGGTTTCCGAGGTGTAGTTTTTTTTTTTTTATAGGTAGGCGCCAGTCAGAGTGGCTCTTTTTAGCAGTCAAAGGAAAAAAATTAAAAAATGTCACGTGTCAAAAATGACCCCCCATTAATAAATAGTTTCAGAACAACCCTAAACTGATATATAGTTTCTAAAAGAAACCCATTTTGGTCAAAAAGCCGTCTTTTTTCTCATAAATTCTCACTCCTCTCCTCAATTCTTCTCTGCTACGTACAGCCTATTGCTCTTTGCCTCTGCATTTTTCTTTGGTATTTCAATATTAGATAGTTAAAATATAAAAGGGGTAAAAATTATGTGACTATACAAGGGTTTGGTGATAAAATATATTGCTGAATAGTAACTCCATTTTATATCTTATCGTCATAACAATAATGAAAAAAAATAGTAAAATAGTTAATCATTCTAATTCAATAGTACTCATTGTTCTACATTACATTAACCTCATGTATAAAAGGGGCAAGTCTAACATACTCCACCGTTGGAGTTGAGGATCCTTCCTCCGTGTAGAATGACCGCCCCTAGCCGATTATACTGTAATTTGAAATTAAAATTATTTCTTTTAGAACTATTCACCTTACAGTAAGTTCCCCGATAAATTAACGTTATTTGAGTAAAAAAAATTTTTTTTGACACATGTTACATTGAATTTTTAAAAAGGCAAAATAATAGTTTAATCAAAATCAAACGGAAGTATCATAAATAAAAAAAGTTTAATTATTGAGTGGATTCCTGAACTATTTGAGAATTTTCAAATAGGTCCCTAAACTAAAATTTTTTTAATTAGGTCATTGAACTTATATAAAATTTCAATTGGGTCCATAAACTAAAAAAATTTATAATTGGGTCCCTGAACTTATATAAAAAATATTAATTTGATCCGTAAAGTAGAAAGTGACTGTATAAAAAAATGATAGATGATAAAATTTAGAAAATAATTATTATTTGACATAATAATAAAATGATAAAAAATGAATATGAGAGAAATAAAACTCTCTAAAGTACAGTTTGTAACACCCCGATCTTTCTGCTTTTCTGTAAATTATGATTATATGAATATTTAAGATTTTATTTTCATAAATGGTGATGAATTATTTTGATAGACCAAATTAAGTCAATTTTTATTTATTTTATATTAGAAATGTACAGTTGAATTTTCGATAGAAAATTTCAGACGTTTACGGTTTGAGTTTTCACTGTCGATTAAGCTCTACTGACCCGAAAATAATTTTAAAATTTTGAAAATTCAAAATTTTATTTTCTAACCCAGTTATATTTATTTTTATGATTTTATAAATTATTTATTTTTATATGAATTTTTCAACTGAAATTTTACGAATAAAAATACGATAGGTTTTTACGTTACATAACAATCAGTACCGGAACGAACCACATTTGATTAAATCGGCTTTTTGATTAAACTGGGTTCCTTTTAGAAACTATTTACCAGTTTATGGTTGTTCTGAAACTATTTACCAATGGGAGGTCCTTTTGGACACGTGGCATATTTTATTGCCTCTTGTTGTTTTAAATAGATACTTTATCATTAATGTCATTGTTACTCCCTATACTTATAGTATTATTTTTTTTGTAGCAGTGTTCCTTCTAATAACAATGAAAAGTAGCAGTATTATTTGCTACTTGTCATTGTTATTTGCTACTTGCTACTGATAAATAGTTTCTAAAAGAAACCCATTTTGGTCAAAAAGCCATTTAAAACAACAAGAGGCAATAAAAAAAATCTCATAATAACAAGTAGCAAATAATATCACAAGAATCATAAAAAAAATAATAGCATTAACAATTTATACCAATAAATATTCATCAATTATTACCGTACTAAAAAAAATTACCTTGTAAGAATTAAAAGAAAGTTACCAACAACTTTAATGGAACACTGTTAAAAAATATTATACTATAAGTATAGGGAGTAACGATAACATTAATGATAAAATATCTATTTAAAATAATAAGAGGCAATAAAAAATCCCCTAATAACAAGTAATAAATAATATCACAAGAATCATAAAAATTGATATTTTCGAAAACTGAAACTCTACTCTCAGAATATTGACCATGGCATCCAACGAGAGCTACACAGCTACACCTCCATATTGAAGGCAGCTGAGCAACAAGTTCCAAATAAAAGAACCGCCCAAACAAGTAATAGGTAAAAGATCTAAACCGTTGCTTTATTTAATTAATATATCTACGGTTGATGATAAAGGAGGACACATCCTCCAAGTTCATTAAGGAGTATTGAAGACAGAGCCGTATAAAAGCATACACATTCAATGGAATATTTATTTCATTTCGCATTTTTTTAGTAACACGCTTAAACTTTCATCGTCTTTTGTCCTTTCTACTTTCAGTTGTTTGTAACACGCTTAATCGACTTTCATTTGGAGATAGTCAAGACTCAAGTGCTTCCACGAAACTGTTAACTAAGTTAACGATACACGTGCATGTGACTTAACCTCTCCACTAAAATCATTGCCTCATTGGATAGAAGGAACTTGCTAACACAAACAAAAGTTAGCGTTACTGATTTTTCCTTAAATTCTTAATCATACATGAAAAGAAAAACACACGCCATAAAAGGATACCCTTAATTAAAAGTGCTAGGAAGTAGATAATAAATCATCTTTTCGTTTTGAACTGCTTTGAATCCATGCAGTCATGCCAGCCAATGGAATTGTTCTTTCTCCAAGAGACACAAGATTTTGTTTTTCTCAAAAAGAGAAGATTAAAGACACAGATGTTCTAACTGAAAAGAAAAATAAATATTTACAAGGTCATCGCATGTTGCCTCTGGTTGGACGGCACACATGATTCCTTTTACGAGCATGCTCTTCACTATGGTGCTGTGTCCTACATGCATATCCATACCAGCAATCTTCTCTTGCTGATGCATCTGGTGGAAGACGCTTTTTGTGACAATCATAATATACACAAACAAAGAAGGGGGGTCAACTTTGCAATGCAGACTGAAAGTTCAAAATCAAGAATTTAAAAATATCACCCAAAAAAAAAACCAATTATCATCTGTATTGACTAAATTCACAGTATTGACTAAAAAAAACCAACTTTTTTTTATGTACATATTATATCATTTAGCAAAACATTATAGGATCCGGGAGATCACTCGTTTGGTTTGGATGTGCTTTTCTTGATTTTGAGAAAAAAATCTTCCTTTTTAAGTACTTCTGTAAATTTAAGTGTGTTAGGATGTTTTTCAGACAAATAATTTTAATTTTTTGGATATTTCTAAAAAAATACTCACATCCAAACCAGGTCTAAATTCAGAAACCAAGCCACATGGATTCTGAACAGATATAGCATTAGTTTTTGTTTTCCCCTTGAAATGTTAAGCTTATTCATTTTATATTGTTTCCATGAACATAAATCATTAGAGAGAAGAAAACACTAGGATTTCTATTTGGTCAGTCATTTTTAAATCTAATATATATATATATATATAGTAGTGCCAGAATCTGTTGATGACAATAATGCTTTGAGTTGAAGGTACTTACATAGTTGGGTATAGAAATCCGAAACCAGTATAAGAGAAATGATACCAACTTCTGATAACAATCACTGCATGAATAAACGAATCCATTATGAATATGCAAAGATTGAAGCGATTCTAATAAGTAACTCCACGTTGTTATTTATCATTAGAGTATAATCAAGCAGTGTAAATATCTAATAGAGACATAATATAAATCAGCATCCAGTAACGATACTTATTTCACTTTTCAACGTTGGCCAGTAGAGTATGGGCTGCACAAACACGAGACACATTAATGCCTAAAGGGATGTTCACTCCCTCAAAGCCCGCATATCATAATTAACATCCTTAAATTCAAACCATCTCAAGAATTACTCCATTCAAAGGATAAACCAACTTTCATTTTCTGAAACCAGCACAATATACATGACCAATATTGAAGGTTACAAAAGGAGACAAAAGTTGAACTCCAAAAATCATTGAATTGTCCATTTACATAAGTTTAGTCAACACTGTAACATCCAAAAAAAGGAGAACAATATAAAGCTTGATTTATGTGAAACTATTTTTTGTGGGATTAAAGAACACCTTCCGAAAGCTGCCATCAAAAGACAATTTTTAAAATAGAGCTGCTAAAAAAGTCGATTGGTCAAATATTTTAAAACTTAAATTTAAAAGCAATGTTTATTTTATTCTATATTTAAAAAGCAGCTTTTGCTAAGTATTTTACTAGAAGCACTTTCAATGCTGTAAAAAGATGAAACTTGACAAGAAAGTGGAAGTGATCACACCAAATAAATATTCCCATGCTATTTCATTGTGATCCGCAAATATGTGCATGATAGACCCATAATTAAGCATGTATATAATAGAAGAGTAAGGAAGGGCAACAGTGGGCAACAATTACAACTAGTGGGAGCTAGTGGAAGTGAAGAAAGTGAAAGGGCAGCAATTACAACAAGGAGGCAGTAATTACAGTGGGTGGGGGTGAAGAGAGTAAATAGCCTAGGTAAGTTACTAGGCAGTGGAGGAAAATAAATATAGAAGTGAGGGGGGCGATACTCTGGAACTTGGAAAGGTTTTGGGTGGCTTAGGCATTCAGCACACTAAGGGCCTGTTTAGTTTATATTTTCATTTCCTGTTTTCTTTTTCTAAAATCTGTATTGAGTTTAGTATTTGCCACATCATTTTCTTTTTCAAATTTTGAAAACACATCCAGCATTTCTAGAAATTTTGAAAATGTCAAATAGTTGAATTGAAAGGAGGAACAAAACAAGTATTTTCTGAATTGCTTGTATTGCTTTCACACAGCATAGAGGTATTCTATTTATACACTAGAAGAATTAAATACAACTGATAATTACAATGGCTATTTCCTAATTACAATGACTATTTCCTAAACTATTAATGACAGTCCATGAACCTTTGGACGGTGGATACCAACACAGTCCATGAACCTTTGGACGGTGGATACCATCATTAATGACAGTCCATGAATCTTTGGACGGTGGATAATATTTGGACGGTAGATTCCAACACTCCCCCTCAAGCTGGGGAATAGATATCAATCATTCCCAGCTTGCAAGTAAGTTGGTTGAATCGATCCGTTGGCAAACCTTTTGTTAACACATTTGCAAGCTGCTGCCCAGAGGGAATGTAGGTTGTTGTTATCAATCCACTATCCAACTTTTCTTTGATGAAGTGTCGATCTATCTCAATGTGTTTTGTCCTGTCATGCTGAACAGGATTATGAGCAATACTGATGGCCGATTTATTATCACAAAACAATTTCATAGGACCTTCACACTTTATTTTCAAGTCATCGAGCACAATTTTCATCCACAACAGTTCACAGATTCCTTGTGCCATAGCTCTAAATTCTGCCTCTGCGCTTGATCGAGCCACTACATTTTGTTTCTTACTTCTCCAAGTAACAAGGTTCCCACATAGGAACATACAATAGCCTAATGTGGATCTTCTATCACTTACTGAACCTGCATAGTCTGCATCTGTATAAGCCTCCATAGTCAAGTTTCCACCTTTTTTTGAACAAGAGTCCTCTTCCTGGAGTAGCTTTGAGATACTGCAGTATACGTTCTACAGCCTGTAAGTGTCTCTCCCTCGGATCATGCATGAACTGACTCACAACACTGACTGCATATGCTAGATCTGGTCTAGTGTGTGCCAAGTAAATCAACTTCCCCACAAGTTTCTGGTATTGGACTTTGTCAACCTTGGCACTCTCCTTTTCAGTGCTCATCCTGTGATTTTGTTCAATGGGAACACCTGTAGGTTTACATCCAAGTTTCCTTGTTTCCTTCAAAAGATCAAGCACATACTTCCTTTGAGAGATGAAAATGCCTTGGTTAGAGTAGGGCACTTCAATCCCCAAGAAATACTTCAGTTTCCCAAGGTCCTTCATCTCAAATTCTGCAAATAATTTGTCCTTGAGCAGTTGTCTCTCAACTAGGTCATCTCCTGTAATAATTATATCATCAACATAAACAAGAAGTACAGTCAGTTTTCCTCCTTATGAATGTTTGAAGAAAAGTGTATGATCTCCTTGGCTTTGCTTGTAACCGAGTAACACCATAGCTTTTGTAAATCTTCCAAACCATGCTCGGGGAGACTGTTTTAGCCCATATAAAGCCTTCCTCAATCTGCAAACTTTGTTTGTTCCACTTGTGGGACCAAACCCCGGGGGAATCTCCATGTACACCTCCTCCTCTAAGTCTCCATGCAAGAAAGCATTTTTGACATCAAACTGGTGTAGTTCCCATCCAGAGTGGGCAGCAAGAGAGAGTAAAATACGAACAGTGTTCATCTTTGCCACTGGAGCAAATGTCTCCTCATAATCAATGCCATAGGTCTGAGTGTATCCCTTTGCAACTAGTCTTGCTTTATACCTGTCTAGGATACCATCTCGACGGTACTTTTACAAATGTAGATCCATCTACTCCCCACTGGTCTCTTTTCTTTTGGTTTCTCAACAATTTCCCATGTTCCATTTCTTTCCAGAGCTTGCATCTCCTCATTCATGGCTTGAACCCAATTCTTATCCTTCAATGCTTCTTGTACTGCTCTAGGGATTCTGATAGAATCAATGGCTGCAATAAAGCTTTAGTCTTTGCAAAGAAAGGTTTGTGGTGGAAACAAAGTTGGAAATAGGGTACTTAGCACAAGATCTTTTCCCTTTTCTTAATGCAATAGGTAAGTCATCATCAATGTTAGGATTACAATTATCCAAAGGAATGGGTTCAGAATGAATGAGACTAGTGTTTTGAGTTCTTACCATGGGTTCGGATATTTGGGGTTGCTATTTGGACCGAGGGAGGGGTGTTTCTTCCTTTGATAGACCAGTTTTGGTGAGCTTGCTCTAGTCCGAGGAGCTAATTCCTGTGTATCTGAGAGCATATCAGAAGATTGGAGCAAGGGAATGCTGCTTTCTGAAAAAATCTCAGCTTCCAAATCAGAAGTATTATTCTCCCCCTGAAGCTGAGAGGAACTGAAGAATGATTGATTTTCTTGGAAGGTGACATCCATGGAGACATACACTCAACGAGAGGTAGGGTGATAACATTTGTATCCTTTCTTGTCAGGGGCATAACCAATGAACATGCATTTAATAGCACGGGGGTCAAGTTTGCCCCGATGCTGGTGATGGATATGAACAAAAGCAACACAGCCAAAAACACGAGATTCAAGACTTTGCATAATAGGAACAGATGGAAAGAATGTTTTCATGACATGAACCGGACTCAGGCCACCAAGGATTCTAGAGGGTAGCCGATTTATTAAATATGCAGCAGTTAAAACAGCTTCCCCCCAATATGAATTTGGAACAGACATTTGAAACAATAAAGCTCTAGTAATCTCAAGCAAGTGTCGATTTTTCCTTTCAGCAACCCCGTTTTGTTGGGGGTATCAACACAAGTAAGTTCATGAACAATGCCATGTTATTTAAGAAAGGTGGAGAAATTTTGATTCACATACTCTCTACCATTATCAAACCTCAGACGTTTAATTGTTTTATCAAATTGAGTTTTAATCATACGATAAAACTGGATAAACAAATGGTACACATCTGATTTATTTTTCATTAGAAAAATCCAAGTAACACGAGTGCAATCATCAATAAATGACACAAACCATTTTGCACTAGTAATATTAGGAACAGAAGCTGGACCCCAAACATCAGTATGAATAAGAGAAAAAGGTTCATTGCTTCTATTACCATTTGAAGGAAAACTCACCCGATGGTGTTTAGAAAATTCACACACATCACAATTAAAGGACTCAACCGGGTTATTTAAAAACAAGGCAGGAAACATAGATTTAAGTAAAGTGAATGGGGGGTGTCCAAGACATTTATGGTGGAGCCAAATTTGGGAAGCACATGACTTGGAACGAGTTTGATGACAGGAATGTTGCAACTTTTGACTAGAGCCACTGGATGCTTCCATCTCAAGGTAGTACAACCCTCCCTATTCCTTAGCAACCCCAATCTTCCTCCTCGTGATAAGATCCTGAAAAACACAAAGTGAGAATGGGAAAAGGTTACAGCACAATTAAGTTCTTTGGTAAGCTTATGTATTGAAAGAAGGTTGGATGAAAGTTTAGGAACATGAAGCACATTTTTCAAAAATAGCAATGGACTAAGTGCAACATTACCAACGCCAACAACTGATGTATGAGAGCCATCAGCTACAGTTATGTGATGATTACCAGAGGTATTTTTATATGAAGAAAAATGAGAAGGACAGAAGGTCATGTGATCAGTAGCACCAGAATCAATAATCCAAGAATCCTCAGGAACAGTACCAGAAGTATGAGAGGATAACGAGCAAAAAATCTTACCATTCATGACAAGAGAACAAGATCCAAACGGTTTACTAAGAGAGGCCATAAAAGACCTTAAGTGTTCGAGTTCCTCCATGCTAAGAGTAGAAGCGTCACCTTTCACCTGTTTGGTTTCCACTTCTGATTCAGAATCTATGGAAGTCAAGTGAGCTTTGTCCTCGAGCAACATTTTTGAATCCTCCTGTGCGGCTAAGAACCTGATCTTTCCCATGGAGCTTAAAACAATTCTCCTTGGTATGACCGGACTTCTTACAATAGTTGCACCAACGATTAGACTTGAAGGAGGATGAAGAGCTAGGTCCTATTTTGGCAGATCTTAGTGCTGATCCATCAATTGGCTTTTCATCCAGCATAACTGCTCTTCGGCTTTCTTCCCCACGGATTGTATAGAACACTTCCGATAAAGTAGGCAACTTTTCTTTTCCCAAAAACTGAACCCGAATAGGGTCAAACTCTAGATTCAATCCTGAAAGGAACTCAAAGATCCTATCTCTCTCAACAAACTCAGCCAAGGTGGTTGTATCCTTACTGCACTCCATCTTCAAACTCGATCATCGATCTAATTCAATCCATAACCCATTCAGAGTGCCATAATAATCAGTCACCGAGAGAGATCCTTGTTTAGTGTTGAAGATTTTTGTCTTCAACTCATAACAAGCAGAGATATCCTTTTTCATGGAAAAGGTTTTACTGAGATTATCCCAAATTTCCCGGGATGATGGCAAGAATATACAATTTCTGCTAATTTCAGGAATCATGGAGTTCCAAAGCCAAGTCATAATGAGAGAATCCTCATTGTCCCATGTCTCAAATTGTGGATCATCTTTTTCAGGAGCCTTCCCTTCGATGTGATTCAATTTTCGCCTTCCTTTAAGGGTTGTTCGAATGAGTGGGCCCATCAAGATAATTTTTTTCCATTGAGGCGGAAGCTTGGTTGAAGGACTGGAAGGTCACTGCGGTTCGGGATTGAAGGCCGAGCACTGTGATACGGTTGGTGCGGCTCTGTCATGGTTATGGCAGCAAGGGTAGGTGGAAATGGTGAAAAACAAAGGTGACTGTTTCAGGGTTTTGGTGGGTGAAACAGGACAAGGGGATGCCGGCGATCAGATCTGGGCAAGCACGGCATTGAACGGATGTCGGCAAGGCGGCGCGTGGAGCTCACGCGCGGACAGGGGCAGGGGCGCGTGATGGCGCGTGTAGGCGCGTGCGGCGGTTTTCGGAAGTGGGTTTTCTGGGTTAGGTCGGTCGGAGCTTTCTGAGAAGGTTGGTGGTGTTTGTTTGGTGAGAAATTGAGTCAAAACGGGGTTGTTGTTTGAAAAAACGTGAAGGCTGGAAGGGATGAACTCAAAAAAAGAGCAATGAAGGCTCTGTGATAAAGGATACACGTGCAATGAAGGCACAAGAGAAGACAGGTACTGCAATGAAGGCAAGGCACCAAATGAAGCTTAGCAATGAAGGCTAAGGCAGCGGAAGAAGAAACAGAGACTCCCAGGGTTGGGAGCTCTGATACCAAATTGAAAGGAGGAACAAAACAAGTATTTTCTGAATTGCTTGTATTGCTTTCACACAGCATAGAGGTATTCTATTTATACACTAGAAGAATTAAATACAACTGATAATTACAATGGCTATTTCCTAATTACAATGACTATTTCCTAAACTATTAATGACAGTCCATGAACCTTTGGACGGTGGATAATATTTGGACGGTAGATTCCAACAAGTTGTTTTCATTGTTTCCGGAAATGCATTCTTTCAACTAGCCTTTCATCCTCACCGTCACAATTGTTTATTGTAGGAGTCTTCCATCCTCTTGTTAGCAATTTAAAATCAATAAAATTTTTAGAAAATGAAAACAAGAAATGAAAATGCAAGTCAAACAGGCCCTTAGCATCTCTGATTTCTTCCACTATTACATTTATCTTTACAGTTTCCATTTGTAATTGGAGCTTGGAAACTAAAGAAAGAAGAAATCAGAAAAGCCAAGTGTTGTCTCTGTCCAATAGCTTAAGCTACCCTATAACCTTTCCAAGTTCCAGAGTATTCCCCCATCAGTCCCCCCTCACTTCCATATTTATTTTCCACTGTTGCCTATTCATTTGCCTATTTACTCTCTTTCAAAGCCACCCACTAGTTGTAATTGTAACGCTTGTACTTAATGTTTTTGAGAAGTAGCACATAAAAAACAACAGCAAACTTGGCTTATATGAGATACTGATAAAAATACAGTGGTCCAGATCAGAGAGGATAAAAATAAGCTCAAGGCAAACTTAGTCTACTCTATTTTCTTTTTGCATAAATGGCAGGCCGGGGGAGGGGAGAGGTTACTTGTCAATTGTCATTCCATTACTTTACAGCAGTGATCTAGGTTTTGGCTCACATCTTTATTTAAAAAAAGACAGATAAATAACAATGTAAACAAGCAAATAAAGAAGGGAGAGCTTGAGTTATACAGTATTAGCCCCGGCATGCATCCACCTAAAACAATTTGCATAATATGTAATATGTATGACATTCAACAGAATGAATGCTTTAAAGCCTACTCTTAGAATAATTCAAAAGTCTAGGGCTGGACCTGTTGCAATATTTAGATAATTCCATTTTAGCCCTCAATGATTCAGGACAAAGCTTACCAGCATACAGATGTCCTAGCAGTAATCGTGTCTGCACGATTCAGCCCCAGTTGTGTTCTATCTGCCAAGAGAAAAACATAATATATAATTTATAATGAATCAAAAGAGAATGAACCAAATCTAGATGATCTGTATAACAAAAGCATAAATTTCTGATAAATGAGATAAGCATGTAGACATAAAAAGGATCAACCATGTACTAACAAGACAAATGAAAAGGAAACTTATGAATAAGTCAAGCTCATCAGTGTACATCAGATCATACTTCACACCAATGCATAACTATTTATAAGGATATTTTGTAAAATCTACCAGTGGATTGAATCTTAAAAATCCAGAAGAATACTTCTTATCAACCATTACAGGGCAGACAAACTTATCACTTTACCAATTTCTTTGTTGTTCAGCTTTGCTATCCACTCTGATATAACATCCTGCAATGTCCTCCCCATTTGTCTAATGCAACTTTCAGTGATCTAGAAAACCACAAATGATAGTCATGGTAAAAAACGATAAGCTAAAACAGACCAAAACGATAAAAATTTAGGATTAGAAAGCCCATACACTCTGTTCATGCAGATTCTTTTCATGTGCTGACAAAGGGATTCTTGAGATAGAGTGTTCGGAGAGCTGCAAAGCAAACAACAAGTAGATAAAGGTCATGACTCAGGACTAAATGACTATTATATCATATCCAGGTCCTTTAGTTTCCAAGGCAAAGAACCAAGGAAGGAAACATTATGTTGTGCAGTTTACTGGACGGTGAAAATTAACAAAAAATATCCACCCTGTAATGGCACAATAATTACACAAAATATATGCCCTTTCTTGAAAACAACTTCCATAACAATTAACAATTGTGATAAACAAGGTAGCCCTTACAGGTCTTAAAGTATCCTGGGAGCAAACAGGGTAAGAGCCACTCCCGGTTACACCTAAAGCATGCCAGTAAGCTCCACAAAATGATCTATCACATCCTGAACCTGCAAGAAATGAAAAATTAAAATTCTTTAACATTTTGAATGAATGTGAATATTAAACAATTGTGATAAACAAGGTAGCCCAGGAACAGAGACTTGGCTGTGCTATTAGCTAAATCACATGCCAACTCACAATATTGAGGAATGCTAAAACCAGTACGGGACGGCATCATTCCTCCACACGCTTGACATTGGAGATGAATAGTGTCACCATTGCAATGAAATCCACCAACTTCATTAACTGAAAATTATAAGTGAAGAGTATGAGATGAGAATCAATGAATGAATAACTAATAAAGGAAGAGGTCATAAATTAGAGAGAGAAAAAATTTATCCCTTCCATTATCTGACAAGTGATGCAAATATTCAAGAAAGTCAAAGAGCATAATCATGGTAGCTAATAGAGAGCACCCAAACAAAGAAAATTCAAATCTTTTCAGGTCTAGGGAGGAACAAAAAGGAAGAAGAGGGTGAAGGAAGAAGGGAAAAGTAACCAAGTCTAAATGACATCATCTGGCTCAATAAGCCATTTCAAACGAGAAGCTTCGGTATCATCACTCATCAGTCTAAACACCATTCTGCTCAAAAGAGAGAGAGAGAGAGAGAGAGAGAGAGGCCCTCCACATTCTTGAGCATCCTTTGTATATTTTGAACTGGTCAGTAACTTGTGTCTTGCACGGGTAAAAAATACTATAAATGTATAAATATTTAAAATGACTTTATTATTTATTTTTAGTCTTTTTCTTTAACAGAATTATAGATAGGATCCCCATTAAAAACTAAATGATCGATAGAAATGTTAAGCCTCAAAAAGGAAATGGTACTGTGAAGGAAAAAAGGATATGCGGCATTCAAATAGAGAGAGTAGCATAATAAATTAATCCCCTCTCAAGAAAGAGTACTCGATACTAGGGCATTTTATACCAAAGAATCTCATATCCCAGGGTGCAAGTACTGGTGTACTAATATAATACACCCCCAAAGGACAATCTTCGGCCCCATGAATAGCACATAAAACCATAAAGATATCTTCTATGCAAGTCAATACAGCATTAAAAAATAGCTTCTTATGGACAACATAACTAAAATTGAAATGCCATGAATAATTAACAAAGAAAACTGCAAACTAAGGAGATTGATTAAAAAAACTGTGCTGCCTGGATTGCATTGTCCTAGGGACATTATTGCATGCCTGACATTCTATGAGAATAATATTACCACATTGTGGACACTGAAGGTCTGTGCCATCACTATGATCATCCACTGGTGTGTGAGCCCTCTTTCGACGATTCTTCTTTCCAGATCCAATGACCTAATAGTCAAAATACAAAAAATTAGCAAAAGAACACACACACGATATCAAATGAAAAAACCATGATGTAAGATCACAAGATCCAACAAAAAGGGTATTGATCGCTGTTCTCAGGTTGAATAAAAGATTCTGGCAAACAACCTTAACAATCATAATATAACTCACTGCAAATAAAATTGTACGATGAAGAACATGATATTTTATTGCATCAACTGGGCCAAAAGGTAAAAAGCAATTTTTAAGCAGCCAGTTCATTTCTTTGTTTAAAAAATCACTAAGGCTGGACAAGAATTGCATAACACTGCTGCGGGAAATCAATTCGGACCATTAAAGAATCGTCTTACTCACAAGGTTTGATCGTACCGATGAATAAGTATCTAAAAGTGCAATTTCCTCATCTGAGCGTCTTAGGGAAGAATCGGCTCTTAGCATATCCTGTTGGAAAAAAAACTAATGAATGATAACAAATAAGCCTTATGGCACCAGGTGGTTCAACTACATGGATCAATCAACACCCTTGGGGGCAATATAACCGTACTTTCAATCAAGCAATTTAAAAAACTACTGAGTAATAAGAAAGAAGGAAATCAATAGATCAAAGAAACTAGAAGTACAAAAATGTAATGAAAGAGAACCCCCTTAATAGAATTGGAACTAGGGTAGAAAAGAGAGAGAGAACTGAGAGAACAGAAATTGAGGAAATGTAAATCTGATTTCTTGCCATACTCTGAGGGTTACAGACCTTTTATAGGTTGAGTCTTACAGCTGTAAGATAACTGCTCTTAATTAACTGCTCCTACAACCAAACTAACAAACTCTCATAACTGATAGTGCTGACTCAGCACTTCAGTTATGTTACATACTGATTTAGTAATCTAGCCTATAGTATAACTATCATATACTTTAATATCCCCCTTGCAATCTCAAGGTGGTTGAGGAGACTCAACCACATTGAGAGTGGATCTTAGTGCACAGAATCTGGTGGGAGATAGAGGCTTGGTGAAGGAGTCAGCTAGTTGATCAGTAACTGGGACATGCTGAACAGAAAGGGCAGTGGCAAGGACTTTTTCTCTGACAAAGTGTATGTCCAGTTCAATATGCTTTGTCCTTGCATGCAAGACAGGGTTGTGAGCCAACATCACAGCACTTAGGTTGTCACGATAGAGCTGCGGAGTGTGGAAAGGAACCGAGTTCAGTGAGCAGAGAGAGGATCCATAGCACTTCAGCAGTGGTATTAGCCATGCTGCGATATTCCGCCTCAGTGCTGGATCGTGCAACTAGTGGTTGTTTCTTGGAGCACCGAGATACTAAGTTAGGTCCAAGGAAAATGCAGGATCCAGAAGTAGAGCATCTATCATCTGGATCACTAGCCCAATCAGCATCACAATAGGCCTTGACAGTGAAGGGCTGAGAGGTGGAAGAAGGCTGCAGCCGAAGTGCATAGAGCTTTTTAGATAGCGGAGAATCCTTTTTACAGCTTGCCAATGTGTTTCCAGAGGGTGTGCCATGAATTGGCAAACTTTGTTCACACTGTAGGCTATCTCAGGTCTTGTCAAGGTAGCATATTGTAATGCTCCCACTATAGATCTATAGAGACTAGGGTCAGTCACTGAATCTGTCCCAACCTTGCTCAGATTACAATTGCTCACCATAGAAGAAGAGATGCCCTTAGCTACCAACATATTAGCTTTGTTTAGGAGATCTCTAATGTATTTTGACTGAGTTAGTAAGATGGATCCCGAGGGTAGATGCTTGACTTCAACCCCCAGAAAGTAATCCAAGGTGCCAAGGTCTTTGAGAGCAAAAGTAGCATTTAGTCTTTTGATGAGATTGGAGATAAGAGTGGGTGAAGTACCTGTAAGGATGATATCATCCACATAAACCAATACACACAGCTCCTTTAGAGTAAATGAAGAGGGAGGGGTCACAACGGCTAATAACAAAGCCAAACTGCAGGAGTGTTTGAGTCTCTCATACCAAGCCCTTGGGGCTTGCCGGGAGGTTAGTACCTGTAAGGATGATATCATCCACATAAACCAATACACACAGCTCCTTTAGAGTAAATGAAGAGGGAGGGGTCACAACGGCTAATAACAAAGCCAAACTGCAGGAGTGTTTGAGTCTCTCATACCAAGCCCTTGGGGCTTGCTTTAGGCCATAGAGAGCCTTATGAAGCTTGCATACTAAGGATTTGTCTTGAGATTCAAAGCCGGGAGGTTGGGTCATATAAACTTCTTCACACAACGGGCCATTCAAGAAGGCATTGCTGATATCAATTTGTTGTATAGCCAATTAGATGAAAGGGCCATAGTAAGAAGGATCCGGATTGTAACCGGTTTAATCACAAGAGAGAGAGGTCTCATGAAAATCAAACCCATGAGTTTGGTGGAAGCCTTTGGCAACCAATCGTGCCTTGTATTTGTTGACACTCCCATCCGTATTCTCCTTTACACGAAACACCCACTCGCACCGGCTTCCTATTTGGAGGAAGGGTAACCAAAGACCAAGTCTCATTTTTGAGAAGAGCAGTGTGCTCTGCCTGCATAGCCTCAAACCATGGAGGGCTAGAGAGAGCCTGTTTGCCCGAAGCAAGCTCTACATGGGCAAAGTTCAACCGAGGATACAATCTAGGTGGTAGGCAGCCGGTCTTAGTCCTTGTCAACATAGGGTGAGCAGGGGGAGGTGGTGAGTTAAGTGGTGAGCTGTGTGCTGCTCAGTCAAAACAGGTGAAGGGTTTAAAGGACTCAATTGAGAGGGTGAAGGTGACAAGGCTATATGTGCAGTACTGCAGAACCCGAAGAGGAGAGACTAGTTGAGGAAGCAGAGGAAGGTGCGGTGACATGAGTAGGACTAGGATTAGTGAGAGGTGGAGGAGATGTGGGGGGAGGAAATTGATTCAGGGGAGTAGGATTTAAGGGAGGGAGATGGGAATGGGAATGACAGAAGAAAAGGTGGACTCATGAGTAGGATTTGGACTTGTGGAAGAGGAGGGAAATATGAAGGGATAGGGAAACCTGAGTTCATTAAAGAGAACATCCTTTGAGATATACACTCTACCTGAAGGAGACAAACATTTGTGACCCTTGTGTTGGGGAGAGATGCCTAAGTACACACACTCTGCTGACCTGAACTGTAGCTTATGTTGGTTATAGGGTCTCAATAGGGGAAATCAAGCACAGCCAAAGGTTCTAAGAGAAGAGTAGTCAGGAATGGAACCTTGGAGAGCATGGTAGGGAGAGGAAAAGGAAGAAAGTGCTGCTATAGGTAGTCTATTGATGAGATGTACAGCCATAGTGAAACTGTGATCCCAATAGGTCAAGGGCATAGAGGCATGGGAAAGCAAAGTTAGTCTCATCTCAACAATCTGCCTATGTTTGCGTTCCACTATCCCATTTTGATGAGACGTGTGGGGGCATGTTAACCTATGAACAATGCCCAACTCAGCTAGATGGTTGGTGAATGGTCTGAATTCACCCCCCAATCTGTTTGAACAGCTTTGACAGAAGTTGAGTATTGGTTTTTGATGAGAGCCTGGAATTGTTTAAAGGCTGTAAGAGCCTCTGATTTTCTTTTGAGAAAGTAAATCCATGTATTCCGTGAAAAGGCATCAACAAAGGCTATATAATAGGTATAGCCATTGGATGAAGTAAAGGTGCAGGTCCCCAAAGGTCAGAATGTATCAGTTCAAAGGCATTTGCATGAATAGTGGGGGAGGGTGGGGCATAAAGCCTGTGAGATTTTCCCAAACAGCAGGCATTGCAAAAATCATTTGCCATTTTATTAACAAAGGGAACATTACAAAGCTGCAGAACGGTTTTTACAGCACTAGAATTAGTGTGTACAGACCTAATCTATTATGCCATGAAACAAAGGAATTGGAGACTGTATTAGTGTGTACAGTTGCTGGTAGTTTAACATCAGACTTATTACAACTGGAATTAGAAAGAGAGGACAGAAAACTTATTGAGGAGGAAGGCTCCTTGAGTATATTGATGTGCTTGAAGCAGTATAGCCCATCATTTCCTAGAGAGCCTTCAAGAAGGACTTTATTAGACCCCTGTGATTTAACAACGCAAGAATGAGGATAAAACTCAAAGTAAACATTGTTGTCACGGGCAAACTTAGACGCAAAAACCAAATTCTTAGTGATAGTAGGAACTAAGAGTAAGCTATTAAGTGAAAGAACAATGTGTGGATGATTTGGTGTAGTAATTTTAGAATAACCAATAGAAGTTATGGGAAGACCTTGCCCGTTACCCATTAGCACTTGGTCTTGTCCTCCAAATGGTGTGCTTTGGCTAAAATTCTGAGAATCAGCGGTAAGATGGTGGGAAGCACCTGAGTCAGGGTACCACATATGTGAAGAAGTAAATTCTTGAGTAGGTGAAGCACTGAACTGAGGTGACCCATACTGAGAGTGTTGAGAGGCCATGAATGCAGTAGGTTGAGAGTACTGAGATGACAAGAAACTAGGCGTTGGTGTAGAGAACTGAGCCATTTGCACTGAAGGTGGTCTCCAGGCAATGCCAAAGGGAACTGAGTTTGGACATGAACTTGTCCTTGTAGCGGATAGTGATTGGCCACTTGAGCAGTTGGAGCAAGACGAGTGGGAACAAAATCCTGCTCAAATCGATGCCAACAGTTGAATACGTCATGGCCATACTTGTGGCACAATTGACAAGTTGGCCTATCACCTATGCGATTCTCAGCAGAACGGCCTCCACGGCCACGACCACCACGGCCTCGTCTCGTCCTCCATTGGTACCTTGATAACCACCACGATTCGAAGCATACTCATGTGTGATTTAATTGATTCGAGAAGGTTTCATAAGAAGATGACTGAGCTAGGTTTAGCGAGACAGAGGACGAAGGAAGTTCTTGCCGGAACTTCTCAAATTGCGTGTCCTGTACGATAAGAAGTGATTCGATGTCTTCTCAAATTCAGAAGAAGATGACTGAGCTAGGTTTAGCGAGACAGAGGACAAAGGAAGTTCTTGCCGGAACTTCTCAAATTGCGCGTCCTGAGTTTGGACATGAACTTGTCCTTGTAGCGGATAGTGATTGGCCACTTGAGCAGTTGGAGCAAGACGAGTGGGAACAAAATCCTGCTCAAATCGATGCCAACAGTTGAATGCGCCATGGCCATACTTGTGGCACAATTGACAAGTTGGCCTATCACCACTGCGATTCTCAGTAGAACGGCCTCCGCGGCCACGACCACCACGGCCTCGACTACCACGGTCTCGTCCTCTATTGGTACCTTGATAACCACCACGATTCGAAGCATACTCTGTGTGATTTGATTGATTCGAGAAGGTTTCAGAAGAAAATGACTAAGCTAGGTTTAGCGAGACAGAGGACGAAGGAAGTTCTTGCCGGAACTTCTCAAATTGCGCGTCCTGTACCATAAGAAGTGATTCGATGTCTTCAACAGCGATCGGTTCAACCCTGCGAAAATCATCATGACAAACGAATTATACTCTTCTGGCAATCCTTCGAGAATCGTGTCGATCTGATCTTGATCACTCGCGGAATCTCCAATCGCATGAAGCGAATCCACCAGCGCACGAATTCGCATCAGAAACTCCTGCATCGAGCGAGTTCCTTTGTGTGTGCTCTTCAGCTAAGATCAGAACTGTCGTACTTTGGCACGAAGATGCGAGTGGAAGAACTTGTGCACCTTGTCCCAAATCCGTGCCACTAATTCTTGAAATTCAGGAATCGAGGGAGAACCGAGGGCGAAATCGAACTCAGCAACCATGTGAACAACATTTGATCCTGAACTAGCCAAAGCTGATACGCATCGGAAACAATGTCTTGAGCTCGATCGGCTTCGGAATTGTAGATCGGAGGAATCGTAGGGTTGACAACCCAACGATGAAGTTTGTGAGCAATTATGACAGCCTCAACTTGCTGTTTCCACAGAAGAAAATTCTGATCATCGAGTTTCACTGAGAGAGGAGGATTGAAGGAGGAAGAAGAAGTTCTGGCGCCATTCGTCAGCGGCGAAGGAGGAGGAGGAATTTCAATGTTTTCCGCCATGGAAGGACTCGGTCCCAGAAAAATAGCTCTATGATACCATAATAGAATTGGAACTAAGGTAGAAAAGAGAGAGAGAACTGAGAGAACAGAAATTGAAGAAATGTAAATCTGATTTCTTGCCATACTCTGAGGGTTACAAACCTTTTATAGGTTGAGTCTTACAGCTGCAAGATAACTGCTCTTAACTAACTGCTCCTAACAACCAAACTAACAAACTCTCATAACTGATAGTGCTGACTCAGCACTTCAGTTATGTTACATATTGATTTAGTAATCTAGCCTATAGTATAACTATCGTATACTCTAATACCCCTTAACTATGAACTAGAAGTTGATAAAAAATATGAGCAAAACATTGCATCTTCCATGAAAGCAGGCAAACATTAAATATCATGCCGTCATGCCTAAATCTTTGATGTTAGTGATAGACAATGCCAAAATTTCTAAAAATAGATTCGGTTTATTCAATAATTTGTCACGAGTAATGACAAGTAACACACAAATATTCTAAAAAAAGTAAAACCTGTATTTTGAGTATACCTATCGTATACTCTAATACCCCTTAACTATGAACTAGAAGTTGATCAAAAATATGAGCAAAACATTGCATCTTCCATGAAAGCAGGCAAACATTAAATATCATGCCGTCATGCCTAAATGCTATCTTTGATGTCAGTGATAGACAATGCCAAAATTTCTAAAAGTAGATTGAGTTTATTCAATAATTTGTCACGAGCAATGACAAGTAACACACAAATATTCTAAAAAAAGTAAAACCTGTATTTTGAGTCGTAAGTCATGGCAATGAACACATACAAACTTTAAAAGAAGTAAATAAAGACAAGGATGAAGCTTTTAGAGATCAAAATATCTCAATCAGAACTGATTAACATTAATCAGAAAACGTGCCTCATCCGTCATGGGCGGACCCACATTAAAACTGGAAGGAAGAGGCACCCCCTGTCTCCCTTCGTATTTTATAAATCTGTAAGCAAACAAATACAAGCAACCATGATAACTCTCAGGATAAACTATATTTTGGACTAGTCATCTTAGGAATTAATGCTTGAGAATAAGGTTTGATTTTGTCTTCTGTATCAAACAATCCTCTAATCCCAGGCACAACATTATCCTTTGCCCCCTGTTCCATAGATATCCATAGTTGAAGAAACTCCAATTAAACATGATTAACTATCTCTCATCCAAATTCGACTTGATTTTCTATGAAATGCTTCAGCATAAAACTTACTTCTGCAATGGCACGCAGAAAGTGGTTTTTTCCAACAAATTGAACAACTGCTCTGCATTGGGGACAAAGTACGGTTGAACGTTTTTCCTGTGATCTCCTTAACCACTCTGAGAAGCAACCATTGCTGTAATGTCAAATAGCAATTCAAGCAAAAGTCAATGAACTGAAACAGAAATACAAACAGTACTAAGAAAAGAGGAAGAGAAGGATAAGATCCATGCCAAAAATTATGCAGGCATGGAGCAACAGTAACAACATCATGCCATATGTTTAAGCAAATGCTACACTTCGCATTCTCAACATCTACACATATCTGGGGCAAAACAGTCAAGTCATCAGTATTGCAACAGATGAAAGAAATGCTGAAGAAGACATTCAAGGCGGCAGAATAAATTATAAACTGGCAACCTGTAGCTGCCTTTGCCTGGTTTCTGGGCTTGATATGATATCAAACCTGTAGCTGACAAATCCTAGCGGCATGAAAAGCGAGAAAGATAGAATTAAAGTACTTGGCTTGGAAATATTAAAACGCAGTATCAAAAACCAAATAATTAGCATACAATTCTGTCCAACTCTACAGTAAAGATATTTTACCAATCATCCAAAAGACCCGAAATCATGTAAAACCAACTAGAAGCTGAAACTTTTGTCAAATCAAGTTTGAATCCTATTAAAGAAAACAGGATAACATGTTACTCAACCGAAGGAAACTTGAAATATATCTTTGCTTGAAACAAACCAATGGATTAACCCAACAGCATCACTACATTGTAACAACTGAATCAAAGATATAAAACACAACTGTACAATTTTCTACTCTATATATGTAATCAGCAATGTTACACTAGTAGTCTAGACTATCTAGTATAAATATCAAAGAGATTCTAACCTTCTCTATCAGGACCTGGAATAATTTCACTTCCATCCTTGATGACAACAGTGTCCTCGTTGTGTACCTCAGCCCCATCAACAAGTATTGTATTTGCACTACAGGATGAATGCATGATACATTCAAAAACAAAAGGTGGGAAAATAATACAGCAAATAAGCAGAGGAACGGAGATAAGCCCCTTCTTTCAGAGACATAAAACTTTCAATATTTTAAGAGGTGAATCAAAAGCATGTAACAGTACAAATTATTAAGTATTCCTTCATCATCAAGAAGCTTAAACAGGTTATAGTGGTTCCACCCCTGGCAAAACAGGGAAGTGATTATATGACTGTTCATACTATCAATCATCATGAGAGAAGATATGGAAAAATGTAAACATAAGGTATAACTGCCCCAACTGCAGTTTTGAACAATATCTGTCCAATAATAGATAAAAACAATGAGCTGCGAAGGGCACATACATTGCATTTGTAAGTTTTAAATTCCTCTCAGAAATAATTTCTACTAAATCTCAAATATTTATCTTGACAAATAGGGAGCATGATTTACTCGATTAGTTAATAATTACTATCGATTAATCATGAATTTACCTCTTGTTTTCCATTGTAGCAGACCGTAGATCAGAATTCCTTACTATTTTGCACCAGCTATGTTTGTCACCAGAAGTAGCTGATATCTCCGAACATATTACTTTTTCATCTGACCTTATCTCGACATCTGGATATATCGAGTTGGATGGAACTGCAAGAAGGAAAGAGATTGAACAAAATAAGAACCTTAAGGAAGTTTCAAGTTCTACACTAAAACTTCTAGGGAACTCCAAACTGACCCTAACATTTAAAGCCACTATGCATGTAAACAGCATTCAGATTACAACCTCCATACATCCTCATCATCCACCATCACATGTATAAAATAAACCCAATGAAACAGCGAACTGAGTCACTAGCCTCTATTTGCTTGCAGTGTCACTAGCCTCTAATATACCCTCTCCATTCCTTCCCACCCACTTCAACATAACAGATACTGTTCTGAGAAACATAGGAACAAACTCTTCCCAATCCTTCTCTACAAAATATACTGCAAACCTATAAAGTTTGTGCCAGTGTTTGGGTGAGTGTTTGCTAAAGTGATTTTGAATGAACTTGATTTCGTAAACTTGATATGGTTAAAATTAAGTTTGAATTGAAGTCGTTTATGTTCAGATATTTTTACTCTAAAATAAGTTTGATTTAAAACTTAATGTAAATTTTTCAACCTAACGCAAAAGCTAATTTTCATCATTTCTAGTCTAACAGAGGTTTGAAAGCAAAATCAATTTTGCCCGGCTGTAACCCAAACTCTATACTTTTACTAAAATCACACCAATTCTGATCCTTCTACCGTGAAACCAAATACACCAATAGTCCAAAAGTGACATCCGAAACAACCCGTTATTACAGTCCATACTCCATATGTACTACAGAGGGGAAAAGTGGAGGCTTTATTATTCAACAAAATGAGGGGTTAGTCGTTTTTTACTGTTAAATGAAAAAAGATCAAAGCTTTCATGCACTATCTCCTGATTCTATTTAAATTTTGAAGAATTAAATTGAAATCAGATAATTGGATGGGGTAAAATTGGAAAATATGGAATGCCCAACTTTGAAACTTGAATTGGTATATGCAATATGCGGGTCTGATTTTGAATACCCAATAAGAAAATGAAGAAGAAAGAATAATGTTTACCAAGTTTGGCCCATATTTCATCAGAGGGTTTGGCTCCAGAGCATTCACCCTTTTCCTCCATTGATCACAGAAGACTTTTCTTTTTCTCTGCCTCTGAATGAAAGAGTGGTGAAGAGGTTTATAATTACTGAAACGGTCGCAAAGCCTGCATGGGAAGCATTAACAATTCATTATCATCACAGGTCGGGCTCGCCGTGTCACTGGTAGCCCAACGTGTTCAGGGCTGACCCAACACTTAACCCTAAAGCAAACTATGAGTCGAGATCTTCTTAAAACGTTTAAAAAAAAAAATTGATAGCATAGATCAGCAGATCTAAGGACTCGTTTGATGATCATGATAGGATGGAGAATATGATATGATCATAATAAGCTATTATCATATCTGACGTTTGATGTCCAACAGATAACCAATTGGACAGCATTATAATGTAAGTATGAATTTTAATATTTTCGTTTTTATTCTAAATGTTTTCATTTTTTATTAGATTTTAGTATTTTTTTTATAATTTTTATTATTTAAAATTAGATAAGAAGATAAAATTATCCTTGTGATAAAATTTATACTAATAGATAATGCTAAAGTTGAAAAAAAGACAGTTATTTGGTGTCAATTTTTTTATATTACTTAACTACCCTTAACAACTTTACAATACATGACAGTTCATATGTATCTTGCCCAAATATACAAAGTGATAAAAAATTCTATGTGCGTGCAAAGGGAGAAGAAAAAAAAACTGACGGCAGTTGTAAAGTGCACCACATAACCGGCTATTACCATCCCACTCAGAGTAACATAACATAACCGCACTGGTCACGACATGGAGTGCCGCAGAGACAAGGAGGGAGGGGGAGAGAGAGAGAGCGAAAGGAGTAGGAGAGATTTATACAGGGTGAAAGAGAGTGGGAGGGAGAAGGAACGAGAGAGAGTCATAATGAGATGAAAGTGTGCCATTACAGTTTTCAAATATAGGAATCTTCTATTTGGCTCTCGATTTCAAATGGATGAAAGATGACAGTAGCGATAGTGGAAAAAGATGACATTTGATCAATGCAAACAAAGACAGGATTGCTCGCCCCGACGTCGTTGATCCCCTTGATATTTATGATATCCTCCTCTCTTCCTTTTTTATTTTAATATCATCTTCTCTTCCTTTTTTTTATTTTATTTTATTTATTTGCCTCTCACAGTTTTATTAATTTTGTGAATTAATTTATTTGCTGCAAATCCTTGACTTTTATTTGGGCAAATTTCTTGACGGATATTAGGGATCTCAACGATGACAATTTGGGACTTATTCTGTGCAGGATGGAGATGGGTATGTGACTTGCACTCAATCTATTTGATAAAAAACCTGAATGTCATTACACTTAATTGTATTTGCCACTCTTTCTTTCTGATTTTTTTAAAAAAAACTGAATTCTGATAAAACGATGTTATTGACTTGAAGTTGTGATTTGAGCAAATTCAAATGTAAATTGTAATATGTGTGTGTGCCTTAAGAGTCTCCATGTTAAATTCTATGCTTTATGTTATAGTAAGCACTTGGTGTGGTGTTATTGTCCTGAAGTTGTAATTTATGCAAAACCATATATTAATTGTAATATATGCATGCCTTAACATCCCCATGTTCAATATCATGCTTGGAAAATCAAGCTGGTGTCACCGGTTAATTTCCTTGGCATTTTAGAGAAGTCGATGTTGTTTCTTTTTTCATGTGTGTGCATGCTCAGGTGTGGTTGGGGCCATGCAGAATTGTTGTAGCACATAAATGTTGATTAAGAATTTTATTTGTAACTATGAGAATTAAGACTAACATTTTATTGGAAGTGTATTTTTTATTTGTTAATGATTCTGTTGACTTCCTTCTTCATTTAGTAGGAAATTCATTTACAATAAATGGTTGAGGCTACAAATTTAAGCTTCTTGGATCATGTAAAAAATGGTCTCGCATCAAATTTTGTATGTAAATATAAAAAGATTTAATGAAATCTTTACGTGACGTGTATAATGTATTTGCTATTCATTATTTTGACTGTCATATCCATTTACAAGGCTTTTAGCTGATAAAAAAAAACTCATGATTTCATAACATTTTATGAAGTTAACAATTTATTTAAAAATTACCAGTCTTGACTGATTTTATATCGAGCCTTTAATTTATTGCACTGCTTTTATATTGTTAAAATAGTTTATTGATAAAAGTTACCAAAAAATTGATTTTAAGTTGTATTAATAGTGACTGAGATGCGTCCACTGATAATACCATATGGTTGCTGTGATTTTGCAACCTCATCATTCCCTCTGTGTATTGTGAATGGTGGATTAATACTTTATTGTGTATTTAGGTTTGGGAACATTGGTTAGCTGTACATTTCTGTAGCTTTCATCCAGATGCTTCAATGGTTAAATCCTAGAGTAAGTTAATTTTTGTGTATCATCCATCTTTCCAACCGACATTTTTATGGAAAATAACTTTCTAATGGATGATTGTCCTTTTTCTTTTTATTGTACAAAAAATTTATTTACAGTGCCAGTAGCAACATTTCTTACGTGTTCTTTTTTTCTTTTCTTTTTTAAACGTCGACTTTAAGCGAGACCGAATTTGAGCCTTGAATTATGGGATACTGATTTGGTGGAATTATCATGCTTTCATCTTTTAAGCCTTAATGCTGGTTCATGTTTGGATTTTTTGTAATGTCAATTTTGCTGTAACTCATATCATACAATGGTTGTATTCCCTCAACATTACCATTTCTTTACCATTTTGCTTCCTTTTCCTTTTATGGATTTGTTATCTAAAGGCGCGTCTGATTATGTGTAATGTGGCTCTTTGTGCAGTTGTTGTTAAAACAAAATGTAGTGCTTCCCTGTTGAAGTTGAACTGTGGGTGGAGGAAAACCCAAAGCAAAGAAGTAATATAAGTATAGATAATGAACTGATGATGTGTTGTCTATTCTTTTCAGGTAAGTGGCTTGAAAATAGGCAAATACGCTGCAGGCAACAAAAGGTGTTGGTGGCAATGAGTAGATTCAAACCTCAGACACCAAAAGATTTGATAAATGCAACTATATAATTCCCTCGGTTATCTTTCAGAGGGTTCTTTTTTTTATAACTTGATTGGTTATTGGATTATGGTTCTTTGGGGTGTAAGGGAACTTAAGAAAATTTTGCCACGATTATGGTTAAAGTAATATAAGTATAGAAAATGTTGACAGTATTATGGTTAAAGGAGTAAGTATGATAACTATATTTATAGTGACTTCATTTATTGTGTTTGTTTAATTTTGAAGGAGTTTCTCCTTTTTTCCTCGCAATTACATTCCCTCGCAACTATGCATGTAAATAAATCATCTTATTAATGTGATGATATAATTATATAATACGTGTTTACATTAAGAAGTCATATTATAAAGTCACAAAAAATACTGATTAAAAATACCAAACATACATAAGTGACAAATAAAATATTAGAATGAATACCCTTTTTGGTCCCTTAATTTTTTTTTTTTTTTTGGATTCCATTTAAGTCCCTGGAAAAAAACCTCACGATTGGTCCCTCGGATTTCATTCCGTGAGTCCTTTTAATCTCTCTGTCAGTCAATGCGTGTTGACCACCATTAAGTGTCTGAAGTGTCATGTTATCTATCTAGGTGTATTGTTAGTATTTTCTAGCATGACATTGAATTTTTTTTAAAAAAAAACAAATATGAGACATTTAATTAAAACAAAAAATATAGATGTGTGTTAAAAACCAACAAAATTTCGAGCTCAATAAAGGGCAGCAATGGAGTTAGGGTTTCGATATTTGGCGAAGAAGATGACATACAATGAACCGTCGGTTTTTAACACACACACATATATGTATAATTAAATGCCTCATATTTGGGTTTTTTTAAATTCAACGTCATGCCGGAAAATACTAACAATACACCTAGATAGAAAATGTGACACGTCATATACTTAACGGTGGTCAACGCTCATTGATTGGCGGAGAGACTAAAAGGGTTACAAAATGAAATTTGGGGGACCAATAGATGAGATTTTTTTTCCATGAACATAAATGCAATCCGAAAAAAATTTTAAGGGACCAAAAGGGTATCTACACAATATTATATATCAAAAATATGGATAAAAATGACTAAAAGCATTAGAAATATGGCCAGACAAGCACGTCAGTGCCGACGTGCATGTCTTGCTGCTAGAAAAGAGACTTCAGCACATATTTAACTTCACCTTACATATGTCTTTTTTTGATTATCTTAGATATTCTATATTAATTACCGGTGTGTTTATATTCTATAATATTCTGTATTAATTGTTGTTTCAGCAATCATGATGATTCCCTCAGAGACAATCTAATTATTCATGGTGCTGGTGCTCATAAAAAAACAAACATGGTTGCAAATACTAGATAGGGGTCTTCTGCGAGGCATCTACTCATGGACACTCCTCTTTTGCTTCTGCCTCCGTTACTCTTTCTCTGCCTCTTTGTTGCTTTATCTTTCTACAAATGAACAAGTTCCATTAATTGATCTATATTTGTTTCTCTCATATGATAACCATCAATTTTTGTCCTTTGGGGAATTTCAATATTACTGGAAGTTTCTGCATATGGTTGAACTAATTTAACTCTTGCATAAGTTTGACTATGCACAAGTTGTGGTTAGTTCTATTTTGTCCTTTATAGTATGTTGTCTTCCGTTACTTGCATTGTTCTTTGACTGATGATCTTCTAATTTTTTTTAGATATTTTGAGTCAATAAGAACTCATGTTGAGTCAGTAACAATGTAACACATGGTGTGGATATATCACAATTTAGGTGGCACATTAGGAAAAAGTAACTATTTCTATTGCAACTAAGAGGCGTCACCACATATTTAACTTCACCTTACATATTTAACTTATTCCTATTTTCTGCAATGCAATTTTATCTTGCACTTAAAAACTGTTTTTTCAAAATTTGACTCTAGCTTTGAAATGATTATAGGGATGATGATATTAAAAGAGTCATTTTTAATATCAGATCATTAAAGACAAAATAATCAACTTCAAACTATTACATATATTTCACTTCAAACCATCTTTATAACAATTGATGTGCCAAGAACATGGATAAAGACACATAAAAGAATTAGAAATGCGGTCAGACAGGAACGTGAGTGCCTGTCTTGCCGCTAGTTACATATAATGTTTTAAATTTTTTAAATATTGTCTAACTAAAATTAATTTTTTTTATTTTTAAATATTCATTTTTTGTTTTTACTTTACATATAGCTAAATTATTAGAATAATTTTTTTATATTTTACAATTTTTAAAAATAATATAAAATAACAAAATTAGAATTGTGATAAAATAAAATAAAATTTTAAACTTAATTATTAATATTTTTATTATTTTAAATATTTTATATTTATTATACATTTTTTTGGTAACCATGTTGAATTTTATTATACTTTAATTATTTTATATATTATAGATTTTTATATTTTATTATACTTTAAATCACCTTATCCTACTAGTTACCGGGAAAAAAAATCATCTTATCCTATCTTGTTGAGTTCTAACTCAGCCCTCCCCTCAGGATATAATTTTAACTAGATGGACAGGATAGGATGAGTGACAGGATTGACCTCTCCTATCATGCTGGCTCACCAAACAACAGTTTCATACAGGATATGATAGCTTATCCAATCCTGACTCTCTTATCCTGACTACCAAACGGGCCTAAAGGACGACCCTAATGTATTCACTACAAGAATTTTCGTTGTTTCCCAGGCCTATGGCCCTGGGAAATCCATAAAATCCGTGGGAAAATACACATTTCCCAGGGATGACCCACGGATTCAGATCCCTCGGTTTTCAGCTGGTCGGAAACGTTTCCCACGGGTATGCCCTGGGAAATACCCCGCGGTCACACCCTTGGGAAATTTCCCACGGACTACTCCGTGGGAAAAGTTTCCGACGGAAAAATCCCTGGGAAACGTTTCCCACAGAATTTTCCCTGGGAAACGTTTCCCACGGAATTTTCCCTGGGAAACATTTCCCAGGGTTTTAACCTTGGGAAACCTATGTATTTTTTTTAATTAAAAAACTTTAATTTATGGCTTAATAAGTCAATTAATTATTATTCCGGCGGAGGGAACCAGCGATTGCGCGGCGGCTCTGCAACTTCCTGCTGCAGCTTCGGGTCTGGACTTGGCTGGTCCGGGTCGAACGGCGGCGGCGTCTGGACTGGGCGGTGCGATCTGGACAGCGGGAGAGAGGGAGGAGGACCAAACTATGTGTCTCTGTTTGTATGTGTTTTTACTGTTGGTATTTTTTGATTTTTGACTATGGTTTGGAGCTTATGTTGGTGAAAAAATGGTGGAAGGGATGGATGAGTGAGGGGCTAGTTTATTGAAGAAGGAGAGAAATAGGAGGAGGAAGATGAAGTTTAGAAAGGGAAGGAGATGTGTGGGTTTGAGGTGAGAAGTGAATGTTGGCTGGGTATGGGTAATTATGGGTTTATGGTGTTTGTTGGGTTTTGGGTGAAGGAGGAAGAAGGGTTGGAGTTAAGAGGAAGATGGAGATGGGTTCTTGAAGAAGAAGAGAAATGGGAGGAGGAAGATGAAAGAAGAAGAAAGAAAAAAATGTCTGAATGGCTCCTCGATCGTGTAACATATTTCCCAGGGCTACTGATGAGTGTGATTTCACCTCATTTTCCATGTATATTTCTGCATGCATTTGCATATAGTTAGGCCAATTTAGTGTTGATTTTGTATAGTTTTTCCTTTGGAACGGATGAGGTGGTTTCTGTGTGTTGTTTTGCAGGATTTAATGGAAAAATGCCCAGAAATCAGCCTTGGTGGAGCTTGGATGAAAAAGAGCTTGAAAAGTGAAGATTATGAGCCAAACAGAGCCCATCACGGCCGTGATCAAGCAGAGCAGAAGGCAAAAGTCAGAGACTGTCACGGCCTTCCAGTGATATGAATCACGGCCGTGACCTAGGATTCGCGTCGCGAACAAAAGGCTCGCCTCGCGAGTGACCATTTTGTGCAAATTCGCCCAAGTCAGAAACCATCACGGCCGTGACGCGATACTGATCTATAAATAGGGCTGCGATGAACAGAAAAGGGGACTAACTTCTAACCTAAAAAAGAGCTTTTGGTGGAGAGAGCACTTGGGGACTTGGAGGCTGCGGCTGAGATAGGGTTCCAGCCCTAGAAGGGGAGATTTCCTTGCTCTGGGAATGGAGGAAGCTTGTCTATGAGTGCTTTCCATCCCTTTTCTCATTCTGTTTTGTATTTCCTTTTATCATGAGTAGTTAAATCCCCATTGTTGGGGTTAGATGTAGCTTTTCTGAACTTGTTGTATTTGATTTGGTGTTTTAATGCAAGTTTCTATTTCCTTATGAGTATGTGATTCTGTTCTTAATGCTTTCCTTGGATTAGCTACCCATAGGAATGATATGTTGCTTTGATAGATGACTGAAAGGTTGGTGTTAAGGCATGCTCATGAATCATATGCCAAGTAGTTCAAGAATCTAGACATAGGTGTTGAATGCTTGCAATCTGATAAGTCTTGACTTAATGCAAAATAACAGATCAATGCACCTAAGACATTAGGCTTGAGTACTTTAGAAAAGGCTTGATTGGCATAATTGAACTAGGACTTGTGTTGATTACCATTTCATTGCAATTAAGGGAGGATTAGTGTAGTCTAACCCTAACAATCTTAGCCACATCTCTGTTATCCTTCCAAGTGTTCGATATAATTCCCAAAAGACCAAAAATATTGTTTTGCTTTCTTTATTTTCTGTTTTAATCCCTCACACTTTAGTTAAGTCTAAATAGTTGTTGAATTTGCGAATTGGTAATTGACATCCAATCCCTGTGGATACGATAACCGGTCTCACCACCGTATTACTTGATTGCAACGAGGTGCACTTGCCTTTAATTCTAAAAATCACGCATCAAGTTTTTGGTGCCGTTGCCGGGGATTGGTTTTGTCAATATCATTAGTAACAAATGAGACAACTAGTTTAGACATTTTTTATTTTATTTATCTGTATATAATTAATCTCTTTCTTTTGTTAGTTTTGTATATATTTGAATTTTTGTTTCTTTGATCTTGGGCTTAATTGTCTGTGAGGTGAAAATTGGTTTGGTAGGATCATGGACTATAATTATTATCAGCCATCTGATGCAGAATTGGAGATATCTGAGTTGCAGCTGCGGGTATATATGCTGCAATTAGCCGTAAACATCCAACAAGTGAGTAATGAGCTGTCAAGGGCACAAATCTCTCCTCCACCAATGGTAGGTTGTTCTGAATGGGGAAATCAATTTCCCAACACTTCTACTCCATGGTGGGGGAACCCTCCAAACAATACTTTGATGGATGAAGAGGAACATTGGGAATCTTCCACACCTTGGTATGATGAGCCATCTCCATTGGAAGTTGCTTGGGAGAACTTCAAATCCGCATTCCCAGTCGAGGTTGAGCAACCTATCCCGGATAGTCAACCTCACTTAGAGGCTGTTTTGGAGAACTTCATGGCAACAAAAATGGAAGAATTAAAGAATCAAGAAGATACCATTCGAAGTCTCGGGGTACGTATTGAGGAACTCTCTAACCTACTATCCGAAATGCCAAATGGGAACTTGATGGATGATGATGAAGATGATGCAATGATGGATGAGGAGGAAGAAGAAGAAGTGGGAGCAACCGAGTCAAGAAGTGAAGACCCTGTTTTGGAGAACATAGTTGCACCATTCCCCATTGAACCCTTGACTAAGGAGCCTGAAAGGAATAGGCAATTGGAGGACATCTATTTCACCATGCTTGGAGATGATGAAAAACTTTTGGAATTAGATGATGCTATTGGTTTCCATGCATGTATGGAATGTGATGGGAGAAACACTTGTGTGGTTTGTGCGGAGATTTCTGCATATTTGGAAGGTGATGGATTTGGCAATGCTGAGAGTGAAGATTGTACAGAAGCCAGAACAGCACCAATGATCCTCTCGAATTGTTTACCACCTCACATTTTAAAGCAGTCAACAATGGAGTTCATGCCTCTGCCTGAGGTTGAACCCCATTTCTATTGGGAAGATTTTGTTGATAAAGGGGTCATCTTTGACCCGAGAGGAATTGAAAAGCACTTCCCATTTGAAGAAGTCAGCATGAATTTCAAGCGCTCACTTCCACATCTTTGCTGCAAACTGTGGGATCCAGGTGAAGGATCTCACATGGTTAGCATCCCTTGGTCCTTATACCACAGGTTATGGGATCCAGGTGGATGCTTCTTAACAAGTCAAGCTAGTGACGTTAAAGAAGCGCTTATTGGGAGGCAACCCAACTTTTCTTAACCCTTCTCTTTAGTTAGTTTTTGTTTTTGATTTTCAACCTCTTGAATAATTTGAGAAGCTCAAGAGGAAAATAATAAAGTGTCAATTGCCAAGTGTTTGCAGGATAATAAAGAAGGAAGGGAGAGCAAAAAGAGCACGGAGAAACAAAGCCAAAAAGCATGTGAGCCAACACCCGTTACCGCCTCGATAAGCCGTTCCAATTTTCTGCTTTATTTTATTTTTTATTTTTCTTCTCCCCTCTCCAACTTGATTGTTTACATTGGGGATAATGTAAATCTTTAAGCTTGGGGTAGGGGTAATCTTTTTGCTTGCATTGTGAATATTGCATTCATATAGGCTTAAGTTTGCATGATCGCATGATTTGGTTACCCCTGCTTAGATTGAGCTTATGATTGTGAGAGCTATGTGCCAATTTTTTTGGTGATAGTGAATTCTTGAACCCAATTCTGTTTATTCTTGTGATATGGCTGCAAATGAATATGCTTGAGATGATCTTGGATAGTTGATGATTAGCATATGTTCTTTAGACTTGTGTTTTTCCCTGGTTCTTGAACTGATAAATGTGAGATTTTGAACCATTAGGGGGTACTCACTAAATCTACCCCCATTCTTTGTGTAGAGTGTGTTCCTCTTGGATTGTTTTTCTCTAGAACTTGACTTGAAACCATTTCGAAACTTGAAAATTTTTGAGAACATCTTTGAAAATGATTGAGGCATTAGGTATTTTTCTGGCCTTCTGAGTTTTGAATGATGAAATGCTACCCCTTAGTTGCCCAATTTTGAGCCTGAATGAATAAAACGCTTTTCTTGGTACCCTGAAAAATTTTGATAAATATACTTGATAAGGGACCTTCTAAAGTATTACAAAAAGGGTGAAAAAGGTAGTTGAAAATTTGGGATGAAAGAATCAAAAAAAAAAATTCCTTTTGAGTTGAAAATTCTCCCCTTCTCCAAATAAATAAAAAGAAAAATAAATAGAGAAGGGGATGACAAACAAGAGAAGTGAGAAATAAAAGAAAAAGAAAGAAAAGAAAGGTGGAAAAATGTATTGAAAACCCAAGAAGGTATTTTAGAAGGTGTCTTGTGTTGAAATGTTTGATACTTGGTTTAGCCTTTTGAAATATCCCTTTCTTGTTATCCCCACCTAAAGATTAATCCCATGGCCACGTTACAACCAAATAAAGACCTCTTGATTCTTAGGTGTTTTCATAAATAAAGTGGAGATTTGGTTGATAGTCAAGCATATGGTAGGAATCATTCCTTGAGGAAAATGGAGCGAATTGTTATATATACTTGAACACTTGAGTGAGTGAGGCAAGAAAGAGAGCCAAGCAAATAAACAAGCTTGGGGTGAGCTTCAAGTGAGAAAGAGTGCCCGAATCAGTGAGAATGTGAGTCTAGGAAACTTAAGCCCCTAATTGGACTTGAATTGATTGTCTCTTGCTGAAATAATTGAATGCCTGTTACTTGGATCATTTTACTCGGGTTCTTGGTTCACTATCCATGCTTTGACTGTTTATCTCTTCTGGCCTTAGTTTTTGCTTGAGGACAAGCAAAGTCTTAAGCTTGGGGTAATTTGATGAGTGTGATTTCACCTCATTTTCCATGTATATTTCTGCATGCATTTGCATATAGTTAGGCCAATTTAGTGTTGATTTTGTATAGTTTTCCCTTTGGAACGGATGAGGTGGTTTCTGTGTGTTGTTTTGCAGGATTTAATGGAAAAATGCCCAGAAATCAGCCTTGGTGGAGCTTGGATGAAAAAGAGCTTGAAAAGTGAAGATTATGAGCCAAACAGAGCCCATCACGGCCTGGCCGTGATGACCATCACGGCCGTGATCAAGCAGAGCAGAAGGCAAAAGTCAGAGACTGTCACGGCCTTCCAGTGATATGAATCACGGCCGTGACCTAGGATTCGCGTCGCGAACAAAAGGCTCGCCTCGCGAGTGACCATTTTGTGCAAATTCGCCCAAGTCAGAAACCATCACGGCCGTGACGCGATACTGATCTATAAATAGGGCTGCGATGAACAGAAAAGGGGACTAACTTCTAACCTAAAAAAGAGCTTTTGGTGGAGAGAGCACTTGGGGACTTGGAGGCTGCGGCTGAGATAGGGTTCCAGCCCTAGAAGGGGAGATTTCCTTGCTCTGGGAATGGAGGAAGCTTGTCTATGAGTGTTTTCCATCCCTTTTCTCATTCTGTTTTGTATTTCCTTTTATCATGAGTAGTTAAATCCCCATTGTTGGGGTTAGATGTAGCTTTTCTGAACTTGTTGTATTTGATTTGGTGTTTTAATGCAAGTTTCTATTTCCTTATGAGTATGTGATTCTGTTCTTAATGCTTTCCTTGGATTAGCTACCCATAGGAATGATATGTTGCTTTGATAGATGACTGAAAGGTTGGTGTTAAGGCATGCTCATGAATCATATGCCAAGTAGTTCAAGAATCTAGACATAGGTGTTGAATGCTTGCAATCTGATAAGTCTTGACTTAATGCAAAATCACAGATCAATGCACCTAAGACATTAGGCTTGAGTACTTTAGAAAAGGCTTGATTGGCATAATTGAACTAGGACTTGTGTTGATTACCATTTCATTGCAATTAAGGGAGGATTAGTGTAGTCTAACCCTAACAATCTTAGCCACATCTCTGTTATCCTTCCAAGTGTTCGATATAATTCCCAAAAGACCAAAAATATTATTTTGCTTTCTTTATTTTCTGTTTTAATCCCTCACACTTTAGTTAAGTCTAAATAGTTGTTGAATTTGCGAATTGGTAATTGACATCCAATCCCCGTGGATACGATAACCGGTCTCACCACCGTATTACTTGATTGCGACGAGGTGCACTTGCCTTTAATTCTAAAAATCACGCATCAGCTACATCCCTGGGAAACGGCGCCTCGATCGTGTAACATATTTCCCAGGGTCACAGCCCTGGGAACCGGCGCCTCATGTAACATATTTCCCAGGGCCATAGCCCTGGGAAATGGCGCCTCGATCGTGTAACATATTTCCCAGGGCCACAGCCCTGGGAAACGGCACCTCATATAACATATTTCCCAGGGCCACAGCCCTGGGAAACGGCGCCTCATGTAACATATTTCCCAGGGCCACAGCCCTGGGAAACGGCGCCTTGATCGTGTAACATATTTCCCGCGGCCCAATCCGTGGGAAAACAAGCAGAGCAGTTGGCGCCTCTGTTACCCGCGGCCCAATCCGTGGGAAAACAAGCGGGAGCAGTTGGCACCTCTGTTACCCAAGGCCCAACCCGTGGGAACCATAGAGAGAACTTTCCCAAGGCTTTAACCGTGGGAAACGTCAAAATTTCCTAGGGATTTTTTGCCCTGGGTAATATGCCTTGGGAAATAGCTTAAATTCTTGTAGTGATTATAACTCAAAATATTTTTTGTAGTGTAAATATATTTTTTGAGACGTGAAACAAGGGCTTTAATTGCTTGATTCTTGAGTCGGTCTTGAGTGTGTCACCAATTCTTTCTCCTGATTTGGGTAATTTATCATTTATTGTGGTTAATATTAAGGGTTTTATTTTTCCCACCTCGTTCCCCCAATTTTTTCACCAAAATACCCTTTCTCTTCTCCCTACCCCCACCATCCTTCACCCCCTTCCCTCATTCACTTTCTTCTTCTTTTCTCCAACCCCCAGAAACTCATTACCCATCCCTTATGCAACTAATTAAGAAACCCTCCATCTCCAGAATCACCGACCTCTTAAAAAACCATCACCGCCAACGAGAAACTCCGACAACGATCCATCAACGGCGAGGGAAGAGGTAGAGAACAAAAATCATTATCTTTTCAAGAAAGAATACGAGATGACTTTATGGCTTCACTATCTAATCCACGATAACGTTCCTCCATTGGATCCAAATCTCTATGCCGACAGAACTCCGGCATCCGTCAAGGATGGCGGCTCCTCGTCCTCCTATCTTGCCGCCTAGGAGGTTAGTGAAGCGGCACGTGAGAGTATGCCGTACTTCGCATGCTTCTCTAAACACAATGCGAGAGCCAAGCAAGGACCTTCATCGAGTTCGAATAATGTTGCGAAGGAAAACACGATGGTGGATTCGTGTGACAATCTTGTCGTGACTGCGACGGCGGCTTCGAGATTCTCTGGGAAATACTGTTACAAGCTCGGAAGATCGTACTGAAGGTGACAACGGCTGCAGGAGCATGAGTACCATTGATGCGACGATGCCTTCGACAACTTTTGATGGCGGAGGAAAGAGTGCGATGATGGGTGATCGTTTGGCGGGAGGTGGGAGATGTTAAGTCTCTAAAATGTGTGATGTGCATTTCCCTATGTTTTGATGAAAACTAAACATTGGCTAATGATTTAATTAACCTTTGTATTGTTTGCTAACATGTCTACCCAGTCTACAGATCAAAATAGCAAGAAGTCACCTTCTCACCTGTCTGCCAACATAGATGACCACCTGTCAGGAGAAGCAAAAGTCAATCTGTCTGCTGACTAGGATTATTGACTTTCTGCATTGAAGTTTCAACTTGTCTTATGATAGATTCTCATACTTGTCTGAGGTTCTTTGATGAAGAACCCAAGTACAATTAGCTTTTGGAAGCTGCCCCCTCATACAGAAGACTTTGAAGCTCTCTCTTTCTTAATCTCACGCTTATCAAGAAAAGTCAGAAGTCATTCTCACAAGCAACCTAGGAAACCAGAGATGAAGTCCAGTTAAAGAATGTTTCCAACATACTTTATTCCCTAGTACTCTTGGTTATTACACGAAAAGGGAAATGTGCTCTAGAAAGTACAAAAGCATTCTGCACAACCCTGATTTGGCTACTGCACGATGCATAAAGCCACGATCCTTCATGTTAGAGTACAACCAACGTTCCTATTGCATTAATGGTTGCCTATAACGACTATATTGCATTTAATGAAGTTCTGCTTGAAGCCAACATTTGAAGTAATGTCTCTAACGGGTCTTAAATACTTGAAAGCTATAAATACAAAAGTCATTGAAGATGAAGATATAGAACACACAGCATTAAAAGAGCTATTACTCTACGCATCTATTTCTTCATTCTTTCAATCTGTATTCTTCAATCATTTGAAATTATTAAGCAGTTTTTCCTAAGCTTACATTTAATCCACTCTTTGAGTGTCAGTGAAAGAACTGTCTGTCTGATTGTATTTATTACAAACAAACTTCTCAAACAAACCGGAGTGAGCCTGAAGAGGCTAGGTATGCAAAGAATACTTTTCTTGGAGCCTGAAGAGGCTAGGTGTGCAAACAATACTTGGAGTTTGTAACCTAATCAGTTATAGTTGATAAAACTTTGTGCTGCCAAGGACTGGACGTAGCTCTTTGTGTTGAAGAGTGAACCAGGATAAATAGCTGTGTTAATCTCTCTTCCCTTACACTCTTTAGTTGTTTTGATTATATTATCCGCTTTCTAACTAAAGGGGGTTAAAAAGTGTGAATATCAAACTTGTTTTCAAGTTGTCTGCTTGTGTGTTTTTCTGTTAAAGTTTCATCAGATAGGTCACCTGTCTGTGCAGTGCTCTCTCACTTGTCTGAACCTAGCTTTTGTGTGCAAAAAGTTTTCAACTTTATTTTAAATTCTGATAAACATAATTCAACCTTCATTCTCGTGTTTATAGTTGTCTATTTCAGTTGGTATCAGAGCTCAGCCTTTGGGTTAAGCATCTAACAGTGTAGAGGTAAAGGTCCTGAAGAATAGACATGACTGCTGGAGCTTCCCTAACCAGACCTCCATTCTTCAATGGAGAAAACTACAACTATTGGAAAGATAGATTTCAATGGTTCATTCTATCTACAAACTATGATCTATAGGATGTCATCATTGATGGTCCATTCATTCCTTAAAATGATGACGACACTGACAAGCCAAAAGCTCAGTGGACCCCTACAGAAAAGACAAAATGGGAGTTGAACCACAAAGCCAGTTACAACCTCATTTGTGCTCTCAATCCTGAAGAATTTGAAAAGGTTTGTGCATGTGATTCTGCTAAAAAAATATGGGATACTTTAGCTGTCACACATGAAGGAACAACCAAAGTCAAAGAATCCAAAATTGTCATACTTGTCAGAAAGTACAAACTGTTTCTCATGGAGGAAGGAGAATCTGTTGCTTATGTGATAGGAAAATTCAAAACTATCATCAATGAACTAAACTCTCTTGGAAAAATTTATACTAATGCTGAGAAGGTTGGAAAGATACTAAGGAGTCTACCTAAGCAGTGGAGACCTTTGGTCACTGCTATTTCCCAAGCCAATGATCTTACTACCTTGACTATAGATGAACTTCTTGGTACACTCACTGTTCATGAGTAAGAACTTGGAGATGAAATTGCTACAAAGAAGGGCAAGTCAATTGCTCTAAAGGCTTATCAAAAGCCAGCAAAAGCTTCCAAGGTTATGAAGGCAGACGAGTCATCTAGTGATGCTAACCTGTCTGAACCCGAGGATTCTGAAAGTGATGAAGAGTTGTCTCTCCTAACCAGGAAGATAAAGCTTCTCTTACAAAAAGAGAAGTTCAGAAGGATAAGTCATTTAGAAGGTTCAACAAGGACAAGAACTTCAAAGAATCCACTTCAACAAACAAGGGTTCATTGTCTACTATGAGTGCAAGAAGCCTGGTCACATTAAAGCTGAATGTCCTCAACTTAAGAAAACCCCTTTTAAGAAGTTCTTCAAAAAGAAGAAGAAAGTGATGATGGCTACTTGGGAGGATCTGGAGTCAACATCTTCTGATGAAGAATGTAACACCAAGGTGCCGACGAGGGCGGGGAGTGGTCGCCGGTGCAAGAAGGCACGGACAAGGAGCGGCTCCTGGCAGGCTTCTAGGCGGAGGGACACATGAATGAACCGATTACACACCCGAATAAGAGGGATCCTGAGACTGTGTAGGTATGGGACTATACAGTTGAGGAAAGCTTATATGAATTGAGGATCCCGAATAAGATGCATCTTCTTTTCGGGAGCCCATCACTTAAGAATTCCACAGTTAAGCGTGCTTAACTTGGAGCAATTCTGAGATGAGTGACCTCTAGGGAAGTTTTCCCAAGAAGCGTGTGAGTAAGGACAAAGCACGCTGAAAAGGTCCATGTTGGTTTGTGGGGACAGTTGTCAATCCATAAAGCAGTCGGGGATGTTACAAAGACACAGGAAGAAGCTAATCTCTGTCTGATGGCCAACACTGACTCAGATGATGAGGTACATTCTGACTATGAGGAATTACTTGATGCCTATAAGGGATTGCTGGAGGAATCCATCAGCTTATCTAAGGCCTTAAAATCCCTCAAGAGAGAGTATGCAAAGCTCATCAGTGAGCATAAGCAGAAATCTCAAGAGTGTGAGAAGCTGACCAAAGAGAATAGTGAGCTGAAGACTGGAAAATTTGATGAAGCTAAGATCTCAAGTGAAACATCATAATCTAAAGAAGTTGAAAAACTTCAACAGAAAGTGGAAGAGCTCACTTCTGATCTTGCCAAATTTGTTAATGGCGGAGACAATCTGACTAAGTTGTTTGGCTGTCAGAGACACTCCCTTAACAAAGAAGGCATTGGATATGTCTATTAGACACATCATAAAGTATCAACTAAACTTCTAAAGTGTCTGTTAAGTCAACAATAATTAAATCCATACATGTCTGTAACTTCTGTGGAAAAACTGGACATGTTGTGTCTAAGTGTATCCATAAGAAGAGAAGGAAGTCTTCACAGACTCCTAGAACTAACAGAAAAGGACCCAGAAAACTATGGGTACCTAAAGACCAAATAATTTATGTTGCAGATGTCCTTAATAGGACAAAGAAAACACCACTGCTGGTACCTGGACAATGGTTGCTCGCGACAGATGACAGGAGAAAGGTTCATGTTCCTAGACCTCCAACTTAAGAAAAGAGGATATGTTGCCTTTGGAGGCAATCAGAAAGGGAAGGTTATATGCATTGGTACTATTGATGGTAAACCCCCTCTTCCCTCTATATCTAATGTTCTTATGGTTGAAGGATTAAGACACAATTTGCTTAGCATAAGTTAATTATATGACAGTGGATTTGATGTCTCATTTACCAAGGATTTATGCATAGTTAAAGATTGTAGTGGCCAAACCCTATTTTCAGCTAAAAGGCAATAAAATCTGTATAAGATTGAACCGACTGATATCTCAGATCAAAGTGTAACCTGTCTGATGTCTAAAAAGGATGAAAGATGGTTATGGCATAAGAAACTAGGACATGCTAGTATGAAACAAATTTCTAAACTGAAAAAGGATAACCTTGTGAGAGGATTGCCTGATATTAGTTTTAAGAAAGATATCTTGTGTGATGCATGTTAGAGAGACAAACAGATAAAATCAAGTTTCAAATCTAAAAACCAAGTATCAACCTCTAGACCTCTTCAGTTGTTACACATGGATCTGTTTGGACCAGTTAGTGTTGTTAGCCTGACTGGAAGAAAATATGGATTTGTCATAGTTGATGACTACTCTAGATTTACATGGGTACTCTTCTTAACCCACAAGGATGAGTCTTTTAAGGCTTTCTCAGTATTCTGCAAAAGAGTACAAAATGAACAGGGTTTCTGTATCTCTACCCTTAAAAGTGACCATGAGGGAGAATTTGAAAATGAGCAATTTAGACAGTTCCGTGAGGAGAATGAGATCTCTCACAATTTCTCTGCATCTAGAACTCCACAACAAAATGGAGTGGTTGAGAGAAATAACAGATCTCCGCAAGAGATGTCTAGATCTGTGCTCAATGAGAATAATCTCCCTAAGTACTTCTGGGCAGAAGCAGTAAACACTGCATGTTATGTACAAAACAGAATACTTATTAGGCCTTTTCTAAAGAAGACACCTTATGAATTGTAGAAAGGTAAAAGCCCCCAACATATATTATTTTCAAGCATTGGTCGTGAATGCTTCAGTCTAAATAATAAGGATCAACTTGGAAAGTTTGATTCCAAAGTAGATAAATGTATTTTTGTAGGATATTCTGAAATGTCTAAAGCATTTAGAATTTACAATTCCAGAACTTTTGTTATTGAAGAATTTGTTAATGTTAAGTTCAATGATGGTTTAAAGACTGATAAGTAACTATCATATCTAGAAGATGATCTTGTAGGTCTTGATATAAACAAATCAGAAAGTCAACAACCTGATCTGACCAAGACAGAACCTGTGATTGAGCCAAACAGACAAGTAGGCAGATGTAACACCCCCCTTGGGCATTACATGACTAACTCAATTAACTAAAAGAATACTAATTAGAATAATAACTGCTGGTTTACTTTCCGAAAAAATTGTATATAAGTATTTGGGTTTATACTTACATTTCAAAAATGTGGTTCTAAATTTTTTCTTCCGCAACAATTGCTTAAAGACATCAAAAAAATACAATCATAATCCATATATCACTAATAAATCTCTACGAAATGCTTAAAAAGGTTTTTCTCGCCAAAGCATTTCAGTTTTTTCAAAATGGTCATACTAGGCCATTTATAACTACTTACAACAGACCCTAAAATCCTTATACCAAAAAGACTACTCAATTTGTCATAGATTAAAATATCCTTAAAATAAAATTCGATAGAGTCTCCTCTGTAATTTCAATAACCCAAACAAAACACCTGCTAATATATTTATATTTTTCATCCAATAAGAAAGGCTCTCCGAGCCATAAACATTCTATCCAAAATTAAAGGCTCTCCGAGCCATTAACATACATACAATCATTTATCAATAGCATCTTAAAAACCTAAGTTGGTCGTACTATGAGACTCATACTGGAAAAGATCTTGTGGTCTTTCTAGTAAATCAACTTTCTTTAACAAAAATCGGGATCAATCCCTCCGAGTGGGGCAAAGAACTCTTTTTCACCTTCTGTGCACGCAACAGGATACCCCCAAAGAAAGCCTAACTGAAAGAATGTAAAGGTGAGTTACCAATATATGAGTTTAAACATAGCAGTCATATATTTAACATATAAACAGTACCAAAATACCGAAGTAACAACTCATATAAATATAGTAAGATTCATATCATAAGATTGTTCAGATTTAAGACTTTATCCTTAAGTTTTCTGTTAACACTTCCATATCCACTTTCTAACACAATCTCCGGAGATCCTAACTTCCCTTCCTCGAGTATGATAGGCCGCGATATTTCCTATAACACAATTGTTTCGTGTTGGGTGGCCTCTCCATGGGTCCTTTCCCCAATTGTTCTAGGATTTCGCGTATCACCTATATAATATTTGATAGTCCCCTATTGAGTACATTCGTGCAGGGTAGCCGATTTCCACGACAAGAGATTGCAAAGCCCCAAGCATTACGTGGAGTTCGAGCCCGAATGTCCCTAAAGACCCAAAAGCCCAAGAATATGCCTTTGGTCCGTAACTATCAAATTTATCAGTCCACCCTATGTGAAAACTGTAACTCGATAATAACAGCACGTCTGCCAGATCATCTTTTCAGATATTGATTAAACCTTCAATATCAATTGAGTTTTAAACTCTCACTAAAGATTTTTCAAAATCTTTTATCAACAGACACTGGTCCGACGTCTCGGAACTCTAGGTCCTTAACAGGAGGAAGGCTAGTCCGGCTTCACCGTAATCAGAATCTAGTCTGAAACCTCAGCACAGAAATCTAGTCCTTTTCTGTTTCCTTTCCACTTTCCAAAGAAAGCCAAACTTCACTTTTCTGTGTTCATTTGTTTTCAGTAAAATAGTTTTCCAAAACATAAGCTATGATGAATGTCATGCCTCAACCAGTCTCAATAGTTAATAATATAGATAAATCACACACACACACACAATTATACATGTATATATATTCCTCAGATAACCAAACTGTTTCAATTCTCAACACCACATACCATATATATATATATATATATATATATATATATATATATATATATATATATATATATATATATATATATAACATAAATAAACATATATATATATACATATATTCAACGTCAATCAACATATTATAAATCATCACAAGCAGTCTATAACATTAAATATATAACAGCTAAAAACTCCTCAGGCTTACTCCCTTTACCTTTGTAGATCAGAAAAAGATCATTTACTCCAGGTTCCACTGTTTACTCCTTATCCCATGAAACTTCGCAAAACTGGACGCCCACTAACAACTTGAAAACTTGCAATACACGCAAGTGACTCGTCGACAACTTTCTGACATGAAATTCATTTCTTCCCTAAATAAGCACAATCACGAGCAAAGTCCAGAGAGCGTCCAAGCACTTTCAATCAATCAAACGAAATAACTACAAATTAATAATACTCAAAACGTAAAATTAGAGGAAACTATATTTTTAATTTAACAAAACATTATTGATTTCTCATAAATCAGATTAGATAAAAAGGGTTTTTCATAAAAATTGTGGAAACGTTGATTTAATTTAAAACCCATAAAATTGAACTTAGAAATCATTAATTAATGGTCTCAATTGTACTACAATAAAAACAATTTCATATATACATAGTTAATTTTATAAAAACATAATCAATTTCAATTAAAATCGAATTGGGGTTTTAGGGCTCATGACTTAAATTGGGGAAAACCCAATCTAGCCAAAGAACACTGAAATTAGTTTAGGAAAACACTAATTCATAGTCCCAATTGCATAAAAACAAGCTTTAATTTCATATTACAGTATGAAATCAAAGAGGTTGGGTTAGGGTTTTGCAAACTGATTTGGGCTTTACAACATAGAAGAGATTAAGGGTAAAACACTTACCCAAGGTGAAGAAGATATCATGGTGGCTGTCTTGGAGGTGGTCCTACGCGGCTGTTGACGGAGCAACTCCGGCGCGGGGCTTTCGAACAGTGATCAAAACTGTGGGTTTTTGCACAAACCACATGAGGAAGAAGGAAACATGAACAAAACTTCAAAGAAATATTGGGGTGACCAGAAGAACTCACCCAAGGCGGAGATGGCGGCGTAACATCGGTTGAGACGAACCAACAGGGCGGCGGTGAATCGCTGGCCATCTGCTCCATGATGGGCGGCGGCGAGCAGTGGCCTCGGGGTTGGCGGTCGCGCGGCTGGTCGGGCGGCACGACTGAGGTGGCTGGTTTGTGGAGAGAAGGAGGAAGAAAGTGAAGTTGAAGGGAGGAAGAAGAAGAAGAAAGAAAAAAAGAAAGAAAGAAGAAGGGGGGGAGGGGGTGTACGTGATCGTTGGGAAGGGAGGGGATTTTTTTCTTTTATTACTTTTTCATTTACTCACTGATTAGGTACAAAACAAGTAATAAATATTAAGCCTAAAATAAACACGTTTTTAGTTTTTGAATCAAAAAAATAAAGGATGACAAATATATGTTTTCAACATTTAAAATATAGTAGAGATTGATAGTTGAATTGATCAACTAAGAAAATCCACTGTCCAACATTTAATCTACAATTAATGTCAAACAAATTTATTTTAAAATCTAAAATTAAATAGAACAAAATATGAAAATAATTTTCTTTCAATCATATCATTTAAAACATTTTTCTATACTGGCAATAATAGTGACAATAACGTAAATTATTGTCTAGTAACTGCGCATACACTGAAATAAGGCAGTGCTAACGCACTTAGTAAAATGATTTTAAATGAGTAATTAAAATTACTCAAACTAAACCAAATAAAATAATTATCCAGATAATTAACCAATCCAAATTAAATAATATAAACATATACATTTACTGTTATTGAAGAACAGTAAAAACCAGGGTGTTACATTACTACCTCACTAAAAAAAAAATTTCGTCCTCGAAATTTCATGACTCGAAACTAGACAGGATCTTGTAATTACATTTTAATCCCAAGATCCTACTTTATACTTCCCGTATTCACTTTCCCTTAGATGACTTTCATAACTTAATAACGAAATTCATACTTAATCTTCGTTCTATTTATCCTCAACATCAAATTGATTATCCTCAATCCATACTCCCTCTATCCTTAACAATTTTATTTTAATCTTCCATAAATAAAGATATAATTAAAACTTAATATCTTCTTCATTCAATACTAATCCATTAGAAAAAATTTCCTCTACATTCTTAACTCTCACTTTTAACACCCCAAGATTTAAACTAAGATTTCTATTTATTTTTTATTTTTTTTTTTGCAGCACACATATCAGTTCTTATCCTAGATTCTATGTTGCATTCTCAACTGCTTCATTCTTCTAATTACTAACTCCTTAACAAAATCAATTGTTACGTCGTTTCTCTTTCATCCTTGAAATTATCTACCACCACATATATCCACAATCCATGATATTTTATCTTAGCTCCTCCCACATTAAGAACAAAACAAAACTCAATCACTTCTACCCTCAATTACTGGTCTACTAGAAAACTGCTTTCCACCCATCTAACTATCATAGTTATCACCAAAATCAAACTAACTTTACCTAAATATGCATCACTTTCTACTCAAGGTATTCAATCCTTTTGGGTGTAGCTTACTCTTCTAGGTTATATCAAATTCACACATTTCAATCTTAAAGAACATGATTACCCTCCTTCATGTAACTACAACCAAACAAAAGAATCGCCTCAATTTGAATTTTCTAAAATCATAAATCTTGAACTTTTCTAACAACTTAGTTTTATTCCAGAACTCCTCTTTATTGCTCCTGTTCAGCATTAGAGAAAACGACTATAGACACTTTCCCATAAATCTCCAGACTCATACAACTAATCTCAACCACAAACCTTAATCATTACCCTACATTCCTTTAACGGTATTCTGCTTCGATCAACATTTGATTTACAATAGTTGCCTCACTCACTGATATTGATTTTAAAGGATTCACAGCTTACTAGTCATAACTATACCTCAACAAAACTTTCGTTACTTCTTGTCTATCCGGCTAAAGCGATGATCGTAGTCAAATACTACACTTACTCCCAAACCAACCTCCTAAAGGTAATATCATTTTCTCGCTCACCCACTCGAGTTGAGAATGATACGTTGAGCTTAGCCTCAACTTGGTCCTCAACACTTAGAGCAGACCTTACCGACAAACGTTGGTAAACTTCGAGTCTTACTTTGAAACGATACTTGAAAATACTCCATGAATCCTGTTCAGTCCTCTGATACCTACTTCATTTAGCTTCTCCGCTTCATAGTGGATCTTAATATATAAGAAATGTGTTGACTTCATCAGCGTGTCCACGATCACTCGAACTAATTAAAATTCTCGAAGATAATCGGTAACCCGCGACAACCTTCATTGCGATGCCAACATCTTAACTAGGAATGTCTCAAATGTCAATTACATTCTTACTGTACTCAACTAACTCTGATATCGTGATGTGAATCAAGTAACCATCCTCATAACTTATGAGATGGGTCACACGTCAATGACGCTTGGAAAAGATATAGGTTAAAATTGATCCAAAAGAAACAAGTTCTATCGAACTACAACAAGACTTGGCCTTAAAAGATTACGAAAAGAAATTTTCAAGGAAGGAATTTTCTTGGTCTCACTTTCACAAGAAAGCATAGAGAAGAATTTTATCAATTTGAAAGATACTTGAGTGTCCAATATGTAAAAAGATTCTTCAATAGGATCGTGAGTGTAAAAATGCCCGGTACATTCTTACAAACATGACTCTATTAAAGTTCCTTCTTTCACAAGAACTTCCAACGGATTTAGGAAATCAAAGGATGAATAGTTCCTGATCCCAAGAGGATTCATTCTTAGTACAAAGAATTTACAAAACGATGATTTTTTTTTTTAAAAAATAGTCTGGCCAAAATCAGATTGGTCACCTCTACCAAAAGTAGAAGCGATTAGACTAAGTTTCATCAAGAAACTTCTATTATCACGAAGTCATCGGTGTTACAACTCAAGAAATAGTCATAATAGATTCTTTCAACGAAATGTGAAAATATCCAGACCAATGAATATTACCAAATCAATCCACTCGAATGTCTAATACACCGAGGGTTGTTCAGAAATATGAGTACAAATTCTCACATATCCATTAGGATAAATTAAAATTACTGACTAGCATGACAAATTGCTAAATCAGGATAGACTTTAAATCAAGATTTAGAAAATCAACTTTACACATACGAAATTGACCACAGTGATTGTCTAATACAACCATAGGAATTTGAGGAACAATTTTCGATTTACAAGTTCATAAAGGAAAGAACAGTACAGATAAGAATTTTCTTAATCATGAGACACTCGCCCAAGGTTGAAGATTCAAATCATCTTGCCTTGGTTCTATCAAGCACACAGGTCTTTCTAGGCACGCTTAGTATGGTCACTTTGAATCGGGCACGCCCACGGACAACTTAGTCAGTCTCTCAGACATACGAATAATTGATCTTTCCTCCTAAGCTGAGTTGACGGCACAAAATCGTAGGTAGGTCATCACTCCAATCTGGTGATAACTTGTCCTCGAGTCGATCTTTGAGTAGACAACAACTCCTCGTGAGTGATCTATCAAATCAACTATACACGACGGAGAAAACTCGTACATAATCATCACTTTGTTGAGTTATCACAATTTCACGCGGTGTCTCGAACCATCATACCACATTGGTGCTTCCTACGATAAACACTCAATCTAACAAACTGCTTAGACTACAGATCTTTCAGTTAAATCGAGTGATCTAACTCGATTAACTTTGTAGGCGACAATCTACACGAAGCGATAGAGAATCAGACTGAATCTAGAAACTAGATTGATCGAAAGTCAATATCCTTCGCTAGCAGCAAAACTAAACATTTCCTAGGGACATTCCCGGAAAATCGTTTCGTAATTGATAATCCAAGAACATTCTCAATGAACATTTCCTAGAAAATCTATTTGAATAGGCATACTATTCAAATGTCTGACACAGTCCAAAAAGGATAACCGAATGTGTCACACATGGACCAAAACAGAATTTACTAGCCATGGATTCCTACAAGTCAAAACTCGTATAACCCATCAAGATAAAAACACGTTACTTATAATCCAACACACATCCCTTCGACAAGGAAGCAATTCAACCAGAGATCACACAACAAAAACATAACAGACCTATTTCCCAAGGTTCCCGAAAGACTCGACCAGCTCTGATACCATTAATGTAACACCCCTCTTGGGCATTACATGACTAACTCAATTAACTAAAAGAATACTAATTAGAATAATAACTGCTGGTTTACTTTCCGAAAAAATTGTATATAAGTATTTGGGTTTATACTTACATTTCAAAAATGTGGTTCTAAATTTTTTCTTCCGCAACAATTGCTTAAAGACATCAAAAAAATACAATCATAATCCATATATCACTAATAAATCTCTACGAAATGCTTAAAAAGGTTTTTCTCGCCAAAGCATTTCAGTTTTTTCAAAATGGTCATACTAGGCCATTTATAACTACTTACAACAGACCCTAAAATCCTTATACCAAAAAGACTACTCAATTTGTCATAGATTAAAATATCCTTAAAATAAAATTCGACAGAGTCTCCTCTGTAATTTCAATAACCCAAACAAAACACCTGCTAATATATTTATATTTTTCATCCAATAAGAAAGGCTCTCCGAGCCATAAACATTCTATCCAAAATTAAAGGCTCTCCGAGCCATTAACATACATACAATCATTTATCAATAGCATCTTAAAAACCTAAGCTGGTCGTACTATGAGACTTATACTGGAAAAGATCTTGTGGTCTTTCTAGTAAATCAACTTTCTTTAACAAAAATCGGGATCAATCCCTCCGAGTGGGGCAAAGAACCCTTTTTCACCTTCTGTGCACGCAACAGGATACCCCCAAAGAAAGCCTAACTGAAAGAATGTAAAGGTGAGTTACCAATATATGAGTTTAAACATAGCAGTCATATATTTAACATATAAACAGTACCAAAATACCGAAGTAACAACTCATATAAATATAGTAAGATTCATATCATAAGATTGTTCAGATTTAAGACTTTATCCTTAAGTTTTCTGTTAACACTTCCATATCCACTTTCTAACACAATCTCCGGAGATCCTAACTTCCCTTCCTCGAGTATGATAGGCCGCGATATTTCCTATAACACAATTGTTTCGCGTTGGGTGGCCTCTCCATGGGTCCTTTCCCCAATTGTTCTAGGATTTTGCGTATCACCTATATAATATTTGATAGTCCCCTATTGAGTACATTCGTGCAGGGTAGCCGATTTCCACGACAAGAGGTTGCAAAGCCCCAAGCATTACGTGGAGTTCGAGCCCGATTGTCCCTAAAGACCCAAAAGCCCAAGAATATGCCTTTGGTCCGTAACTATCAAATTTATCAGTCCACCCTATGTGAAAACTGTAACTCGATAATAACAGCACGTCTGCCAGATCATCTTTTCAGATATTGATTAAACCTTCAATATCAATTGAGCTTTAAACTCTCACTAAAGATTTTTCAAAATCTTTTATCAACAGACACTGGTCCGACGTCTCGGAACTCTAGGTCCTTAACAGGAGGAAGGCTAGTCCGGCTTCACCGTAATCAGAATCTAGTTTGAAACCTCAGCACAGAAATCTAGTCCTTTTCTGTTTCCTTTCCACTTTCCAAAGAAAGCCAAAATTCACTTTTCTGTGTTCATTTGTTTTCAATAAAATAGTTTTCCAAAACATAAGCTATGACGAATGTCATGCCTCAACCAGTCTCAATAGTTAATAATATAGATAAATCACACACACACACACAATTATACATGTATATATATTCCTCAGATAACCAAACTGTTTCAATTCTCAACACCACATACCATATATATATATATATATATATATATTTATATATATATATATTTATATATATATATATATATATATATATATTTATTCAACGTCAATCAACATATTATAAATCATCACAAACAGTCTATAACATTAAATATATAACAGCTAAAAACTCCTCAGGCTTACTCCCTTTACCTTTGTAGATCAGAAAAAGATCATTTACTCCAGGTTCCACTGTTTACTCCCTATCCCATGAAACTTCGCAAAACTGAACGCCCACTAACAACTTGAAAACTTGCAATACACGCAAGTGACTCATCGACAACTTTCTGACATGAAATTCATGTCTTCCCTAAATAAGCGCAATCACGAGCAAAGTCCAGAGAGCGTCCAAGCACATTCAATCAATCAAACGAAATAACTACAAATTAATAATACTCAAAACGTAAAATTAGAGGAAACTATATTTTTAATTTAACAAAACATTATTGATTTCTCATAAATCAGATTAGATAAAAAGGGTTTTCATAAAAATTGTGGAAACGTTGATTTAATTTAAAACCCATAAAATTGAACTTAGAAATCATTAATTAATGGTCTCAATTGTACTACAATAAAAACAATTTCATATATACATAGTTAATTTTATAAAAACATAATCAATTTCAATTAAAATCGAATTGGGGTTTTAGGGCTCATGACTTAAATTGGGGAAAACCCAATCTAGCCAAAGAACACTGAAATTAGTTTAGGAAAACACTAATTCATAGTCCCAATTGCATAAAAACAAGCTTTAATTTCATATTACAGTATGAAATCAAAGAGGTTGGGTTAGGGTTTTGCAAACTGATTTGGGCTTTACAACATAGGAGAGATTAAGGGTAAAACACTTACCCAAGGTGAAGAAGATATCATGGTGGCTGTCTTGGAGGTGGTCCTACGCGGCTGCTAACGGAGCAACTCCGGCGCGGGGCTTTCGAACAGTGATCAAAACTGTGGGTTTTTGCACAAACCACATGAGGAAGAAGGAAACATGAACAAAACTTCAAAGAAATATTGGGGTGACCAGAAGAACTCACCCAAGGCGGAGATGGCGGCGTAACATCGGTTGAGACGAACCAACAGGGCGGCGGTGAATCGCTGGCCATCTGCTCCATGATGGGCGGCGGCCGAACGGTGGCCTCAGGGTTGGCGGTCGCGCGGCTGGTCGGGCGGCACTCTGAGGTGGCTGGTTTGTGGAGAGAAGGAGGAAGAAAGTGAAGTTGAAGGGAGGAAGAAGAAGAAGAAAGAAAAAAAAAAGAAAGAAGAAGGGGGAAGAGGGTACTGCAGATCTTGGGAAGGGAGGGGATTTTTTTCTTTTATTACTTTTTCATTTACTTAGTGATTAGGTACAAAACAAGTAATAAATATTAAACCTAAAATAAACACGTTTTTAGTTTTTGAATCAAAAAAATAAAGGATGACAAATATATGTTTTCAACATTTAAAATAAAGTAGAGATTGATAGTTGAATTGATCAACTAAGAAAATCCACTGTCCAACATTTAATCTACGATTAATGTCAAACAAATTTATTTTAAAATCTAAAATTAAATAGAACAAAATATGAAAATAATTTTCTTTCAATCATATCATTTAAAACATTTTTCTATACTGGCAATAATAGTGACAATAACGTAAATTATTGTCTAGTAACTGCGCATACACTGAAATAAGTCAGTTTTAACGCACTTAGTAAAATGATTTTAAATGAGTAATTAAAATTACTCAAACTAAACCACATAAAATAATTATCCAGATAATTAACCAATCCAAATTAAATAATATAAACATATACATTTACTGTTATTGAAAAACAGTAAAAACCAGGGTGTTACAGCAGACAAGTCAACAGACAAGTCATCAGACAAGTCAAGATCTTCATGATGATCTCAAAAGGGACTGGAAGTTCAAAACTCATCATCCTAATGATCTTATTATTGGAAATCCCTCAAAAGGAGTAAGAACCAGATCCACTTTAAGAGAATTAAGCAATGTGGCCTTTATGTCAGAAATAAAGCCAAAACGCATTGAAGATGCTCTTGAGGATGAAAGCTGGAGTCTTGCTATGCAAGAAGAACTCAACCAGTTTACCAGAAATGATGTCTGGACACTTGTCTCCAAGCCCAAAAACAAATATGTTATTGGAACAAGATGGGTCTTCGGAAACAAATTGGATGAGGATGGCAAGGTTTTTAGAAATAAGGCAAGGTTAGTAGCTCAAGGCTATAACCAACAAGATGGTATTGATTATACTAAAACCTGTGCACCTGTGTCTAGAATAGAAGCTATCTGCATACTAATGTCATATGCTGCACAACAGCAAATCACTTTTTTTTAAATGGATATAAAAAGTGCTTTTCTAAATTGTATAATTGAAGAAGAAGTGTATGTTAAACAACCCCCTGGTTTTGAAGATACTGATAGACTAGATCATGTTTTCAAACTTAAAATGGCATTATATAATTTGAAACGAGCACCTAGAGCATGGTATGATAGACTTAGCTATTTTCTCATGCATAATGGATTTACTAGAGGACAAGTAGATACTACCATGTTTGAGAAAAGTTCTAGAGAGAATTTTATTATAGTCCAAATATATGTTGATGATATTATTTTTGGAGCAACTAATGAAAAGTTGTGCAAGGAATTTTCCAAGCTAATGCAAGCAGAATTTGAGATGAGCATGTTGGGAGAATTAAAGTTCTTCCTTGGATTACAAATCAAACAGACAAGTGATGGAATCTACATCCATCAACAAAAGTATACAAAGGAGATACTCAAAAAGTACAAAATGGAAAGTGCCAAACTAATGAAAACTCTCATGCAACCCAATGCAAAACTAAGCAAAGATGATGAAGGTAAAAAGGTAGACCAAACTGTCTACAGAGGAATGATTGGCTCTCTACTGCACTTAACATCAAGCAGACCTGACATTCAGTTTAGTGTCTGTATGTGTGCTAGATTCCAATCTGACCCAAGAGAATCTCATCTTAAAGTTGTTAAAAGAATGTTAGATATTTTATTGGGACTACTAATCTTGGTTTGCTGTGTCTAATATCAAAATAATACAGATTAGTGGGATTATGTGATGCCGATTTTGCCGGAGACAGAATAGAAAGAAAAGGCGCTAGTGGAGGATGTCACTTCATTGGAGCAAGCTTAGTCTCCTGGTCAAGCAAGAGACAGACAACTATTGCCTTGTCTACTGCTGAGGCAAACTACATTTCAGCTACTAGTTGCTGCTCTCAACTATTATGGGTAAAACATCAACTTGAGGATTACTCTATTTACGAGCATAACATATCTGTGTGGTGTGATAATTCTAGTGTCATATGCTTAACTAAAAATCCAATTCAACATTCTAAGGCTAAGCATATTGAAATCAAACATCACTTTATAAGGGATTATGTTCAGAAAGGTATCTTTGACATTAAGTTTGTTAAAACTGAAAATCAATGGGCTGATATTTTCACTAAACCATTAGCAGAAGAAAGGTTTTTATTTATTAGAGATAATCTAAACATGCATTGCATTGTTGAATGACATGTCTAATAATTAACCTGTCTATGCTACCAAACTTATGTTTTTATATCACCTGTCTATGTTACATGTCTGACCAAGTTGAGTCGCGATGCTAGAACTCAATAGTTTTTATTAAAATGGTTATTAATTATTGAATATCATTTATTAATCTGAAGCTAATCATGTGGACGATAGTTTTTATCTTGAAACCATGTTTTCATAATGTCTAAAGTGGGCGTTGTAGCTCCCCACGTAAATTGTGCCGTTTTAAAATTAAAAATGTTTTATTTCTCTCTCCTGCCTTAATGACTATAAAAGGCAAAGAGTCAAAGTTTCAACCTTTATGTTTTCAATCTCTAAAAATCTCTATGTCTTCGTCTTCTCCTCTGTCAAACCCTTCTCTCTTCCAAAACCCTAGAAACTCATTCTCTCTGAAATGGCACCATCAAAGCATCTTTCCTCAAAAGAAATAGTTGATAAGTACAACATGAGGCTCTCTGATGTGGAGAAAATCTTGGCTGAGAAGACTGGGGACCTCCAACAGATGAAGAAATGGGGAATGGATGTCACAGAGGAGTTGGAATACTCCAAGTGGACCTTCTTCTTTGATCTAAAGGAGCTGGTTCATCCCAAGCTTGTTAGAGACTTCTGGACAAGTACTATGGTTCTCTCTAGCAAGCTTGATGGAACCAAGAGCTTTCGTGCTCGAGTAATGGATACCACTCTTCTCTTCCCCATCAGCTCTCTGGAGCTCGTCACCAAATGCCCTAGAATTGGCGATGCTTTCAGACCTAAGTGGGAGGATGAGGTGGGAACAGAGAATGTTAACATTGCTCTGTATGGTGTTCCCAACCCTGAGAACTTGAAGCCTGTGTGCATGATGGTGAAGTGCAGATTCATGCATAAGCTGCTGCTGGAATGCGTGATGCCTAGGAAAAGATCACGAGACTGTGACCAAGATGGACAGGTTTGCCCTGTACCATTTTATTTACAAAATCAAGGTGGACATCAATGACCTCATCTACATCTACCTTGAATCACTGATCAAGAGGACCAACATGCAGACCTACCCCTATGGAATGTTGTTGACAAGACTCTTCAGGAACAAGCTGTTTGTTCCCAGTGATGCTCACTTCATAGACATGTCCTTTCTTATTGACAGGAAGAACTTGTCTATGATGAACATAGAGGGTATTCCTCTAGAAGATGAGGAAGGGGACAAGAAGGAAAAGAAGAAAAAGAAGAAGAAGCCTGCTGTTGGGCAGAAGCTGAAGAAGGAACCAGTGGTCTCCACTGATGAGTCAGAGATGCCCATCTCTGAAATAATCTGGAAGCCTGCTGAAAAGGTGCCCAGACAGGACCAAAGGCCTTCTTTGGAGAAGCCATCAGACACTGCTGAGACTACTGAGATAGTTGAGCCTTTGTGGTTCAAACTGAAGAAGCCCTCTCCCGAGAGGAAGACAAGAGATGTTATGGCATCAGAAGCTGAGTTTGCTTAGCCCAGCAAAAGAAGAAGGCTGGTGAAGACCTTTGCCAAGGTCATACAAGTGGAGTCTGCACCTAGCAAAGAGGAAGTATCTGCTCAGGGGGAGCAGGAAAAAAGACCCTTGGAGAAGCCCAAGGAGAAGAGGATTCTCGATTTGTGACTCATTCCCAGAAAGAGAAGGTCTGGCTACCCAGTGCCTTCTATGGCATCTGCTGAAAGGGTAGAAGTTCCTGCAGAAGATTAAGCTGCAGAGTTTGAAGTTGCTGCTGCAACTGCGGCAAAGCTGTCTGTTGGGACACAGACAGTTGTCCACCCTGAGGTTGACACTTTGTCCACTTCTCTGTCAAGGAAGAAGCTGAAGCTGTCAGAAGATCAGCTGGTCCTGTCATCCATCCCTCATGCACCATCTTCTCCCCCTCACCAAGGTATCCTAAACCCTTCTGTTTCTTCTCCACCTGCTTTATCTGTCCAACCCCTATATATAGTGTCTCCCTTCTCTTCACATGTCTCTTCTCACCAAACCCAAAAATAATCCTATGATGTTGTGTCTGATATATATCAGTACACAGTTGTTCACAGGGACTCAACACCCAAAGAACAAGCTGGCATATCATCTAGTCTTTTTGGGTATGACCTGCAATCTCCTATGACTGCAAGTGTCTCTCATCTGTCTGTCATTCCTTCTGCTCCACCTCATATCCTTAATCCATGTAGGGAGATTTTCTTTTATCCCCCTATTGTCTTGTTCATTAGAACAATGGCAAGGACTCACTATCCTGCCTCTGTTGTGATGTTACATAATAGGTCTTGGTACTTCTTTTTGTTAGTAACAGGATCTGGAACACCCCGATTTTTCTGTTTTCCATAATCTGTGTTTATCTATATGTGTGAATGTTTAACATTTTAAATTATTTGAGAAATTATTTTCATGATTTATTTTATAGTAGAAAACCACTATAAATTTTTTCGGAAGAAATTTCAGACGATCCCGATCTGAATTTTCACTATCAGTTAAGCTGTACTGACCCGGAAAATGAATTTCGATTAGTAAAATAAAATTTTAATTTTCTTAACTCAATTATAACCATTTCCATGATTTTAAAAAATTTCTTTCAATATAAAAATTTTCGAGTGGAAAATTAACGAAAGAAAATACGATCGGTTTTCATAGTCAAGAAAGCAACGGAACCGGAAAGGAGCAAAATCTATTTAAATGGATTTGATGCAGATTTGAAGAGACTTGAGTTGATGTGAATAGTATTTGCATTAATTTCAATCCATCATAACCTTACACATATAATTATTCCCTTCATATTACAAGTAACCTTATTTTATTTAAAAACTAGTTTTTGTTTTAACAAAAATTTGAAAAAAAAATCCCATTTTTATACACAACAAGGAAGCAACGCCCCTCCCCCCTAATTCCTCTATAAATACCCTCCTCAACATCCTACTTCACTTTTGCTATTTCTCTCAAAGTTCACTCACTCACTCACTGTTCTACTCACTTAACCGCTTCAAATTTTTCTCCATTATCACACTTAGAAGCTTTTAAGTCCTCTTCATCTTCAACCTCTCAACATCATAAGGCTATACTCCTTCTCCTCTACTCTTCGTTTCTTCAACAAAAATCTATTTTTACTTGCATGCATGTTATTTAAATTATGTTGCATGTTGTAGATTTAGTTAAAATTTCAAGAAAAACCTTTAGAAAAATCTTTGAGCATGAAACTAATTCTAATGGACTCATACTCTCCTCTACTATCACTTTATGTAATTACATGTAACCAAAAAGATTTTTCAAGGCACAATATTAGGGTGGCCGAAACCCTAGTAGAGGAAAGACTATGATTTTGTCAACAATTTTCACATGCATGTCTCAAAATCCTTGATGCATGTATTTCTAAGTTCATGAGTTAAAATAAAAAATGAGTTTTCTTTCCCATTTTCACACCCATGGCCGAAACTCTAAGCCATGAGAGTTGATGAGGCCTAGTTTCAATTTTTGCTTACTTTGATGATCATTTTAATTACATGCATGAGAGGAATAGAATGATTTTTATGATTTTCCTTGTATTGTATGTTTTCATATATGATTTTGAGGGTCTAGGACCCTTGCATGTTGGTTTTATGGCTTGTGGATGATACTAGAGTGAAGATAATAACTTGATGTGGATAAACTTGTCTAGAATTTGATTCTGGCAGCATGATATATCTTTATTCGTAAGCCCATAAAATTTTATACAAAACGTATTTCTGAGCTCTAAATACATATTTGGAAATAAGACTTCTGAGGATTTAATTTGATATATAATATGTAAGTATATGGATAATATTTTCTAGGTCAAAACACCTGTCAAAGTAGAATCAAATTCTGTCTTCGAAAATATGAATATAGTTGGTTGCATGATGATTTTAAACATGATTTTGAAGGGTAAAAACTCTTATAAAATTTTCTGGGTTAATAATGAAGTATATCTAAAGTTTGGCTGAAGATTTGATATTTTTACATGTGTATATAAAGAGAAACAATTTCATAAAGTTATATATTGGTGAACTTGGATTTCTGGAAAATCCTGTACAATCAGAGGCAGTGCGTGATTTTTAATAAATTAATGCCTTTGAATTTTGACATGGGACCAACTGCAACGTGTTTATATGTGAGTTGGGTACCTTCAATTAAATTTTAAAGAAATTTGAAGGTCATTTGAATGATCATTCACAATTTAAACCCAGTGTTGTTCTGAAAATGGATTTATAAAAGAGTTCACCCTAATTTTTTTAAATGAAAAATGTGATCTTAAAATATAATGTCTTTTAACATGGTCAAGTAAATATTTTTGGTATAAAAGGGACTATAAACAAGTGTTAAAGTAAAGATATAAAAATAAGGGATTAAAGTATATATAAAAGTAAGTCTTTGATCAAATGTAATCCAAGAATTTTTAAAAGATGGGGCATCTCTAGCATCAGTTTTCTATCCATGGCCAAAACCTAAACATAGAAAGATAATATGACTTTGTTGTTTTAATTTAAGTCATTCGCTTAATTCTTAGACTTGCGGCATGCTGTGGGCAGAGGAAGTTCGCTCTGGGCAACACGAAAACAAAGACTTTTCTACTCGTCGAATCAGGTAAGAGGAGACTGCTTGAGGGATGCTCCTTATAATAACTACATGTTGTTTGTGATTGATTCTATGTGTGTTTTCTGAGTTTTGATTGGTGACTTAAGTCGTTGCTTGATCTGATAACTATGTGTTGTTTGATGTTGTTGTTGTTTTGGCCGTTTTAGAATAATCTGGAGTTATTGTTGCTTTGATGGTATATTGGACTGGTAAACATGCTCTTATGCTTAGTTAATGTTTTATGATTATGTGGCTATTGATGGCATGTGTTATAATTGTTGTAAATGTATTTGTTTGTTGCATGGAGAGTCTAACCTTTGGTTAGAGCTCAATTAAATCTTTAAGATAAAAGTCTTAAGAAAAACTATATGGAGAACAATTTAAATAAATATTTATTTTGAAGAAATATTTTGGAAGAAGGAAAAATGAGTTATACTTTCAAAACTTTATCAGAATATTTGAAATAAAATAAAACTTTTATGAAGGAAATTTACTTGAAAAATTAAGCGATTTTACACTAAGAAAAATCAAACTTTGGAAAGATTTCATGGTAAGAAACCATGAAGAAAAACAAATTTATTTTGAAGTTTTGAAAAGATTTCTTTTAGTAACTTTTAATGAAAGAGAAAAAATTTAGAATCAAAACAATTTTATAAAGGAAAATTATTTAAGCTAAAAGATCTTATTTTGAAGAAAAACATAATTTTGAGAACACTTATGGTAAAGTACCATAGAAAATGGGATTTTAGTTTCGAATGTTCTTAGAAAGAGTTTTTCTTCAAAAAGGCTTACTATATTTTTGAAAGGAAATAGATTATTCCAAAACAAAGGAGATTTTTAGAAAAAGAAATGGAGTTCCTATAGTTTAAAGTTTTAAAAATGAATTTCAAAAGAAAATGTTGAAAAAGAATTTATTCAAGTAAAAATATCTGGTAACTTGGATAAGTTATGGAAGTTTTGGTTTTGCATTTGTTTTTCACTAAACGAAAAATAACGTTGAAAAGTGAACCTAGTAACCGAGATGTCAGGATACTAGAGTTAAAGCATGTGAATCCATGATCCGTATCACAACGCTATGGACTATGTGTCCTATATATGAAGTTGTGGATTGTGTCCTATTTACGTTGTTGTGGACTGTGTGTCCATATACGTTGTTGTGGACTGTGTGTCCATATACGTTGTTTTGGACTATGTGTCATATACACGTTGTTGTGGATTGTGTGTCCTATACACGTTGTTGCGGACCGTGTGTCCTGTTTTCGTTGTTGTGGACTGTGTGTCCTATATACGTTGTGATAAAACGTGGTGAAAGTAGTAAAAAGGTGAAAGTTGTTTTCTACGACCACAAAGTCTAAGACTAGTGCACAGGTATAGGATTGTTGTGATTGGACACTCGGGCTAAAACGTCCTGTGTTGACAATGAAAGTTTTAAAACGTTGAAAATTTATGGATGGTCGTGAGTCTTGAGCCTCGACGAAGGAAAGAATGAAATACAAAGAAAAGTCGCGAAAACAAAGATGTTTTTACATGCATTTGGCAGACGTGCCCACGTTGTTTCGTATGAATTCCTTGAAGGGTAAGGTATTTCATGCTACGTTGTATCATTGTGCCTTGATGGACAATGAAATCCATATGCCTTGGTTACTGTGCCTTGTGTTGGAATGTATGTTATGGATATCCACACACGTTGATCACAGTGCCAGAAGTTTTGGACAGTGCTGTGGAAAAACACGTTGTGCATTTTTGGCAATTGAGCCTGATCAGCTTATTTTAAACGAAGTTAGGATCTCCAGAGATTAGGATAGACGTTAAACATAGAAGTGCCATGCATTTTTCAAAAACGACGATGATGCTTGACTGTTATGCTCATTTGTGAAAATCTTATGTTGAATCTGAATATTTATTTGTATATGTTGTTTGGGTGTGTGTGCATGTAGTTATCCTGATTAATCCATATATTGGTATCTCACCCTTACAACATATCAGGTTTTCCCGGTTCTTTGCTGTTGTACCTTGGTACACTAGGACAGGCGGTGCCGAGAAGCTCCTCACCTCACTCGGGAATATTAATCCCATTCTTTGAAGAGATGGATGATTACTATAAGGGTGAGAACTACTGAGTTCTTTCCAATAGGTGTCTACTATAACGACCAGCTTAGGATATTTCCTTTCGGTTGTGTGCGTTTTAATAAGTTGATATTGGCAGTTTTGCAAAACCTTATATAATTTTAAAACTACAGTACGAAAGATGATTTCATGAAAATGTATATGCCGAGGTGTTATGATTTATAAATAAACTTAGTATTTTTGTGTTAGTAAATACCATGTGATTTCACTTAAGTGATGTGTGGATCATCTTTCCGAGGTGAACCTTAGAAAATAAAAATTTTATTCCCATTTTCAGACTTATGAAAAATATTGGAAGTTATTTTTCGAAAATAACCAGCAAACTTCCATTTTTATTTATTTCCACATGTGATTAGAAGGTAATGCCCAAGGGGGGTGTTACATGATCAAACTCTTTCTTTTGTAATATTGATTCTTTGTTACCCCTACCTCCATGTGTCTTAGCCCAACAACCTCTTACCCCTCCTTTCCAGATAAGAGTCACCCGTCTGTCTCTGTCTGAGAGACTTTCTTGTGTCTTCTCATCCCCTGATACTGACCTTGTCAAAATCAGACCTCTTTTCAAGTTAGCTTTTCTTCCCTTCTTTTACTATAGAACCCTTCATCAACTTGTCTTTCCCCGTATTTCCTCACCCTTCTTTGTGCCCAAGGCACCCTTTATCTTAGCCTTGCTCTGGTACTCATACCAGTCTGCTGTTTCAACTAGTCTGACTGTAGAAGCCTCCGCTCCTCAAATGGTGGACTTACATGGCTTCAACTTGCTTCAGGCTCAGCTAGAAGAAACCAGAAGACAGCTGGATGAAGAAAGGCATGCTAGGATGCTTTTAGAAAAGAGAGTAGAAGCTCTATTTTTGCTTTTTAGTCAGCGTAGGTAGTTGTGTGTAAATTCTGCCTTGTACTGAGAAGCTTATGATGAATAAATTAAATATTTTTTATCCTTTATCTTTTATGTTCCTTACTTTTCTGTATCTTGTTTATTATTCCTTTTTGTTGTTGACAAAAGGGGGAGAAAATAAGTAAGGTTAAGATGATTAAATGATGTCTAAGTAAAAAGTAAAAACAAGTTAAAATGGAACTTGCCTTTAAGTACATCTCTGATCATATATATATATATATATAACTCTTATATTGTGCTAAGTGAACCTAAGTGCACATGTCTGCACAACCCTTCTTGCTAAGAAAATTTCAACATGTCTGAATCCTATTTTCTTTTCTGTTGTTTTTCTCTAAGATTCATTAAATCATCTGAATGTTTGTCGTCATAAAAAAGGGGGAGATTGTTAAGTCTCTAAAATGTCCGACGTGCATTTCCCTAAGTTTTGATGAAAACTAAACATTGGTTAATGATTTAATTAACCTTTATATTGGTTGCTAACATGTCTACCCAGTGTGCATATCAAAATAGTAAGAAGTCACATTCTCACCTGTCTGCCTACATAGATGACTACCTGTCTGGAGAAGTAAAAGTCAACCTGTTTGCTGACTAGGATTATTGATGAGACACCCCATTGTGCCCCGGTGTTTTATTAGAATAATTACTTTCCATTATCAATTCTTAATTGCGCGCTTATTGTGAAAATACGTAAAAATTAAAACTTATTTAATTGTCATATAACTTTTGCAAATTTAAAAAAAAACACAACAACTTTAACATATATAAATACACACCTAATTGTTTATTACAATACCAAAACACTGTTGAGGATATCCTATCAGTAGGATCCCTCACAGGCATATACTTAGACAAAGTGTTAAACAACGGAAAACATAACAAAAATACACCTCACGAAACGCACTGGTCATAACTAACTAGACCCTAATCACCATGGATCAAAGCTCATCCTCCAGCCTTCGGTTCGTAGGGAGTTCCATCCAACTCCTCTTGGTTATGCTCATCCACAGGGTCTTCTCGTACGATTCCACAAGGAGATAAAATACAACATACAGAAACATATAGGGGATAAGAAACTGTTCTATCATCAAAAAGTGGAAAAGAGTCATAGTAAATTATACAGTAATTGTCACAGACAATCAACACACATAACTAACGAATCATCCTCAAGTTAATATATATCATCCTCTACCCTTACTCTCAGGTAATCTAACACTTTATTTTAACGTAACATCTCTAACCCTGTCACTATGTCTTTACATTATCGTGGCCACTACCACTCATGTCACCATCCCTCATTTACATCGGGGCACACCCTCATTCCTGTTAGGATGTTCCACCTAGTGCACACCTCCAGTCCCATTAAGACGTTCCACCCCCATTCCCTAAGGTGGAAGTGGTCTCGCGAGAACTCTTGATTTTACGTGTATTATATTACCAATACACGATGTATTATATTACCAACACACATAAGTGTTTTACGTATATTATATTACCAATACACAGTGTATTATATTACCAATACACAGTGTATTATATTACCAATACACAGTGTATTATATTACCAATACACAAGCATTTTACGTGTATTATATTACCAATACACGGTGTATTATATTACTAATACACAGATGTCCTCGTGTATTATATTACCAATAAACTTTTGTCTTTGTATATTATATTACCAATACACTTCTGTCCTTGTGTATTATATTACCAATACACGATTGTGGACAACAATACCTATACTTAAATCTCACCAACCTGTTTTAACAACATCCAAGTGCCTTAACCTTCCATTAGAACTTGACACATGTTCTATACCGTAACACCTCTTTAACATACATCATCTAGGTTAGGCACTTCTAAATCATTATTATCCTCACACCCAAAACAATCATCCCTTAGACAACATATATATCTTTGCTTAAAAACCACTAAGCATAATAATACAAACCAGGCAGATCATGCATAACACAATATCAATCAAAATATTCCCATATCACCAACATAGCACAAAATCAATTCAATAAAGGTAATAAAATTAAATCAACCATTAACAATATAAAATCAACGTAATATCGATAAACCTACAATCCCCGAATCGCTATTGGTTTTTCAGAAAAGGTTTCTAATGTGATTTTGGTCTTGTCGATTTCTCGACTACTAGTAGGGTTTAGGTCGCCCTACACAATTAATATGTAATCTACTATTTATCCATTCCGACGATAGGTCGGTTCTTTCCCCCACCCGGGTTATTACCGAACTCCCGAACTCGAAGCTCCTCATTGTTACACCACAAAGTACTAACTCCACCTTCAACCAATCAACATAATAACCAATAAGTCAAACAAACTCATCTATGTTCTCTTTAGGGTAGGTTTGGCCATTTAATTCAAATTAGAGTCAGGTTTCTTTTCTCAACATAAGCCTTTGGATAGTTATCACTTAGGTTCTAGGCAACTTAGATAAATTGCTATAACTTGAAAATATGGAATAAAAACCATCCAACCACTTAGGGTAGGTTTCAACCACTTTAGTATAAGTAGGCTAGAAATTTCCAACTTTCCAATATCTTAGACTTAGCATCCAAATGTATTAAGGAGCTCAAGTCCATGATCATATTGGAAAATGAAAACAAAACATCCTAGGTTCACATCCATCATAGGTTCGACCATCATAGGATAAATAGGCTAGAAATATTTAAACTTTCCAATATCTTAAACTTAGCATCCAAATGTATTAAGGTTCTCAAGTCCATGATCATATTGGAAAATAAAAACAAAACATCCTAGGTTCACAACCATCATAGGTTCGGCCATCATAGGAGAAATAGACTAGAAATATTTAAACTTTCAAATATATCAGACTTAGCATCCAAAATGTATTAAGGATCTCGAGTCCATGATCATATTGAAAAATGAAAACAAAACATCCTAGGTTCACAACCATCATAGGTTCGGCCATCATAGGATAAATAGGCTAGAAATCTTTAAACTTTCCAATCTCTTAGACTTAGCATCCAAATGTATTAAGGAGCTCAAGTTCATGATCATATTGGAAAATAAAAACAAAACATCCTAGGTCCACAACCATCATAGGTTCGACCATCATATGATAAATAGGCTAGAAATCTTTAAACTTTCCAAACTCTTAGACTTAGCATCCAAATGTATTAAGGAGCTCAAGTCCATGACCATATTGGAAAATGAAAACAAAACATCATAGGTCCACAACCTACTAGGTTCGGCCATCATAGGATGAATAGGTTAGAGATATTTGTTTGATACAAGATCTTAGAATATGAAAGTAGAGATTAATAGAAGTCCATAGAAATTAGTTTCAACTCAAATGAAGTTTTCTACCATTTTCTAGAGATTTTAGAAGTTAAAAGACCTTCAAGAACATTTTAAGAAGACATAAAGTAAACTCATGAAATAAGTGTAAAACTTGAAATAGAAGAGTATGAGAGGGTTACCCTTGAAATTATAAAGAAAAAGTATGAAGAACTTGAAGCTTGAAGCTAAGTTAAAATGGAAACTTTAAGTGTTAGAAATTAAAAAAAATGAGAAAGTGAAGAAGTAGGAAAGTGATGAAGAGAAAATGAAATGGTTATTTATAGAGGGAGGGGTGAAAGTAGCATGAAAGAGAGAGGGAGAAGCAAGTCTTGATGGCCAAGTTTTGGTTTATGCCTTGTTTGGTTGAAGAAGAGATAGAAAAATGGGTTTTTAGCATATAATATGTTATAATTCAAAAAGTGTCATCATGACCACTTTTTAGGATGTGATTCAGACCATCCCCCTAGTAAGTTACCTCACTCTCACATGTCACCTCATCACTTTGGTGCTCCTACTCTGTTCCATCGCATATCCGGTTCAAGTTTCCGATCGTATTTCACCCGGAATAAATATCTTATTTTATTTCCGAACTCAAATTATCGAAAATTTCCAATATCAGAGAAAACATCACAAAAACACTAACCGTTTCGTTCACGGTTCAAAATTAGGTTTTCTGCTCAGTAAACTATTACTGTCAGTGAAAACGCGGACCGATTTTCGTCTGAATTTTCAACCCAAAATTTTACCGTAACCCTCTACCATAAAGTACACTATATATGATTTTTTTATTCAAAAACACTTTCTAACTCTCTGATTAAAATATAATTAATTATATTTTAATCGGTTGAACAACATAATTAAAATCAGACTGTTACAATTGACATTCTGCATTGAAGGTTCAACTTGTCTTCTGATAAGTTCACATACTTGTCTGAGGTTCTTCGATGAAGAACCCAAGTACAAATAGCTTTTGGAAGCTGTCCCCTCATACAGAAGACTCTGAAGCTCACTCTTTCTTAATCTCACGCTTATCAAGGAAAGTCAGAACTCATTCTCACAAGCAACCTAGGAAATCAGAGATGAAGTCCAGTTAAAGAATGTTTCCAACATACTTTATTCCCTAGTACTCTTGGTTATTACACGAAAAGGGAAATGTACTCTGCAAAGTACAAAAGTGTTGCCATGTAAAAAGATGTGCAAGTGTACACAGTCAAACAAGTAATAAAGAGTGAGTAAAGATCGTTCCCACGAGGATTTAAATGATTTGAATATAAATTCTAGTTTTAACCTTTTCTACTTAACTTAATAAAATAAAAAGTAATTTTAAGCATGTAAAGTAAATAGATTAATTGGGTGTCAGAACAGTAAGTAATAAATGCAAGGAATTAATAAAAGCAATAAATGAGGGTTTTAAAATAGAGAGGGAAATAGCTAGGATTCTAATCCTTTGTAATCTTAACTTCATGGTAATTTGTGCTTCATGATGCTACAACATTTAGTCCAGGAAATGAAATTTACTTTCCTGCAGTAAGAACTAAGTTCATTAAAAGCTTCTTATTCCTAAGTTCAAATTAATTTCCCTCAGTTGTTAGATAAGCACGTTCAGCTACTTAAAGACTTGAAGGTTATTCCTAGCTCATTCAACACAATTTTTCCAATTAATTGTTCTATCTTTATCTTCTATTCAAGTCCACTAACTTGGTTTTCCCAAACTTAGTTAGCTAATACTTCAGATTAGTTGATCAGTCTAAACCGAAATTAAACATTCAAGCAGAAGAGAAGAAAATGAATAACATCCATTGCATTGAATTACCCATCAGTGTTAATTACAAAATTGTAGAATCATAACTAAGAGAATTTAGCTCATAAGGAGCTTAAAGACAAAACAAATTAATAAACTAGGAAATGAAGTCATAAAAGCATAAAACTTAATTATAGAGAAGCCAAAGAAGAAAATGGAGCTTGTTGTACCCTGTACCAGCTGACACCTAAAAGGAGGCTAACCTATCAGTATTTGTACTAGTGCTCCCCAAGTAGGGTTTGTACATTCTCTCTCATGCCTCCTTTTTGGGATTTACACAAATTCAAATATTAAAATACTCCTTGGCCCAATTCCCAAGTACACTCAGCTGAGGGTTGCATTTCTCTTTCCTAGTTGTGGGACGCGTTGCAGGTTCTTTGTCCTTTAGTGAAGGTGCGCTGAGCTGGTAACTCTTTTGTCTTATAGTGATTCTGTCTTCAGAAGCTGCAGCATTCCATAGCATTACTAGAGCAGCTCCACTCAACTTGAATATCATATTTTCCTGCTCAACACTTCAAACATCTTTTCAGTTATATAATTTCAAAATTTATCATTCTTTTCAGCAATTAAACACTATCAACTAAAAGACTCAATTTCTTGTTAAAATTCTTCTTTATTTTACCAAATTACTCAGAACAAGAACAATGATTTAGTTAAAATGATAATAATAACTCTTATTTCTAAGAGTTATCACACCCCCAAACTTGAACCATTGCTTGTCCTCAAGTAATAACAATCAACAAGTATTAGCAAAATATGAACAAAATCAGAACAGCATATGCAAATTCCATGGCGGTCCTCAGATGCATTTTTCAAAGACATGTTCAACACAAAACTCATTTTCTTAATCACCTTCCAAAGTATGTGTGTGATTTCCCTTTGTTCTCAATTCAACTTTATCAAAAAGACTCCAGCCAAACCACCTCTCAACAGAGTCTTAGGTGCATTTTCCAACTATTCTTTGGGCATAAGGATGAGAGTTGACCATATTATCTTCCTAATAAAATGGGCTTAAAAATACTTTTGGATTTGTCACATCACTCTTTTCACTCTACTTTATGATCTTGTTGGTGTTTCACTCAATCATCATTCTGGCAATCAAAGACACAAACACATGACTTCACACAGCAAGAGGACTTGATTGGGTATAATGGGGCTAAGGTTCAGGTGTGGAAATTTTTGGGCAGGATCTTAATTAGGTGGAGCTCAAGATCTCTTGTCCATATAACACCCCCCAAAAAAAAAAAAACTTAGGCATTTCCATATTTCTGTCCACTTTTCTGATGACAAGGAGGGGTACTTTCTTGATTTGATTTCTGATTTTGAGTTTTTTTTAATAAAGGAAGGAAAGGCTACTTGAGTGTAAACACACTTTCAGTTTTTCTGCAGGTTTTCAGTTTTTACTTTGTTCATTTGATGTGCCTGTTTCCTTCCTCCTTTTGTTGCATAGGTACCCCCCCCCCCCCCAAACTTATACCGATGGTTGTCCTCAACCATTTTGGTAATGGTCCACATTTACAGAGTAGCTTGATAACATTCCCAAACTCCACCTAACAGGGTATAACATTGTTTTTCAGGGAACTTGGGCTTGTAATGTGGCTTAATACAAACAAGAAGGTCTCAGGCTCAAAGGGGTTCACAGAGGGTAATATTGTAGGGTTGGCTTTTAAGTCTCAGTAGTTAAAACAACAAAAGTGCCTCAAGCCAAGTTTTGTGCATCAGTGATATGTGCAATCAATCACAGAAATGAGGCAAGTTCTACAGAGAAAACACATGAATGGAATGCATAATGAAAGAAAATTCTGAGGCCTAAAAGCTTATAGGATTTAAGTTGTAGAGTGCTACAACATCTCATTTAGTCTCACACACCCCCAAACTAATTAGGTTGAAATCTAATGTAAACATCACCCTCTCTTCCTTGGACAAGGGTCCTTGCAACCCAATTCCCCAACTGATTGGTGACTTTGTATGCAGTCCTTCTTTTAAGCACATTTTAAGTTAGGGAATAAATGGTGAGAAGGGATTAATCAAGGATGATAATGCATTGACACAACACTCAAGCACATACAAAAACAGACTGTCCTCATCAGATGCACATAGAAGGCAAACACACTTCATTCATTCATTCATTCATTCATTCATTCACATTTTTCTTTCCAAAATGACCCCCAACTGTATCATTAATCATTAATCATTTGAAGAAGTGGGGGCAAACACACTACACAACCACAAAATCAAAACAAACAACCTTAACTACTTACATCAAAACAAAGTACATTTATTTATTTAAGCAAATAAAACTAACTAAACTAATTAAAACAAAATAACTGAATTTAAGTGACAACACAAAGGATATAAAGCTGGGCTGCCTCCCAGTAGCGCTTGGTCTAATGTCCTCAGCCTGACTCCACACTTCTTTGGCACACACTGCACAGTGCTAACCCACACACTGTCTGAGATGGGATAAATGATTCCTGCATCAAGCCATTTGATAATGTCTTTCTTCACAACTTCTTTCATTATTGGATTCGGTCTTCTCTAACCTTCAATGCTATTCTTGGCATTTCTTCTAAGAGAATTTTGTGCATACAAAGACTAGGACCGATTCCTCTGATATCTGCCATTTGCCATCCAATAGCTTTTTTGTGCTTCTTCAAAACTGAAATGAGACTATCTTCCTGATCAGAAGTGAGGAAAGAAGATATAATGATGGGAAGGGTTTCCTGTTCTCCCAGATAAGCATATTTCTGATGAGTAGGCACCTGCTTCAATTCAAGAGTGGGAGGTCTTTCAATGGAGGGGACATTCTCTTTGAAGGTATCATCAGTCAGCTCCAGGGACTCATATCTTATGATCCAAGATCTGTGTGTCATTTCCTCTTCAACTAGTATCTTCAGTTTGTTATTCCCATAATCAGTTTCATCACAAATTCCAGACTATGTTTCTAAACAATGCCTTGCTGCTAGAAGTTGCTCTTGCACAAGGGATTCAATACCAGTAATAACAGAGCAGCTTTCATTTCCCCATCAGGGTAATGCAAGACATTAAAGACATTGAAAGTAACTTGTTGGTCATTTACCCTCATAGTAAGCTCTCCTTTCTGCACATCTATCAATGTTCTTCCAATTGCCAGAAAGGGTCTTCCAAGGATGATTGGGACTTCCTTATCAGTCTCAAAGTCAAGGATAATAAAGTCCACTGGAAACACAAACCTGTCCACTTTGATTAAGACATCCTTAATCTTTCCTTCTGGGTAAGCAATGGATCTATCAGCAAGCTGTAAAGTTACAGTGGTGGGCCTGGCTTCACCAATTTTTAGTTGCTTGAAAATGGATGTAGGCATCAGATTAATGCTAGCTCCAAGATTACACAAGGCTTTTCCACAATAAGTATTTCCTATAGAACAAGGGATTGTAAATCTGCCTGGATCTTTCATTTTCCGAGGGACCTTGTTCTGCAACAACTGGCTGCACTCCTTTGTCATTGCCACTGTCTCGAATTCTCCCAATCTTTTCCTCTTGGTGAGAATGTCCTTCATGAATTTGGTGTAGTTAGCCATCAACTGAAGAGCTTCAACCAGAGGTATGTTGATGTGCAACTGCTTCAGAATTTCCAGAAATTTGTTAAACTGTTTCTCTTAAGCTGCTTTCTTCAACCTTTGTGGAAATGGAGGAGGAGGCCTCTCTGGAATCAGCTTAGGCTCAGCCACTTAGGAATGACTTGCACTATATCTTCAGGCATTAGGATCGAGTCATGCTTAGGCTTCTCTGTTTCAGCTGGTTCGGTCGTCTTTGTTCCCTGCTGCTTAGGTGCTACAGCATCATGTAGCTCTTTACCACTTCTTAAGTTTATAGCGTTTACCCGCTCTTTGCCTTTATCATTTGAGGAGGAAGGAGACTCTATGGATACAGGTAAGGTACCAGCAGGTATGTTAGTTAATGCAGTGGCCAACTGACCTACTTGATTCTCCAAGTTTCTTACAGCAGCTCCTTGGTTCTGGATTTGAGCTTTAGTTTCAGCCATGAAAGCTTTCAGCATAGCTTCCAGAGATGATTCTTTTGCAGGGAGTTGATTCTGATTTTGATGGTTGTTCTATCCCTGATGTTGGCATTGTTGTGGGGCATTTCCAGCTGATGAATTCAATGTGTTGTTGTAATTTTCATAGTTGAAATTCAGGTATTGCTTCCAACCCAGATTGTAAGTATTGGAGTATGAATTGTTCCCTCTATTACCCGCATAATTCACTTATACTGGGTTGTTGGGACACTCTTCAAATAGATACTCCCCTCCACAGAAAACACAGGAAATACTCACTTGAGCCACCACAGGTTCAGCCATAGCAGGTTCCTTACTTGCATTAGTAGCAGTCAGATTTTTCAACATATTAGTGATGGAGGCAAGCTGAACAGATAGGGCATTTCCTTCCTTCACCTCAAGCACTCAGGAATTTGCTTTCAATCAATGCATAAGCTTTATTGTATGATTTTGTCAAGAATGTACCTCCAGATGAAGCATCCAACATCAATCTTGAAGGAGGCAGAAGTCCATTGTAGAAGGTCTCCATTTGGATGCATACAGGAATGCTGTGATGCGGACATCTTCTCAAAATCTCCTTGAACCTCTCCCACGATTCATACAGTGATTCATCATCATTTTGCCTGAATGAAGTTAAATAACTCCTCATTCTTGAATTTTTTGTAGGAGGGAAGTACTTATTCAAGAACTTTTCGGCTAGGTCATTCCATGAAGTAATGGAATTGGATTCCAAAGAGTTCAACCAAGTCTTGGTTGTCTCTCAGAGAATAAGGTAAGAGCCTTAAGCTGAAAGCATCATCACTTACTCTAGGAATCTTGAAATTGCTTGCGACTTCCAGAAATTACCTCAGATGTAAATGTGGATCTTCAGTAGGGGCACCACTGAACTGCCCAACAGTTTGAAGCATTTGAAACATCATTGGTTTGAACTCAAACTGCGGGGTAGTTATTTCTGGTCTCACAATCCCAGTGCTCATGGTTTTGGCATCAAAGACAGCATAGTCCCTGATGGACCTATCCCTATCATTTGCCATTTCAATCATCCCAGGTTGATCTTCATCCTCATTTCCCAGAATGTGAGCCATGAAGCCTAAGTCAGAGTGTTGTTCTCTAGCTCTTTGCTCTTTAGTTCTCTTCCTTAGCTTCTTTGTTGTTTTCTCTATCTCCAAGTCTATTTGAAACTCGAGTGTACCCTTGCTGCACATGTAGATGTAAACCTGTTGCTGAGCAAAGTGCACACAGTTTTTAGTAACTAGCTAAACAAAAAGTTAACAAGAGAATTCAAATATCCAACACCATTGTCAATCCCCGACAACGGCGCCAAAAACTTGTTGCCATGTAAAAAGATGTGCAAGTGTACACAGTCAAACAAGTAATAAAGAGTGAGTAAAGATCGTTCCCATGAGGATTTAAATGCTTTGAATATAAATTATAGTTTTAACCTTTTCTACTTAGCTTAATAAAATAATAAGTAATTTTAAGCATGTAAAGTAAATGGAGTAATTGGGTGTTAGAACAGTAAGTAATAAATGCAATGAATTAATAAAAGCAATAAACGAGGGTTTTAAAACAGAGAGGGAAACAGCTAGGATTCTAATCCTTTGTAATCTTAACTTAAGGATAATTTATGCTTCAGGATGCTACAACATTTAGTCCAGGAAATGAAATTTGCTTTCCAGAAGTAAGAACTAAGTTCATTAAAAGCTTCTTATTCCTAAGTTCAAATTAATTTCCCTCAGTTGTCAGATAAGCATGTCCAGCTACTTAAAGAATTGAAGGCTATTCCTAGCTCATTCAACACAATTAATTTTCCAATTAATTGCTCTATCTTTATCTTCTAGTAATTCCACTAACTTGGTTTTTCCAAACTTAGTTAGCTAATACTTCAGATTAGTTGATCGGTCTAAACCGAATTTAAACATTCAAGCGGAAGAGAAGAAAATGAATAACATCCATTGCATTGAATTACCCATCAGTGTTAATTACAAAATCTTAGAATCCTAACTAAGAGAATTTAGCTCAAAATGAGCTTAAATACAAAACAAATTAATAAACTAGGAAATGAAGGCATAAAAGCATAAAATGTAATTACAGAGAAGCCAAAGAAGAAAATGGAGGCTAATGTACCCTGTACCAGCTAACACCTAAAAGGAGGCTAACCTATCAATATTTGAACTAGTGCTCCCCAAGTAGGGTTTGTACATTATCCCTCATGCCTCCTTTTTGGACTTTACACAAATTCAAATATTAAAATACTCCTTGGCCCAATTCCCAAGTACACTCAGCTGAGGGTTGCATTTCTCTTTCCTAGTTGTGGGACGCACTGTAGGTTCTTTGTCCTTTAGTGAAGGTGCACTGAGTTGGTAACTCTTTTGTCTTGTAGTGATTATGTCTTCAGAAGCTGCAGCATTCCATAGCATTACTGGAGCAGCTCCACTCAACTTGAATATCAGATTTTCCTGATCAACACTTCAAACATCTCTTCAGTTATATAATTCTAAAGTTTATCATTCTTTTCAGCAATTAAACACTTTCAGCTCAAAGACTCAATTTCTTGTTAAAACTATACTTTATTTTACCAAATTACTCAGAACAAGAACAATGATTTAGTTAAAAAGATAATGATAACTCTTATTTCTAAGAGTTATCAAAAAGCATTCTGCACAACTCTGATTTGGCTAATGTATGATGCATAAAGCCATGATCCTTCATGTTAGAGTACAATCAATGTTCCTATTGCATTAATGGCTGCCCAGAACGACTCTATTGCATTTAATGAAGTTCTGCTTGAAGCCAACATTTGAAGGAATGTCTCTAACGGATCTTAAATGCTGGAAGGCTATAAATACAGAAGTCATTGAAGATGAAGATATAGAACACACATCATTAAAAGAGTCATTACTCTGTTCCCTTACACTCTTTAGTTGTTTTGATTATATTATATGCTTTCTAACTAAAGGGGTTAAAAAGTGTGAATATAAAACTTGTTTTCAATTTTTCTGCTTGTGTGTTTTTCTATTAAAGTTTCATCAAACAAGTAACCTGTCTGTGTAGTGCTCTTTCACTTGTCTGAACCTAGCTTCTGTGTGCAAAAAGTTTTCAACTTTATTTTAAATTCTGATAAATGCAATTCAACCCCCATTCTCATGTTTATAGCTGTCTACTTCAGGAGGAAGAAGAAGAGAGTGTGAGGAAAAGTTAGAAGGGTATTTTGGTAATGAAATTGAGAGAAAGAGGTGGGAATATTCTTAAGAGGGGTGAGAAAACTAAAGCCCTAATATTAATAATTTGGGATGAAAACATTTGCAACAATAAAGGCCAAAATTGATGGGGGGAAATATGGGACACTCATTTAGTAACTTAAAATATAGCACACATAGAGTCCATTTGAATTAATGTTTCTTCTTGCATGAAACTTTAACTCTCTTATTTGGCACTACTCAAATTTTTAGCGCGGAAAAACATTAATAAAATATAAAAGCCCACATTGGTCTTTGAAAAAAATACAAAAAACACATTTGGTTGTGAAAAATGCAAAATCACATAATAGTCCCTAAAGACTAAAAATCTCAAATATCAATCAAAATATCATTGGATAGCGACTCAAATGTCCTTCAGGTTATGTTTGGATGGATGAAGTGGAGTAGTTAGTAATAGAATGAAGTGGTAAAAAGGCTAATACCCATTGCTTGTGAGTTTCTTAAGTAAAGAAGTGGAATAGTCAAGAATGTTAACCCAAACCACTCCATCCCATCCAAACCCTCCAATTTTCATATCCTCCAATTTGCGGGTTTAAGATCTCCCTCCACCCCCTTACTAAACTTCCAAACAATGGAGTGATTTACTTTTACATTTCTACTCCACTCAATTACTAACCACCTCACTTCATCTCATTCAAAACCCCTAAACATAGCCTTAAATTTTTGTTAAAAGTGAATTTGACGGACATTTAAGACTTTTGAGGATCAAATTGAGATTTTTCATTTTTAGGGGTCAAATTTTATTTGTGTTTTTTTCATGAGGTACCAATTTGAGCATTTATTCTTAATAAAAAACTATTATTCCTTCAAAGCGACACCATTTTGAATAAGTGATGGAGAACGGCAAAATGACATCGTCATTTAATGGAGAGCTCATCTTCTTCAGCATTTCCCATTGAAAACTCTAAACCGAATAACTGAATCCATGTGCTTCATGACATGAATGACAACTTTCTCTTCAGCTATAGTCTTCACCGATAGTTCTCTGGCCTCCCTACATATACTTTTTGTTTTGTATTGGAAAGAAAATGGAAAGAAAGGAAATGGAAGGGAAAAGAGGGGAAGGAGACAAAAAGAGTAGAAAATGATATGGTTGATTAGTCGTTTGATATAAGAGAAAATAAAAGGAAAAAAAATTAAAACTGTTCTCTTTAGTTCAATTGTGTAGAAAGTGAGAAGAAATAAAAAATTATATCTGTGAAAAAACATAAATATCCTTCAATAAAAAATGGATGTAATAAAGTCAAGGTGTTTACATCTTTTTTTACCCATATCTTTCCTCTCCCTCTCTTTTTCTTTCAAAATTTGGTGGATTAACTTTTTCACGTGGACCCCACGATTTATATTTTCCTCTTTTTTCCACTGTCAACTAAAAAAGGGAACTTTTTCCTTCTATTTTCCCTCAAAACAAGCACAATGATGGAGTCATTCACCACATTGTTAAGATCACATCTTTAGACATCTCTGATTTTGATGAATCCAAACAAAGAATGATTTTAAGCGAACCTTATGAAGTTTACTAATATGTCTATTAAGTGTGCAGATCAGTATACAAGAGTCTCATGACAAAGAAACAAAATCTAGATGATGCGTTTGTAGTATGATGCGTCTGAAGATTGACTCGGTCACTAACAAATTCCGACCAAGCAACAGAAAGTTCCTCGCTTCAACAATATTCAAACTCAATGAATATTCTCGGAATATTTCCAATAAAGAAATTCTCTATCAGAAAGCTCAAAGACGCCTGAAGAATCTATTTGTTTCAAACAGCAAAGTGAACTTTACTTGAACGCAGGCCCGCTTAGCACAAATAAGGAAAGTCGCGTTGCCCAAGTCTGAAAAAGCAACAAACGCTGCTCTGAATCAAACTGCACTCTGATAAAGCCATGCCAACCTATGCGTTCAATTTGTCTTGAAGCTCACCAACGATCATAAACATTAAATGCAAGACCAGAACGACTCTATTGGCATTTATTGACGAAGAACAAAAGAATACTCAGTTGAAGAACTCTCCTCAATGAACGTATCTCTTTTGAGTATAAATAGAAGACTTTGAAGATCATTGAACATACACCTGAACTCATTAACTCTAGCATTCAATATTCTCAAAGCTCTCTTAAGTTCTTCGCTAGAAAACTTCTCTTCTCAAATCATTTGTATTTATTAAAAAGTCTTTATTGCGATCTTACCTACCTTAAATACTTATTCACTCTGTGAGTATGACTCGATAGATCTGCATAGTTGTAATCCGTGAAGCTGTACCTTCATTCCAACTCCTACCATTTGTAGAGCTTGTGGAAGCTTGAAGAAAGAATACTTGTTTGAGCTTAGAGAGGCTAGGTGTGCAAACAATACTTGTTAGTTGAGCCTATGGAGGCTAGGTGTGCAAATAATACCTTTTGTAACCTGATCAGTTATAGTGCAAATACTTTCACCAAGGACTGGACGTAACCCAAGGTTTAGGGTGAACCAGTATAAATCTCCGTGTCTCCTTTCTTAGCTTAATCTTTTCAGTTTAGTTTATTTTAACTGTGCTAACTGGGTTGAAAAAGAAATTTCCTTTTTATAAGACGCATCCTTGTGTCTTATCGGCTAAACTGCAACGTTTTCAGAAAAGTTTTTAAAACACAATTCAACCCCCCTTCTAGTGTTTTACATCTGTTCATTTCATTTGGTACCAGAGCTTAACCTCTAGGTTGAGCACTTAACAATGTTGAGGAAAGATCCTGTTGAACAGACATCATGACAGCTGGAGCTAGCACAAGCGGAAGCTACACAAGAGAAGGAGCATCTATGACGAGACCTCCCTACTTTGATGGAGAAAACTACATCTATTGGAAAGAAAGATTTCAATGGTTCATCATGTCAACAAATTCTGATTTATGGGATATTATCACTGATGGTCCCTACATACCAAAGAATGACGATGACACTGACAAACCCAAAGCTTAGTGGACTGCAACAGAAAAGACTAAGTGGGAGATAAATCATAAAGCAAGGTATTCCTTGATGTGTGCTCTCAGTCAGGAAGAATTTGAAAAGGTACATGCATGTGGATCTGCTAAAGAAATCTGGGATACCCTCGAAGTTACTCATGAATGAACAAAAAAAGTGAAAGAAACAAAGATAAACTTGCTTGTAAGAAAGTATGAGTTATTTATCATGGAAAAGGGAGAAAGCATTGCTCAAATGATAGGAAGATTTCAGACTATTATAAATAATCTGAAATCACTGGGAAAAATCTATAACAATGTTGAGAAAGTTGGCAAAATTCTAAGAAGTCTACCCAAACACTGGAGACCTCTGGTTACAACAATAACTTAAGCCAAAGATCTGACGACGCTTCAAATGAGTGATCTTCTTGGAACTTTACAAGTTCATGAGCAGGAGTTGAATGAAGACAATTCAAATAAGAAAGGAAAAACCATTGCCCTCAAGGCAGAAAAAGAATCTTTAAAAGCTCTAAAGGTTGAAGAATCAGATCAAGCATCAGACGCCTCTGAAGAAGACTCTGACAGTGATGATGAAATGTCATTACTAACCAGAAAAATGAGAAAATTATGGAAGAAGAAGAATTTCAGAAAGGATAGACCTTTCAAGAATTTCAACAAAGAAAAATCCTTCAAAGAAAACAATAGTTCCGACAAAACCTCTATTGTATGCTATGAATGCAAGAAACCAGGACACTTCAAATCTGAATGTCCTCATCTGCAAAAGCAACCCTTCAAAAAATTCTATAAAAAGAAAAAGAAAGGGATGATGGCTACTTGGGAAGATCTTGATGGTAGCCCATCTGATGATGATGAAGGTGAATAAGCAAATCTTTGTCTCATGGCAGATGACGACTCAGACTCTGAGGTAATTTCTTATTCCTAGGATTTACAAGATGCCTATGATGAATTGATTGAAGAATCTAACTGTTTAACTAAGGCTTTTAGAACACTTAAGAGGCAATATGTGAAACTCTTAAAAGAGCATGAACATAAGACTCAAGAGTGTAACAAACTGTCTCATGAAAACAGTAAGCTTAAAGCTGAAAGGCTTAAGGCTAAGATCACAGTTGAGAGGCCACAATCTGAAGAAGTTGTCAAACTTCAACAGAAGGTTGAAGAGCTCACCTCCGATCTTGCTCGTTTTGTCAATGGAAGAGACAACCTGACTAAGTTGTTAGCAAGTCGGAGACCCTCTCTTGATAAAACTGGTTTAGGATTCGTTGACCAGACACATCATAAAGTATCGAACAAAGTCTTAGGACAAAAACTTGAAACTCTTTATGATAAAGTCATTACTTACAAAAGTAGTTGTAAAAACTGTGGAAAAACTGGACATGTCACGTCTAAGTGTATTCACACAAGAAAGAAGTTGTCATAAACTTCAAGAACTAACAAAAAAGGACCCAAAAGAATAAGGGTACCTAAAGCTTTAATTATTCATGTTGCAGATATCCTTAATAGGACAAAAAGGACACCTATCATGGTACCTGGACAGTGACAGCTCACGACACATGACAGGAGAAAGGTCATCGGGATAGGTAAAATTGGTGGGAAATCACCGCTATCATCTATCTCTAACATTCTTTTAGTTGAAGGATTAAGACATAGTCTGCTAAGCATAAGTCAATTATGTGATAATGGATATAATGTTTCCTTTACTAAGAATGCACGTGTAGTCAAAGACACTAATGGCAAAGTTCTCTTTTCAGCAAACAGGTAACAAAATCTTTATAAGATTGATCTAACTGAATTATCTAATCAAAATGTGACTTGTTTTGTGTCAAGAGAAGATGAAAGATGGGTATGACATAAGAAGCTAGGACACGAAAGTATGAAACAGATATCTAAGCTTCAAAAGTATAGACTTGTGAAAGGTCTACCTGATATAAGTTTCAAAAAGGATGTCTTATGTGATTCTTGCCAATGTGGAAATAAAGTTAAATCTAGCTTTAAATCCAAGAATCTAGTATCTTCCTCTAGACCTTTACAGTTGATACATATGGATCTGTTTGGTCTGGTTAGTGTTGCTAGTAAGGCAGGAAAGAAATATGTTTTGTCTTAGTCGATGATTATTCTAGATATACATGGGTACTCTTCTTAACCCACAAGGACGAGTCATTCAAAATGTTCTCTACATTCTGTAAGAAAGTTCAAAATGAGCAGGGAATATGTATCTCAGCTATCAAAAATGACCATGGGGGAAAGTTTGAAAATGAGCACTTCAATACATTCTGTGAAGAGAATGGTATCTCTCACAACATTTCTACTCCTAGAACTCCCCAGTAGAATGGAGTAGTAGAAAGGAAGAACATATCTCTACAAGAGATGGCCCGAACAATGCTTAATGAAAATAAACTCCCAAAGTACTTCTGGGCTGAGGCGGTAAACACTGCTTGTTATGTACAGAACAAAATAATGATAAGACCATTCTTGAACAAAACTCCCTATGAATTGTGGAAAGGTATAAAACCCAACATTTTGTATTTCCATGCTTTTGGATGTGAATGTTTTATTCTAAATACTAGAGATCAACTTGGAAAGTTTGATTCAAAGGTAGATAAAGCTATATTCCTTGGATATTCTGATACTTCTAAAGATTTTAGAGTTTACAACTCTAGAACATAAGTGGTTGAAGAATCTATTCATGTCAAGTTTAATGATGGCTTAAAGACTGATGAGAAATTATCAGATCTTGAAGATGATTTTGCAGGATTGGATCTTATAAAACGAAGCAATTAGAATAAAGATGACTTGAATAACGAGGATTCAGAATTTCCTACTCAAGTGTCTGATCAATCTACTAAACAATCATCTGATAAGGAATCCAAACGGGACTGGAAGTTCAAAACTCATCACCCTGAACAGTTGATCATTGACAATCCTTCTCAAGGAGTTAAAACTAGATCAACATTCAAAGATTCAAACAATATGGCATTTCTATATGAGATTGAACCAAAGAATATCAAAGAAGCTCTTGAAGACGAAAGCTGTATTTTAGCTATGCAAGAAGAGCTAAATCAATTCAAAAGGAATGATGTATGGTTCTTAGTTACAAATGAAAACGGAAAGTCAGTTATTGGAACAAGATGGGTATTCAGAAACAAGCTTGATGAAGACGGTAAGGTTGTCAGAAACAAAGCAAGGTTAGTTGCTCAAGGCTATAATCAACAAAAAGGTATTGATTACACTGAAACCTTTGCACCTGTAGCTAGAATAGAAGCAATTCGTATACTTATGTCATGTGCTGTACAACATCAAATCACCTTATTTCAAATGGATGTCAAAAGTATATTTGTTAATGGAATTATTGAAGAAGAAGAAGTATATGTTAAACAACCACTAGGATTTGAGGATAGTGACAAACCAAATCATGTCTATAAGCTTAAGAAATACCTCTATGGATTAAAACAAACATTTAGAGCTTGGTATGATAGACTAAGTTCTTTTCTTATGAAAAATAATTTCATTAGAGGAAAAGTAGATACAATTATCTTTAGAAAAAGTTCTAAAAATGATATTATTATAGTACAAATCTATGTTGATGATATCATATTCGGTGTTACTAATGAAAAGCTCTGCAAAGAGATCTCCAAACTTATGCAGAATGAATTTGAGATGAGCATGATGGGAGAATTAAAGTTCTTCCTTGGTTTGCAAATCAAACAGACAGATGATCGAATTTACATTCATCAACAAAAATATACCAAGGAGATCTTAAGGAAATACAAGCTGGATACAACTAAGCCTATGAAAACTCCCATGGAAGCAAATGCAAAATTAGGCAGAGGTGAAGAATGTAAAAAGGTAGATCAAACTACTTATAGATGTATGATTGGTTCTCTCTTGTACTTAACCTCAAGTAGACCTGATATTCAATTCAGTGTATGTATGTGTGCAAGATTCCAATTAGATCCTGGAGAATAACATCTCAAGGCCGTTAAAAGAATATTAAGATATTTGCTTGGAACCACTAATCTTGGTTTGATGTATTTGAGAATACAAGAATACAGATTAGTAGGTTTCTGTGATGCTAGTTATACGGGAGACATGATAGAAAGAAAAAGTACAAGTGGAGGATGTCAATTTATTAGAGCAAGCTTAGTCTCTTGGACAAGCAAACATCAAACTACAATAGCTTTATCCACTGCAGAAGCAGAATATATTTCACCTGCAAGCTGTTGTTCACAACTCTTATAGGTAAAATATCAACTTGAAGATTATTCTATCTTTGAACATAATATATTTTTTTGGTGAGATAATTCTAGTGCTAAATGTTTATCTAAGAATCCCATTCAGCATTCTAAGGCTAAGCACATAGAAATTAAACATCATTTCATAAGAGACTATGTTCAAAAAGGTGTTTTTGATACTAAGTTTGTTAAAACTGAAAATCAGTGGGCTGATATATCAACAAAACCTTTAGCTGAAGAAAGATTCATCTATATTAGAGATAACTTGAATATGCATTTCATCAATGAATAATGTGTCTGATCTTCGATGAAGCATCTGCTGACGTGGATTATTTGCTGAGACTTTACATTGCAGTTATTTCAAAATGTTTTTGAATTCAAAACGTTTTGTCTTTATTATCTCTCAACAGATCTTTTCGAAACCTCTTTCTTTAAAACCTTTGTCCTCTCTCCAAAACACTTTACTGTTTCAAAAGTGTCTCTCTCTCTCTTTTGCGAACGAGTCTTTTCGAAACCCTATCGTTTCTCTATCTCTTTCAAACCTAAATCCATGGCACTCAAAGCACCCTCTCAGAAAATTGTATGTGCTGCTGCTCGATTATGGATGAGTGTGGAAGATGTATCTATGATCGTCCCTGGACGATTTGTCAAGATGAACAAGATCATTAAAGGAAGAATGAATGTTTTGACTGAACTGGAAGCTTCACAATGGGTCAATTTCTTCTCTCTACATGAATCCGTTTACCCTTTGTTACTTCAAGAATTTTGGGAAAATGCTGAAGAAAGAATGAATCAGACTCAAATTTCCATTCGGACCAAGTGTAATGGAAATCCTATTCATTCACTCTCAACATTATTTAGAAAGCAACCGGCTACTCTAGGCAAGGTGCCGTCTTTACAAATGATAGGGAAGATGAGTATGGTGAAGAAACTATTCACCAAGTTCTTTATGGGGTATCCAACCCTACAAACAAAGTTGCATCCAAACTGATTCCAAAAGGAAGATTTCTACATGTCTTGCTGATAAACTGTGTGTTGCCAAGAACAAGTTCTCGTGATGATGTCAACAAGATGGATAGATTTGCACTATTCCATCTCTTGAATCTGATGAAAATTGACATCAATGACTTGATTTTCAAGTATATGTTGAGGATGGCAAAGTCCCAAATCAGGACCTCATACACCTATGGGATGCTGATAGTGCTAAATCTCAAGGGCATTCCCCTCACTGGAAAGGTTGATATGGCTACTGCCATTGATGAAAGAACCCTCTCTCAGATGAAGCTGAGACCTCCAGGAAAGATTCCCGACTCTGATGAAGATGAAAAGAAGAAGGAATCATCAGAAGAATATGAAGAAGAAACTAATGAGTCTGATGACTTAGAAGCAACAGAAGTGTCTGCACCTGTGAATCCCAAGGTTAGAACAAAGCTTCAAGTAAAAAGGAAGTTGGTTATATCAGAAGCATCGGATGATGATGATGATGACCAACCTATTTCAAAGGTTTTGGAAAAGGAAATAATTGCAAAACCTACTATTGCCCCTCGGAAGGACCTCAAGAGGAAATCTGCTATTGTAGCTCCACCAGTTAGAAGATCTACAAGGCTGAAGCTGGATGAATCTGTGCAAGTTTCTTTGCAACCCACTGCATCACCTCCTAAGTCATCTGAATCCTCACCCTCTTCACCCAATGTTGCATCTTCACCATCCAATCCCTCATCCTTTTCCTCACATAATTCCCCTCTGCACAATCAGATCTCAAATGCTGAAAATCTTCTTGCCTTATCTGTTCGAGATTTCAATTTAAATCTCACTCCATATCACCCTTCACCACAACCCGTTCTTCATAACTCACCAGATCACATATCCAACCATTCATCACTGTCTCCCTCACCAACTCAGGAAATTCAATCTCTTGTCCCAGTTTCAAGAATTTTTAATTCAATTCTATCACCTCTTTCTCACTCTTCTTCATCACCTGAAACCTCACCACAAAGACCCCAACCTACTTCTTTCAACTCCTCTGAGCCTGCACCTATAGACCAAATCAATCCTAATCTTCTCAGTCCGGATGATTTAAAAGCAATCAACAATCTTGTTGCTGAACAGGCTGCAGTTAGGCTAAATCAAGCCTCTTGGAAACACAGACCTAATCCATCTGCTTGCATGAAGCCCATTATAGTTTTGAAAATCTATCCTGACAGAGGATCTGTCTGTCCGAGACCAAAGTTGAATCCAAAATCTAAGAAGTCCTTTGTCTTCTTGAAAAGAAAATATCAGAAACTGAAGTTCCCTCGATGGTCTACTTCATTTTTGAGCCACCCTAAGCCTCATATCTTACAAATACAGCTCATCACTGAGGACTCTCTCTGCTTGACAAAGTTAAGACGCCTACAGATACTGCTCGACTAAGTTCTTATCAGATTCCCTAGATCAGATATCCAGATGATGACAGAGCAAGCACACGATAACTCTATCCCTTCCAACCAACCCTTATTTTCACTCATTTTCTTTTCATTTTACCTTTACCTTTTTATGAAAACCCTTTTTCTGTTTACTTTTTTGATTTACCAATTTTTGTCGAAAACTTAATTTGGTTTTTCAAAAATCTTTCCTCTCTTTTCATTTCTTTGTCTAATCTAGAAATCCCCTCTTTCAAAATTCCCTGTCTGCAACCTTTTGGTTTGTTGCATTCAGTCTTTCCTTTAACTATCTCTTTGTTCCCTATTATTGTTAATCTCTCTTTTATTTTCTCTATCGGTCTTCTCTTCCCTGGCATTGTCTGGAAATTGTTCCTTATGAACCTCCCTCGACTGCCATCTCCTCAGACCCTGGACCCTCTTTTTCGTCTCTACCTCATGATCCTGCTACACCGGCATCCAATGTCATTGGAATAGATCCAGTAGCTCGTGCAGAAATCAGTGGTCTTCGTGAGATAATGCAAACTATTGTGGCTCTCCTCACCAAGATTGTTGAGAAACAGGAACTTCAGTTTTCCTTTACGTTTGTCTACAATGTACTACAGTCAACGATGGTTTAATCAATAAATGTTATTTTCAGCTGCCTCTTTATTGTGTTACTTTAGCTTTTTGCTGATGACAAATGGGGAGAAAATAGAATGAGAAAAATAGAACAATAAATATCTATCTATTAAAGATAATACGCTACCTTAATCATGCGTCCGAGTTCATTATAGAAGCATTGGTTCAGGGGGAGCTTGAGAAGCTTTTTATGGAGCTTAAGAAACTTAACTTAAATATTCTTATAAGCTTGTTATGACCCTTTTGTGTTTAAATCTGCTTTTATCCTTAGTTCATTAAAATCGTAAGACAATGTTTGTCATCATAAAAAATGGGGAGATTGTTAAGATCACATCTTTAGACATCTCTGATTTTGATGAATCCAAACAAAGAATGATTTTAAGTGAACCTTATGAAGTTTACTAATATGTCTATTAAGTGTGCAGATCAGTATACCAGAGTCTCATGAAAAAGAAACAAAATCTTAATGATGCGTCTGTAGTATAATGCGTCTGAAGATTGACTCGGTCACTAACAAATTTTGACCAAGTCATTTGTATTTATTGAGAAGTCTTTATTGCGGTCTCACCTACCTTAAATACTTATTCACTCTGTGAGTGTTAATTGGTAGATCTGCAAAGTTGTAATCCGTGAAGCTGTTGCTTGATTCCAACTCCTACCATTTGTAGAGCCTGTGGAGTCTTGAAGAAAGAATACTTGTTTGAGCCTGGAGAGGCTAGGGGTGCAAACAATACTTGTTAGTTGAGCCCGCGGAGGCTAGGTGTTCAAATAATACCTTCTGTAACCTGGTCAGTTATAGTGTAAATACTTGGTGAATCCAAAGACTAGACGTAGCCCAAGGTTTAGGGTGAACCAGTATAAATCCGTGTCTCCTTTCTTAGCTTAATCATTTCAGTTTAATTTATTTTAACTGTGCTAACTGGGTTGAAAAATAAATTTCCTTTTTATAAGACGCATCCTTGTGTCTTATCGGCTAAACTGCAACGTTTTCAGAAAAGTTTTTAAAACACAATTCAACCCCCCTTCTAGTATTTTACATCTGTTCATTTTCACATCTCTTGGGTCATGGGGCTGACCTCCAAAATAAGAGATTTAAACCCTCTCCTTTTCCTTCTCATGTTTTGAGAGGGAAAGATTTTAAAAAAAAAGTTTTAGTAGACCCTACATATAAAAGTAAATTTGATTTTGTATCTTTCTCTCTCAAACATGAGAGGAAAAAGGAGACTATAAAGTGTAAATAATGAGTATGAAATAAGGATGGTAATGGGTAGGGTACTATAGTGCCCGTCTCCATACCCGTGTTCAAAAAATATTCTCGTACTTGGACCCATACCCGCGTGTGTAGCAATTTTAATGCCCTTATCTGTAGCTTCTGAGTGACTAAGTACCCACACGCGCACATGTCACCCGCACTTTAACTAAGAAAAATCAATAAATAAAACAAGGAACATTATAACTCAATTAAAAAACCACCCAAAGATCTTTCAAATATACTCATGAAACATTACAAACCAAAGTATTAAACTAAATAAAAACATCTAAAACAATAAATTCATAAACTAACTGTAAGTCCGAAAAGGGAAAAACACTAATGAACCCTAGGTTTAGAACTTTTACATTAATTTTATTCTTAAAGATTTATATATATATAGATATGCGTGCAGAGACGGGTGGGTACTAAAGTACCCGTACTCGCACCCATACCCTCTATTATTTGCGGGTAATTATCTAAACATGGACGCATACCCATAAAACAGGTATTTACCCTATCCACTGTGAGTATTTTTTTTGGGTACCTATCAGATATAGTCCAAATCGTCATCTTGGTATGAATGTGTATTTTTTTATTTTTTTATTTTACTGTAGTATGAATGTGTACTTAGATAGATGCCTAGTAAGTAAGGATGCATATATTAAAATTAGGCTAAATTATAATTTTGGTCCCTTATCTTTATTTTAGGTTTCAATTTGGCACTTCTTTTATTTTTTGTTCCAAAATGGTCCTTTATTTTTCAAAGTTATACCAGTGTGGTCCCTCTTTTATTTTTTGTTCCGAAATGGTCCCTCATTTTACAAGATTAAACCAATGTGGTCTCTTTTTGGGTTCCAAAATGTAACACCCCCTGGGCATTACATTGTAAACACATGCGGAAATAAATTAAAAGGTTGTTTTCGGAAAGTTGTTTTCTTTTAAGTAAGAAAACTGGGGTATAAATTTTTTTTTTCTGCGGATAACTCTGAAAAACCAAGATACATATATCTAAACAGTAAAATCACATTCATAACAAAGTCGCCACAATATACAACTTATCTAAAAAAGTTTCGATTTTCAAACAGAGAAAATTAAACCAAAGACTAATGTACAACACCACATTTACCGCCCTTTTCAAATATACAACCCAGCCAAGACTCCTAAGCTGGTCGCTCTACAAGATATTTATTGGGAAGACCCCCGTGGTCATCCCACGATCAAAAGCTTCTTTAAACATCTAGATCTAAGTCTCCGAGTGACTTAGGAAAAACTCCTATAAACCATCTATACTAAAGTACCAAGGTACAACAGCAAAACCAGAAGAAACCTGATATATTTGTAAGGGTGAGACACCAATATATGGATTTAAACACGATAACCACATGTATGACACACAAAACATCATATAGACATATAAAGTCATATATCATAAAATTCTCAGAGGTAAACAAGTATTATATCAATGGGTTTCATACCCGAACAATCATCGTTATTTAAAAAAATGCATGAAACTTCAATATTCAGGCTCTAACTTAATCTTATGAGATATCAACTTCATTTTTCGTTTAAGCTGATCAAGCATTTTACATGGGTCATTGTAAACGAAAAGAATCCAATGCCCAACACCTTTGTAACTCATTGGTAGATCACTCAGCAGCCAATGGTTATTGCACACAAGTTATGACATCTTAGTTGTCATTACGATAAACGGGAAACTTCTGTCCACGCATTGGCAGATCACTCAGCAACCAATGGTTATCATAGTTCATGGGCGTATTTCCCCAAAATTCATTGGCCAACACATGACTCAATGATTTATCACTGGTAACATGACACGTTTGCCAAACAAATGCATGTAAAAATCATTTATTCTCAAGGTTTATCTGTGTGTACAATCTTTCCTTATCGAAGCTCAAAGGCTAACGACTATTCATAAAATCTGTAACTTTAAAATTCTTCACCATCAACACAGGACACGAAGTCCAAGGGCTCAATCACAACACCCTAAACCGAGCACCGGTCTGGGCTTGTGGTCATAGAAAACAGCATTCACCTTTAATAATGTTGATCACAACGTGATTAGGACACACAGTCCACAACAACGTAATTAGGACACACAGTCCACAACAACGTGAATAGGACACACAGTCCACAATAACATGAATAGGACACATAATCCACAACAACGTGACACGGATCAAAGATCTACGTGTAAATTACTGAACACTAGTATTCCGACGTCTCATATACTAGATTCACTTTCCAATGTATTTATTCTTTTTCATTCAGTGAAACACAAATACAAAATGAAACTTCGGCAACTTATCCAAGCTTGCCGGAATATTTTCAAAAGTAAAATTTTCCATAAATCATTTTCATTGAAATACATTTAGAAACAATAAGTTATAGATAAATCCACTTTTTCCTTAAACCAAACTTCTTTTGAAATTCTTCCCTTTTTCGAAACAACGTCCTAACTTTAAAATATTTCAACGCTTAGTTCTTAAAATGATTTTCCACTTCATTCTTGAAAACGATAACATACTAAAATGTATTTCTTTCTCAATTCCATTCTTATTCTTCTTCTTTCATCAAAAGAAATTGACACATAAATTTCTTAAAATAACTTTTCATCTATATTTTGAAAATGATAACGTACTAAATATTTTTATGATTTCATCCTTGTAATTATCCATTACTTTCTCTTTTATCAAAAGAAATCATCAACTAAATATTATCATTGTCAAAATTCCTCATAAAGCTTTTTAAGGCTTTTATCTCAATAATTGATTGAGCACTGATGAATGTTAGGCTTCTCAGACAACAATCCGCAACAGTATAATTTTCACATCAACATCATTTCAGATAATACAGTTCATGCCATATCTCCAAGCTATAACATATTTCTACAAATAAATCATCAAGCTCAGATATGTAAAACAGATAATTTTAACCACATCAGATAAACTCAGGAAATCACAACAAAAATTTAAAACAACTTAACATACCACAAATAATAGCATATCGTTATCGGGAGAAATCCCTCAGGTAAGCCCACCTTACCTGATTCGAAAGCAAACAAGGTATTTTGTTCTTTGTTGAGTGCTATGATCTTCCGCGACTTGCTACGCGACGGAAGCCTAAAGATTCCAACACATAACACAAGTTAAAAACAACCAAAAAGATCTAATCTCCCCTAGGCATAGATTCGGCCATGATGACAAAATAGGGTTTGAGATATCAAACTTTCACTAACTCATGGATTAATTATCCTTAAGTATTAGAGATTCATAATCAATGATCATTTAACATGGATTGAACAAAAACTCCTTTAAGCTATTAGCCTAGGGTTTCGGCCTTGACCTCCAAAATAAGCTAGAAATTTCAAACTTTTCAAGCTCTTGGATTTAACAACTAAAGGTACAAAAGAGTTCAAATCAATGATCATTTAACAAAAGTTGAAACAAAACTTCCTTGCTCCACAAATACCTAGATTTGGCCTTTTTAGGAAAATAGGGAAGGAAATTTTTGTTTGATGCAATCTCTTAGACAACCAATATATATATCATTGTGAGTCCATAAAAATTTGTTTCAAGTCAAACGGATTTTCCTACAAATTTCTAGAGATTTTTGAAGTTTCTAGATCTAAGAATAAAAAACGAGTGAATATGGCATAACTCTCAAAATGAATGAAAAGGAAGACTTAGATGAGTAAAAGTATAGAGCATTACCCTTGAAAACTTGAAGAAAATGATGAGGATGAACACTTGAAGAAGTAGAAACTATGGAGCTTGAAGTATGAAAGTGTGCTTAAGTGAGTGTAAAGTGTGAAAATGAAAGAAAATGAGTGTTTAAATAGAGGGAGGGAGAGTGAGTGACGTGAAGATGAGAGGATGAGTGAGCTTGGAGAGCAAGTTTTGGTTAGGGAGGTGTTTGGTTGGAAAAAGTGAGAGAAAAGTGATTTTTGGATTAAAGTATATTATAATTTAAAAAGTGTAATCATGACACTTTTCTAGGATGTGACAAGAGACTTCCATCAACATGTGCTACTTTTCCAACAAGCCACCTCAACCCTTTTTAGCCCCCTATTATGCTCCACTGCGTACCCGGTTAAGGCTTCCGATCGTAGTTTTCCACGATTTCGCCCGAATAAAATAGTATATTTTATTTTCGAACGAAATTTTTTAAAAATGACCAAGACCATTGGAAACACTACAAAAACACTAACCATTTCGTTCACGGGTCAAAATTAGGTTTTCTGTTCAGTAAACTTTCACTTTCAGTGAAAACGCAGACTGGTTTTCGTCTGAATTTTCAACCGAAAATTTTACCATGACTTTTTACGGTGAGGTATAGCAAGACAATGATTTTAGTTTATCTAAAATCATTTTCTGGATTTTAACAAAAATAAACACATATAAACATGTATTTACTGTTATAGAAAGATAGAGAAATCGGGGTGTTACATTACCACCCCACAAAAAAGAATTTCGTCATCGAAATTACGTAACTCGAAACTAGATAGTGTCTTGTAATTATATCATAATCCCAAGATCTTACATCGTACTTCCTGTATTCACTTTCCCTTAGGTGATTTAACTTAATAGCGATATTCATACTTATTCTTCGTTCTCTTCATCCTCAACATCAAATCGATTATCCTCAATTCATACTCTACTTCTGTAAATACTAATCCATAAAAAAAAATTCTACATCCTTAATTCTCACGGTTAACACCAAGATTCCATCTAAGATTTACATTCCTCTCACATGAAGAGTAAAATCAAAACTTAATCATTCCTATTTTCAATTACAGGTACGCTAGAAAACTGCTTTCCACACATCTTACTCTCATCGTTATCACCAAGATCAAAACTAACTTTACCACAACATGTATCAACTTCCTACCCAAGGTATCCAATTGTAGTCTCATACCCTCTGAATATAATCCGCTTTTCCAGATTCTATCAACATCACATACTTCAAGTCTCCAATCAAAACATCGTAATACTTAAGATAAACTGAAATCAAAATACAACTCGCCAGGTTGGATTATCAAACTCATCAACTTTGAGTTTTCCTAACAACTTATATAACACACGAGTTTACCTCTTTCAATTCGAATCAACTTAAATGAAATTGCTATAGATACTTTCCTTTCAAACATTCAACTCATACAATCAATCTTAACTATAAGCATCTGATCATTACTCTAGATTCCTTTAGTAACATTCTATCTCAAATCATGATAAGATCTATTGAAATCGTCCTAACTTCGTGACATCAAGCTTAGGGGTTCTCACTTGCCAAACAACTCTACATCTCAGCAAAATTCCTACTATAGGAATGATCGTACTTAGGTATTAACCTAAGTACGATCATTCCTTAAACCTACTCCTCCATTAACCTTCTAAGGATAGATCATTCCTTATTTGTCCATTGGGTTGAGGGTGATCAGTTGTACTTAGCCTCAATTGGGTCCTCAACACTCACAGCAAACTTTACCAATAAACGTCGGTAAATGTCGGGTCTTCATTTAGAATGATATTGGAAGATACTCCATGAAGTCTGAACAGTCCTATGATACATTCTTCGGTTTACTTCTCCACTGCATAGTGGATCTTGACAGGTAAGCAAGGTGCCTTCCTCGTTAGCATGACATCGATCATACAAACAAATTCCAAACTCTTAGAGGTCCTGGGTAAACTCAGAACGAGATTCATTGTGACGCCATCATCTTTAACAAGAAAGATCTCAACATCCAGTTATCTCTATTTCACTGTACTCAATTAACTATGACATCCTGTATGAATTAAATACCCATTTTCATGACTCATGAGATAGGTCACATGTCAATGACGTTTTTGAAAAGCTATAGGGTAAAAATTGATCAACAAGTGATAAGTTCTATCGAACAACCACCAGACACGGTCTTAAAGATCACTGAAAGAAATCTTCAAGAAAAGAAATTTCTTGATCTCACTTTCACAAAGACATAGAGAAGAATTTTATCAATTTGAAAGATACAGGAACATCCAGTATAGAAAAAGATTCTTCAATTAGGTTCATGGGTGTAAAAATGCATGATCAATACATATTTACAAACATGAATCTAATAAAGCTCATTCTACCACAAGAACTTCCAGCAGATTTAGAAAATCAAAAGGTGAATAGTTTCTAATCCCGAGAGGATTCATTCTTAGTACAAAGAATTTACAAAATGATGAATTTAAAAAGAAAAACAGTCTGGCTAAAAATCAGACTGGGCCACCTTCACCAAAGTAAAAGAGATTAGACTAAGTTTCATCAAGGAACTTGCGTCACCAAGAAGTTGTTTGTGTTATAACTCGAGAAATGGTCATAACAAATTCTTTCAATGAAACGTGAAAATATCCAGACCAATGGATGATATCAATTACATCTACTCAAATGTCTAATACACTAAGGGTTATTTAGAAGTGTGAGTACAACTGCTCACAAATAAGGAAATCAATTAGAATAAATTGATATTTATGGACTGGCATAACCAGTTCATATGTCCTGATAGATTTCAAATCAGAATCAGAGAAATCTGTCTAACACGCACAAACTTCACCGATGTGATTGTCTAATACAACCATGGGACTCGAGAAATAAATGTTGACTTACAAATTCGTAAGAATCGAATAGTACAGTGAAGAGTTTCTTAATCATGAGACATTCGTTTAAGGTCAAAATTTCAACTTGATTTGCCTTGGTTCCAATCAACACACAAATCTTTCCATACACGCTTAGTATGGTTACCCTGAATCGTGCACGATCACGGACATCTTAATCAATCTATCGAACATACGAAGAGTTGCCCTTTCTGCATGAGCTGAATCAACGACGCAAAATCCTTAATAGGTCCTTACTTCAACATGATGATAACTCATCCTCAAGTCGATCTTTGAGTAGACAACAACTCCTTGTTAATCTCAACTATGCAAGGCAGAGAATACTCGTTCATAATCGTCACTTTGTTGAGTCATTAGATATCCATGCAGATTCTCAAACCTTCAACAATATTGGGGCCTACGAAAAAGACTCAGTCTTATCAACTGTTTAGGTCGTAGGTCTTCTAGTTTGGATCGAGTTGTCTAACTCGATTAACTTTGTAGGTGGCATCCTACACAAAGTGATAGAGATCAATCCGTATCTAGGAACGAGATTGATTGATAACTCAATATCCTTCTCTAGCAGCACACCCAAAACATTTCCAGGGAACATTCCCGGAAAGTCCTTTCGCACACGATACTCCTGGAACATTCTCAGCGAACATTCATAGAAAATCGACCTTAACAGGCATTCTATCCAAATGTCTGACACAATCCAGAAAGGATAACCAAATGTGTCACACATGGATCGAAACACAAATCACAAGCCATGGGCTCCTACAAGTCAAAACTCATATAAGCCATCAAGATAAACACACACCTATAGACCAACGCACATTGTTTAGACAAGGAAACAATTCAAGTGATGACCAATTAGAGACCATACAACAAAAACATAATAGACCTATTCCCCAAGGTTCTCAAAAGACTCAACCAACTCTCATACCACTTGTAACACCCCCCTGGGCATTACATTGTAAACACATGCGGAAATAAAATAAAAGTAATTTGCTTGTTGTTTTCGGAAAGTTATTTTCTTTTAAGTCAAAAAAATGTGGTATACAAATTTTCTTCTGCGGATAACTCTGAAAAACCAAGATACATACTTCTAAACATTAAAATCACATTCATAACAAAGTCGCCACGACATACAACTTCTCTCAAAAAGTTTCGATTTTCAAAAAGAGAAAATTAAACCAAAGGCTAATGTATAACACCACATTTACTACCCTTTTCAAATATACAACCCAAGCAAGACTCCTAAGCTGATCGCTCTAGAAGACATTTATTGGGAAGACCCCCGTCGTCATCCCACGATCAAAAGCTTCTTCAAATATCTAGATCTAAGTCTCCGAGTGAATTAGGAAAAACTCCTCTGCACCATTTGTACTAGAGTACCAAGGTACAATAGCAAAACCAGAAGAAACCTGATATATTTTTAAGGGCGAGACACCAATATATGGATTTAAACACAATAACCACATGTATGACACACAAAACATTATATAGACATATAAATGTTAAGTCTCTAAAATGTCTGATGTGCATTTCCCTAAGTTTTGATGATAACTAAACATTGGTTAATGATTTAATTAACCTTCATATTGGTTGCTAACCTATCTATCGAGTGTGCAGATTAAATAATTGAAACGCACGTTCAACACAGTAGTGATTGAAGCTCACGTCCATCGCAAATGTTTGAAGTGCACGTCCAAAACACAAGAGAAAGAAACTTGCGTCCATTAAAGTATCAGAAGGCCGCGTCCACTAAAAGTATCAGAAGGCCGCGTCTACTAAAAGTATCGGAAGGTCGCGTCCACTAAAAGTATCAGAAGGCCGCGTCCACTAAAAGTATCAAAAGGCCGCGTCCACTAAAGGTATCAGAATTATCCGTCTACTAATGTGGCACTTGGAGCGCGTCCATCAAAGTATCAGAAAAGCCTGTCCAGTGAGGTATCAGAATTATCCGTCCAATGACGTGGCACTTGGAGCTCGTCCATTAAAGTATCAGAATAGCGCGTCCATTAAAGTATCAGAACAGCGCGTCCATTAAAGTATCAGAATGGCTCATCCAATGACGTGGAAAAAGACTCTCGTCCACTAGAGTAACTGAGACTCTCGTCCACTAGAGTAACTGAGACTCTCGTCCACAACAGTAACTGAGACTCTCGTCCACTACAGTAACTGAGACTCTCGTCTAACTCTCGTCCACTAGAGTAACCGAGACTCTCATCCACTAGAGTAACTGAGACTCTCGTCCACTATAGTAACAAAGGCTCTCATCCACTAAAGGTGACAGAAGCGCTCGTCCACTAGTCTTTGGACTTGCTGAGTCCTTAATATGGAGCCCATCTACTAGCCCGAATGAAAACTCAAATGACTAGATAGACGTGATTATTTTCAAGATGGAAGCACTTATCTTATGAACGCAAATTCTCTAAGGATTATCAGAATCTTAGCTCAAGAATCAGAAAGAGACTTGAAGCCTTCTCTCCTACTCAGTTTCACGATTATCAAGAAAAGTCAGAAGACTACTCTCTCAAGCAACCTTGGATAATCTAAAAGAATGCTTCCAACATGCTTTATTCCACAAAAAGGGGAGTGTACTCAGCAAAATACAAAAAACTCTCTGCCCAACTCTGACATGGTTGTATCTCGATGCATAAAGCCATGATCCTACATGTTAGAGTACAACCAACATTCCTATTGCATTAATGGCTGCTCAGAACGACTCTATTGCATTAATGGGTGCTCAAAACGACTCTATTGCATTTAATGAAGTTTTGCTTGAAGCCAACATCTGAGGAGATGTCTCTAACGGATCCTAAATGTTTGAAGACCATAAATACAGAAGTCATTGAAGATGAAGAACGTGAGAATACACAATGTATTAAAACGCCATTACTCTGCTCATTAATTCTTTTATTCTTTCATTCTGTATTCTTCAAACATTTGAAGTTATTACGCGGACTTTCCTAGACTTCACATTTAAACCACTCTGAGTGTTAGTGAAAGATCTGCTTGTGAGAAGTTGTATTTTTACAAACCCAATCTCTCAAACAAACCTAAGTGAGCCTGAAGAGGCTAGGTGTGAAAACAATACTTGTCTTGAGCTTGAAGACGCTAGGTGTGAAAACAATACTTGTCTTGAGCCTGAAGAGGCTAGGTGTGCAAATAATACTTGAGTCTGTAACCTTATCAATTATAGTGGATAAATCTTGGTGCTGCCAAGGACTGGACGTAGCTCTTTGATTTGAAGAGTGAACCAGGATAAATCACCGTGTCAATCTCTCTTCCCTTAAACTCTTTAATTGCTTTAGTTTTCTTGCGTCCATCGAGTGGTGTGTTTGCAATAGTCACCCGTCCATCCTGCATTCTTCCACTCGTCCAATGTTAGCTTTCTGTTTGCGAAAAGATTTCAGCTTTGCTTAAATTCTGATAAACACAATTCAACCCCCCTTCTCGTGTTTATAGTTGTCTATTTCAATAAAGTCATATATCATAAAATTCCCAGAAGTAAACAAGTAATATATCAATGGGTTTCATACCCGAACAATCATCGTTATTTAAAAAAAATGCATGACACTTCAATATTCAGGCTCTAACTTAATCTCATGAGATATCAACTTCATTTTTCGTTTAAGCTGATCAAGCTTTTTACATGGGTCATTGTCAACGAAAATAATCCAATGCCCAACACCTTTATAACTCATTGATAGATCACTCAGCAGCCAATGGTTATTGCGCACAAGTTATGACATCTCAATTGTCATTACGATAAACAGGAAACTTCTGTCCACGCATTGGCAGATCACTTAGCAACCAATGGTTATCGTAGTTCATAGGCATATTTCCCAAAAATTCATTGGCCAACACATGACTCAATGATTTCTCACTGGTAACATGGCACGTCTGCCAAACAAATGCATGTTAAAATCGTTTTATTCTCAAGGTTTATCTGTGTGTACATTATGTCCTTGTAGAAACTCAAAGGCTAATAATTATTCATAAAATATTTAACTTTAAAATTCTTCAACATCGACATGGAACACGAAGTTTGAGTGCTCAATCACAATGCCCTAAACAGATGCACCAGTCTGGGCTTGTGGTCATAGAAAACAACATTCACCTTTAATAACGTTTAGCACAACGTGATTAGGACACACAGTCCACAACAACGTGAATAGGACACACAGTCCACAACAATGTGAATAGGACACACAGTCCACAATAATGTGACACGGATCAATGATCTACGTGTAAATTACAGAAAACTAGTATTCCGACGTCTTGTATACTAGATTCACTTTCCAACGTATTTATTCTTTTTTGTTCAATGAAACACAAATACAAAATGAAATTTCAGCAACTTATCCAAGCTTGCCGGAATATTTTCAAAAGTAAATTTTTCCATAAATCCTTTTCATTGAAATTCATTTATAAACACTAAGTTATAGATAAATCCAATTTTTCCTTAAACCCACCTTCTTTTGAAATTCTTCCCTTTTTCGAAACAACATCCTAATTTTAAAATATTTCAATGCTTAGTTATTAAAATGATTTTTCACTACATTCTTGAAAATGATAACATACAAATATGTATTTCTTTCTCAATTCCATTCTTATTCTTCTTCTTTCATCAAAAGAAATTGACACATAAATTTCTTAAAATAACTTTTCATCTACATTTTGAAAAAGATAACGTACTGAAATATTTTTATGATATCATCCTTGTAATTATCCATTACTTTCTCTTTTATCAAAAGAAATCATCAACTAAATATTATCATTGTCAAAATTCCTCATAAGGCTTTTATCTCAATAATTGATTGAGCACTAACGAATGTCTGGCTTCTCAGACAACAATCCGCAACAGTATAATTTTCACATCAACATCTTTTCAGATAATACAGTTCATGCCGTATCTCCAAGCTATAACACATTTCTACAAATAAATCATCAAGCTTAGATATGTATAACAGACAATTTTAACCACATCAGATAAACTCGAGAAATCACAATAAAATTTAAAACAACTTAACATACCACAAATAATAGCATATAGTTATCGGGAAAAATCCCTCAGGTAAGCCCCCCTTACCTGATTCCAAAGCAAACAAGGTCTTTCGTTCTTTGTCGAGTGCTATGATCTTCCTCACCTTGCTTCGCGACGGAAGTCTAAAGATTCCAACACATAACACAAGTTAAAAACAACCAAAAACATCTAATCTCCCCTAGGCATAGATTCGGCCATGATGACAAAATAGGGTTTGAGATATCAAACTTTCACTAACTCATGGATTAATGATCCTTAAGTATTAGAGATTCATAAACAATGATAATTTAACAAGGATTGAACAAAAACTCCTCTAAGCTATTAGCCTAGGGTGTCGGCCTTGACCTCCAAAATAGGCTATAAATTTTCAAACTTTTCAAGCTCTTGGATTTAACAACTAAAAGTACAAAAGAGTTCAAATCAATGATCATTTAACAAAAGTTGAAACAAAACTTCCTTGCTCCACAAATACCTAGATTCGGCCTTTTTAGGAAAATATGGAAGGAAATTTGTGTTTGATGCAAACTCTTGGATAACCAATATAGATATCATTGTGAGTCCATAGAAATTGGTTTCAAGTCAAACGGATTTTTCTACAAATTTCTAGAGATTTTTTAAGTTTCTAGATCTAAGAATAAAAAATGAGTGAATATGGCATAACTCTCAAAATGAATGAAAAGTAAGACTTAGATGAGTAAAAGTATAGAGCATTACCCTTGAAAACTTGAATAAAATGATGAGGATGAACACTTGAAGAAGTAGAAACTATGGAGCTTGAAGTATGAAAGTGTGCTTAAGTGAGTGTAAAGTGTGAAAATGAAAGAATATGAGTGTTTATATAGAGGGAGGGAGAGTGAGTGGCATGAAGAGGAGAGGATGAGTTAGCTTGGAGAACAAGTTTTGGTTAGGGAGGTGTTTGGTTGGAAAAAGTGAGAGAAAAGTGATTTTTGGATTAAAGTATATTATAATTTGAAAAGTGTAATCATGACAATTTTCTAGGATGTGACTAGAGACTTCCATCAACATCTCCTACTTCTCCAACAAGTCACTTCAACCCTTTTTAGCTCCCTATTCTACTCCATTGCGTACCCGATTAAGGTTTCCCATCATAGTTTTCAACGATTTCGCCCGAATAAAATATTTTATTTTATTTTCGAACGAAAATTTTCAAAAATGGCCAAGACCATTGGAAACACTACAAAAACACTAACCGTTTCGTTCACGGGTCAAAATTATGTTTTCTGCTCAGTAAACTTTTACTGTCAGTGAAAACGCTAACCGATTTTCGTCTGAATTTTTAACCGAAAATTTTACGGCTACTTTTTACGGTGAGGTATAGCAATACAATGATTGTAGTTTATCTAAAATTATTTTCTGGATTTTAACAAAAATAAACACATATAAACCTGTATTTACTGTTATAAAAAGACAGAGAAATCGGGATGTTACACAAAATGGTCCCTCTTTTATTTTTTTGGTTCCGAAATAGTCCCTTATTTTACAAAAATTATATCAATTTGGTTCTCTTCGTACCACATTTTAAACATAAAGGACCACATTAAAACTTAAAATAAAAATAAGTGACCAAAACGGAACAAAAAATAAAAGAGGGACCAAATTGAAACCTAAAATAAAGATAAGGGACAAAAAGTATAATTTAGCCTTAAAATTATTACCCACACAAATGTAGTTTTTTTTTTATAAAAAAACACGATATGGAGATTGATATTATGATACTTCATCTATTGTCATCCGAGTGGTCGTGGTCATTTTTGCAACTATGGAGGCCCAGTGGTTAAGCATCAAATGCATAGAACCTGAAGATTTGTAAACATCAAGATAAGAAATAGGTTTGATGAACTTTGTAGTCCATGTAAAGTTCGCTGATTTTGGTTTTCGTTCCTGTAAAATATTTTGTTTGGTTTTGGTCCCTGGAAAATTTAAAACTTTGTTAAACGTCCCTGCCGTCAGATGATGCTGTTAACTGTTGACGTGACTAACGGACTGCCACGTCAGCACCATGTGTAAAAAAATTTAAAAAATTATTTTTGATAATTATTTAAAAATAATAATATATATTATTAGTTTTCATTTGTTTTTATAAATAAAATAAAATAATATTATTTTAATTTTAATAAGTACAAGTGTAAAACCATATTAGGGTTTCAGTTCAAATCCCCAGCCCATAGCCCCATACCCGATACGCATACATTCCCTATCTGTGAAGTCCTAACCCTCCTTCTCCCCAACCGTCTTTTCCCCAACCATCCAAAGCCATTTTGTAAACCCACGAAATCCATCACTGGTATGCGCGATGGGTGAGGTCGTGTTCGTCGTTCGTTGAAGAGAGTGGTGTGCGCGGTGGGTCGTGTTCGTTTAGGTCAATTTCGTAGCATGGGTCGTGTTCTAATATGCTGGTATGTGGCCCCTCATGTTCTTTGTTTGTTTTATCTAGGGGCTGTAAGGAGCAATAGGTGGGTCTTTATCTCCGATCAACAAAAGGTAATATCTCAATTATTACTAGTCATAATTTAGATAGGTTCATACTTCTGATAATAGTTTAAGTATTTAAATGTTTTCATATTAGGGGCTGATACCTACGTTTGAGGAGATACTAGGCGGGGTTGAGCATAGATTTTGTTTAAGACACACCTTTACAACAATATGAAGAAGAAGTTTGGTGGAGGGACACTGTTGCGGGATTTGATGATGGGAGCTGCTAAAGCAACATACGAGGAGGCTTGGAATGTAAAAATGGCGGAGATAAGAGCATTTGACAAGGGTGTTCATGACTGGATGTTACAGGTACCCCAATTAATGATGCAAAGTTAATTTTGTTATGTTTTCAATTTCAAACAACTCTTACTGCTACCACTGTTACAGCACCCAAACTTTGATTTTGTGTTTAATGTCTTTTGAATGAATGGTTGTAACAGGTTCCTAAAGCCTATTGGTGCTAACATGCCTTTTATTTCTACCCTAGATGTGGTGTTTTGATGAACAATTTAAGTGAGGCATTCAATAGAACAATTTTGGTTGCTAGGGATAAGCCCATTATAACTTTATGTGAGTGGATTAGAAGATATCTAATAAGTAGGTTTGCTACACTAAGGGAAAAACTTTCAAAGTATCATGGTATTGTTATGCCAAAACCGAGAAAAAGGTTGGATAGAGAGATTGAGAAGAGTGGACATTGGTTCCCCTTATGGGGAGGGGCATCGAAATTTGAGATAACTCATGCAGCTCATAGATAAGTTTGTAGTAGATTTGGGTGCACGTACATGTTCTTACAACTATTGGGAGTTAGTGGGCATCCCGTGTAGGCATGCAGTTGCTGCCATCAACTATAAGAAAGAGGAACCTGAAGAGTATGTTCATTCTTATTACAAAAGAGAGGCCTATGAGCTGAACTATGGACCTACTATAAGTCCTATAAATGGTCAGAACAAGTGGCCTACTACTGAAGACCCTGACATCTTGCCACCCAAATGCAAGAGAAGACCGGGCAGACCCAGAAAATTGAGAAGGAGAGAGCCAGATGAGGGTCAGAACTCCACAAGATTGCGGAGGCAGGGAACAAGGTATCGATGTGGCACATGTAACGAGCAAGGTCACAACAGTCACACGTGTATCGTTAGGAAGGTATGTTTCTTTTTGTTGATTTAAATTATATAGTTTATCGTATTGGTACTTTAACATTATAGTAACCTACTGGAAACTAAAGATATATCACAAACAGGGGCATAGAGAATGAACAGTTGCTATAGAAATGTTTCATGGAGACTAAAGGAACGTTTGTAATGATTATAAACAAAAGAATAAGAAAAAAAATATTCAAAAATAACTAAAATTGAAAAAAGTTATCAGAAAAGATAAATAAATATTTTTATAAATATCCATGTGGTGCTGATGTGACAGTCTGTCAGCCACATCAGCAGTTAACAGTATCATCTGATGACAGGAACGTTTAACAAAATTTTTAATTTTACAGGGACCAAAACCTAAAAAAAAAATCTACAAGGACAAAAACCAAAATCAACAAATTTTATGGGGGCTAAAAAATTCCTTAAACCTAAGAAATACTATAGATGGCGACTATCTCGGATTGGAGGTATCAAATACCGAATTTCGGGGTTCGCACCTTTTTCATATTATTTTAAGTATTATATTATTATCTTATAGTACATACCATGAAGCGAATTTCGCAAGGCAATAATAATTATCAGAAGTACATAATACTGGTAAGTGGTAAAAGTTTTGTAATGTGTGGTACGGTACATCAATGACCAAATTCTATAGTAATAATTTTGTAAAACATTTTGGCATTTTGTTAATAGGGTTTGGTACATTTTAAGCTTTACACTCACACTATAATTTGGGTTTGATTCTTAGATCATTCCTGATGATAAGTGACATATAATTCTACTATAAATCTTTGTTGAGATTGATGTTTTTTCCTATGGGTGGACAAGAAGTGATCACCTGGCTCGAAACCAAAAAACCCGAGAAAATAATAGGTGAGTGGGTGGGTCGGCGGGTGAAGAGTTCGATTTCAATTGACTCTATTAGGGCGGGCTCGGATTGCAAAAAAAAATTTCCCTCCCGACCGAGACCGATCGAACTTGTGTGTTTCACAAAATCATTTTGCTACCATTCCCTTCACCTTCAAGAGTGTCTCCTCTCCTTAGTTCTCACTTCTCATCCCATGAAACCCCGTCCTTTACTCTTCACATATCATTATTTAGGTGGTGTCTGTTTCAAGGTATCTTAGGCTATTCCTGGGAATATGAAGGTGAGAATATAATGTTCTTATGTTTGTTTCAAGTTATAAAAAAAATATCCCCAGGAAATAGTTATTCCTCGAAAAGTGATATGCCTATGATTTTGCTCCTTTTTATTCCCACCACTGAGGTTGGGTATGTTCTATTCCCATCAACATTACTCTGATAAAATTACAAAACCGACCCTATAATTTTAACTGCTTGGTTCCAATATCTAATGTTCAGTCCCACGTCTCTTCTCACACATAATGTTTTCCCCTGCGATGAATATAAGATGCGTAATAGTAGTAGTGTTTTTTTTTTTGTGTACAACAATAGTTATGTGTAATAACAAGTTGCTATCAACCCGACTTATGTAAATGATGTGCGTGATTCCGGCAAGTGTACCGGATTCGTTGCCAAGTAATAAAAAGATCGATCCCACAGGGACCGTGATCTCAAACCACAACTAATTATTAAATCGATAAAACTGGACTGTATAAAAAGGATTTTGATTTTTGAAATAAGAATCAAGTAACAATCAAATTTAATATCGCAATTAAACAAAACAGGAAAGTAAATCAAATTGGGGGTTTTCAAATTCAAAAGGGATTCCTAGGAATTGGGTTACCAACAAGATTGTTTATGTTACTAAATTGACTACCCCTTGTTAATTTATCAAAATTGCTTTGAAGGCGAATTTATCCTAAATTAGTTAATGCTCCCTCTCAGGTTACAAAAACCGTGCCCAATTAAACCAACCCCTACTCTCGTGGTAGTTGAATTTAGGTTGAACCCTTTAAGTTTTGTGACAATTTGTTAATCCTCGAAGGACCGCTTCTAACTCTCGTGATTTAAGTCCTAAGTTTGACTCTATAGATCCAATACCTAAGTTCACCGCTAGGTTCCTCCTTAAAGTATCTACGACACGCAAATAAGTGGCCACCGAATTTACGAGTAATTAAAACAATAGAAATCAGATCTAAAGCAAAATCGAAATTAACGAAGGTAAAACATCAATTCACAACATAAAAACAGATCTTGGGCATATCCCCAATCCCTAGAAATAAAGCTACTACTCAAGCATTGCCATGGTGATGACAAGCTTGGTTAACAAAAAGATGAAATAAAAAAATAAGAGGAGGAGGAGGAGGAGGAGGAGGAGGAGCAGAAGAAGAAGAAGAAGAAGAAGAAGAAGAAGAAGAAGAGAGACCAAATTTGCCGGCCCGCTTCCTCTTCCCCCCTTTAGGATCCACACAAAGAAGAAGAAGAAGAAGAAGAAGAAGAAGAAGAAGAAGAAGAAGAAGAAGAAGAAGAAGAAGAAGAAGAAGAAGAAGAAGAAGAGAGATCCTAAAAATTTGCCTAAGTGGTAGCAGCCCAAAAGTCTTCCTTAAGTCTTTGCCTAATTGCCCTATTTATAGATTAGGGTAATTTGAATCCCAATCAAACACAAATTCAGATCAAATCAGTTGCTATAGATCCATATATCGCGCGTCACGACCGTGATGGCCATCACGGCCAGGCCGTGACGGATTCTGCCTTGGGCGTTGCTTCACTGATTGGTCTGTCACGGCCGTGACCACCATCACGGCTAGGCCGTGATCAGTTCTGCCTGTGAGGGTCTGGTTCAGCTGACATGTCACGGCCGTGATGGACATCACGGGCTAGCCGTGACCAGTTCTGACTTTAACCTTCTTTCTTTTCAGCTTTGCTCAATCATGGCCGTGATGGGTTCTGTTTGGCTCATTTTCTTCACTTTTCAAGCCCCATCTTCATGCAAGCTCCAGCATGGCTAATCTTGAGCATTTTGATCCTTAATTCCTGCACAACAACACCACAAAACCGCCTTACCCGTTCCAAGGTAAAAACTAACCAAAATCAAATTAAAAATGCCTAAACTATATGAAAATGCATGCAATATGATAAGCAAATATGAGGTGAAATCACACTCATCAAACCACCCCAAGCTTAAGACTTTGCTTGTCCTCAAGCAATCACTAAGGCCAGTCAATATAAACAATCAGAGCATAGATAGTGTGAACCAAGAACCCGAGTAACTAATCCAAGTGGCAGACATTTTCAAATAAGAAACCAAGAGACAATCAATTTCAAGTCCGATTAGAAGCTTATGTTTCCTAAATTCATATTATCACTTATTCGGGCCATCTTCTCACCTCACTCAAGTGTTTAAGGATATATGACAATTCACTCAATTTCCTCAATGAAGGTATTTGATGTGATAAATTCCGGCAAGTGTACCAGATTCGTTGCCAAGTTATAAAAAGATCGATCCCACATGGACCGTGATCTCAAATCACAACTAATTATAAAATCAATTAAACTGGACTCTATAAAAAGGGTTTTGAAAAGGTTTTGGTTTTTGAAATCAGAATCAAGTAGCAATCAAATTTTAATTTCGCAATTAAAAAAAACATAAAGCAATTCAAATTGGGTATTTTCAAATTCAAAAGAGATTCCCAGGAATTGGGATACCACAAAACTGTTTATGTTACTGAATCGACTCCTCTCCTTGTTAATTACCAAAATTTGTTTTGAAGGCAAAATTGTCCTAAATTAGCTAATGCTCCCTCTCGGGTTACAAAAACCGTGCCCGATTAAATCAATCCCTACTCTCGTGGTAATTGAATTTAAATCGGACCCCTTGAGTTTTGTGACAATTCGTTAATCCTCGAAGGACCGCTTCTAACTCTCGTGATTTAAGTCCTAAGTTCGATTCCTATAGATCCGATACCTAAGTTCACCGCTAAGTTCGTCCGTAGTGTATCTATGGCACGCAAACAAGTGGCCACCGAATTCGCGAGTAATTAAAGCAATAGGGATCGAATCGAAAATAAATCTAAATTACCAAGAAATCAAAATCAATACATCACCATAAACAAGTTTTGGGCATAGCCCCAATTCCTAGAAACTAGACTACTACTCAACCCTTGCCATGATTGTAGCAAGCTTGGTTAAAAATAACATGAACAGAAAAATTCCTAAGAGAAGAGGAGAAGAAGAAGAAGAGAATTTCTCAATTATCCTAAGGTAATCAGCCCAAAAGGTTCAGTCCCCAGACTTGAGCCCCTAGGTCCTATTTATAAGATTGGGCAGTTTGAATCCTAAACCAATACAAAAACCAGATTAAATCAGTTGTTGAAGATCCATGGAATGCGCGCCACGGCTGTGATGGCCATCACAGCCTGGCCGTGACAGCTTCTGCCTTGAACGTTACTTCAATAAATGGTCTATCACGGCCATGATGGTCTTCACGGCCTGGCCGTGACAGATTCTGCCTAGAAGGGGTCTGGCTCAGTTGTCCTGTCACGGCCGTGATGGGCATCACGACTAGGCCGTGACAGCTTCTGTCTTTTTTCTTCTTTTTCAGCTTCACTTGATCACGGCCGTGATGGCCATCACGGCTAGGCCGTGATCAGCTCTGTTTGCCTCTTTTTCTTGTTTTCCAAGCTCCCATCTTTGTGCCAGCTCCAACGCAACTGATCCTGAGCATTTTAATCTTCTTTTCCTGCACACAAGCACCACAAAACCACCTTACTCGTTCCAAGGCAAAATTAACTAATAATCAAATAAAATAAGCCTAAGCTATATGAAAATGCATGTAAAATGTCATGGAAATATGAGGTGAAATCACACTCATTAAACTACCCCAAGCTTAAGATTTTGCTTGTCCTCAAATAATAACTAAGGCCAGAAAAAGATAGTCAATCGAAGCATGGACGGTGAATCTAGAACCCGAGTAGTGAATTCAAGCAACATGCATATTCAATAAGAAACCAAGCGACAATCGATTTTAAGTCCAATTAGGAGCTTAGGTGCCCCAGACTCACATCTCTCACCAATTCGGGCACTCTTCTCACCTCACTCATGTGTTTGAGGGTATGTGACAATTCGCTCAATTTCCTCAAGGAAGGTGCCCTACCACAAGCTTGACTATTAACCAAATCTCTACTTTATTAATGAAAGCACATAAGAATCAAGAGGTCTTTTATTTTGGTTGTAACGGGGCCATGTGATTTATCGTTAGGTGGGGAAATCAAGAAGAGGAAAATTCTAGAACGCTAAGCAAAATCCAGCAGTGCAAAGTGTGACACCTCCTAAAATTCTCTTTTGGGCTTCAGTTTTCCACCTTTCTTTTTCTCATCTTTTTGCTTCTTATTTCTCACTTTATTTTTCTCAACCCCTTCTCCAAATTTTTTTTTATTTGTTTGGAGAAGGGGAGATTTTTAACTTTAGAGAAATTTTTCCAACTATTTATCTCACAATTTATTCTTCAAATTACCCTTTTTGCCTTTTGCAACACTTTAAGAGGTGCCATACTAAGCATTGTTCATTAAAATAGATCAAGGTACCAAGAAAAGTATTTTATTCTTTTAGGCTCAAAATTGGGCAACTAGGGGGGGGGGGGGGTAGCAATTTATCAGTCAAAATTCAGGAGGCCAGAAAAATACCTAGTGCCTCAATCATTTTCAAATGTGTTTTCAAAAATTTTTAAGCTTCGAAACGGTTTCAGGTCAAGTTCTAGAGGGAACAATCCAAGAGGAATAAATCACTCGATCGCAAGGAATGGGGTAGATTTAGTGAGTACCCCTTTTTTTGGCTCAAAATCTCTCATTTAGTGGTTTAGAATAGATGAGAAACCTAAATCTAAGGAACCATTTACTAATTATTAACTTTCAAAAGATTGTCTCAAGCATTTTTCATTTTTAGCCTATAACAAGAAATCAAAAATTGGGTTCAAAAAATCCACTGTCATGATTCAATTGGCTGTCCTAATTCGATTGGTGTAACACCCCCCCTTGGGCATTACTTTTAAAAACACATGCAGAAATAAAGTTAAAAGATAATTGGCTGGTGCTTTTGGAAAATAATTTATATAAGTACATGAGTGTCTGAAATTGGGTATAAAATTTTTTCACGACTCCACACCTAAGCCTCGATCGGCACACAGACTTACTATCATAGTCTGGCAAAGCTATTTCATTTAAAGAATATACTTGAATAAAAGATAGTATTTTTACGAAAATTTCGACAGAGTCTCCTCTGTAATTCGGACATCCCAGGTAAAAGAACACCTGCTAAAATAATTACATTTTCATTCCAGAATTTCTGTTACACCAAATACAACCAGGCAATAATATGCTAAAGATAGCTATATCAATTAGCTTTACAAGACCAAAAAGAAATAGCTTCGGTTTTTATTCAAAAGACACGCTCTCCGAGCCATAAAACATTCCATTTTGAAATTAAGGCTCTCTGAGCCATACTCATACATACTTATCAAAAATAATCTAAGTCTCAAACCCTAAGTTGGTCATTCTAAAAGTTATTCCTGAGAAAACTCACATGATCATTCCACAATCAAGTACCTCATCAAGCAACTAGATCTAAGTCTCTGAGTGACTTAGAAAGACTCCTCTGCACCATCGGTACTAAAGTACCCAAGGTACAATAGCGAACCAGAAGAAACCTGAAATATCTATTGACACGGACTCGGCAAGTGTACCGGTTCGTTGCAAGTAATAAAACGGTAAGACCGGATATCGTTCTCAGGGATCGTGGACAATTACCACTTCGCAAATTTGACTACTATCTAGGCGATCGAATTTTGGAGTGAAGGTTGCTCTATCATCTAACAAGCAAACAAGAATAAAATATTTTTTTGTTCTTTTTGGAATTTTTTCAAACAGTTAATATGCAAACAGAAATGTGAATAACAATGAGATAGAATTGCTAGGGTTAGACTAAGCTAATCCTCCCTTGATTGTTATGAAATGATAACTAACACAGTTCCTACTTCACTTATGACAATCGAATCTTTTCTAATATACTCAAGCCTAATGTCTTAGGTGCATTGAGCCTAAAATCCCAAATTAAACCTTAATGTCTTAGGTGGATTAATCAGAGAAATTGCATTAAGAATAAAGATTCATAAGATTGCAAGCAGCCAACACCTATGTCTAGATTCTTGGACTACTTGGCATATAATTTATGAGCATGCTTTAACATCAATCTTTCAATTGTCTATTAAAGCAACTAATCATTCCTAAGATGATCAAGCCTAGGAAAGCATTAAGCATAGAATTATACACTCATAAAGAAGAAGGAAACTGTATTAAAATCAAGTCATTTTACAACCAAGTTCAGATAGCAATAGTCTAACCCCAACAAAGGGGAGTTTAGCTACACATAATTGAAGACAAAACAAAAGAGAGAATTACAGAGATGAACAAAGGAGAGAGCTCCATGGAATGATGCACAGCAGCCACATCAGCAGAGGATCTGATTCTAGGGTTTTCTCTGAATGAATTTTCTTCTGTTCTGCTCAGTTCTTTTATAACTCGTGGCCGGTCACGGCCGTGATAGCCATCACGGCCAGGCCGTGACGGGTTCTGTCTCTTGCAGTTCTGGCAAACTTATTCTTTCGCGAGGCGAGCCATTTCTTCGCGACGCGAGCCCACTTTTGATGCCCGTGATCTCTGTCACGGCCAGGCCGTGATCGTCTCTGACTTTTGGAGGTTTCTGGGTCACGGCCGTGATGTACATCACGGCTAGGCCGTGATCGTCTCTGACTTTTGGTGGTTTTGGCACAATCACTCTCTCGCGAGGCGAGCTATCATTCGCGTCGCGAACCAATTTTTCACGCCCTTGATCTCTATCACGGCCAAGCCGTGATCGTCTCTGACTTTTGGTGGTTTTGGGTCACGGCCGTGATAGCCATCACGGCCAGGCCGTGATGATTCCCGACTTTTGGCCCCCTTCTTCTTCAGTTTTCAGGCCTTCTCTTCATCTCAGCTTCCTCATGGCTAAAACTTGGGCATTTAATCAAAAATCCCTGCAAAACAACACACAATACCACCTTATCCGTTCCAAATGAAAAACTAAACAAAATCCAACTAAAATGGCCTAACTAAATGCAAATGCATGCAGAATTGTACATGGAAAATGAGGTGAAATCACACTCATCATCTATAAGGGTGAGACACCAATATATGGATTTACACAATAACTAAATGCACGACACCACATAACACATATACATTTATCACACAAGCATTTATAAGCTAATAGTTTATCAATGGGTTCAACACCCCAAACATCATCGTTTAAAAATTATGCATGACACTTCATATTCATCATCTAATTTTCGTCCTAATCTCATGAGATATCCCGACATATAATGAGTTGATCAGACTCCAGAGCCACGCAGGCTAACTTTGCACACTGCCAATAGGTGCACAACCTCTTCCCATCCACACAGGCACACAAGGCCAAGCACACAGCAAAACATTGCAAATGTCCACACTCAGGGCACCAATAACAAGTAAGATGGGGTCTCAATGTCCTCCCTAGGCACATGAGAAAATGCATGTCGTAATTACCTTTCGCCGCTGGTAATTGATGCATCAAACCTCAAACCGTAGGCACGTCTGCCAAATGCATGTAAAACACTTTTTGTTTCGATATTTTCTTTGTGTTCAATCTTTCTTTGTCGAAGCTCAAAATGGCTTACGACTCACATAGTTTTAAAACACTTTTAAAACTTTCATTACAATACAGGACCTCATTGTCCGAGTGCTCAATCACGACACCTCTCGACCAGTGCACCAGTCTTAGGTTCGTGGCACTAGAAAACATCTTCAATGTTTCAACACGGTATACCTCACGTATACGGTACAGGCCCTCAAAGTCCAAATGACCCGAGTCCATCACCATACAGAACCTTAGTACACCGACGTCTCAGTTACTAAGTTCTACACCACTTTCAACACTGTTGAATTAACTTTTGATTTTCAGCAATTCATTTCCAAATTGGAAATTCATTAATAAAATCCTTAAATAATAAAACTTAGTTTTCACAAAGGTGAGTCACTTGAGGTTTTAACTTTCTTAAAATATGTACTGCCATTTCAAAACACTTGCCTTCTACACTTTTCCAAATTTACCATCAATTATCACTTTTAAAGCTTTTTAAGACAAAACTTAGCTTTTTCCACTTAAACATATTTCTAAAATCATCATTAACTTATTTTCAACAATTAATTTCATAAAATAACTTTGTATATTGTTGCAAACTTTCTTACATAAAAATTAGCAGTACAAAAACATTTTCACGGTTTCGCTCTCATTGTGACTCATAAATTACTTTTACACTAATAAATCATCAAAAATAATAATATTTCTCAAAACTCATTATTTTTCCAAAATAATATTTTCCACCACTATTATATTTCAACATTTCCCATAAAACATTGAATATAATTTACACAGCTTATTATAGCTTTTATCTAATTAATCGGTTGTGCACTGACCACTGTCAGGCTTCTCAAACAACACTCACAAACAACATTTAACAACAGTTATCAGAATTATGTCACCAGGCAGATCATGCATCATAGCAATCTAATATACAACTGCAGATAATCAAATACTTTAAAAACAGATCAAACACCGATACACAGATAAACAACACAACATAAACCACATAAACAGATAACCACAGCCACATAAATTATACAGACTACACTACAAGCAATTGGTTATTGAGAAAAATCCCTCAGGCAAGCTCCCCTTACCTTTGAAGACAAGTAAAGGATCCTCGTCTTAATGCTCATGTTAGCTCATATCTACTCCATCAAGCAAGCATAGCCGTGTCAAACATCTCAGAGAGGGAATCCCACAACGCGCAACAACCAGAAATCAAGAAATCAATTACACATGATCAAACACACATTCTAATTTGTTCTAAACACTTAACCTTATTACCAAACAAGGTCGTTTTCAAAGAAAATCATGTTTGAAACTTACGCTTCACAATACCTTTTAAGGAAACTTTGTTTTGATTAAAGGATCATGAAAAAGAACTTAGGAATCATCAATTAAGAGTCCTAATTGCACTAAATCATAATTAATTTCACAAAAACAGAGTCAAATTCAAATAAAATCAAATTGGGGTTTAGGGCTCCTAAATACAATTTGGGGAAAACTCATTTTAACTAAAGAATAATGAATTTGGTTTAGGGAAACCCTAATTCACAGTCCTAATTTCATAAAGCAACCTTTAATCTTAAAATTAAAATCTGAAATCAAAGGGTTAGGGTTAGGGTTTCAAATCAATTTGGGGGTTTTGAATCTGAGAGACAAGAGAGGATTTTTGTCTCACCCAAGCTTGAAGGCAGAGGACGCAATGACCAGCCATGGGTGTGGCGACGGCGTCACGCAACTCCGGCGAGGTGGCAGTGGCGGTGGAACACTTCCCTACAACAACCCAGATCCATAAAGTGAAGCTAAGCTTCATAGAAAGGAAGAAGAGAGCTCAAAACATTATGAGAATGGTGGAACCACCATGGAGGCGGCGGCGCGCAATGCTTACCGTGGTGGAGCGACGATCGCGCGGCAGCAACATGTGCAGGCGGTGGCACCATCGCGTCTTCTCCTCCCTACGTTGAGCGGCGGCCGGCGAGCTTCCAGGCGGTGTGGGCGGCGCTGCTATGGTGAGAGGAAGGAAGGAGGTAGAAGATGAAGTTGGGGAGAAGGAAGAAGAAGATGGAGTCAGGAGGGAGAAACAGAGAAAGAAAAGAGAAAATGAGGGAGAGGGCGTCGAGAGAGAGAGAAAAAAAATGAGAAAGTTGAGTTTTAAACCAATGATTTAGTAATAGATACAAAATGAGTGATAAATATTAGGCCTAAAATAAACATGTTTTTACTTTTTGGAATCTAAAAATAAAGATTGATAAAGATATGATTTCAAAATTCAAATTAGAGTAAAGATTAATAATTGAACAGATCAACTAAGAAAATACTCAGTCCAAAATTTAATCTCCAATAAATGTCAAACCAAAATATTTTTAACTCTAAAATTAAATAGAATGAGAATATGAAAATGCTTTTCTCTTAATCATATTATTTAAAATATTTTTCTGTACCGGTAATAATAGTGACAATAATGTAAATTATTGTCTAGTAAGCGTGCATTCACTGAACTAAGTCAGTGCTAACGCACCCAATAAAATAATTTGAAGAGAGTAATTTAATTACTCTAACTAAACCACATAACAAAATAAACATAAACATCCAAATAAAATAATTAATCATATGTGTAAAAACTAGGGTGTTACAATTGGCACAAAGTTTTTCACTATTGGGGGCATATCCTAAGCAAGGGACAGTCTAATCATGTGATATATGCAAAACTAGTCCTAAATGAATGCAACATGCAAGAATGCAAAATTGATACCCCTACCCCAAGCTTAAAAACTTACATTGTCCCCAATGTAAATAATTAAGCCGTAGGGAGGATAAAAAAAATAAAAAAAAACGGAAAAAAGGAAAAGGAACAAAGTAACTCGCTGAGGTGGTGGGTGCTGGCTCAGATGCCAGTCGTAGAGCTGCTGGAGCATAGCTCTCTGCTCTCGCTGCTCCTCCATAATGTGCTCCTGGTTCGCTAAGATGGTGTCGAAAGTGGATGCGAACTGCGCATAGGGATCATCGGATGACGAACCTGCTAAGGATGAAGATGGGTGCCCAGACGGCCTAGTCTGCGGTGGCGGGTGTAACGGTCTTTCTACCCTAATAGGCCGAGGCTCCTCTCCCACCGGCACTTTCCAATTTGCCGGGTTTGTTACATCTAAAAGTGTGGGGTTAGGGAGAGGAATTGGGTGCCTGAGCCTTGGGTGTTTCGGGCAGTATATGTCATCCTCCTGGACGATCATCCCCATAGCCTCACAAGCCTGCAAGGAGATACGGGTCAGTCCAAGGGCGGCCTCAAAACCATCTAGATCAAAGTTGAAGTGATGGCATATGGTGGTGATGAGGCCACCAATGACAATAGCGCCACTCGAACTCTTGGCCACCTTTAAGAAGTGCCTAGCCAAGAATGACCCTGTGTCCACGTTGCTCTTAGGGTGAAGCATGGCCCATAGTATAAAGACCTCATCCTGGCGGACGAATCCATCACTCTCTCCACGACCAAACAGGGTATTGGCTATGACCCTATGCATATACCTGATGCTAGGGTTAGCAAAGGCTGTGGACTTGGATGTCCGAGGGTCAAAAGTTCTGCCCTCATAGTCTATTATTGACCAGAAACTATGCGCACTAAACACTAAGGGGTATCTTCGGTCACCCCCTACTGGTAATCCAAAAATCTCATTAAATTCAGACAAGGTTAGTACGAAGTCCTGGTTGAAGAGCCAGAATGTGATCCGTCCCTCTTGGCAATGCGGCCCTTGGAGAATTTCTGCATTCAGGGAGCTTAGGAACTCCAGAGTAGGGCCAGCATATGCAGGGTATCTAGTGCGAGCGAACTCGCTCCACCCTATGTTTTGCAACATCCAATTGATGTCCACAGTCAAGCCTAGGGTATCTAAGCATGCATCATCAAGATATTTGGTCTGGAATATCTTCCTATTTTTTAAAGCATTAAATATATCTTGCTGAGCAATATCCTTAAAAACTATCCCATACCCATGTTCATCAGTCTTAGAGTTATATGAGTCAGAGTCAGAGTAGTTACCTGGGTTCCTGCTTCCTCTGCTGCGAGTGCGTGAGGCTTCGGCTGCCCTTTGGCGTTTTCTTGCCATGATCAGAGAGTACCAAAATCACAGTCCCCTTTACTGCTTCCGAAACGCTGGTTTGGTTAGGGTTTCAAATTTGGGACTTTTTGAGTTTGCCCAAAATTGGAGGATTTGCCTTGTGGGTGTTGATGGGAGAGGTCTAGGGAGCAAGGGAGTGGGGTTGGTTGCTTGTGGGTGTCAAGGAGGGGTGATTTTCGAGCTTCTTGGTGAAGTGGTTATGGAGGTGGGTGTGAGAGGAAGGAGAAGAAGGATATTAGGGTGAAGAGGAGGATGATGGTGTTGGGTTAATGGGGGAGGGTGCGTGATGAATGATATGAGGGAAAAGAGGAGTTGGGAGGAAGGAAGTAGGGTTTGGTGGCTATGGTATTGGCTGGGAGAAGATGGAGAAGATGAAGGGAATGAAGGGGTTTGTAGTAGAAGTGCGTTTTAAAACCTGGATTAAATGCGCGTCACGGCCGTGATAGCCATCACGACCTGGCTGTGACGCGTTCTGTTTCTTAGTAAATCCTGAATCACGACCGTGATGGGATCTGTGTTGTGTTAGCTGGCCTGTCACGGTCGTGACCAATATCACGGCCTACCCGTGATCCTTTCTGACCCTCTTGGTCTTCATATCACGGTCGTGATAGGTATCACGGCCTGGCCGTGATAGACTCTGATCTTCTGGGGATTACTTGTCACGCTCGTGATGTGCATCACGGCTAGGCCGTGATTGTTGCTGACTTTTAGCTGTTGGTTCATCACGGCCGTGATTGAAACACGGCCTGGCCGTGATGGACTCTGACTTTTCTTTTCCATCCCCTCTTCATTCTTCATCACTTCCTGACCTGAAAACACTTGACAAATCCATTAATTGATGATCTTTCTTTTCTAATTCTCCTCAATTATAAAAAACAAAATTCAAAAACAAACTAAGAAGAGAGAGAAAACTTGGGTTGCCTCCCAAGAAGCGCTTATTTTCGGTCCTAAGCTTGACCATAGTCCTTTCAGTCCTTCGTTGTTGGATCTAGGAGGGAAATCGCAACCTCCTGCTCAAGTGGATGTTCTCCAAGTTAGTGTTTCAGCCTCTGTCCATTGACCTTGAATGTTCCACGTTCCTGGCTCCAGACCTCGATGGCACCATACGGGAATACTTTCATTACTTTAAATGGTCCGGACCATCTAGACTTGAGCTTCCCTGGGAATAACCGCAAACTCGAGTTATAAAGTTGCACTAGTTCTCCTTCATGGAATTCTCTACGAAGGATATGCTTATCATGCCACTTCTTTGTTCTCTCTTTGTAAGATCGTGCGGACTCGTAGGCATCCAATCTTAGCTCATCAAGTTCTTGAAGTTGAAGGATTCTCTTTTCCCCAGCGGCTTTTATATCAAAGTTGAGCATCTTAATAGCCCATAAAGCTTTATGCTCAAGCTCGACTGGTAAGTGACATGGCTTACCGTAAATAAGTCTAAAGGGTGTCATCCTGATAGGAGTCTTGTAAGCTGTACGGTAGGCCCAAAGAGCGTCATCAAGCCTTAAGGACCAATCCTTTCTCAAGCCCGAAACAGTATTTTCCAGAATGCTCTTTATCTATCGATTCGAAACTTCGACTTGCCCACTCGTCTGAGGGTGGTAAGGTGTAGCGATCCTATGAGTGACTCCATATTTGAGTAGGAGTTTCTCAAATTGTCTTTCAATGAAGTACGATCCTCCATCACTAATGACTGCCCTTGGAATCCCAAACCTTGGAAAAATCACCTTCTTGAATAGTTTGATTATGGTTCTTGCATCACTTGTTGGGGAAGGAATGGCCTCCACCCATTTAGAGACGTAATCAACAGCTACAAGAATGAACTTATTATTGCAAGATAAAGGAAAGGGTCCCATGTAGTCGATTCCCCAAACATCAAATATCTCCACTTCTAGCATGGTGTTGAGTGGCATTTCATTCTTCTTAGAGATGTTTCCCGTTCTTTGACATGGATTACAAGCAAGCACGAACATCCAGGCATCTCTGAAAATATGAGGCCAATAGAAACCAGCCTGAAGCACCCTTGCTGCTGTCTTCGAGGCACTAGCATGCCCCCCGTAAGATGAGGAATGACAACAACTCAAGATACTTGGAACCTCGACTTCCGAAATACACCTTTTGTAAATGCTATCCGCACACTTGCGGAAAATGTAAGGCTCATCCCACACGTAGTTCTTAAGATTGGAAAAGAACTTCTTCTTTTGTTGATAATTGAGCTCCGGTGGTAGAATCCCGCATACAAAGTAATTCGCAAAGTCCGCGTACCATGGAGCATCCTCTCCCAAGATGGCGAACAATTGCTTATCGGGGAAAGAATCATCTATCGGGAAGTTATCCTTCTCATGTACCAATGGCTCGAACCTGGACAAGTGGTCCGCAACCAAGTTCTCCGTCCCTTTCCAGTCCCGAATCTCCAAGTCAAATTCTTGCAGAAGGAGAATCCATCGGATGAGTCTCGGCTTTGCTTCCTTCTTAGTCATGAGGTGCCTTAGTGCGGAGTGGTCTGTGTACACTATGACTTTAGACCCCATGAGGTATGATCTGAATTTCTCGAATGCAAAGACAATCGCAAGCAACTCTTTCTCAGTTGTGGCATAATTTGCTTGAGCTCCATCTAGAGTTTTGCTTGCATAGTATATTGCATGGACCTTCTTGTCTCGCCTCTGTCCCAGCACTGCTCCCACGGCGTAGTCACTAGAATCGCACATTACTTCGAACGGCTCATCCCAATTCGATGTTTGCAGAATGGGAGCGGTGGTCAGAGCTTCCTTCAACCTACAAAATGCACTCAAACATTCCTCATTAAAATCAAATGGAGCATCTTTCATTAAAAAGTTAAATAAGGGTTTATAAATTTTTGAAAAATCTTTGATGAAACGCCGATAAAATCCGACATTTTCCAAGAAACTTCTAACTCCTTTCACATTTATTGGTGGGAGCAAATTTTCAATAACATCTATTTTGGCCCTGTCCACCTCAATACCTCTACCAGAAATCAAGTGCCAAGCACTATACCTTCTTTTACCATAAAATGGCATTTCTCCCAATTCAATACCAGATTGGTTTCTTCACATTGCTGCAAAATCTTAGACAAATTTGATAAACAATCATCAAAGGTAGTTCCATATACAGAAAAATCATCCATAAAAACCTCCATGATGTTTTCAATAAATTCAGAAAAAATTGCAGTCATGCATCTTTGAAAAGTAGCCGGTGCATTACATAGACCAAAAGGCATTCTTCTATAGGCAAAATTGCATAGGGACAAGTAAACGTGGTCTTTTCTTGATCATTAGGATGTATGGGAATTTGATGAAAACCTGAATATTCATCCAAGTAACAAAAGTATGAATGCCTAGCTAACCTTTCAAGCATTTGATCAATAAATGGGAGAGGGAAGTGATCTTTCCTTGTTGCTTTATTTAGCTTCCTATAATCGATACCGGTTACTGTCCTAGTAAGGATTAGTTCATTATTTTCATTTTGAGTAATAGTCATCCCCCCTTTCTTAGGAACCACATGCACCGGACTAACACATTCACTATCGGAGATTGGATAAATGACTCCTGCATCTAACAGCTTAAGAACTTCTTTCTTAACCACCTATTTCATATTAGGGTTCAACCTACGTTGATGCTCAATGGATGGTTTATGCCCATCTTCCATTAAAATGCGATGCATACAAAAAGAAGGATTTATGCCTTTAATATCATCAATTGTATATCCTATCACTTTTCTATGCATTCTAAGTTCCCTAAGTAATTTCTCAGTTTCAAACTCATTCAAGCTAGCATTCACAATTACCGGATAGGAAGAGTTAGGACCGAGAAATTCATACCTCAATGTGGAGGGAAGGGGTTTTAGTTCTACCTTAGGGGCTTCTTCATCTTTCAGATCCTTTTTATCTGGTGTCAACTCAAGTTTCTCTTTCTTTGTTTTGTTGGGAGGAATTTCTGGACTAGCCTCCAGAAAGCGGGCGTAATTCCTTACTTCTCCTCCATGAGCGTTTAAGTCTCCACCAATCAAACACATTTCCAACGGGTCATCAACACAAGCTTGTGTGGATTCTTCTTTCACCACTTGATGCATTAAGTAAATCCTGCAACAAGAATCTTCAAAAGAAGGGTGTTTAATAGATTTAGCTAAATCAAATTCAACTTTATCATCACCCACAGTTAAGGTTAATTTCCCATTTTTAACATCAATAATGGCTCATGCGGTGGCCAAGAAAGGCCTACCAAGAATAATGGGGATTTGGGAATCCTCTTCCATTTCAAGTACCACAAAATCCGCAGGAATGAAAAATTTACCCACTCTAATAGGAACATCCTCCAAGATGCCTACAGGGAATTTGACGGACCGATCCGCCAATTGAAAGGAGATTGTTGTGGGTTTTAGTTCACCCATCTCCAACTTCTTGCAAACAGAGAGTGGCATAAGACTAACACTAGCCCCCAAATCACAAAGAGCTTTATCAAAACTAGTGTTACCAATTAAGCATGGAATAGAGAAACTACCTGGATCTTTCAATTTAGGAGGCAATTTATTTTGAATTAAAGCACTGCACTCCTCAGTTAAAGCCACTATTTCATAGTCCTCTAGCTTTCTCTTATTTGACAAGATATCCTTAAGAAATTTAGCATATGTCGGCATTTGTTGTAATGCCTCGGTGAAGGGTATATTAATGTACAATTTCTTAAGGACCTCTAGAAATTTTCCAAATTGCTTATCCAACTTGGCCTTAGCCAACCTCCGAGGGAAAGGTATCGGAGGCTGGTAGGGTGGTGGAGGGACATACTTAGGCACTTTTTTCACTAGGCTCTTCCTCTCCTAAGGGTTGTGTCTTAGTAGGTTCCTCCTTCTCAGCTACACTCTCGTTATCGCTCTCCCCTTTAGACTCCGGATTCTCAAGTTTCTTGCCACTCCTTAGACTCACGGCTTTACATTGTTCATTATTTGGGTACACCTCAGATTGTCCAGGAAACCCTCCCGGTTGCCTCATCAAATTTCTAGCTTGTTGGGCAATTTGAGTTTCTAACATCTTGTTATGGATGGCCAAGTTATCTACCTTAGATGTTAGTTCTTTTATTGCCTCATTAACTGCCCTACCTTGTTGCCTAAATTCTTCATTCTTCTTAGTTTGAGTAGCAACAAAGTTTTCCATAAGAGACTCGAGTTTAGATTTTTCTACTTGAGGATACCCCGATGCAGGTTTCCTATTACCTTGTCCTTCTTGGAATTCGTGGTTCAACGTGTTGTTGTAGTTTCCGTAGGAAAGGTAAGGACTATTCCTCCTCTGGTTGTAGGGATTTTGGGGAGCATAATTTGGCAGCTTCGGGTTTGTGTCGTAGAAATTGCGACAAGAGTTCACTTGCTCCCCTGAAGCACCGGACTCAGAAGTGATATCATGTGGGCACTCCATTATGTCATGTCCCTGCATTCCACAAATCTCACAAACAACATTAGTAGCATCGATTGAACTCACATGAGCCTTTTCCAGCTTATCAAATTGTTTATTTAGTGAGTCGAATTTAGACATAATCAGATCGGTACTATTCATTTCGAACTTACCCCCTGAAAGTTTTTTGGGTTATTACCTCTTTCTGAACCCCATTGGTGGTAGTTGGTGGCCACGTTCTCAATGATGTTGAATGCTTCAGTCAGGGGTCTGTTCATGAAGGCTCCACCAGCTGCGGAGTCGAGTGACACCTTTGATGAATAATCCAATCCGTTGTAGAAGGTAGGCACTAACAACCACTTTTCCAGTCCATGATGTGGGCAAGACTCCAGCAATCCCTTGTAGCGATCCCAAGCTTCGGATAAGAATTATCCGTCTTTTTGGAAGAAGCCGGTGATCTGAGTCCTTAGGTAAGCAGTCTTGGATGGAGGGAAGAATTTCTCCAAGAATGCTTGCTCTAGTTGGTCCCAAGTTGTCAACGTGTTAGCGGGCACTTGCTTCAACCAAGCTTTCACTTTTCCAGTCAGAGAGGAGGGGAATAACCTCAGGCGTATAGCATCGATCGGGGCACCTCGAATCCTTATTGCATCGGTGAATTCCAAGAATGTCTCCACATGATCCGTCGGGTCCTCCGAGGGTAATCCTCCAAACTGATGTTGCCTAATCATGCTAATTAAGTGAGGCGGTATAGTGTAGTTTTCCGCCTCAATTTCCGGCCTTGCAATCCCAGTTCGCAGACCCCTAGCATTTGGGGATGCGTAGTCCTTCAGTGGTTTGGTATCCGGTAGATTTGCCATGAGCGGAATCGGAATCAACTTCTCTCTCTCTCTTTGTAGTCTCCTACGTCTATGAAAGGTCCTTTCGATCTCGGGGTCGGCTTCAATAAGGTTTCCAAGACTTAGGGATCTCTGCATAAAAGAGAAAAATACCTATGGTAGAGAGATAGATACTCTAAAAAAAAGAAAAAGAAATAAGTAATAAATTAATATAAAAAAATGTCCATAAAAATCAATTTAAAAATTAAATTGAAATTCAAGAAAACACAATCCCCGACAATGGCGCCAAAAACTTGATGTGATAAATTCCGGCAAGTGTACCGGATTCGTTGCCAAGTTATAAAAAGATCGATCCCACAGGGACCGTGATCTCAAATCACAACTAATTATCAAATCAATTAAACTGGACTCTATAAAAAGGGTTTTGAAAAGGTTTTGGTCGTGATGTGTCACGGTCGTGATGCTCATCACGGCTAGGCCGTGATCAATTCTGGTCAATAGGAGCTGGCCTATCACGGTCGTGACTTCCATCACGGCTAGGCCGTGATACATTCTGATCTTCAGGGTCCTTCTCATCGCGCCCGTGATGGATATCACGGCTGGGTCGTGATCCTCTCTGATCTTTTTTGGTTAGCTAATCAAGGCCGTGACCACCGTCACGGCCTGAGCGTGATGACTTCTGACTTTATTTTTCTTTGCCTTTTTGCTCTTGGTGCTTTCATAACCTGAAAATACTTGGCAAAACCATCAATTAGTGATCTTTCTTCACTTGATCTTCTCTAATTATTTGAAAACAAAATTCAAAACGAATTAAAAAGGGAAAGGAAACTTGGGTTGCCTCCCAAGAAGTGCTTATTTACGGTCTTAAGCTTGACCATACTTCTTTCAATCAACCGGGATCAACTGGGTTTGGAAGTGCAAGAACACCCCTCTTCCATGGAAGTCCTTCAAAGAGCCGATTTTGTTCATATGGCCAATTGCGCTTTCGCTTTGCTCTCTTCACTCTGAGTTTCATGGCCTTACTCCCCCCCGACGGAAGTTCTAACTCCACATGATGAGCAACTCCAACTTCATCACCGTTTGGTGCATCATTAGTCATGCAAAGCTTCAGAGTTGCTTCCATGTTAGGCTCTTCCTTCACCTCTGGAGGCATTATCTCAATCCTGCACACATGACTCTCAAAAGGAGGGTTGTTATATGAGTTAATCAAATCAAAATCTACCCTATCTTCCTCTACATTCAGAGAGAGCTTGTCATTTTTTACGTATATTATTGCTCTAGCTGTGGCCAAGAATGGCCTTCCAAGAATGACAGGGAATTTAGAATTTCCGTTCATATCCAACACCATGAAATCGGTAGGGATGAAAATTTTCCCTACCTTTACTGGGACATTCTCTAGTATGTCTAGAGGAGTTTTAATTGAGCCATCCGCAAATTGTAAAGAGGACTTGGATGGACTCAATTCCTTGGTTCCTAACCTCTCAAAGATAGTAAGCGGCATCAAACTCGCACTAGCCCCTAAGTCATATAAGGCTTGGTCTATTTTCACTTCTCCAATTGAGCAAGCAATAAAGAAACTTCCCAGATCTTTTAGTTTAGGAGGCATATTAGTTTTTATCATGGCATCATGCTCCTCAATTAAGCTCTTAGTTTCTATTTCTACTTGCTTTTTCTTGACCAACCTTTGTGGGAAAGGTTTGGGGGTTGGTACGGTGGTGGAGGGACATACTTTGGCTCTATCTCTTCATGTTCACTCATGTCCTCCTCACATTTCACATCCTTTTCCCCTACCCCAAGCTTATCATCCCTTAAGTATATGGCATTACAGTGCTCATTGGGATTAACTTCGGGTTGTCTTGGGAATGTACCCTTAGTTCTGGTATATGTACTAGCTTGTTGGGCAATCTGGGTTTCTAACATCTTATTATGGATGGCTAAGTTATCTACCTTAGATGCTAAATCTTTTATTGCCTTATTGACTGCCCTACCTTGTTGCCTAAACTCTTCATTTTGTTTTGTTTGAGTTTCAACAAAACTTTCCAAAAGAGACTCAAGTTTAGACTTTTGTACCTGAGGATACCCTGATGCGGGTTTCCTATTACCTTGGCCTTCTTGGAATTCATGGTTCAGCGTGTTGCTGTAGTTCCCGTAGGAGAGGTAAGGGCTGTTCTTCCTTCCTTGGTTGTAAGAATTTGGGGGAACATAGTTTGGCAACTTCGGGTTTGTGTCGTAGAAGTTGTGACAATAATTCACTTGTTCCCCCGAAGTGCCGGATCCATTAGCAATACCATGTGGGCACTCCATTATGTCATGTCCCTGCATTCCACAAATCTCACAAACAATATTAGTATCACCTATTGAACTCACATTAGTCTTTTCAAGCTGATCAAAACGTTTATTCAGTGAGTCAATTTTAGACATAATAAGATCAGTGTTATTCATTTCAAACTTACCCCCCGAAATCTTTTTCAGGTTATTACCTCTTTCTGAACCCCATTGGTGGTAGTTGGTGGCCACGTTTTCAATGACGTTGAATGCCTCAGTCAGAGGCCTATTCATAAAGGCTCCACCAGCTGCGGAGTCAAGTGACACCTTCGAAGAGTATTCCAATTCGTTGTAGAAGGTGTGCACTAACAACCACCTCTCGAGTCCATGATGTGGGCAAGACTTCAGCAATCCCTTGTAGCGATCCCAAGCTTCGGATAAGCATTCTCCGTCTTTTTGGAAGAAGCCGGTGATCTGAGTTCGTAGGGATGCCGTCTTGGATGGAGGAAAGAATTTCTCCAAGAACACCTGCTCCAGTTGGTCCCAAGTCGACAAAGTATTAGCGGGCACTTGCTTCAGCCAAGCTTTTGCCTTTCCAGTAAGAGAGGAGGGGAATAACCTTAAGCGTATAGCATCGACCTGGGCACCGTGAATCCTAATTGCATCGGTGAACTCCAAGAATGTCTCCACGTGATCAGTCGGGTCCTCCGAGGGCAATCCTCCGAATTGTTGTTGCCTAATCATGCTAATTAGCATAGGCGGTATAGTGTAGTTCTCCGCCTCGATCTCTGGCCTAGCAATCCCAGTTCGCAAACCCCTCGCATTTGGGGCTGCGTAGTCCTTCAATGGTTTGGTATCCGGTAGATTCGCCATGAGTGGAATAGGAATAAACCTCTCTCTCTCTTTGTAGTCTCCTACGTCTATGAAAGGTCCTCTCGATTTTGGGGTCAACCTCAATAAGGCTTCCAAGACTTAGGGATCTTTGCATAAAAGAGAAAAACACAAAGAGATAGATACTCTAGAGAGAAAAAGAGATAAAATATTTTTTTTAATAAAAATTAAATAAAAAGAAAAAGTCCAGAAAAATCAATTTAAAAATTAAATTGAGATTCGAGAAAGCATAGTCCCCGGCAACGGCGCCAAAAACTTGATGTGCATGATTCCGGCAAGTGTACCGGATTCATTGCCAAGTAATAAAAAGATCGATCCAACAGGGACCGTGATCTCAAACCACAACTAATTATTAAATCGATAAAATTGGACTGTATAAAAAGGATTTTGATTTTTGAAATAAGAATCAAGTAACAATCAAATTTAATATCGCAATTAAACAAATCAGGAAAGCAAATCAAATTGGGGGTTTTCAAATTCAAAAGGGATTCCTAGGAATTGGGTTACCAGCAAGATTGTTTATGTTACTAAATTGACTACCCCTTGTTAATTTATCAAAATTGCCTTGAAGGCGAATTTATCCTAAATTAGTTAATGCTCCCTCTCGGGTTACAAAAACCGTGCCCAATTAAACCAACCCCTACTCTCGTAGTAGTTGAATTTAGATTGAACCCTTTAAGTTTTGTGAAAATTCGTTAATCCTCGAAGGACCGCTTCTAACTCTCGTGATTTAAGTCCTAAGTCTGATTCTATAGATCCAATACCTAAGTTTACCGCTAGGTTCCTCCTTAGAGTATCTACGACACACAAATAAGTGGACACCGAATTTACGAGTAATTAAAACAATAGAAATCAGATCTAAAGCAAAATCGAAATTAACGAAGGTAAAACATCAATTCACAACATAAAAACAGATCTTGGGCATAGCCCCAATCCCTATAAATAAAGCTATTACTCAAGCATTGCCATGGTGATGACAAGCTTGGTTAACAAAAACATGAAATAAAAAAATAAGAGAAGAGAAGAAGAAGAAGAAGAAGAAGAGAGATCCTAAAAATTTGCCTAAGTGGTAGCAACCCAAAAGTCTTCCTTAAGTCTCTGCCTAATTGGCCTATTTATAGATTATGGTAATTTGAATCTCAATCAAACACAAATTCAGATCAAATCAGTTGCTATAGATCCATATATCGCGCGTCACGGCCGTGATGGCCATCACGGCCAGGCCGTGACGGATTCTGCCTTGGGCGTTGCTTCACTGATTGGTTTGTCACGGCCGTGACCACCATCACGGCTAGGCCGTGATCAGTTCTGCCTGTGAGGGTCTGGTTCAACTGACATGTCACGGCCGTGATGGACATCACGGGCTAGCCGTGACCAGTTCTGACTTTAGCCTTCTTTCTTTTCAGCTTTGCTCAATCATGGCCGTGATGGCTGTCACGGCTAGGCCGTGATGGGTTCTGTTTGACTCATTTTCTTCACTTTTCAAGCCCCATCTTCATGCAAGTTCCATCATGGCTAATCTTGAGCATTTTGATCCTTAATTCCTGCACAACAACACCACAAAACCGCCTTACCCGTTCCAAAGTAAAAACTAACCAAAATCAAATTAAAAATGCTTAAACTATATGAAAATGCATGCAATATGATAAGCAAATATGAGGCGAAATCACACTAATCAGTGAACAAAATAAAAAAAGCTACGACCCTTTCATTAAGACACACTAGTTCATCAATAATCACAATTAAATTAGATTTTTTTTTCAAAAAAAAACATAAGTTTCATTAAAAAATTTAATCTTCAGATTAATATTGTGTTAATATCATATAGTACATGGCCATAATTTTAACACATCATTTATTAAAGGGTTAAATATGTTTTTGGTCCCTATAAATATATGGATTTTGTTTTTAGTCCCTATAAATTTTTTTGGACATTTTTAGTCCCTACAAAATTCTTAGTTATGTTTTTGATCCCTATTGTTAACTTGTCATTTTAAGTGATGATATGACTGTATGAAAATTATCTTTAAACCCTTGTCACACGTACAATTTTTAATGACATGATATTTGATTCAATTTTTTTGTTAATTTATTTTTTATAATAATAATAATAATTATTTAAAAAAATTAATTCCATGAAATCCCTGAGACCCAAATTCTCCCATTACCACATTCTCGTATCCTTCGTGACTTAGTCCCTCCCTCCCACAAATCAGATTCTTTCTTCCTCTTCTTTCATCATCTCTGGCCACTTCCACCCCATTCCCATCGACCATCGCCGTAAGAGCTTCTGCAATGAAGAAGACGAGTTCGAACTGTAACTATCAAAAACAAATCTTAGATCCTGATATCCTGAAGTAGGACAACGACCTGGCATATATAGCACCCCTTCATATGAAGCATTGTAACCAAAAGATTTTGATAGGCCAGTTTAACAGGAGCAGCACCATTATTACCTTTTGCATTACCGCCATTTGTAACACCATTATAATTAGAATTTCCATTAGCAGTTTCCATACGGTGCATGCATACCCATATCCATGGTGATACGGGAATGGGGTATTGAGAATTTGGGGGTTAGGACTTCATAGAATTAATTTTTTTAAAATAATGTAATAATATTAATAATAATCATAATTATAAAAAAATTTAATAAATTGACTTAGCTGTCATGTCATTAAAAATTATACATGTGACGGAGGTAATTTTCACACAATCATATCATCACTTAATATATCAAGTTAACAATAGAGACCAAAAATATAACTGAGAATTTTGTAGGGATTAAAAATGCTCTAAAAATTTTATAGGGACTAAGAACAATAATTCATATATTTAATTATTTATAAGGACTAAAAACATATTTAATCTTTTATTAAAAATCACTAAAAATGGTTAAACAAAAATAAATATAAAAATATTTATTTTATATTATAAATATATTAATCATCTTAATTTTTATATTTTATTTTTATCAATTGCTTTCAAAAACTCATATTTAAATAATATTTTATATAATTGAAACATTTTGATAATTATAATATTTATTCTTAGGAATATATATTTTGAATCCAACATACTTCCAATTTATTCTAAAAAATTTTAAGAAAGATTCCAGAAATTTTAACACCTATTATAAAATACCCGACAATATCATTCCCCGTAAATATAATAAACAAATGATTTCAGATTTCTTTCTTTATTTTTCAGATCTCATCATTTACTGCTCAGATTTCATCATATAGGCACCCCTTCTTCTTCTTCATTGAAGCTTCGGAGGGTACGGTTTCGGCGTCTGGTTCGAAGTCGGTGGTGGCGACGATCGTGGTGAGAGGGAAAGGGGACTGTGACACATTCTTGGTCGAGATCCGGTTCGAATGCGGTGGCGGCGACGTCTGAGTTCCGGTTCGAATGCGGTGGCGGCGACGTCTGAGTTCCGGTTCGAATGCGGTGGCGGCGACGTCTGAGTTCCGGTTCGAATGCGGTGGCGGCGACGTCTGAGTTCCTGTTCGAATGGCTATTCTTCTTTCTTCTCATCAGTTTTTTCTTTTCTTTTTCATGTATATTCTTCTTCTTCTACATCAGATCTGTTGAAAAGTTCAAATCTTTAGTTTACTTTTAGTTTGGATTTGTTTCTGATATCATGTAAAGCTTGATGCTTTCTGGATTTTGGCTTCATTTCTCCACCTTTGGTTCATTTCTGAAATGAGATTGCCGCCGCCGCCTCTAGTTGCGGCGCCGCCGTCACGACGGAGACAGCCATCAAAAACACAAGGGGGAGGGGGAATCGGAGTAGGTGAGGAAGAGGAAGGAATGGTCAAGGGGATAGATGGACGGGGTCAGAAAAGTGACAAAAAAAACAGAAAAGGGAATGGGTCCAAAAAAATTGATCCGGCCCAATAATGGCCCAACCCAACCTGCCACCCGCCCAACCCAACCTGCCCAAACCGATAGGCCCAACTATCGGAATTGGATCTCATATATAGCTCAACGGGTTGGTTCAGATTAGGCCGTTTGGGCTCGAACCTGACCGAACCCGCCCGTTGTCTCGTCCTACTTTTTCCTTATTTTACAATAAGACGTACATTCCCATAATCTAAACTTTTCAAGAAAAAAAATTTGGCATTTTCTTGTCTGAAACTAATAAATACTACTTCTGTTGTTAAATAATTGATATCTAAAATTTCATAATTAGAAAATTTTTCAGATAATATAAATCAGTACTAAAAAATTATATTATCAAATTAAATTATTTCTATAAAAAAATTCTATGTCATAAGTACTGGATTGTGTCATAACTATTTAAAGGTATAAAAAAATTGAATATTATTAATTTAGTAAAATATCAAATAAAATTAATTTAAATTATTAAAAACCAAATTATTTTAAATTGAAAGAAGTAATACATTATTTTTCGAAAGAGCCGTGCTAAACAGACACGAAAAAATGGACAGCATATGCGACACTGCTACAGTAGAGCACTGTAGTGCTACTGTAGCAACAACTTTTTTTTTTTTTTTTAATTTTGACTTTTAAAAAAAATATTTCTAAAAAAACATATTTACCAAATAATGAACTGAATTCACCAGATATTTATACCTGATTCACCATATATTTGCACATACTTAACCAAAATTTATTTCTCAAAAAAATCCATTCACTAGATAATGAACTGAATTCACCAGATATTTGTACACGATTCACCAGATATTTGCACATACTTAACCAAAAAAATTATTTCTCAAAAAAACCCATTCACCAGATAATGAACTGAATTCACCAAATATTTGTACATGATTCACCAGATATTTGCACTTACTTAACCAAAAAAATTATTTCTCAAAAAAACCTATTCACCAGATAATGAACCGAATTCACCAGATATTTATACCGGATTCACCAGATATTTGCACATACTTAATCAAAAAAATTATTTATAAAAAAAAACTCATTCACCAAATAATGAACTGAATTCACCAGATATTTATACCCGATTCACCAGATATTTACACATACTTAATCAAAAAAATTATTTATAAAAAAAACTCATTCACCAAATAATGAACTGAATTCACCAGATATTTATACCCGATTCACCATATATTTGCACATACTTAACCAAAAAATTTATTTCTCCAAAAAACCTATTCACCAGATAATGAACTGAATTCACCAGATATTTATAGCGGATTCACCAGATATTTGCACATACTTAATCAAAAAAATTATTTATCAAAAAAACCCATTCACCATATAATAAACTGAATTCACCAGATATTTGTACCCGATTCATCAGATATTGACACATACTTAATCAAAAAATTTATTTACAAAAAAAATTTAAATTTAAATAAAAAAAAATCCGTTACAGTGCCATACAGTACAGGTACAATGTCACACTGTGAGGTACTGTTCATACGGTGTCACCGTATGATGTCCGGAAAAATGTGTCCATTTAACATTTTTGTTTCCGAAAGGTCACTCATGAAAATAATTTTTTTTGACAATCTCATTTCTCAAGAAGAGATCATAGGTAATAATTTGTTTTGCTTTCAGTTCCAAGTAATTATTCTTTATTTATCAATTTCATTTCTCGCCATCGTGACAATACAGAAACTATATTTACGTGCGTTAAAAAAATAAAAATAAAAACTGTATTCTTTTCATATAAAAAAACTGTATTCTTTAATGAGTTTGAATAAAATTAAAATAAAATTACGTAAGTACGTGGGATATTTTTTTTAATAAAACAATATTAGTATTTTGTTAGTGGATGTGGTTTGAACATTCTCCTTCCTTATCATTTTATTCTTTAACTTCCATATCTAGATCATTACGTGGGGTATTAATTTCTATGGATGTATTATATTATATTATTTTCTAGTCATTTCATTATGTTTAAAATTTTAATGTTTAAATTATAAATTATAAATTATAAATAACATATATATATATATAATATTGCAAATGAAAAACTTATGTAAACTTTGTCATTTCAATTTTCTGTATGGGAGTTAAGGTGCACACGACATGACTGTAAAATGTTCATTGTGCATATTTAATAATTATATTAGATTCTACATCCAGTCATTATTCATGCAAATGGTAGAAAAATAAAGATATTTTCTTTCGTCGCTTTCTTTGAACTATTCTGTATATGAATAGCGACACGATAATGGTAAAGAAATGAATGGCACGTGACCGAGTCCACAAATCAATAAATATAAATAAATGTCCTCTCTAGAAGGAAACCCACGAACCGAAAATTTAAAAAGACATATATAGTCTAACTCAAACATTTGTATTCATTCACACATGTGACCAATTGCATTACATAATGCGTGCCATTTCTTTCCCACTCCCTGGTACTTAGAGTCGGTCTAAGAACAAATGATAATTAAAACAAATTTTGATTGATGTATTTTTATTTTAAGTAGAGAATGTACATGTATCGGTTATGTTTTAAATTGGGTCATTTTATTAGTATTTGTGATATTTTTACTTTATAAAAATTAAGAATAAATAAATTTTTTTACTGGTAGAACTAAAACTAAAGCTTTAGTATCTTTATCTTGACCCGTGGTGATGCTGGTACTGTACTCTGATCCCACACGCAATCCTGCAGAGGTTTGGATGTGAGGGATTACTACTCTTATTTTTCAATAAAGGTTAATCAATTATTAAAAATTAAAACCTTTAAAATTTTTAATAAGAGAATGCTAACAAGTGCTCTTGTACATTATCTAAGAAATCAAAAAAGGAAAATTTGTATGAGAAATTGTGTATTTAATATTTCGAATAATGTAATACTTGAGTTTTCAATACGAATTTTTCTTTTGTGGTTTTCTTAATCAATGTCCTTAGGGCACTCGTTAACAGACCCTTTTTAATATAGTAAATATATCATTTTTTAATATAAACTTCGTCTTTAATTGTTTAATGAATATTAACATTTAAGATGAGTTATCAATTTTTATTAGCTTTAAGTTATACTAAACAGATTTTTTTAATATATTTCATTGAATTCAACCGATTTTAACCAAGCTCTATTGCTTAAAAAAAACCAAGCTCTATTGTCCAAAAAGAAGAAAACCAAGCTCTGATTTTCTATGAATACTAAAATTTAAGATAGGTTGTCGATATTTAATAACTATAAGTTATATTGAAAAGATTTTTAATATATCTCATTGAAGTACGAATAACCAAGAACTATCTGACTTCATGAAAAAAAAAAGAGCTATTTAATTTGGCTAAGTTGTAAAACGGGAGAATTACGGCGTTTCAAAAAAAATAAAATTATAGAATTACAAATGTCGAATATTTGCATATAATTTGGTCCCCTAAAATAGAAAAGTTTTGAATTGGCACTTCAATCTATATTTTTGTTTTACCTATCCTTCAGTTTGTTTGTTTTTTTTTAAACTTTGTCCCGTCACTCACTCAAAGCATTTGTCTTTAATTTCTAGGTATAATTTTAAGATATTAAGGGCAAAAGGGACCCAAATCTCAGTAGTTGGAATAGATCAATCAAAGAAATTCTTTTAACATTTTATAAAGTCTCCATGACTATCATCACTGATTTAATAACATGTCCTTCAAAGTTGAAACAGCGTGCAGACCCAGCCCACAGATAGAAAAGCAGTAAAAAACGAAGCAAACCAGATTTTTTTTTTCTTTTTAATTTTTCCGTTTATGTTATTTTCAATAGAGAAGCCGAGAGGGAAAGAGCGTATGCAACCCCTGAAGACGAAGGATGACACCTTTTCTTTCCCTAAAAAGTGAGCAATAATATAAAATAAAAAAATAAGAATATATCTATTTTTAATTAATTAAAATGAATATTAATTAATGATCAAAGTAATATATATAATCAGAATAAAAAGTTTTATATCGATATCTATTAGCATTTGAATATGTGCTTTTATTTTAATAATTAAGATAAAAAAATATTATTAACATTGATTTATCAAAATATAGTTGAATGTCATTTTAAAAATCTTTTATTTTTATGTTAATAATGTATAAAAATTAAATTCTTTAATTAAAAATGAATATATCTTTATTTATTATTTTTTTAACTTTGTAATCTTGCCTATTTTAAAGGAGTTATCTGTGAAGCCGAACGAGATAAAAACAAGCTGCAGAAAGAGAAAATATAGAATGAAAAATATGCTGACACTGTTCACACTCTATCAGTCAAAATTTTCTAACTCCAATCGGAGACAGCACGCACAGGTTGAGGATATATTAGGGAGTTTACGAGGGGATGAAGTGAAGTTTACGATACAGTGGAGTGATGAAAGTATTATTGTTTGGAAGTTTAACGAAAAAATTTCAAATCTTTCAATTTGGAGGTTATAAAAATGAGAAGTTTGAGTGGAATAAAATAATTTGAGTTAACATCTCAAACCATTACATTTCATTATTTAATAAACTCCCAAAAATCCATTTTAATCATCCTACTCCGTTATTAACCATACACCACATCTTTCAAAGATAGCTTGGTGTTACTCCTGGGTGCTAACGTAGTAAGTTGCACCGTTTTTTCTTAATTTTTAAAATTAAGGTATATCAATTTTATTCCTAAATACCCGGCACTTCCGTTTTTCTCTCTCTCTGTTCTTTCTCTCTCTCTGCTCTGTCTCGGAAAAACAGAGACAACAATGGCGAAATCGAGCATACCGAGCAAACCCACATGGGTCCTCCCTTACCGAACCCCGAAGCTAACGGAGGACTACACACTCGGAAGAAAACTGGGTCAAGGTCAATTCGGGACCACGTTCCTCTGCACCCACAACCCCACGGGTCGCACCTACGCCTGCAAGTCCATCCCAAAACGGAAGCTTTTCTGCAAAGAAGACTACGACGACGTTTGGAGGGAGATTCAGATAATGCACCATCTCTCCGAACACCCCAACGTTGTCAGAATCCACGGTACCTACGAGGACTCCATCGCCGTTCACCTTGTCATGGAGCTCTGTGAAGGTGGTGAACTCTTTGATAGGATCGTGCAGAAGGGTCACTACAGTGAGAGAGAAGCTGCGAAGCTGATCAAGACTATTGTTGAGGTTGTGGAAGCTTGTCACTCTCTTGGGGTCATGCACAGAGACCTCAAGCCTGAGAATTTCTTGTTCGATAGTGTTCAAGAGGATGCTAAGCTTAAAGCCACCGATTTCGGGTTGTCTGTTTTTTACAAGCCAGGTTCCTTTTCTTTGATTTTTTATTGTTTATTTCATGATTTCTCTTTAAAGTTTTGATTTTTATGATCTTTCTATATTTGGGGTGTTTTGTTCCTTTACAAATGGTTTTTATGGGTTTGAGGCATTGTGTTATGAGTTAAGATGCCTGATTTATATTTTTTCCTGTCTACTCTCTAAATAAAGCAATTGTAGAGAATATTGAATATTCGTTATTCGAAGCTTTGTCTATTGGGACATGATTCATGGTATGTATCTGACTGATGTAACCCCTACCCATCTATTTTTGCTCAACCTGTCTGAATCTGATTTCATTCTTGTTGATTCTGGAGAAAAGGGGGTCTGGTTATATTGTCGGGTATAATTGCTCCACTTGCTCAAGTTCTTGATCAGTCCTTGCTTGCAGGATGGAATTAAGGAAGCAATGGGATTTGGGGAAAAAATTAGAATCAGAGTTTAGCTATTGGTTGGGGTTGCTTATGGTATTTATTTGTTATTGAAATGTGATCGATTTGGGAAGAGAATATTGCTTTGGCCTTTCTAAAGCTACAGGTTTCCTGATCATGGAACGACAAAGAATGTAGGCCACTGCTTCTGTATTTGGTTAGAAAGTCGATGGTGCAAAACCGTTTCAATATTTGATTTGAGTGACAGACCTTGGTGTGGTGTGTGAATCTTCCTCCAGCAAGCACCTGGATAATGAACTGAGTTAGTTATTCTAAACATGAAGCTTATGACACATTGCATAAGCTAATAATACCACCCTAGTTTAACATGTTTGGTACCTTAACCTAAACTAATTATATGCTATTTATATGTCAATAGTTTGTATGGAACTGAATTCATCTTTACTTTGCAATTGCATAATGATAGTAAGTTCTAGGTTTGTGCTTTGCAAGTGCTTTTATGTAATATATATTTACCATACAACTCATTTTCATAGTTTTTTTTTTTGGGTATTATGTCCATTGATTTTATAAGTTGCGTTTTTGTTGACATATTTCTGTTCCTTCAAAACTCATATATGATCCTACCATTAAAGGATATCAAAATAAAGAAGGTTTATTATCTTTTTCTGTAAAAGCTGCAATTGATGGGTTGATACTTGATAGTAATATATACTTCCTATGGAGCTTAGTTAACTAAATAAATGTGTTCCTTGGTGAATTTCTTCAGAATTCCATGTTTTAGCAGATGCAGATTATAGTTTATTTCCAAAAAATATAAAATCTTGTAAGTTTTTTTGTTCTGTCGTAGATTGAAATCACAATCATTTAGTGATGGAATTTTTTTGTCATGCATAATATCAGGAGACTTTATGACATGTAAATGGATAAAGATTTTAGAGATATGTATTACATTAATTGAACGCATCTTTTTACTTTTATGTCTGAGAGATATGAAGAAAGGGATTTTCTTTTAATTGGGGTTCAAAGGAGACGATGCCACAAAGGCTAGGTACTGCATTCAATGGGGGGAAATGAAAGGATGCTCAAACAGGATAAGGGCAGTCAGTAACCTTTTCTGTCCCATGCAATTTGGTGTTTTAAGAGTGAAGACATGATCTTTTGGGCTTTCTTACTGCATGAAGTTTGGACTTTGGGAAAGGGATGTATATGTGCCATTGAGAATAATGTCGAACCTGTATATCTATATTCAAGTACCTTTTTTGGGCCATACTATATTTAATTGTTTTTTGCACGCAAAATTTGTAGAATACTAGAAGTCTAGAACATTTGACATGATTACTGTATTTTTTTTAAAGAAAAAGATAAAAATGAAGTTAATAGCTGCATCTTTGTGGTTGACAGTTGATACAGATTCTTTTCTTACAACGGTCCTCTAAGTGCGGGAAAGGTGCACTTATACTGCTTTATTTTGATGCAAATTATGAATAGAGAAAAATATTTGTTTAGCAAAACATAGCTAAGCTAGCTCTTTAAAATTTAAATAGAAGTTATGCAGTCTTATCCCATAGTTCTGGCTTGAATTTTCTACTTCCCTTCATTTCAGTAATTGTCAGATCAACTGGAAATGCTTTCATGCTGTGTATGCTTAACACAGTTATACTTTTCAGGTGAATCCTTTTGTGATGTTGTCGGGAGCCCATACTATGTTGCACCAGAGGTCTTGCGTAAGCACTATGGACCTGAATCAGATGTGTGGAGTGCCGGGGTTATTTTGTACATCTTATTAAGTGGAGTGCCACCATTTTGGGCCGGTAATCTGTCATCCATATGTCAAAATTTATGCATATTACTTTTTGCGTCATGTTCTGATAGGGTCCTTGTCTATACCGTAGGCCCAATTGATCAAGGCCCACTAGTTCTATTAGAGTAAGAGAGAGAAAGATGATTATGTTATATAGGGAAGGGGGAGAACAATAGGGTATCTTTTGGGAAAATCAGAGTGTTTTGTTATGGATAGAGAGCACTAGCTCTCTATAGGAGCCTAGCTCTGTGGCAGAAGGATTCATTCCTCTGTAAATCTTTCTTTCTTCTCGGTAAATAATACAATATACCTCTACATTTCCTTAAGTTGTTACTGTTATTTTTCTGCGTGTTCTCCTGGTACGTATCAAACTGGTCCGACCTGCCTGATTGTTCGAGAGGGAGCTAGTGTTGCCGGAGATGGAGGATGTGTGGGCCAAAATGGTGCAGCTGCCGGAGTTTTCAGGGACAGACCCCGTTGGATGGATCTCTAGTGCAGAAAAGTTCTTTGAAGAGCAAGAAATCTACCCATCTGATAAGCTCCAGTGGGCATTCATGAGCATGAAAGGTGTAGCCATGCTTCGGTTCCACTGTTGGAGCCAAGAGGGCCTGGATCAAAGTTGGGAAGCATTTTTCATGGCTTTTATTAGAATGTTTGAAACACAGAAGAAGCAAGTAAGGGAGAAGTTGACACTAGAAAATCAAGAAATAGAACCCGTGTTGGAGGTTATTGTCGGTGGGGTGAGGGAGGCTACCATCAGAGATTTTTCAGAGGTGCCAAAGAAAACAGATACTATCGTGGGAGATGAAAATGAGGCTAAGAAAGGAGAGGAACTGGTGATGAGGGAGCAGAAAGGAGCAGAGTTTGCAAGCTCCATGGAGATGTGGGTTTCTAGAAATCCGGCTAAGATTCCTCCGGAGCCGCCAAAACCAGATTTGTATGTGGTGGCGGGTGGGTCATTAGTGGCGGCTGAGTCGGCCAAGCTTCCACCACTGAAACCGTTGGACCTATGCCCTTCTACGGTAACCGACACGGCCCAGCTTCCGCCACCGGAGCCGCCAGATTAGGACGTGTACATGAAGGAGGATGGGTCAACACGAGGTTGTTGTCGACACCATCAAAACCGCTGGAGCTGCCAAATCCATGCCCCTCGACAACGTTCTTTGTCCACTATGAACAAACAGGTTGTGTTGGAATCCGGTTTTCACCAACACCCTTCTACTTGCTTTCTGAGAATGACCCTGAAGCGGTAGGGTGTTGGTAGGTGTTGCTTGTTGCGACAGTGGGTTGGTTGCACAGGGTGAAGATCGGAGTTGTGGTTGAAGGAAAGCAGGTGGGTAGTGTTGCATGTGAGAACGATGATGCCCCACTGAACTTCTCACAAACGCCGACCAAACTTCCTCCGCCACCGGAGCCGCCCGAAATCAATCGCTTCGACTGTGATATTGGTCGCGCAGTCGAGTCTCGTATCACCGTGATTATCGTTGGAGGGGCCAGGGAGATAGAGCGAGGAAGGGCAAATATGGTATTTTGTAAGATAGGTCTAATTGTTGACCTAATGGACCCAACCCAATTTGAAGATGACATATTGGTCTCTTTGAATTGGGAAGATAGAAGGACAACAGGGGTGTTCTGGAAATTGGGTCACATTCTAAACCTATTGGGCCTGATCCGAATTGATGATACCATCTGGTCAAGGAATAATTTAATTCCAGGTCCAAGGTCATTGGGCCCAATCCGAGATAGACTTGTTGGGGATTTGAGGAAGGGTCACACGCCATTAACAGAGTCTATCGAGGGGCTAATTTTGTTGAAGAAAGAGAGAAGGGTAAGTTGGGTATTCTACAAAATGGGTCTAGTGCTTCACGTAATGGGCCTGGCCCAGTTTCAGGAGAAAAGGGTATTGGATAGCATAATTCATGGTCCAATTTCATGGGAGCCTCTTGTGAGCCCTCCCAACCATGCGCTGCTACAGCTGCCAGAGAAATTGGAACAGTGGGTACAAGTCATAAGGAAGGGGCATGGGCATTTGCATTTGGAGAGTGATGAACTTCCATCATACTCTTTGATGGTTCAAGTGGGTGATCATGCAGCTCTCATAGTTATTGGGGAAGGAACTCAAAGGCCCCCTAACACTGAAATGTTACTAGAAGGTGAGGCTCCTTTTATGTTCATTCACAAGGAAAGTATAGTCATCACGGGAGAAAGGATAGTGTTTAGAAGAAACTCTTACCAAGTAATTCTTGCACTGGAAAATGGAGGAATTCAAGTTGTTGAAAGTTATTTAGATTGGTTTGTGGATATTATATTTGGCTTGGCTTGGCTTGGCTTGTTATGGTACTAAAAACTTGGGGAAGAAAGCAACTCCAACGAATGAGGCATCTTCAAACTTGCCTTCATGTATTAACACTTCAACACATGTTCTGACATTGCCTTGCTTTTACTTCGGTGGTTGTTTTATGGTCTTCGATGGAGAATTTAACATTTTTTCAACTGTTATGGAGTCATCAGAGGGACTTTATGCAGCACCAACAAGCCTGGGAATTTTGCATATCTGCTTCTCTTACTCCCTTGAGTTGACAAATGAAGTGATAAGCTGCATTAAGTGTATTACCATATTGATAAGGGGTATGCATCCTAAAATACCTGACATGATAGCTCTAGCTGAGTCATTCCTTGCACTATCTTCATGGACCCTGATTAATGAGTTTCCCATTTGGTCACATGAACAAAGGATACATGCTTTTAAAAAATATCTTGTGCCAGAAGGAGGTTGGTCTCTATTCAGTGTTTTCAGTAAATATGGGAATGTCCAAGTTGAAGATGAATGGGTGAGGAAGTACAAAAAGGTGGTTGTAGCTATAATGCATCTATATTTTCTCTCTTATGACATACTTGAGCTCATTCGAAGTCTTGAAGACCTTGGTGCACCTAAGTGTACTCCTATATTTTTGAAGAAGTTCATAACTCTTGCCATGGATGGAAAGAATAGGGAAAAGGAAATGGTATCAGCACTGTGTATGTTCTTCATATAGAGATCTCTTTAATGGAGGATAAAGTGAATGGTTTTGTCATGCCTTTAACAAGTGCAGAAGATGCAGTTTTAGACATATGGAATGCTTCAAGTGAGCTTGCATTTTTCTTAGCTCGAGCAATGATTGATGACGTACTGGCCTCTCTGAATTTGGAAGAGAGTAACTGCATGTTGCCACCCAAATGCAGCGGGAGTGAAACTGTGCAGCGGGCTCGATCATTCGAAGTTGGGTTGTCAAGCTTCCAACAGTGAGATCCTGGGGGCAAAGGCTTGACTTTCAACGACTATTGCACAAGGAGAGTTTTGAGGAGTCTGTTAGTCAGTTTTTTTTAAATACAGTGCAGTCTTTTTGGGAAGTCCGTTATCTGCCTTGAGGACAAGGCAGAATTTAAAGGAGGTGGTATTGATAGGGTCCTTGTCTATACCGTAGGCCCAATTGATCAAGGCCCACTAGTTCTATTAGAGTAAGAGTGAGAAAGATGATTATGTTATATAGGGAAGGGGGGAGAACAATAGGGTGTCTTTTGGGAAAATCAGAGTGTTTGTTATGGATAGAGAGCACTAGCTCTCTATAGGAGCCTAGCTCTGTGGCAGAAGGATTCATTCCTCTGTAAATATTTCTTTCTTCTCAGTAAATAATACAATATACCTCTACATTTCCTTAAGTTGTTACTGTTATTTTTCTGCGTGTTCTTTTGGTACGTATCATGTTCATCCTTCATAATTGCTAACACTGCTCTGCAAATTGTCACCTTCAGAGTCTGAACCAGGGATCTTCCGCCAAATTTTACTAGGAAAACTTGATTTTCAGTCTGAGCCTTGGCCCAGCATTTCACACAGTGCCAAGGATCTAATTCGAAAAATGCTTGATCAAAATCCAAGAACAAGGCTTACAGCACATGAAGTACTCCGTAAGTCTCTTAAACTTGGGCAGGTATCATGATTGAATTTTGCTCCATTAATACTAAAACTAGGAGTGCTCATAGGCCGCGGCTGGAGTGGGTTTAACTTGGTTGAAATCCAACCCAGTTTTTTTAGCAAGCCAAAATTCGATGCATAGACCCGAGCCAAGAATGCCCGATTAGTGAGTGGACCAATCGGGCCAACCCAACATTTAGATAAAACATACAAATTTGAATATTTTTTTTATAACGAAGTCTTAATTTCAAAAATGTGGAAAAAAACTATGGGATGCTTATGTTTTACAATATATATTTTTAAACAAATTGTATCATTGCAAAAAGTATTAGTTTAAATCGAGAAGTCTTATAATTTGTTATTAATATTCATAAAACCATAAGTTTCAATATATTATGTATCACCGTGTCGGGTTGGGTCAACCCGAAAAGTGGACTGAAACTTTCCCGAAAAGTAGTCAGGCCTGATTTCAAGAACCCATTCCAGCCAAATTAGCTTCCGGCTGGGCCATGAGCACCCCTAACTAACATTTCTCATGATGGGTTAACAGTTTAAGATTTTTACAAGGCTGTGACACTAAAGTAGTTTTTTGTGTCAGGCCACCCATGGATTGTTGATGACAATATTGCACCAGATAAACCTCTTGATTCTGCTGTTTTATCTCGCCTGAAGCAGTTCTCTGCGATGAATAAACTGAAAAAGATGGCTTTGCGTGTAAGGCTTCTGTAGACCTTTTTGCTCAGGCTAGATAATTTCTATGCGCTAATATGCTGAGCATGGACGAATTAGTTTACTCTCATGAATACCCAGTTGTGTGTCTAAAAGTAATTATATGCAGTTTTTATTGCATACTGTTATTTCCAGATCCATTGGAAGCCCATTATTTTCATAGTTTATGAATTTCATGTGAATTCTTGTTAACAAGACATATAAAAAGGCTTCTTTAATTCTAAAGGTTATTACAATACATTGTGGGATTTTTATTTCTGTCCACAGCAATGTTCCTATAGCATCTTGATTTTTTTTTCATTTGTTTTTGTTGATATTGTTGATATTAATTGATATTGTCAATCCCTAAAATCAAGGGATTTTAGTTAGCATATACTAAATGTAAATAGGTGATATTGTCAATCCCAAAAATTAAGGGATTTGATTTTGTAACTTATAATCATATACGTCTATATATTCAATGAGAGCTATTCAGTCATCTTAACATCTTAAGCTGGTATCCAGAGCTAGGGTTCGATCAGGTCAAGAACCACCCTTTTTTTCCGGTGACCACCACTGTTTTCCGGCGAACTTTTCTGGCGACAGTCTCCGATCACTGAAGTAAGGTGACCATCCAACTCAGAAACGGTCGGCAAGTCACTTCCGTGAAGACCCATCACCGAACTCCGCTGCACGCGCTCTCACGCGCCGCCGTCTCCGCTGTTCTCCCGAGCGCGTGGTGTCCACACGCCGCCTTCCCGGCCGCCGTTCGTTTTCCGACTTCTACTGGATCGTTTTCCGGCGTCTTCTGCCTTTGTTGTGAGGGTCAAACGCCGATTCTGGTCAGTTTGGTTTTTCTCCCTTCATTATGTCCACTGATTCGTCATCCGCTGCCACTTCTGAAAATGCAAAATCCGGTGCTGGTTCCGGGTCTACAGGGAAGGGTCTCATCTCTTTTGCCTTCTCTGGTAGCCCTACTATCACATCGGAAAAACTCAATGGTAAGAATTTTGAGGATTGGTATAATGCGATTGAAGTTTGGTTTTTAGGTCAAGGTCTTTATGAGCATCTCATCAAGAAGGAAGCAGATATTGATGCAAAGATTCGTGATGAATGGAAAAGGGCAGATTATCAGTTGGTATCCCTTTTGTGGCAATCCATTGATCCCAAGTTGATGGTACACTTTCGCCCCTACAAAACTTGTTATGAAATATGGAAGAAGGCTCAGAATGTCTATTCCAATGACCTACAACGTCTTTATGCCTCGGTCCACAATTTGACCACTCTTCAGATGACAGATCGCGATCTTCCATCTTATTTGAACAAAGCACAGTCCGTCATTGATGACATTAAACGAATTATTACAGGTGACGATCTTGCAAAGGTACTAGCAAAGCTTGATAATATGTACATGGTCTTTGTTCTTCATGGTTTGCATAAGGACTTTGAATCTGTCCGGAACCAAGCTCTAACTAATCCTAACATCCCCACGGTGGAGGAGCTCATTGATCGTCTTCTGCGAGTTCCGTCACCAGTGGAGACATCCGAAAATGGCTCCCAGACAGCTTCAGAGTCCTCAGCCTTTGTTTCTAATTCTGCAAACCGAGGAGGACGTGGCCGTGGACGTGGTGGAAGAGGTGGTCGTGGTAGAGGTGATCATCCTCAGTGCTCTTATTGCAAGTGCGTGGGTCATACCCAAGATAAGTGTTTCTCCTTGCATGGTTTCCCGGAAAAATCTGCCAATGTCACGCAGTCTGATCAGAAATCTGAGATTGGGTATGATAATCAGAAAAGTGGCAGTCAGAACAATTTTTCAGTTGATGAATACAAGGAGTACCTTCAGCTTAAGGCAGCCCAACAAGCCTCATCTTCAGCAACTATAGCTCATACTGGTAATTCTACGGTTTGTTTCTCTCATTCATCTCCTGTTGGTTCCTGGATTTTGGATTCTGGTACTTCTGACCATATAGCCGGTAATTCTTCTCTCTTTTCTACTTTATCCTCTACCAAAACACCACATCACATCACCCTTGCTAATGGCTCTAAGACACAAGCCACTGGTATTGGTCAAGCCTCACCTCTCCCTTCTCCGTCTTTAAATTCAGTCTTTATTTATACCTGGATGTCCCTTTAATTTAATTTCTATTAGTCAGCTTACTCGATCTCTTATTTGTTCCATAACCTTCACTTCTACTTCCTTTTCTATCCAGGACCGGAGTACGGGGAAGATGATTGGAGCAGGATCTGAGTCACGCGGTCTCTACTACTTACAACCTCCATCCTCCACAATATGTGCTGCCACAGAGTCGTCCAGTCTTCTTCATCGTCGTTTAGGTCACCCGAGTTTGAATAAATTAAAGAAAATGGTCCCTCACCTCTCTACTCTACAGTCCTTGGAGTGTGAGGCATGTCAGCTTGGAAAACATGTTCGGGCGTCCTTTCCAAGCAAGGTTACAGGTCGTGAAGAGTCTCCCTTTAGTCTTGTTCATTCTGATGTTTGGGGTCCTAGTCGTATTTCTTCTGTCTTAGGCTATAGGTATTTTGTTACTTTCATTGATGATTTTTCTCGTTGTACTTAGATATTTCTAATGAAAGCACGTTCTGAGTTGTTTACTGTTTTTCAAACATTTTGTGCTGAAATAAATAATCAATTTGGGCAAACTATTCGTATCCTACGTAGTGATAACGCCAAAGAGTATTTTTCTGCTCCTTTTAATGCTTTTATGGCATCTCATGGTATTGTTCATCAATCGAGTTGTCCTCATACACCTCAACAAAATGGTGTAGCTGAGCGCAAACATCGCCATATCATCGAAACAGCACGTACTCTCCTATTACATTCCAACGTTCCTGTAAAATTTTGGAGTGATGCTGTTCTCATTGCAGGTTATTTAAGAAATCGAATGCCATCTTTTGTTCTCAATAACCAGGTTCCTCACTCTATTTTATATCCTCAAGCTCCACTTTATACTGTTCCTCCTCGTGTTTTTGGTTCCACTTGTTTTGTCCACAATGTTGCTCCAGGTCTTGACAAACTTGCAGCTCGTGCCATTAAGTGTGTTTTTCTCGGTTATTCTCGAGTTCAAAAAGGGTATAGGTGTTATTCTCCTTCAACGCATCGTACTTATATCTCCGCTGATGTCACCTTCTTTGAGGATACACCGTACTTTGCCTCACAGGTCCTATCAGAGTCTGTTTCTCAAGTCTTGCCTATTCCAGTTTTTGACTCACCTGTCCTCAGTCCGCCTGTCCCACATATATCCGAGGATGGCCCCATGGCTCCTAAGTGCCCCATGGCTCCTAAGTACCCCATAGAGTCATTTCGTCTCACCTATCACCGCCGTCCTCGCTCTAGAACTCTGGAGGCTACACCTGTTGTGGACACCAATGACTCACCTCCTGCTCCTCCGTCTTCATCGATTCCGGCCCAACCTGAGCCTGCTGCTGATCTGCCCATTGCTCTTCGCAAAGGTACACGTTCTTCCCGTAACCCTCACCCTATTTATAATTTTTTGAGTTATCATCGTTTATCATCCACCCATTGTGCCTTTGTATCTGCCTTGTCGTCCATTTCTATTCCTAAAACTGTTCAGGAAGCACTATCCCATCCAGGATGGCGACAGGCTATGATTGATGAGATGACAGCCTTGGAATCTAACCATACTTGGGCTCTTGTTCCCTCTCCTCCTGGGAAGTCTACTATTGGTTGTCGTTGGGTTATTACTGTCAAAGTTGGTCCCGACGGGACAGTGGATCGCTTGAAGGCTCGTCTTGTGGCCAAAGGATATACTCAGGTTTATGGTCTTGACTATGGTGATACATTCTCTCCTGTTGCTAAAATGGCCTCTGTTCGTCTCTTTTTATCCATGGCTGCTATCTCTTGTTGGCCTTTATATCAGTTGGACATCAAAAATGCCTTTTTACATGGTGAATTGGAGGAGGAGATTTATATGGAGCAACCATCAGGGTTTATTGCTCAGGGGGAGTCAGGTCTTGTTTGCAAACTTCAGAAATCATTGTATGGGTTGAAACAGTCGCCTCGAGCTTGGTTTGGAAGGTTCAGTAAGGTCATACAGTAGTTTGGCATGATTCGTAGTGAGGTCGATCACTCTGTGTTCTATAGACATTCCCCATGTAAAAAGGTCATTTATCTTGTTGTCTATGTGGATGATATTGTAATTACAGGTGATGATCAGGAAGGGATTACTAGACTTAAGCAAAGATCTGTTTCAAAGATTTCCAAACCAAAGATTTGGGCAAGTTACGATACTTCCTTGGTATTGAGGTTGCCCAATCTAAAACAGGCATTTCAATTTGTCAAAGAAAATATGCACTTGATATTTTGGAAGAAACTGGGATGCTAAATTGTAAGCCAGTGGATACTCCTATGGATCCAAATGTCAAACTTATGCCAAATCAGGGGGAGCCATACTCAGATCCGAGCAGATATCTAGGAGATTGGTGGGAAAGTTGAATTATCTCACTATGACCAGCACCGAGATATAGCATTTCTTTGTCGGTGTTGTGAGTCGGTTTCTTAACTCCCCTTGTGATGACCATTGGGATGCGATTATTCGCATTCCGAGGTATATTAAAGGATCTCCGGAAAGGGACTAATATATGAGAATAGAGGTCGACAGGACATTGTTGCCTATACAGATGCAGATTGGGCAGGATCTCCAAGTGATAGGAGGTCAACGTCTGGGTATTGTGTTTTCATTGGAGGTAACCTCATCTCTTGGAAGAGTAAGAAGCAGAGTGTAGTTGCAAGATCGAGTGCAGAAGCAGAATACAGAGCTATGGCTCTCACAACATGTGAACTTATATGGTTGAAACATCTACTCCAAGAGTTAAAGTTTTGCAAGATGGCTTCTATGCAGTTGATTTGTGATAATCAAGCAGCCTTACACATCGCCTCGAATCCTGTCTTTCATGAACGCACTAAACATATATAGATCGACTGCCATTTCATTCGAGACAAGATTCTTTCAAAGGAGATCACTACTTCATTTGTCAATTCTAATGATCAACTTGCAGATGTTTTCACCAAGTCTCTACGGGGTTCACGAATAAGTTACATATGTAACAAGCTTGGTGCTTATGACATCTATGCACCAGCTTGAGGGGGAGTGTTGATATTGTTGATATTAATTGATATTGTCAATCCCTAAACTCAAGGGATTTTAGTTAGCATATACTAAATGTAAATAGGTGATATTGTCAATCCCAAAAATTAAGGGATTTGATTTTGTAACTTGTAATCATATACGTCTATATATTCAATGAGCTGAGAGGGTTTTCTCTCAAGCTATTCAGTCATCTTAACATCTCAAGTGTTTTGAGCAAGGTGCCTGAGTGTCTTACATGGCTGTAGTGGATTTCTCAACATGGTTGGACTGGAACAATTGCATTGTGTACTAATAATTTTCTCAATAGTTGGTTCTTGTTATTGCTTGTTGATTTTTTTTAGGGGCACAATGTTTGCCGAGTATTTTTATCATATGGATTCAAAGCCTTTAGTACATGTGCTTTTTGTATTTCCTTTTCTTAATTTTGGTTCTCCGTTACGACTTGAATCTTATATGAGTGTTGGATATGGACCATGAGGCAGTCTTATTCTTGAACCTCTGCGGTTCTGAAGGGAACTAGAACCTTAGTTTTCATGCAAGTTTTGGTTGTTGCTTCAAGTACAGAATGCCAAGGTTCGAAAGCTAACATGAATAGAATTTAAGTTTCTTTACATCCTCTTGTTAAAATTTTGTGATTCTTTATAGTTTGTAAAGTTTGAGCTAGGATTTATAATTCCTTCCTTTTGGAAACATAACACCTATGTCATGGCTGGGAGAAGTTGAAAGTGATCCATATTTGTAGTCTTCTGCATGTCAAATCCTAATACTGCAACATTTACAGTTTTGCTTACTTATAAACCTAGGTCATTGCTGAGAGGCTCTCTGAGGAAGAAATTGGTGGCCTGAGAGAGTTGTTCAGGATGATTGACACAGACAACAGTGGAACCATAACATTTGATGAGTTAAAAGATGGCCTAAAGCGAGTAGGATCTGAACTCATGGAGTCTGAAATCAAGGATCTTATGGATGCAGTAAGATAAATTGTTCAATTGTATTTTAATTCTTTTGGGGTAAATTATGTTTTAGTTTGACTCATTTTCGCGATATATACTGCTTTGCCTTTAACTTTTGAACTTGACAGTCTACAAGGTTGTATTATTTTACATGACACAGGCAGATATTGACAATAGTGGGACAATTGACTATGGTGAATTCATTGCTGCTACTGTTCATTTGAATAAGCTGGAGAGGGAGGAAAACCTGTTGTCAGCGTTCTCATATTTTGACAAAGATGGCAGTGGTTACATAACCCTTGATGAGATTCAACAAGCTTGTAAGGATTTTGGTTTAGATGATGTCCATATTGATGAAATGATCAAGGAAATCGATCAAGACAATGTAAGTATTTTTGTGTCTTGGTATTTTAAGAGGATATTTAGTTTTTTATTTCATTTTGTTTTCTGTTTCTAAATTTTTGTAAAAGGAATGGTGGAAACAACTATTTTTCTTGTTTTCACTATTTCGTTTTTGTAACTTTTGTACTTCAGAAAAATAATGTGACATTTTTGGAAATTTAATGAAAACAAATCAACTGAAAATTAAAACAAAAAACAAACCCAAGATTTCTTGTAGTGAGCACAAAATTCCTACAATTCATCTTTTCTAGTTTATAATTTTATGCCAGCATCTTTATGTGTCTGTAATTGCCAACTTGTTTGTTGGGTACTAATGGAAGGTTTATTTTGCAGGATGGACAAATAGATTATGGAGAATTTACTGCCATGATGAGAAAGGGCAATGGAGGCCTAGGGATAGGAAGGCGAACCATGAGGAAGACACTAAATTTCAGAGAGGCTCTGGGTTTATTAGGCAATGGGTCCAATCAAGTTATTGACGATCACCTTTAGTGATTATTTATTTGTTGAGAAGAAGATAATTTGGTAAATTTCAATATTTTGTCCGTAGCTTGACCAAATTTTACATCTTTATTAATAGACCGATCTTTCCAGGAAAAGAAAAAGAAGTTTTTGTCGTGGCTATTGATGAGGTCCACACGGGTAAAGCAGGCTTGGTGCATTTGCTTTACCTCGGTGATTCATTGCATGGAAAAAAATTAGAGAAATACTAGCAACATATTTTTTAACACATATTTTTCAACATACTTTTTTCATTGAAATTCATGTGGGTCAAAATTCAAGTAGGATTCATGTAAATTAATGGGATCTACATTAATTTCAATCAATCGGAAGGAATAGTTATGGGAATGGATCCTCTTAATTTGAATATATATATATATATATATATATTTTTTTTTTTTTTGACATGTTGACATGATCAATTTGCATGGTCCCACCATTCATTATATAAAATACATTTTCACTTTAAAAGTGAGGTTTAGAACAATGAAGGATAAAATAAAGCTAAGTTGATCGTCCCAATTAAGAGGATCTGTTGTTTGATTACTGATTAAAGTTAAACAGGTCAAAGCGAGATAACGACATAATATGTAGTTTGATTAAGAATCTGAAAATCGTTGTGCTGGCCATTTCATATATGAAAGCAAAGTTGTTGTTTTTTTTTTTGTTTTCATTTTTCCTCTAGCACTCTATTTGAACAGGATGAGATGGAAGGCTTTGTACAATTACTTCATTCAATCATTATCTTCTTTTCCTATATAGCAATAGTGGTCATCATTTTCATATCAAATAGAGCAATGATGTTATGGTATAGGAAAGAATCTCTCAGAAATCTCTAACAAATGATGTGGGAGGCGGGACAAACACTTTTTAAGGCAAAACATAAATAGTTTAATAGATATGTACTCTTAGTGTACACTATCAATCAATTATAAATTATGGAATGAATGACTTTTAAGAAGATTTAGATAAGAATCAAAGTTTTTCAATAACGTGACGATCTGTTATTGGTTGACAATGTAAAAAATATTTACACTCATAGTGTATATCAATTAAACTCAACCATAAACGAATAATTATAAAAAAAAAATTATAAAAAAGGTTTAATTATTCAGTTGGTCCCTGAATTATTTGAGAATTTTCAAGTAGGTCCCTGAAATAAAAAAGTTTCTAATTGGGTCCCTGAACATAAATAAATTTTTTCAACTGAGTCCCTGAACATAAATAAATTTTCAATTGCATCCTCAAGGTAGCAAATCTCTTAGTGGTATTCGTGAAATTGGACGTAATATGCCTTACTCCATCCAAGTTGGACACCCATGTCAGCCTTCTTTGCCATGTCATTCTACAGGGAAGCTATTTCGAGGAGAAAAATACAATACGTAAAACAAAGATTGAGAAAAAGAAGCAGCCCGACATGGGGTACAAGCCGCACGCATTAGTTGGGGGAGAAACATTATCTATTTTGAAATTTTGGGTTTCTGAAACCCTAGATACAAAATTGGGAGAAAAATTTTCAGATCACATTCTACGTTGACAAGCTTAACGGCCTCTTCATGGGACCTAGAAACCTAATTGAAAATTTTATATATGTTCAAAGACTCAATTAAAAACATTTTTAGTTTATGGACCTACTTGAAAAATTCAAATAGTTCAAGGACCAACTAAATAATTAAAATAAATAAAAAAAACTCCGTGGTTGTTGTAGGCAAGCTTCCTGAAGAAGAAAAGCAGAAAAATCACCGTGAATGCCATGTGACATCTTTCTGTTGGGCTGATCAACATATCTTTTGGCATAGAGTCTAGAGATTAAGCCCAGTGAGTTCTTAAAGATACTCTTATAATAGCAAACAATAACGTTTTCACAATGAATTGGCATAAACTGTTGAAACTATAGTTTAAACCCAAAATTTTCACATTGTAACCTAAACCAATATCTTAATTAAACCCTGGAACAGGTAATTATTAAGGCTGCCTCCTAATGGCGATACTACCCGTTTTAGTCTCAGCAATGGGAATTGTACCTAGATCAAAGAGTTAGAATAAATAAATAAATAATCAAACAACACTTATTTTAAACTTCAATTGACTGTCTTACGTTCTCACTTAGAAAGGGGAAAAGAATCAGACAAAGACCATCTTACAAGCAAACTCAAACCTGCATATATAGTGTAATTGAGATTTCTAACAATAGATAACAATGAATATATTATTTCAAAGCAAATAGTTCACTTCACTTCATCCCGATTTAATTGTAATGACAATTGATTTTGTCACACTGTTAAATGTGATTTTAATAAATAAATAAAATGTGATGTTTTATTATTGTCGGATAAAATTGATTTTGCTTTTTAAAAATGATTTTGACTAGAAGATAAAAAAATTAACTTTTGCATTAGATTGAAAAATTTACACTAACTTTTATATCAAACTTGCTTTCAAAATAAAATCATCCAAACATAAATCACTTCACTTCAAACTCTTGTATCCAAATTAATTTTACAAAATCGATTTTATTAAACGTTTATCTAAATACAAACTTTACTTCGGACTTTGGAATGGACTCTAATTGCTCCAAATATTCTAAAAAAAAAAATTGGTAAAGCCAAATCTATTTTTTTTCTAATTGTAACTAATAGTTGCATAAATATTTAATTTTAATAATTTAATTTCTTCACCTAGTTTTTTTTGTTAAGAATAAAATAATAATGTGCACTACTTATCATTTTTTTTAAAAATGATTATTTTTACTATTTTGAATAAAACAAATTAAATATCATTTTCTTTTCTCAACATCAACATAATTTTTGATATGATCGCAATGTGAAAGATTGATTTTTAATTTCCAATTTTGTTGTATTTTGATATTTCATCAAGGAATCTCATAGATATATTGCTTTAAGATGGATTTTATATAAGAGAAGAACTCATGTATCATTGCGCCAACTCTGGTTAACCACAAAATTTTCACTTGCAAATATTAAAAATTAGAAATGTACTTATAATAGTTAAAAGAGTTCGGTTATTTTGACAATTATATTCTTGTCTAATACCATATAATCATACATTAGACAAGTTTATCCTCAACATCTTAACTCTTTTTTAGCTGTTATTAGAATGATTTTAATATTTTATTTACTTTATGGGAAAAATAAAAGGATGCAAGTATTTTTAAGGAAGAATAGTAGAAGAATGATAATGATGCTGATGATAATTTCACGGTGGTTATGTCCAAAAGAAGAAGTATAACATGAGATTGAATAGAAAACCTAATTTTAGGTTTGCTTGATTCTCGTTTATTTTACATGGGTTTTGATTTTTATCCCCATGTTTTTGTTTTCTTTTTTTATTTTATTAATAAATGTATGGTGACTTGCCACCTTGTTTTAAAAAATATATATACATTCCAATACTTGTTTATTATTATTTTTTCTCTCATCATGTAATTCATTGTTTCAAAACATCACCCAACCTATGGTGTTATCTACTGAGTCCAGATATGAATGTCAAAAAAACATTTTTGTAGTTAAAAATGTGAAGTCTACTATGCACCAATCAGCAATGGGGTGTAACTTACATCCAACGGACCAATAGGCCTCGTTCCTTGGATTTTTTCCTACCATCCTACCAAAATTCAGGTCATTCGGATCACGTGAAAACAAATCTGATAATTACCTGCAATCATAGGTTTCCAGGTTTCTATTTATTATTTTACAATAAGTCCTTCAATTATTGCTATTTTCAAAGTAGTCCTTGGTCCCATTTCATTCATTTATTTTGTCCAAATCGTGATTGTGTGTTTCCCATTTCTACCATATCTGCCTCTTCCCTGTGCTGCCCATTTCCGGCGGTGCATCAGCTCCGCAGCTCCGGCAAGTTCCGGCGGTACCTCAGATCTGTATCCGCCTACGCATTTGAACTCGTCTCTGGGTCTGTGACTGACGTGATCTCGGTGGAACTGCATTGTGGTGGACGGCGCGGTTTGACAGAGATCGTGACGCGGCGGCAGATGTGGGTATTCGCGGTGGCTGCACGGGAAAGCTGGCTGAGAGAGGTGGAGATACTGGCGGAGGGGGCAGACCTGTGGCAGAACACGTGTGGGTCCTGATCCGGCGGGAGCGGTGACGTTGTGCAGTGGGGGTATGGCGCCTCGCGGTAGGGACGCGATGGCGGTTGGACGGTGGTGTTTCTTTCATATTCGCTTTGAGCATTTTTATTCTCTGGTGGGACTGGGTATGGGTTGGGTGGGTTTGATGAAGGTGAAGAATGGTGAAGAAAGGGAGGGAGGGAGGGAGGGGGTTGGGGAAGAAGAATCACAGTGGGAGGAGGAGGGGGGTATCTAGGGAGAAATAAAAATGAGAGGTGGGGATTAAGATTAGAGGTACCAACAATGGGACACACTTTCGCTTGGCAACCATCGGAGCTCGGGGACGTTAATAGGCAACCAAGATTGGGTTACATTACACATTTATTAAAAAATAAATTTTTAAATTGGTTTCTTATCAGTCTAACAGTGTCCTTGGCCGTTCTTGATTGTTTTGATCGGAAAATCAAATATTTCATTTTTTAAAATATTAAATTCATCAATTTTTTATGTAAAGTTTATTTTCTTTATTCTTTAAAAAGTGTACTAAAGATACTCATTATCATTTTTCAATAAATTATACTGGCTAGAAGGACTCTTATGCAAATAAGTCATAAATCTAACATGACCTGTTCAACCGGTCCCAAGTTACAAGCAGCTGCAACTAATCTTGATCCAACTGCCACAATTTGATCTCACTGGACGGAGCAACTTACACCCCGTTTAGCAGGGTGCATTGAAAGCCGAAGCCAGTTAAAAAGGGTTTGAAGTGGATCGTGGATGGTTAATAACCTTGTAGAATGACTTAAATTTAAAATTTTGTCATCCTAAGACTCCTAACAAATCAAACTTGCCATCATAATCAACTAGATAAAAAAAAATTTGATTTTTTTTTTTATACAAAGAGACACCAAATACCTAAGAGGTTAGAACTTTGAAGGAAATGTTGCTTGCACATACATGTGCAAACATGTAATTTTTGCAGATAGGATTGTGTAACATCTGTAAGGAATAATTTTTTTGTGTGTGTATATGTGTTGGAACACAAACACTCACTATATCACTCATGATGCACACACATAGAAAATGAAAATATTTTCCATCTTCACCACCCATTGATGGAGGTTCTTGCCATCAAGAACTGGTAATGGGATTGAAAAATCCCCACTGACAATCTCTTCAATCTCCACCTCCATCAACCTATAATCACAAGTCTCTAATCTTGTGGCTCTAGATACCATGTTGGAACACAAGCACTCACACTCACTCATGATGCACACACACATAGGAATAATAGAAATATTGAGAAATATGAGAGAAAGAGATACACTAAAAAAGAATATGAAAACTAAAATCTTATTCTTCACACTACAATTACACACATTTTCACTTCACCACTTGAACTAATTCACGTCATTTACACTATAGCACTAAGTCTATTTATAGACTCATATAGATCACTACTCTCACAAACTAACCCACTCTTAGTTGTTACACTAACTACCCAACTAACAATAACAAACTAACTACTTATTTGAATTATCTCCAACATGAACACATTCCTTTTCTTCTTCGCAGCGGCGGCGAACATCGATTTCGAATCAGGCGGCTCCGGTATCATCCCACCAGCAGCAACCTCTAGGATCGCGGCAAACAACTTCTGGCTCGCTACCGATGACTCCTGCAACTCGTCTAAAGGCATCACTCCTCCCGCCCTAAATGGGTTCATGTCTGGCGGTGACGGCGACGGCCTGTTGTAGACACCATCACGACGGCCATCACCGTATCCGCCACTGCCGCCACCACGGCTGTATCCACCGCCACCGAACATTGATCTCTCTGAATCTTGGTTGTGAATGAATTCTTGCTTGGTATAGCACTTCATCTGGAACCCAACTTCCAATACTTGATCAAGTAATAGACACTTTTGTGTGCACTCCACAAACTCTGAGGTGATTAGTTAGAGGCTATGAGGTGCTTGAGGTGGTGCAAGAAGGTGTTCAAGATGAGGAAGATGGTACTTCCAAAAAGAGAGACTACAAAGCTCTCTTGCTTCTTCATCAATGTGTGGATGAAGGAAATATTAAGAAGATTGTTGTTGCCAACACAGCCAAAGGAACATGGGATATCTTGCAACAAGCTTATGGAGATGTTGATAAAGTGAAGAAAAGTGACGCACAGCAAGCACAAAGGACGGGCTATCCAATGGAGAATGACGATATGAAAGATGAGTACAAGAAGGAAGAAAAGACGGAGAGCAATGAAGATGATGAAATTGTAAAGATCAAAACAGAAGTAGGGGTCACTGATCAAGATTCCTATGGTGCAGATATGGAGAACACTGAAGAGCTAGTAAAGGCCAAAGAAGAAGATGATCTGGAGATGAAGAAAAGAAACGTGAATGTTGTGTTTTCTAGGTCATTGCATCAAACACTTTGTGAGCAATCTCTGTCCCAATCTAAAGGTTCTGTAAAGAAGGGTGGCCAAGAAGAGGCAGAGTATAGAGTTCAACGTAACATTGAGCAAGAAGTAATAACAATGGAGAAATCTTTGAAAGATGTTGAAGCTATGATCCAGAAGAGTAGTGGGAGTGGAGCAATTTTTGGTGAAAGTCCACAAAGCCTAGTGGTGTGCTTGGATGATGGAATTTAAGAGGGTAATGTATTTTTAGAGGTAATTAGAATCCATCAATGTAAAATGTATTGCATTTTAACATTGATAAATTCTAATTACCCTTTAAAAATACATTACCCTCTCAAATCCCTTCATCCAAACACACCATAGATGTCCCTGAAACAACATGCGGAGAACAAGTCTCACGACAGTTGAGGTGCTACAGGCAGCGACTGTTAAAGGAAAGAATCATGCCAAATAATTTGTTAATTATTGTAATTGATAGAGTACTTATTGTAATTGATAGAGTACAATTAATTTCCTTTTTAGTATACATGAGTATAGGCATAATGTTATGATCCTATTCTGGAACATTTCTATAAAGGTATGATTTGTGATAATGAATAAAATAATTCAGCATATCTGGTTTCTTTATGGTACCAAAGCAACGATATGGGAAACCCAACAAACACAAACCTTAGCCTAGGTAGTCATGACAGATGATAATAAAAAAACCCCGTCATCATCAACCAAACGGGACATGGTTCTCACTCCAAAATGGGAACAACCCCATCACCCTCTTTACCTCCATTATTCAGACCAACCAGGTGCGGTCCTTGTACCACAACCTCTGGTGGAAGACAACTACAACACATGGGTTCAGTCCATGAGCATGGCCTTGACGGTCAAAAACAATATCGGTCTCGTTGATGGATCTATCTTGAAGCCAAAGGAGAATAACTTTGATGAACTTTTGCAATGGACTCGTTGCAATAATTTAGCCAATCAAGTTGGTAAAAATTCAAATCATGATGAATTCTCAGGTAAAGCCTTTCCATTCACTCAAAATGGAAAGAAAATTATTTGGAACCTCGATAGTGGTGCTACTGGCCATATTGTTTGTAGCCCTCATCTCCTCACTGCTTCAAAAACTGTTGAAAATCATACTGTTGAGTTACCAAATGGCTCATTGGCACAAGTCACACACGTTGGCAAGATTATTTTCCCTCCCAACTTTATCCTTGATAATGTCTTGTGTGTACCACTTTTTCAGTTAAATTTAATTTCCATTAGCAAGCTAGCCTTGGATTCATTTTATATTATAATTTTTCTCAGACAATTTTGTGTTATACAGGACTTATGATCGGGGAAGATGATTGGGACGGGAATTGAGCGGGGGGACTCTACTATCAATCAAGTAGGCAAAGGATCCTGTAATTCTGTTCAAGCCATAGCCCCTTCTCTTTGGCATCAACGCTTTGGACATCCTTCTCACAAAATATCCATGTTATTTCCTTTTTCCAATAACAAATCTCTTGTGAACCAGACAAATGTTTAATTTGCCCATTGGCCAAACAAACTCGATTACCATTTCCAGTGAGTTTTATTGCTAGCCAATCTTGCTTTGATTTAATACATGTTGACATTTGGGGTGGCTATCATGTTCCTTCACTTTCAGGAGCAAAATATTTTCTCACTATTGTTGATGATTACACAAGAAGCACATGGGTTTATTTGATGAAACAAAAATCAGAAACACGTAACTTCTTGGTCAAGTTCATTAACATGGTTGAAAACCAATTCAATGCCAATGTCAAAATTGTCCGTAGTGATAATGGTCCAGAATTCAAAATAGACAATTTTTATACCATAAAAGGAATCATCCATCAATCTAGTTGCGTCAACACAACCCAACAAAATGGTGTTGCTGAGCGCAAACATAGACATTTGCTAAATGTTGCCCGTGCTTTGCTTTTCAAAGTGGTCTTCCAAAACAGTTTTGGGGGGATGTTATCCTCACTTCAACATACCTCATCAATCGCACACCTACACCACTCCTTCAAGGTAAAACACCATATGAAAAATTAATCAATAAACCCCCCAATTATTCACATCTAAGAGTCTTCGATTGTTTGTGTTTCGCATCTACACACCCCACCAAGCCCACTAAATTTGACCCTCGTTCCACTCATTGTCTTTTCCTTGTCTACCCTTATGCCCAAAAAGGATATCGTGTATTTGACCTTCAACTTCAAAAGGTCTTTGTTTCACGTGATGTTATTTTTTATGAGGACGTACTTCCATTCAAAACACCAAAAACTTCCACTGCCACACCATCAATGCCTCACCCTATTTCACTTTATCCTTTTCTTCCCAAGAATACCACAAACACTATAAACCCAAACACTCCTCATAGCACCGATAACCCTCAAATACCACAACCTTCCAATTTTGAACCTTTAAATCCATCCTATTTAGACCAAGACCCTCCATCACCTTCCATAAATATGCCATCCCTTGAAATAATGCCCCAACTTGCCATTGAAAATCTCCCACCCGAGAACACCACTCACAATCAAACGGAAATCACACTGCCACCGCCACCAAGACACTCCACTAGATCTACTAAAATACCAACATTTTTACAGGACTTTCATATTGAGGCAACCCTCCCATCTAGGACTGTTCCTTCATCTTCAACGAACGTGGTCACCTCCCAAGGTACTTATCATCCTCTTTCTCAATTTTTATCTTATGATTGCCTTTCCCCAAGTCATAAAGCATTTACCACTCAACTGACCCTTCACAAAGAACCCAAGAATTTTCAATAGGCTAATCGAGATCCAAGGTGGCGTGATGCCATGCATCATGAAATCCAAGCCCTCCAAGCCAATAATACTTGGAGTCTTGTCTCTCTGCCATCTCACAAAAAGCCTATCGGTTGCAAATGGGTTTACAAAATCAAACTCAACCCCAACGGAACTGTTGAGCATTACAAAGCTTGCTTGGTTGCAAAAGGCTATAGTCAAATTGAAGGTATTGATTACCGAAAGACTTTTGCTCCCGTTGCTAAACTTACAACTGTAACACCCCATTTTCTTTCATAAATAACCTTAATATATTTATATATATATATATATATATGACATATATGTTTGAATATGGTTTTTAGATTGTTCTTGGCATCTAAGTTCATTTTTGGAAAGTTTAGCCTTAGAAAGACTAAAACCTTTTAGAGTCCTAGTAACATGTTTCACCGTTTTGGTCATATATTGAGTTCTAGATGTCCGATATAGGTGATCTTTGTGGAATTGGAAAGATAAGAGAATTTCCTACAACTTTAATGGAGAGATATAAATCAAATTCGGAAGTTTAGGTTGTCAAAAATAATCAATTGTGGAGCAGGCCAGCTTGTGCTGATTTTGGATATACCACCACTAATTTGGGCCTATCTCACTCATTTCAAACCCAAATTAAGTATATGAGCACTACTTGGAAAGCTTATTTGAAGATATATCTGTTAGGATTGAATTGATTTCGAAATATTGGTCAGAAATATCATTTATGTGTTAGGTAAAAAGTGAAGGAATCATATGGCATAATTAGTGCAAGATTAGGTGGGATAATTAATGCAATGCTTTTTGTTTCATTCTTTTTGACTCACCAACTCCACCAACCATCCCACAATCAGATAACACATCAAAACAACTCATAGTGGAGCAAAGCATGGAGTGATTTATGGAGTGATTTATGGATTAGTGGAGCCCATCATGAAAGAAAAACCAATAATCAAAGTTTAGTGGTAGACAAAAGCAAGAACATTCACCAACCACGGAATATTAATTAGGCCACCAAGGAGAACGAATTTTGGGCAGATTTATAGAGTTTCTAAGACTATATAAAGGATGGTTATTTATGCTTAAAGAGGAGAGAATAAAGCTTAACCTATAGACCAAAACAACCATTACTGAAAATTTGAAACTTGGTGGAATAGTTTCGGTAAATCCTTCACTATTTCTACATATACCGTTGGATCTTGTTCCAAATTCATATAGAGTTCCTAGGATTATATTACTTCACATCCAACGGTGTAAATTTCTGTTTAATTCATATAGTGAGAGTTATTCATCTTATAAGTTGGATTTGAGTGCAACTCGGGTAACTCCAGACCAGTCAACTTGATAGGATCATCCTATGCTCAGTAACCGTTGGATCTAGCTGAAACGTTTGCATAAGATAAATTAAAGGTATATCTTTATTCTTACCGTTCAAATTGGTAAAATAATGTCTGGTTTGTGAGATATAAGGCAAACACAGTGGCGGATTTTGTGGTAATTGCTGCCGATTTTAAGTTCGTTACAATGTGCCTTTCACAAATGTGTTTCGTAGGTGGATCTTGAAGCTCAGGGACCCTAGTGGATCTTATTTCTTCTTAAACGCAAACTTCAATCCAGGTATGGGGAGAAGGGTAGTGTTTACATAGGCTTGGAGTTAGAGTAAAGTAAAAGGGGTCCCCATAACCCTGTGTTTATGTGTTACTAAATGATTTTAATACGTATGAGACTGTGATTGTTGAATATAACATGTTAGTGGTCGTTGTTGGATATTTGATTATTCATGCTTATGTTCATAATGTTTGGTTTGTGATTATGTTGTTGTTGTTGTTGTTAATATGAATATGTTGACATAATAATGTGTTGGATAATGTTGTTGTTGTTATGACTGTTGATGGTTAAGTCTTGGGTGCGTATTGGCCCAAGCAACGTTATTGTTGAGTCTCGAGTACTTGTTGGTGCAAGCGGAGGTGGTGGCGTTTGCCGTTGATTGTTGTTTGACATGTATTTCATTGGAGATGTTGTTGGGAGATGTTCGACATAGGGGAGATCTTCCGAGAGTAAGGTGATCCGGCCATCCACGGTAGGTTACCCAAGGTTTGGTAACCGCGGCCCCCCGTGATGAGGCATCCATGGTTTGGTGTGTTGGCTATCCATAGGGTCTACCCGAGGTTAGGTGGACTGCTGGTGTTGGTGTTTATTCGCCAATACGGATATGTAACTCCGAAGTCGTTCATCTTGAGTTAGCTGGATCCACATGCATAGTTGGAGTAGCGGAGTAGTTGGTGCCTTGCATTGCATAGCATATTCGATGATGTTGTTGTTGATGTACGTTGATACATGCTAAAAACTATATGCCTATGTTGATGCCATGCTTGTATGATTTACTTTACTTCCTACCTCTATGCTGATTATGTATACATGAACTTACTCCCCTTCGTTTGTTGCTTGTGTTTGGCCTGAACGGCATTTGCAGAGGATGACGGGCAGCCCGGAGAGGAGTGACTCTGAGGAGCCGCCACTCATAGTTAGGGCCTGCTTTTATGTTTTAATTCTTTTGGTTTAGATGTATTTCCGTTATACATAAGGATTATACCAGCTCTGTATGTGACATCGGGGTTGAGTTTTATTATGTTTATTTGTTTTAACTTATTTATTTCCGCGATTTTGAAACTTGGTTCATGTGGGACTTTTCTACCCATGGACAACTCACTGAACTCTTATTCAGGTTATGCATGTTTGTTTAATTGACTTTTGGATTTTATGTCCTTTATTATGAGGGGTAGAAGGGTGTCACAACAACAGTCCGAGTACTCCTTAGTGTTGCAGCCGTACGAGGATGGCACTTGCACCAACTTGACGTTAATAACGCCTTCTTACATGGAGATCTCTATGAAGAAGTCTACATGTCCATCCCGCCCGGTTTCGAACGAAAGGGGGAGAACCGTGTCTGCAAGCTACACAAGTCAATTTATGGTTTAAAACAAGCATCGCGACAATGGTTCTTAAAACTGTCTAGCACCCTTAAGAAGGCTGGATTTCAGCAATCATGGTCAGACTACTTGCTATTTGTTCGAAACCATGCAGGACATTACAAGCACCAAACATTTCCTCTCAAATCATTTTAAGTTGAAAGACATGAGGCCACTTAAATATTTCTTGGGGATAAAAGTTGCACGATCAAGACAAGGAATCACATTGTGTCAAAGAAAATATGCTTTAGAAATTCTAGAAGATGCAGGGTTCTTAGGCGCCAAGCCCTCACGGTTTCCTGTTGAACAGAACCTTTCACTCACACAAACGAGTGGGAAGTTGCTAGTTGATCCAAGTCCATACAGGCATCTTGTGGGTCAACTAATTTACCTCACCATCACAAGGCCAGATATTGTTTATGCTGTCCATGTTTTGAGTCAATTCATGGACAAGCGTAGGCAACCTCATCTTGAAGCTGCTCACAAGGTTCTAAGGTATATCAAACAAGCACCGGTCAGGGAATTTTGTTACCATCTACAGGTTCACTAGAACTACGTGCCTTTTGTGATGCTGATTGGGCTCAGTGCAAGGATACAAGAAGGTCAGAATCGGTTATTGTATTTTCTTTGAGTCAAGCACCAATCTCTTGGAAAACTAAGAAGCAACATACCGTGTCACGTTCAAGCACAGAGGCAGAATATCGTTCCATGACCACTACTTGTTGTGAGATTACTTGGTTGAAAAATATACTGAAAGACTTGAAGGTGACTCACACACAACCAGTTACATTGTTTTGTGACAACCAGGCTGCCATGCATATTGCTTCAAATCCAGTGTTTCATGAACGAACGAATCACTAGAGATTGATTGTCATTTGGTACGTGAGAAGATTCAAAGTGGGCTAGTGCAGACAGCTTATATCTGAATCACAAGCCAATCAGCTGACTTATTCACCAAACCATTGAGTTCAACATAGTTTGAAATGCTACTCAGCAAGTTGGGTGTCATTAACAGACACTCCAACTCGAGGGGAGTGTTAAAGGAAAGAATCATACCAAATAATTTGTTAATTACTATAATTGTAATTGATAGAATACTTATTGTAATTGATAGAGTACAATTAATTTCATTTTTAGTATATGTGAGTATATGCATAATGTTAGGATCCTATTCTATTCTATAACATTTCTATAAAGATATAATTTGTGATGATGAATAAAATAATTCAGTGATAGGACCGTAAGTGAATCAGAGGCGTTCTCAGGTTCGCTGCCATTGTTATACAGGATGAGGTGCGCCGTCCTAACAAAGAGGAGCTGCAGATCAGACCGCCGCCGTCGGAACTGTCAAGCCGTGATTCTCGTATGGTGGCTAACGGAGCAAAGACGGCTGAGAGGGGCAACAGCGCACCAGAAAGATCAAGGGGAGTTAGGGTTGCAATTCAGAAATTGGGCACAATGTTCAGATATTGTTTGTCGTTTGAAAAAGAAAACACAGTGAAGAAGAATCGGAAAGGAAAAGACGAATATTTCAATTTCGAAAATCCAGAACATGCTCGACGAAAAGGAGAAGACGAAGTGTACGGTTTCTTGAAAAGGAAGAATTCGGAACATGTCAAATATTTTTTGAGCTGGCTCGCTGACGTCTGAAGGTGCTTCAGCCTAGTGGTAAAGTGTTGTTAGTTGATGCAAAATGTTGCGTGTTCGATACTGGCCTTGGGCATGTTTATTGTTTAACTTTTGATAAAACTGTTGAATGGTTTAAATCCAGAGAAAAGTCATTATTAGTTTAAACCACCAAGCTTGCACATTAAATGTTGTGTTTGGTTGTATATGCAAATACTTAAGGATTATGATATTATGGGATCCTGGATATGAGAGTATTTCTATCGAGGTTAGATCTTTGTGCTTCAAAATATTGGATCCTGAAAAATTGTGTTTGGAGATGTATTAGTTATTGTATTTTATATTTTTAGCTAATTTGAATTAAGCAGGTGTGTTGGAGATAATTCAAATAAGTAGTTAGTTTGTTATTGTTAGTTGGGTAGTTAGTGTAACAACTAAGAGTGAGTTAGCTTGTGAGAGTAGTGTTCTCTGAGTCTATAAATAGACTTAGTGCTATAGTGTAAATGTAGAGGAGTGTATATGTGTAAGTGGAAGTATAGTGTAAGTGTTGAATACAAAGTTTTTTTTTTTAGTGTATCTCTTTCTCTCATCTTTCTTAATATTTTCATTCTTTCTATGTGTGTGTATCATGAGTGAGTGCGAGTGCTTGTCTTCCAACAATATTTCATTAGTCAAACTTTTTTCATGGAATGTAAAGATAATATTAATGTAAAATATCTATTTCATCACTAGGAGACGAAATTAGTATAAAATTAAGTAAATAATTAGAAGAAGGAATACATTACAGATGTATTTACTTATTCATAGTACATGTGCGTTATCTATAATTTGAAGCGTGCTACAGATAATAGATTAGCAGCTTATGCTCTTCAAAACTATACTTTGTCACTTGCATTTGGAGATGTCATCATGGGAAACAAAGTAAGCAATTCTGGTTCATTGAATCCTTGTTTAGACCGTGGTGATGGATGCAAATAAAATCGCTTCTCTTTGATAGCTTTCTCTTCTTCTTCAGTGTTTAGCTCAGTTGTTGCTGAATCTTCTTTCTTTTCACCATCCACAATAGTTAATTTAGAGAAAATTGTTGAAGGGGTGGTAGGACTTGGAAGAAGACTAGAACTCCCTGATCCTGGGCTTGGAGGAAAGCTAGAATTCATTGACATGGAAGGTGACAAACTTGCACCACCTGATTTATATTGAAAAGTGGGTTTCACTATCTCAAGTTTTGGCTTCATGTATTTCCTTCTCTCATGGAGTTTGGATGGTGGTGTCCTCTTCACATTAGGAACCTTTGTTGCATCTCCTTCTTTTGCTGCAGTAGCTTCTGATGGACCTGTTAATCGTTGTACTACTTCCCTAAATGCATTTGAGTTTGTGTGAACAAAAGTGGTTATTGGTTTACAATCAGCTGATGCACCACGAATTGGTGGCTTCTCCATTGTCATTACTTGAATTTGACACCAAAATTTAGTCACTTAGCACCTCACCTGCAATATTCATGAGTAAACTAATATGTAAGCAAAGTTGTGCTTAATAGAAGGTGGAAATCATACATAAGAATGATCCATATGATTCATACAAAATGTTTGCAACCTACATGCCTTGTACTTATGCAAAAAAGAAAAATAAAGAAGATAAACAAATTACAAGTTATAGTATTGTGGCTGAGGATTCAAAACAAATGCAGACTTAAATAATTACATGATGATGATGACCCCACATCTCCTTTAGAATGAGAAAGCAATTTGCTTTGTGTCCTGTCGGAAGCATGTCATATCAAATTATTCTGAGTTTTGCTAACAAATCCCATGTGAGATTCGGGAAGAGAAGCTCTTGCAAGCTGTGACCATAAACACGGATCATGTATTTGAAACTACATTACAAAATGATGTCCCTCAATAATGTTCTAGGTGGAGGGTAGGCATTTGTTGACCCAACTAGTCAAGAAACATGGTAAATTATGTTTTTTCTTTTAATAGGATGTGGCTGAGATTTTGCAGCTCTAGACACTTTATGCCTAACTGTCTATTACCTGTTTTGCTTTGACTATTAAGGTCTTGGAATTGGCTGTTCTTTACTCTCTCTGTTCTCTCATTTAATTAACTGAAATTGATATTCACAAATTTAGCCAGGGAATACAGGACCAACTACCTCACTTTTTTAACCTCCAGAAAATTAGCATTTTCTGGTTAAAAAAATATATTTCTATGCATGCAATGATATTCTATGTAGCTCCAGCTTGAAACAATGCATTCCATAAAATTTGAACACATTGCAAAAGTTCTATGAAGTCCTATTACAGTTTGAGCAGATCCTGATACAGAAATTGACCTGATAAAAAGTTGGTCCTCCGTTTCTCTAAATTTGTGTGGCATTCAAAGGAAGGGCGCTATAATATAAAAATGCAGTATCATGCAATTCAAATTCTTTCTAGTTAATTATTACAACTGACATGAATTGAAAGCATTTTGATACAACAACAAAGTTATTATTACCTACCTAAGGAGGTTTGATGGCAGTAAAGGAACGCTGCTGCTTTCTTGTATCTCAATATATCCAAAGGAAGAAAATAAGTTGAGAAAGAAAAGAAAGGGAAGAATAAAAAGTCTCAAAGGGAAACAGAAGTGAGTGTAGTTAAGGAATTCTGGTACAAGGTTGAGAGCCAGTTAGGACAGAGAATCTGTGACCTCAAAAAGCAGTCCTACCAAATAGCTTTGCCACATCAATTATCTGTTGTAAAGGGCAATGTGGGCTATACCACTTTCATTCCGGTTAAATAGGATTGGCTTAACTCAGATTCTAAGGAAATCAGCGATTCTAAAGAGAGAGACTTAACTAAAGCATTATTTACCTTTTTTAAGATAACGCTCATCTAGATGACCAAAGAGAAGACCATGCATGAAATAGGTCTCAATTGACTCTGTTTGAGATTTTGAAGGTTGAAAAATAACCACCATCTCTTTGAACTATTTATTTGGGATGTTCTAGACTCCAAAATTCACCATACAAAGGTTATGAATAACTTCCAATATCACTTCAAAAAGAATTAGTTAATATATTTTCATCCAAATTTGTTGGATTGTCTTCATTAACTGTGTCTCAAAAACGAAACGTAGCACATGAAAGAGTAAAGTACGTACCATTTTACATTCTATTAAGGTAGGGTTGACATTAATTTAGTTTCTAAAAAATATTTGACATCAATTTAATCCTTCCATAAAAATAAAAACATCAATTTAATCTCTCAATTAAAAAATGTTGATAATATTAAACGATGTCAATTTAATCCTTTATTCTTTTAATTTATGCACAAAATGATTGTTTTGACGCTAATTTCCATGTTTGAGAAACTGAATCAACAGTAAGTTAGTAACTATAGGAAATCAAATCGATGTTAACTCTTTATCTACCAAAATGATAGTTTACCTACACAAAATAACAGGCAATCAATATGTCATGTCAAACGTTGTATCAAGTTTATATTTTTTTTATCAAAAAAAAAGTTTATATTTTTTATTACGAAAGCAGGAAACGTTACGTGAAGGTTACAACTTATAAATGGAGTTTGCTAAAATACTTCTTTTTTCTTCTAATGTTACATTTTAATCCATGATAAATTTTGAGATACCACTTTTCATTTATGAAGAAAAATATTCACGGAATAGTCTCCGAGAATGATAAAAGAGGGACACATTAGTCCCTTTTTTGACTCCATCATGAATACACTAGTATAGTATTGATGTGTATCGTTGGTGTGTTCATGTATCCGTTAAACTCATCGATGTGACTTGTGTTGGTACATCTGATATATGTTGTGTGTCGCTTATAACATGTAAGGACTAATTTATTCCACGGTAGAAATTGTTAGGGACTAAATTAGGTTGCGTAAATAATAGTTGGGGACTTTATCGAGTCAATGCATAATTGTTCTCATGGTCTATTGTCTGGGCATCTGGACACACTAACGATACACATTATGCATGAGGGACCATTGTCTGGACATCTGGACTCACTAACAATACACATCAGTACTCTAATGACGTGTTTAGGACGAAGACAAACGAAAAAACTAAAGTATCCCTCTTTTGCCATTCTCGAAACTATTTAGCGAGTCTTCTTTTTTTTAAGAGACGAAAATTAGTACTTAGAAAAAATTTTAGGAACTTTAGTCAACATGTTTTGTTTGGTTGTGTGAACATCATATTTCATGTTCATTCATTAACTTCGAAAAATTTTAGGAACTTTAGTCAACATGTTTTGTTTGGTTGTGTGAACATCATATTTCATGTTCATTCATTAACTTCGACCCGGCAACATGCATACACTTCACAAAATGAATCATATTCTATCTCTATCTTCTTTCTAGTCAAATGTAGGTCGTCAAATTAATCTAACTTACATATGAGAATTATTAATAAGAGTCATTGGATCATAATTAAAAGGAATCAACGACAAGATTATACAGTAGTGATTGTCCGTTCCCTGTAGTGAGCCCAGACCGCAAAATAGCAACACATATTACTATTTACAAATGAAGCAATTAGTCCACAAAACAATCAGTTCATAAACAATGAAGCATTGCCTATTTACACGGCTGAAGTGTGTCCCTGATAGTCCCATTGCACTGCTAAAATTACAAAGCAATCTAAACTTTAGATGACCAGGAAAATTATTGCCACGATGACTACAGCTTTGCGGCCAGCCTTGCACCCAAATTTCCTTTAAGTTCCTGTTTATGTGGACTGGACTGATACAGGGGTGGAAAGGGTGAGAGAAGAGGATGGAGGTCATGTATATAATCTTGTCCGTTGATTCCTTTTAATTGTGATCCAATGATTCTTACTAATAATTCTTATTTCTCACAATAAAAATGAGTTTTCACTTGATACACTCCACATATATATATATATATATATATATATATATATATAGACACACACACACATGCGTGTGTGTCGTATGGATTAACATATTCACTTATTTCATTACAAGTTTTAAAGATTTTTTCTCACCTCAGATTCTAAAGTCATTCAATAAATTTTCATCTTAATCATCTATTATACGATTTGAGAATTAGCGGTATATTTTATAGTTATGTTATTAAGTTAAATTTTTTTTTTTTGGACAAAATGTAATTAATTTAATCATAGCATACTTACACATAAATTCGAAAAAAGCAACTTGAATTCATCATGCCCAAATGTTTTTTATTAAAAAAAATCAGGAGTCTATAACATTATTCTCATAAATAATACAACACTTATTTCTGTATAGTATGGCACAAATCTACGAATCGAACAAGAGGTAATTGCTTTCCACCGAAGGGCGGAAAAAAATTTAGGGGATGATGTATGCTTTCTAGATGACCAAAATACAAGTATGATTCGGAGAATGGCATAGGCTTTTAACCAACCCCCATTACAAAGATGCACCAGGAGTTCGTTTAACACAGTTGAGGAACCGTGGGTAGGCAGGGTGAGTGGCGAATTGAGGAACCTAATTAGAAATGCTGACCTGGGATGACTCTCCATCGAATGAAGCATCAACAAAGGTATACAAATCAATGCCTCCACTAAGATTTGCAACACCAATAGATGGATGATTTGGCAAACCTGTGGAACCTTCTATAGATGTTGACAGCCCGTATAAATTATTTGCTCGTGCTCATGTTGTTTGCCAAGACACTGCCCAACTGATCTCATTACATACTGCCCCCTGCCGTGTACCATGCCATTTGCAGAGTTGAGCACTGATATTCAGCATTGTCTCAACATTGTCTATTACCATAAAGTACTGAAAAACCCCACAATGTATTTGCCATCTTTTATGTATGTTAGATCACCCACTTCTGCCATCACCAGGTTACAAAAGTCACTGACATCAACATTTGAGTTTTAGAAACCCGTGTAGAGGTGGAAACCAGCTACCCAAGCAACATGTCATTGGAAGCAACTAGCATTGGTTGCCAAGTAAGAAAGTGATGCCAGTAATCAGCCATGGCATAAACACAGGAGGTCAAAATTTCCACTTTCTGTTTCCAATATAAATCAACTTGCTTCAGACCACGGGTGTTCTAGGATGAGTCTTCCTAATCCCTTTCTTTAGACAGGAGGTCAACTGCTTTGCTCCTAAGTCCCAATATCCCAGGATAAGCCTTCACTTCCTCCCGGGGTGGATAATTGTCATTATTTCTGTAAGCTTAAAAGCCACCCCTGCATGAATACAATCCACACGCCTTCTGTAGGCTGCATATTACCTTAACAGTTGTGTATCCAATACTCTTGTTGACAGCTCCATAATCACTGCTTCCTGCTCCATGTATTGCTTCTTGCAAAAGTTCAACTTCTCTGGGAAGAATCTACTTGACTCCAGAGTATCTCAGCATAAGCCTCCTCCTCTTCCTTCTCCTCTTCAACATAATCAGGTGCTTCCATTTCTTCCTCTTCCTCAAGAAGCTCTTCCATCATTTCTTCTTCTACATGTTTCTCCCTCTCTTGCTCAGCAATCACCACCTCCCTCATAGCCTGCATTGTAGCTGGCCTATCTCTAGGTCCATATTTAGGAGCAGGCACAACAAACGGCAGAATTATATCATCTAATTTTGTGCTTTTAACTTTAGAAGAATCATTATTTTCTGTAGGAGGAAAAGTAAATATAATTCCAAGTTCATAGTTGCAAATGTGAAGCCCAGAATTCATAGAAAGGTCCGTTTTTGGAGGTCCATCGCCTTTTGTACCAAATGGATTTGAAATTTGTCGCCCCCAGGCAGCTGCACTAAAATTATGAGACCCACAGTATACCCAACCAATGGAATGTGCATCCCTCCCAGACCAGAAGCATCTCCGTACCACCTGAACAAGACATTTTCCATAACAGCACTTAAAGTTAAAACATAAATTTGTTGTGTAGGGGAAAGAAAAACACATATATGTTTCGTAATTGAGAACTGAGAAGTTAATCACCTAAGTCTAATCCAAATATAGAACAGCATATGCCGCGTAGATTACAAAAGTAACATCGGGACAAAACCATAAGTATGGACTAAAATTGTGTTTAGAGAGGAAAAAGACACAGAACTATGCACTTGTGCAGGATAGAAAATGGTGGGGAACCTGTGGAAGTTTAGAGGTAGTTCAGAGTTAGTTATTCTGTTAGAACAACCTTACTCTCTTGTAAGTCCTCAGAACGAATGAATTTAGTTTTTCTCAGTTTAGAATTTCCAATTTCTCTCAGATTCTTGATTTGTAATATAACTCAATATTTTCAATAGATTCTCCACAAATTATTTGCAAACGAGATATCCAACTCCCTAACATTTTGTGCTTTAACCTCCACTGTTGAAGGTAGGTCATGTCATTATGTGTTAATTTTGCAGTTTTCTTTGGATTCTAGCAGATCGACTTTTAACTCTCTCTTGTCCACTAATCTCAAAGAGGTTTGCATTCTATTGTGACTTTGTTTGCTTTGTTTTTGGATTTTATATAATTTGTTTCATCCATTGTTTTAATGAATTTATTACGTTCAGCTTAAGTATTTTAGTTTAGCTTTCTGATCAACTACGAGATTATCAGGTAGAATGGACTCTTGTTGTTTTAAAAGAATGCTCTTTATCCATCTGCTTATGGTTTTTTTTCCCTTTCCTTTCACCTTGATTGGGTGAATTTGAGCTTGGTTTTGCGACATTCTGTGCCCTTTTGATGTTTGATGGCATATTTGTATGCACTTATATCATTCACAATCGCCTAACTAATTCAACTCATCAATTTGCTATACTAAGTTAAAATTTCTGAAAGTGAGGAGGTTTAATCCGGGGCTGATTTACCAACAATCCAATTAAAATTAGAGATGGGAAAAGACAAGACACAAAAAGGGGAGAGGTACTGTGCCTCTCAAATTCAACTACATTCATCAACACAAGGGACCTTATTCATATAGCATGACAAGAATACATACAGCCACTAGCTTTTATGTGATTATATTTCCGTAAATATTCAATCATAAAAAAATAGGAATACAGAAGTATAAACTGGCATATAATAATAATTACCTTGGTGTGCATTGGATGCCCTATTCTATCATAGGGATGAGGGATGGCATCATGAAGTATATCTAACGTTTTCAACCTCTGCCATGTTCTCTGTTCAAAAGTAGAGAATCAGTTTAGCATTACTGGCACCTATGTGCAATGTTAAAAGTTCACTTTCCAAAAGATAAGTTTGAAAAGAAAAATTCCAAAACAAATTTCAATATTAATAAAACATAAACATAGCCAAGATTCCCACCTCATCCCATAGGAAATTTTTGTGTGTGTTGGGGGAATCGGGATATAGTCAGAAAACATTCCTCAGAATACTAGTGCCTGTGATTTTTTTTAAATAAACATACCAAATATGACAACTTAAGATTCTCAAGTTCGGGTTATGGGAAACTAAAAAGAATCCTTTAACCAAATGGCCCCTTACAGTTCTGTTTTGAGTATGGATAAGAGGGTGTGTAACTAACATCTATCAATAACCATTGGATTAATCCTTAATAACCGTTGGTTTATATAACAGCTGGATTATTTGATATAAATTATTAATTTAATAAATCCAGTTTCCATTTCATCTTCCATGCATTCTCTTCAGACATTTTGTTTCAATCCTATCTGGCGGCAAAACCATGACCTGTGCCCGCAGCAAAGCAACTATGTTCCTGAGTCCAGGGTATTGAAAGTAAATCCGTTTGATCATTTTCATTCATATATGCATCTGGCCAAGAAAAAGAAGAGGCCTAAACATTGGGGGATTCAAAATTTCCGATCCTTGATGGTGGAAAACTGGAAATATTCCTTCAAGTGTTGAAACAGATGAACTCATATGAGATGAAAAGGACCCTGCCAGCATTCGCTGCACTCAATATCCACGGTTGAACATTATAGGAAAGAGTTCAACTTTTTTTTCATTTTTTAAATGTTTTTCCCGTAGGGTTGTTAGGATGAGAAATAGAGAGAAAATTTGTAATATTACGGGATTATTATCAATTTATGATGCTTCATTGGTATTTTTCAGACCCAAGTTTTGAGTTGTTAGTTGTTACTCATTCTGTATAATTACTGCTTGAAATTCATCTCTTAACTACCGCTGAATTATACCATTACCACTGAATTATATCATTAGCAACATCTGGAATATTGGTTACTTGATTTCACTATTTTTCCTTTTGATCTTTTGTACTTTCAATCAAATATAATAAACTTACATCTAGAACGTTGGAATTAGTGTCACTTATATTTTGATTTTGATAATATTTTTTAGATTCCCACATATGTATTCAATGGATGTGCCAATTCCCATTTCTATAATGAATAACAGCCCATAACACCGAGATTCTAATTCATAATGACAATACAGTGATTCAAACATGTCCTTACATATCTATTACTCCTATTTGATTTATAGTGTCAGTTATATTTTAAGGTTTTTTCTATCATGTGCAACTTTGCACAGGTTAAGAAACCCAAAAGCAGCAACTATTTATTGGAAAACTAAATATTTCAATTTTGAAAGTATAAAATACATAAGTTCCTATATAAATTTACTCTTTTAAGATCCTTAATCTGTGCAAAATTGCACAGCATAGAAAAACCCATATTTTAATACATAATTTGTATTAAATAGTTTTTTATCATCATAACTAGTAATATTAAATTATTAATATTATTTCACATTAAAAAAAAAAGGTAGCACGTGCAAAGCATGGGTACTATGACTAGTATACCTTAAAAGGTAAAAATATAAGTATTCCAAGACAACCTTCGACCTTATTCATTCAAAAGCTGATAAGAAAATTATTACCTCTGAGAAGCAAAGAATACGTCTGGAAGGCAAAATCCCATTGCATGCACTCTTCACTCTTTCAATAGTGGGGAAAATGATCCTAACAGAAGGATTCTTCAATTCTTCGCTAGCACTCCAGCAGCCCCACTGTCAAAGCATCATGTACTGAATTAATAACAAACACAATTACAATGAATCATGCATCTAGAAGAAAATATATAAAAGTTGGTATTAAAGTAGTATACACTGTCAATGTAAAAAGTTTTACACTAACATCCATTAACATTTTGGCATGTATGCTTTTATTTTAATAATAACTAAGATGAAAAAAACAATAATATTGATTTGTTAAGATATTATTGGATGTAAGTGTAAAAATCCTTTACACTGACACTACATAGAAATTAAACCCTAAAACTTTTCAAGGAAATGTAATGGAAAAGCAAAGGCCTTCAAATTACTTCAGGATCAGACTCTTCTGAGTCAAAATGTTGCAATGATTTCTTCCCAGCAGCAGCCGAAAATGCAGCAAGAAATTTTGAATTGACAGAACCAATAGAAGATGCACCTGATGGACAGGAAAAGTATCAAACAGTATAGTCCAAAAGATGAAAAAAGAATAAGGTCAGCTTGTTGGTTTTGACTTGTAAGGAAATAGGGCTGGCATTGTACTCCAAAATAAATATTATTCAAAACATGGACGTACCATATATGATGTCAGATGCTAATGATTCAGGCCATCTATACCGATTTAGAACCTAGTATCAGAAAAAGGAACTATGATTAAAATATGGATCTTCAAAAATTATTTTAGCAGAAACTTCACATGCAAGAATCTCTTTTAACAAAACTACAAAAAAGAGATTAAATATAACCTCAATTCCAACACTAAGGTTAGTGCAACTATTTCAATTTAGCAGAAAAAACACAATAGGAATAGCTGCGGGAGTCAATGCAAAAATATCTTCCCAGTTTAATGCTATTTACCTCTTGCAATCTCCAGAGGCCATAACATCTTTGGATTGAAGCAATGAGTGAACAAAATGCAACGACGTGTTCGGATTGCATCATCTTTGATATATCTTGAAAATGATGCCCCTGCATGTTCATAAAATTATATAAATATCAGGTTACAAATACATGGCAACTTACAGTTTTATAGAAGAGGCAAACAAACCTCTGACACATTTAGTGTAAGTTGTATTTTCTTGCAGTTTTCTCCTAAGGCAGCTGCAAGGGCCTCTTTTGGACAAACAAATCCAGAAAACATGAAGAATCCAGCATCCCAAAGAGGAGAAACCCATTTTGCAACATTTCTTGGCAGAAAACCAAGTTGAACATAATCTATAAAAAGGAACAAAAAAAGAAATAGATGTCATTATGGTAACTGGCAGCTTGGAAAATCTAACTATAATTCAAAACACATAAAAAAAGCAATGGAAACAGAAATGTAGTTTGAAAATCATAAGATGATTGGGGAACCCAATATTAATGATGCAAAAAGAATTCCCAAGCAATGTAGCTTTTACCTCCCTCTGAAGTTCCATCAGGGTTGGGAACAAGAACACTAACAGCATTTTCATCAGCAGGCACATTGAGATTTCTTCGTAAAACAATCTCCAACCTTCCGTAAGCATTCTTACAAGACTTTCCAAGGAAAGCAGCCAATGCTTTGAGTCTTGCACTGTTTGAGTCTGCCGCAGTGCGAAAAAGATGGCTGAAACCAACCACAGATGCCACAACTGAACCAAGAAACTTCACACCAGATGACCAAAATGCACAGCAATTAGCCTCTAAAGAGTATAACACTTCACTTGCAGTCAAATAATCCAAAGCAGAAAGCAGCTTTAACAAAAAGCCACCACAAATGATTGCATGATTGACATTATAATTTGTACTGGAATTAAAATGAAAACTCAGATAATCTATGGCATCACTTTAGCCACAAACGAGCCAGGTTTCGGTGTATAATTTCCAACCAGATTGTAAGCAAGGTGGGTGTATTGTTCAAATATTAAAAAGCAATAAAAAGACGAGTTTATATTAAAAAAGAACACTGTGGAGGCAACGGTAAGGGCAGTCAATCGGCACCTCAATTAACTAGCAACAACTGCATGACCATATACGAGCACTTACAAGAGAGGCCTCTAAGCATTCTGACATAACAGTACTGTTAAAGTGAATTCCAGGTACTGAAGCAACAAGATGTCCTTTTGCACCTCCAAAGTCATATTTTGTCAAGTGAGTAATCCAGTGGGCCTGGCTGGGTACATCAACAATGAGAGATGCCATAAACCCAGCCAACTGAGCAGCAAAATCACATTTTGGTTCTTTAGGAATTTCACCACCATCAGTTTTTGGGAAAAGTGATGCAAAATCAGCTGAAATGACGTGAGGGAAATCTTGCCACCATATAGTATTAGTCACACTATTCCACTACATAAACATAAACAATAGATTTGCTATGTTAAACAACATACAAACATAGACATGAACCTTCTATCTGCATCTCTATCAATTATAAATATATTGAGATGATTAATCAAAAAGGCTCGGTCAAGCCGTCAAGGTAATTCCTACATCTTCAAAGATAATGAGGCCACAGCTAACAATGCAGAAAACATACTACACATGGATGTCGCAAATTGGCATGGTAGCAATGAGCAATCAAGCTTTCCTTTCTAACAACAATTTCCTATACAGAGTGTGAGTGCTAGCATGCAACTCTATTTTGTCAAATACTTCAACTCAACTATAACATTACCAACGGGCTTCCAGCCATATATATACTGTATATAATAGAACAGAAAATGGGCCATAAACAAATACTTTGTCGATACGAAATTACAAGACGGTCAAAGTAACAAGATAAACTGTTTTGCTTCACAAAGAACATCATTCTGATTTGTAAGTCACAACCAAACCCAATAAACCTTGTATCATATTTTGAAATGTATTTAAAGACATTACTTTTGATAGAATTTGGATTTGGATGCAAGTCCTAAGCTAGAAGCAACATTACACCTATGAGTACAATAGGCATTGGATGTCTAAATAAACGTTTTAATCAATTACATATCACGAAGGCAACATTTTGCTCTTCAATTTGCAAGATGATTGTTATGCATTGATGTAGATAATAAAAGTTTGGTTAATAGAATACCTGCTTTTCCACTAAATTTGCAGATGTAATGACAACTCGAATACTATCTTCTCTTTGCAGAACAATCAACTTCGGATGATGGCAAGCAATCCCATGTTTCTTGTGGTTATTACTAAATGCTATAGATTCAGGAAATTGAGGATACCTGATAGCCAATAAGGAAGTACATTAACAAAGAGGAGAAATCAAGTAGAATATAGTGAGGACACAAATTAGGTTTCATATACTTCTCCCCCGTAAAAGAAAATACTTACACTACAACTAGGTTAGGATAATCCTGGTAAGGCACAAATACCCTATCATCAAGTCTTGAACTCCAACATCTCTCAGAGTTATGACAAGCGATTGTAACTGGCAGATGAAAAGGAATCTCGCAATATGTCAAGAACCTAACAAGTCAACTCATTTAGGATTGGAAGACAAACAAATTCAAGTGTAGCAGTTCAAACATAAATTGATATCCATAAGTATATGCTGAATGAACATGCACATAGGATGTTGCCAGCTGATCTCAAACATAAAAACACAAGGAGGTTTGGAAAAAAAATATTACGAAAAAGACAGATAATACATCGAAAAGATTTAAACCACACCATTTTATGTCACTTGTAAATGTTGCAATAAACATCCTTGAAATGCTTTCAACAGGATAAAGAAGATCAGGGAGAGATATGGAATGATGGAAACCCGGGGAACCGTGGTCCATAAATTCAAGGCGATTCAGATAAAAATTCTTCCCGGGAGAGGGATAAAAATTCCCTCCATGTTGCTTTGCCTGCTTGTTACCACCAAAAGGAAGATCATCCTTCCTTAAAGAATTTAACAGCATCACATTAGGATTCTTATCAATAATATCATTCCCACAAGCAACTCCCACATTCCCTTCTTGATAAAAATCATGATGAAGGTCACGTTTTGCCTCCAAAGCCATCACTTTACTTTCAGAAACAATGTCTGAACTCGACTGAACCACACCATTAGTTTTATCTTGCATTGAAGAGTTCTTCACCCTTTGAGGCAACTTAGACTGCACTTCGCTATCCACACATAATAATCTACGAATTTCTATATCCGAAACAACACGAAAAACACAAGATAAAGGATCATCACTAAGCAGAATGTCACGGCACCTATCTAGAAGAAAATTTGCCCTTCCAATAATTCCCTCGTATCTCGAAACGGCAAAAACCCTTTTCTTCCGTTTCCCTTGGGAGTGACCCGATAATGTTAATCCATCAATTTCAACATCATCAAAATCAAATTCAATTCTTTGAACCACAAACCCTATCCGATTCTGAATCCCACACGAACCATCCTCGTTTCCACAAACCAGAGAAACCTTATCTCCAACAGTGAACTCCGCGGCCATTCCCTTTTCGATCTCGATCCCGTTCACGAAAACCCCATTGGAGGCTTCTCGAAGTGTAAAATCATAGCCGTGAGTACGAAACGTCGTCGTCGTGGCGGCCCTTTTCCTGAAGGCGTGAACGACACGCTTTGCGGAGTCGTTTGGGAATATTAAAACGCCGTTGAGAATGTAGAGTTTGCGGAGGGAAGCGTCGAGGAGGATCTGGCAGTGTTGTTTGCTAACGCGGCGGTCGAGGAAGAGGAAGTTGCAGTGGCGGGGTGAGCGGCCGATCGTGTAGGGGCGGTCCGCATGGAGGCGGATGGAGTGGCAGGGTGAAACGACGGCGTCGGGTGTGGAGGGAAAGAGAGGCGAGTCGAAGGGTTTGAGATGGATGGAAGCTGATGTGGTGGTTGGGTTATCACGTGGGAAGGGTCTCTTGTTATTTGGGGAAAAACAGGATTCGGAATGGGAATGGATCATGGCGGCGGATTCAGTTCAATCGAAGGATGAAGAAGTGTGAGAGAATCGAAGAAATGGGAAAATGAGAGGGAAATTTTTTAAACGGAAAAAATAGATAGATGGTGAAGGAATCGTGGAGTAAAGATATGTGGCGTAGTTTGCGTTGCGATCTCTTTATTTCCCTCCAAAATTCCGATTACTCAAAGCTTCCGCGGTAACCGTTTAACGAAAAAATGAATTCAGCAGTGTGTGGGTCTGACTCAGGGAGTTTAGAGTTGGGTACGTGGGTCAAGTTCGGTCTTCACTCGCCCGCTCGAGTTCGAGGATAAACGGGCCAACTCTGAAAAGCCCACAACTTACACGGAATAAAAAAGGTCGTAAATTCACAATGCACTCTTTCAAGAAAAATAACAACATGCAACATATGTTGATCTGGTAACGAATTATGATGTCTTAAATAAATGGTTAGAGATTTAATTCCTAACTTTTGCGTGCGGATAAAACCTAGTTGGGAGGGGTAACCCTTACATGTCGTCTGGGTCCCTGGATAAAGAATAATCACTATTTATGAAAGTGGATACTTCATATCAATAACATAGTTATAAAAAAAAACGCGTTAATTAAAATCATTTCTTAAATAAGCAAAGTCAATTATATGAACCAATGTCATTTTGTCTTAAAATCAGTTCTCAGTTGGTTAAACTGATACATGAATTGCGTACATCTGAATTCAAACATTTGCCATGCATTCCATCCTTTCCTCATTCTCTTCTTCCCTCCCCCTTATATACTCATTTTGCCCGACATTGAATGGTTTTCTCCTCAATCCAACTACAAGTGGCCTATTTGGTTTGAATTAATTCCAACATAAACAACAAAATGCAGTGTTTCGAGGCACTTTTATTGAAAGCTCAAAGTGTGAGCTTCCTATCAACGTAGTTTCAAACGCGGTTTCTCCATAAAACAAAATAACGACCAGGTTGAATGATCGGCTAAGTTAACATCCTAAATTTATGGTGAGCAAAACTTACCTCGGTCCAAAAGATATAGGACCACCTTACAAGAGTTAAAGTGTGACAACTCCTTTTAGATTAGTTTACCATCTCCGTGAAAATGAATTTGAGAAATTTATTGTATATTTTTACCATATATATAGATATATATATCCATGCATGTATAGTCTTAGTTCCTGAATATTTTATCCCATAGTTTGATATGCTAGATTGGCTTCATGTTATATTTTACAAAATTTGTATCAAATACCAATACATGACTGCAATTTGCTCTGCATCTCATGTAGAAACCAATGAATATTCAAAATGGCTTTATTTATTTTTAAATCCAAAGGACAATCTCATGCAAAATTATTCCTTTTCCTTTATTTAACGAATAATGCAGAGACCCGCAGCCGCTGGTTCTTGGTCGGAATTGGCTTGGCTTCTTCCCCTGTAACATGTAGTCACGTGAATTAAAGGCTTACTCGTTTGGGAGCTAGCTATGGTCCTGCTACTTCGGTTTTGCATTTGCCTTGTTTTCATCTGCTAATTAAATTATTCCAAATTCCAGGTTGACTCGAACCCTGACCAGCAACACAACATGGCTGTAAATGCAATTGTCGCAACTCGCCAGGGTAAACACAACATGGTTCATGTGGGGTCCACAGAGAAGAAAATGTTGGCTTTGAAAAGTCAAAGCATGTAATTGAAAATCTGCAAAGCAGATTTGGATGGCAAAAAAATTAGCCCAATAGCTTAAAAGGTCGGTAGAAATCTGAAGGATGAAGCCGAAATTGTTGTTGTGATTTCACACTGATGATGCCTCTATAAATAGAGGAGGCACTTTCCTTCATTCGGTAGAGAAGAAATAAAAAAAGGCAGAGAAGCATAGAGAGTGAAAGAAAAAGGGAAGATAGTCCTGGTGTCCCCGAGTCAGTGGGGACATCTCCGGTAGGGAGAGTAAAAATATGAGAGTGAATTATTTTTTGTAACTCTAGAGTGAGGGGTACTCGGGTTTATAAGTTTGTCCAAAAACTTATAATGTGAGGTGGGTTACAATCTTATAATCACATATTTGAGATACTGAATACATTTTGTTAAGATGTTTCCGTGGATGTAGGTAAGAGATGCCGAACCACATTAAATTCTTGTATTCTCTATTATTTTTCTGCAGTGTATTTTCGTGTGTTCTCATGACCCTTTATGTGTGTGGGAGATTCCCAACAGTGTTGGTATCAAAAGAGGTAAATTGTGCAGGCATTTCCCAACAATGGTATCAGAGCTATTGGTGAGATCGGGTGACAAATTCAGACGAGTATAGAAGCATTGGTGGTAGATCCATGTATGGACTCTTATATCGAAAGTCTTCCTACCAATGGAGGTTAGGCAACGTGTCCCGTTGATGGTAGCAACGGCGGTATAAGTTACACCATTGAATACTCGTGGATGAATGTTGAGATGAGAGCTATGGCTGGAAACACACCCAAGGAAGGATTGAGCTTTGGAAGAGGAGAAAACATGAGAGAAGGCAAAGCAATGGTAGCCAAGGATATTTTTCCTTTTGGCTGAAGGGGGAGATGTAGGCAGAGTGGATGATTCGGCTTAGATGAATATTGTAAAGAAGGCGGTAGTCGGTGGATCCATGTAAGGGGTTCCTTGTGTCGAAAGTCTTCCTAGCAATATGGAGGCTAGACAGCGTGATCCGTTGTGGATGATGGACAACGACGGTACAAGTATGACATTCACTTGAGGGGAAGATTTGTTCTCTCTTGAACTGATCCAAGGATTTTTCCACAATGGCTGGAGGGGGAGAATTGTGGGGTCCAGCCATTCAATACAAAGAAGAAAATGTTGGCTTTGACAAGTCAAAGCATATAATTGAAAATATGCAAATCAGAATTGGATGGCAAATGTGAAGAAAAAATTAGCGCAATAGCTTCATAGGCTGGTAGAAATTCGAAGCATGAAGCCAAAATTGTTGTTGTCATTTCACACTGCTGAGGCCTCTATAAATGGAGGAGGCACTTTCATTCATTCGAAAAAGAAGAAAGGAAAAATGCAGAGAAGCATAGAGAGTGAAAGAAAAAGGGGAGAGAGTCTGGGGTGTCCCCAAGCCAGTGAGGGCATCCCCAGTAGGGAGAGTAAAAATATGAGAGTATATTGTTTTTTGTAACTAGAGCGATGGATACTCGGGTTTGTAGAGTGATACACTATTGAATGATGGTTTATAAGTTTGTCCAAAAACTTATAATGTGGGGTGAGTTACAATCTTGTAATCATATATTTGAGATAGTGATTACACTTTGTTGAGATGTTTCCGTGGACGTAAGCAAGATGTGTCGAACCACGTTAAATTCTCGTGTTCTCTATTATTTTTTTGCAGTGTATTTTTGTGTGTTCTCACGATTCTTTGTGTGTGGGGATTCCCAACAGTGTTTTCAGAGAGAGGAAAATTGTGCAGACATTTCCCAACAATTCACTCATAATAAAATTATTTATATTTATATACTATTGCTATACCAAATAAACAAAAATTTATTTTAATTTCAAAATGTTCCCCTTTTCTCTTTCAAAGTTTTTACTTACTCAAATAAACATATCGTGACAGAAATAGAATAACACAATTAATGTATAGGAACAAACATTCATCTGAGTCGTTTTTACAAATTATTAAATTATACCTATCTTTCGTTAAATAAAATAAATTATATTAAGAGATAAATAATTTCCAATTCAATGCAACCTCACTAGCATCATGTATGACAGCTGGTTCAAAGTTACAAAAGAAAAAGAAGAAAAAGGGAAGCTTTGCATATGTGATATGTCTAGGCAAATCAGTCTGGGTTTAAACACGATGCATTATAATTTATTCCACTTCCTTTATTTATCCATTTTCTTCTTACCAAACGGTGCATTATTGCCATTGCGTGGTTAGTTGACTAGCGCTGTACTGGATACCCCCACCACACACAAAAGCTTGTTGTGAGTGACCAAAATCAATTCATTTTGACAATTGCAAAGGAAGGGTGACACATTACATTGCGCTGAACATGTGAACTGGAATAGCTAGCGATATTCATTTTCAGTGAGCGGACTAACAATAATTTTAAGTTAAAAACTCTAGATCATTTGTACATAATTTTTAAATTATCTTTTTTTACTTCGTTTTAAAATAATTATCATTTCAAAAATAAATTTATTTCTTATCATTTTGAAAAGCAATAAATATTTTGAAAAAACAATAGATATTAATTATTTTTTAACTTTATTTGTATCCCTTGATATCTCTATTCTTCAATAAATAAAAAATGAGAAAATACCGTAGTCAAGGACAAAATTTACTGAGCAAAGACGCAAAGTAAATGCCTTTCATTGTAATGTTCTTCCTTTTTTTGATCTAACAAGGATTATCTCACCCTCAATCAGAGGCGGGGATTAATTTTCGACGGGAGTTTGTTCGGCACCTCTAAAGATGACATCCCTCCCAACTGATATTTTTTCTATATCTAAGACTCAAACTCGAAACCTTGATAAAAAGAGATAAAAAAAAAACATTCAACTGTTGTTGATAAGTTGAAAAGATCTTAGTTTTTTTTACACGAAAGATCTTACATTTAAAATAGAATTAATGATTATAAAAAAAAATAGAATTACCGAGACTTTAGTTTTCTTTATTTATCGACATATTCTCTCCAAAAAATAAATATTTATGTACATATTTTGTTAGTAACTTTTAATTATAATTTCCTTAATTAAGTATTTAAAATTTAAAAAAAAAATTATATTTTTAATGTTCAGTTGAAAGCAATTAAAAAAGTCATAGTCAAAAATTAGAAATGTTTAATAAATAACATAAAAAATATTTAAAAGTACAAATATTTGAAATATTTTATTCAAAAGCGTCACAGCCGTCACGTCGATCCAAAACTGCTTAGTGAAAATAATTCATTGCATAGTGACATGCGTAGATAATTGTACGTATTTTTGGGACATCATGTATATATATTATATGATCGATGGTGGATTGTTTTGAAGCATTAAATATTGAGAGATAAAAAACAATAAACAAATATAAATATGTATATATATACGATGTTGGACATAAAAAATGTGTATAACTATCATTATTCTATGATATGTGCCTCTCGTTTGGGACTTTTTGGTGATTTTTGTATATTGAAAAATGTTAGCATCACACTCCTGTTCAACACACTTTATTATTAGGTGGATTTGATGTGAGACATACCAAAACTTATAATGTCACTTAAAATTCATTCAATAATAAAGAAGTATAATAAAAAATATGATACTTGCATATTTGGTACAACGTGCCGCGCGGTGGATCCGCCAGGACAAATCATTGGGAGAAATGTTAATTTCTCTTTGAAAATTTAATTTAAATACTTTTTGTTCCGTCCAAATATCTCAAGTGAGAGATACTCGTCCGGAGAAGCTCTTGTGGGAGTGTTTTGGAATTAGCTTGACAGAATCGGAATTCTGCTCCTACGTATCCAAATGAGAATCAAAGCAAACGTAGTTCTAAGTGAGGGGGTTGGACCCCTATTTATAGAGATGTTTTGAAGTAACAGTTTGGGTAGGACTGTTATTGAGATCCTATTTGTTAGGATCGGATTGTTATTACAGTTAGATAATGATAAGGATAAGGCTCCGAGTTATACGGAGAGATATTTCGACCAGCGAGATATTCGGCCCAGTCAGTTGTGACTGGATAGCTCGGGGCCGAGATACCTTCATCTGTGGCCTGCTGCGGAGTAGGCCCGAGTAGTTATCTTCGGGTGTCAAATGCATTAATAGGTCTTCGGCTTTATGGGAGTTCGGGTCACGACCCACCTATAAGAATGAGCTCGGTCGTGTTGACAATCCTCGGCCTTATATCCTCGGCCAGTACACAAGCCCCCCGAGCTCCGAGCTTAAATAAGCGAAAGAGCTGACAAGTATTAGACCGAGCTTATTCTTCGGCCACGTGGACTTCCGTATTCCCAGCTGTCATTTCAACCGAACCTTTCCTCCTGTCAGAGAAGGCAATCGTTTCCCTTAATCCTTCTGTGGCACGCTACAGGTGAGTAACCCTAGAGTTCCGCGCCCATTTAATGAGGGGAAAATTAAAAGTCGTGCCTTTGGGCTTCATGAAACGTGGGCCGTTGATTGTATCATCAACTGCAGCAGCTATAAATATCTCCTCTAACTCCAACTCACCTCCACCTTGCCTATCTTCCTTCGCCCTTCATCTCTGTCTTTCAAGTTTCTGCCATCACTCTCCTGCCTGTCACTCTTCAGGTACGCCCAGTCTTCTTCCCTTTTTCGTGCTTCTAAGTTTATTTTCTGTTTCCAGATATGAGTTCGTCCGAGTCTTCTGAGTCGAACACCTCGCCTCTGGTTGAGCGTGAGGTTTCCCCCATTGGGGGCTCTCCTTCCACTTCTTCTGTTCCTTCACAGGAACTAAACATCGGTCAGGTGGGACCGTCCTCCTCCAAGTCGTCTTCCTCTGAGTCTAATTCTTCTGGGTCCGACTCTTCTAGGTCTGGTTCTCCCTCCCCCCAAGTTTCCAAACCCGCCGCTTGCAAACAACGCCAAAGGGTTCCAAAAGACCCTGTTCCCGATATTACCCTTCCTGGGTATACCTGGGTTAAGGGCGAAGTTGGGGCTTATTTTTATGACTTTCAGACTTCAGATTCAATTGCTCGTCTTCGGTCCCAGATTAATATCTCGGCGTCCGGAGACGAATCCGAGTTTATTTGTTCCCCATGCTCGGGTACCTAGTATGTCTTTCTCAGGGCTCATCCTTCTGAGCCCCCTTTCACATACATGTATAAAACATTATTTACCCAGCTGCGCGTGTCTCTTCCTTTCACTGATTTTGAGTGTGACGTTCTGAGAACCATGAATGTCGCACCTACTCAGCTTCATCCCAACAGTTGGGCTTTTATGGAAGCCTTTCAAATTCTGTGTAAATACATCGGGATGGAGCCCACTACTCCCAAATTTTTGTACTTTTACCAAACAAGGTTTGGTGAGAAAACGGGATGGATTTCCCGTAATGGGCTGCACCGAAGAGGATTGATTAGTTTATACACATCATCGTATAAAGACTTCAAAATCGGCTTCTTCCAAGTTCGCCCCTCGGGCTCTCACTCTTCCCACTTCTTTGATGAAAATAGATGCGCCAGGTTTCCTTTATACTGGCAATCATCTCCTACCAAATTCGTCGGTTTTGAATACCAATCCCTTCCTGCCGAGGATAGACGGGATATAGACATATTAGAAAAACTTCCTCGGCCTCTTCATTGTGGACGTCTTCTGAAACTCCCCTCCTCATCCACTCCGAGAGCCGACCTTAAAAGTAAGTGTTCGGCCTTTTAGTTTTTAACTATTTTCTGTATGTGTTCCTGTACTAACAAATTTTCTTTTTGGCAGTCATTATGGGGAAATTCGACTTCTCCAAGCTTTTGAAATCTGCTGCGAAAGAGGGTCAGGGTCCCTCCACGACCGAGAAGAAAAAGAAAAGACTTCCTCCGGCCACTGCTAAGGCCTCTGCCAAGGGGGCTTCATCATCCGCCCCTCACAAAAGAAATAGGGTAGAGGTAGTGGTTGACACCGAAGATTCTTCCCCTCCTCGCTCAAGTCCTCCACACCCTACCACTCACGAGACGGGAACTACGGGGCGAGAAGGACAACTTCCTCCTTCTACCGAGGTGAAATGGTATAACACTTCTCTAAAAGCAGGGACCTCGTCTCTCTGGGGCGAAGACTTCAACCCCTTCCCTTCTTTTGACTCGAACTTCCTAAAGCCCGCTGATCTCCGATTAATCAGGCAACAAGGGGCTCAGTCTAGCATGGAGGCCCTCTCGGCCTACTGCATCCGAGCTGCCACTCTAGCCCGCTTTTGTAGCCGAGATTTGGTGGAGACTGAGAGGAAATCCCGACATCTAGAAGCTGAACTTGCTTCTATTGAGAAGCTGAAGGGGGATTTTACCCGGACCTCCGCGGAGTGTGATGAGCTGGCCAAAGCCAACAATCTCCTGAGTACTACCATTACCGAGCTGAACGGCCAGAACTCCGAGCTTAACTCCCAAGCAAAATTTGCTGAGGAGAATAAAGCTCGGGCTGAAGAGGGTAGAGCTCGCGCTGAAGAAGAGCTCAAGAAGGCTCAAGCTGAAATCGAGCAACTTAAGGCTGCCCTGGAGGCCGAGACTAAGGCCAGGATGGAGATTCAGGAGGATCTGAAAGAGGCCACTGACTGCATTCTTGTGGAGCATCGGAAAGGTTTTGCAAAGGCCATTGCTCAAGTTGAAATTCTCGCTCCGGGGGTTGATATCTCGGGCGTCGATGTGACTAAAGAGGTGTTGAATGGGGAACTTGTTCCCATTATTCCCGAAGAGGAAGAGGAGGTGGAAGGGGCGGAAGATTCTCCCTAGGATCACATCGATGCCGAAGATAGTCCTAGGGACGAGTAACTGTATTCGTTTTTTGTTTTCTTCATCCCTTGTAATGGGCTTTTTCCCTTGTAACTTTGATTGACTTAATGAAAACTCTTCCACCATTTTGATGACTTCCTGTTCCTCTTGTAGCTTTTGTTTGGCCGAGATATTCTTTGAAATATTTTTATATTCCGACGTTGTGTTCGACTTGTTTAAACAAGACCTCAGCTAAGGCCGAGATATCCTGCCATCCGTATCAAAAACGGATAGTTGTTGTCACATGTGAAATGCATGATTCACGTTTTGCATATGTGGTCACGCATTATGTGCCTTGGAAACCCCAGTGGGTTCATGCAATTACTGCTCTTTGCTGAGTTTCGCGATTTATTTTTTCAATAAACCATTTTCCAGCGCATATTTTTTCCTTTCCAACGCCTCTCCCCCCTTATAAATAGGGTTGTTTCACTGCTTCACTTATTCATTCTTCATTCTTTTCCACCAGCCAAATCCGTCCTCCTTCGACCTGAGTAGTTCTATAATAGTGTTAGGGGTTTACGCTCCTCTCTCCCAGTTAACATCCCTTTTCACGCTTTAAAGTTGTCAAAAAGGGTGTAATTGGGAGATGGAATCCAGAATCTCTTTCATGGTGTAATCTCTTTAGAAAGGATGTTAGCTGGGAGAATAGCAACTTCCGGGAGTCGAGAAAGGGGTAGTGGCCGTCTACTCCCGAAGTAGGCCGAGCACCTCATCGTCCAGCTTTCTCAGGGGGAAGTGCCTACTTCCTCCCTCGAGGGAAAGTCGTGGCGTCCGATTGGGGGGACTACGGGCCAACTGGCCTTGCCCCTGTTCTAATTGGGGGAACTACTGGCCAACCGGGCGGGCCTTATTTTCAATTTCAGCTTTGTATCTAAGTCGTAGTACTTTCTAGTACTCGACTCGTACCTTGTTTTTACTTTCGGCATTGTACTCGGTTTCATTAAAAAATTTAAATGGCTCGAACTCGACCTTTAGATCAAAACTTTGTTCTTCTTACTGCTTGTATTCTACTTCACTTAAACAATTTTAAAGGCTGGAACTTGGCCTTAAAAATTTAATGGTTCGTACTCGACCTTTAGGCTCAAACTTGGCCTTTAACAATTTAATGGCTCGTACTCGGCCTTTAGGCTCAAACTTGGCCTTAAAAATTTAATGGCTCGTACTCGGCCTTTAGGCTCAAACTTGGCCTTAAAAATTTAATGGCTCGTACTCGGCCTTCAGGCTCAAACTTGGCCTTAAACAATTTAATCGGCTCAAACTTGGCCTTAAAAATTTAATGGCTCGTACTCGACCTTTAGGCTCAAACTTGGCCTTTAACAATTTAATGGCTCGTACTCGGCCTTTAGGCTCAAACTTGGCCTTAAACAATTTAATTGGCTCGAACTCGGCCTTTAGGCTCAAACTTGGCCTTAAAAATTTAATGGCTCATACTCGGCCTTTAGGCTCAAACTTGGCCTTTAACAATTTAATTTTCGCGGAATAAATACATCGACAAATTAAGAAAATAGAACAATGTCCATAATAAATTCTTTTATTGGATAAAAAGGAAGTCTGCGGTGTGCCTTGTTAAAACCTTCTCGGTTAAAACCCTTTTTGGGACAAAATACCGAGGTAGGAAAAAAAGTACATCACCTGACTATATACATCAACTATAATAAAATTTTAAATGAGAAGCATTCCAAGTTCTCGGGATAGGCTTCCCTGACAATTCTTCTAACCTATATGCCCCGTTTCCCAAGTTTTCTACCACTCGGAATGGCCCTCCCCAGTTTGCTGCTAGCTTGCCTTGCGTATGATCCCTCCTTACTTCTCCTTTCATCCTTAGCACCAAGTCTCTGCGCAGGAAACTCCTCGGTTTCAGTTTTGAATTATACCTCCGAGTAGCTCTTTGTTTGCAGGCTTCCTCCCTGATTTTAGCCTCCTCTCTGATTTCCTCCACCAAGTCAAGTTCGACCCTTAAGTTGCTTTCATTCTCATTCTGCTCATGTTGCATACGCCGGAAAGACGGCTCACCAACCTCAACTGGGATCATGGCGTCATTTCCATATGTCGTCACCGAAGGGTGTTTCTTGAGTAGTGGATTGAGGCGTGCAGTGGTAGGCCCAGAGGATACTCGGCAACTCTTCTGCCCAAGCTCCTTTGGCTTTTCCCACTCTCTTCTTCAGCTCTTCGAGAATGACCTTGTTGGCCGCCTCGGCTTGCCCATTGGTCTGGGGATGTTCTACCGATGTGACGTGGTGTTTAACATCGAGATTGACATAGAATTCTCGCAATGTCTTATCTATAAACTGCCTTCCGTTATCAGTGACGATTGCAAAGGGAATTCCGTGCCTACAGATGAGATTTTTCCACACAAACTTTTGTACCTTCTCGGCGGTAATTTTCGCCAAAGGCTCTGCTTCGATCCATTTTGTGAAGTAGTCCACTGCTACCAAGAGAAATTTGACTTGACCTTTGGCTACGGGGAATGGTCCAAGTATATCCATCCCCCACATAGCAAAGGGCCAAGGCGAGTTTAATGTGTGAAGTTCTTCGGGTGGGGTACGACTTACATTGGAAAATCTTTGGCACTCATCACATTGTTTCGTCCACTCGATGCAATCTGCTCGGATGGTAGGCCAATAGTACCCTGCTCGGATTACCTTGGAGGCCATTGATCTGCCCCCGCAGTGAAAACCACAGATTCCTCTGTGAACCTCTTCCATTACATATTTAGAGGCGTTGGAAAGACTTTACACATGACAGCATCATCGTCGGTAAAGAGGTACATTTGAGTAGTGAAAGCATCTAAATGACGTTCCGGGTTCGAGGTGCCATCATACCTGTCAATGTTTATTGGTTTGTAGTTGGCCGGTAGAGGAACCTCCATGATGGCATCAGTGAAGGGATGTCTCGGCCTCCGCAAGCCGGCCCTTTCATTAGGCCTATTTGCCTGAAGTGAAAGTTCAGGGGCCTGCCTAGGAAATTCCTCCTCGTCTGCTCGGTCAACATGATGAGAAACCCGGGGTTGTTGACCTCCCTCTCTGCGCGTGTTTCTGGATCCTTCATTCTCGGCTGTCCGGCACTCTCTCTCATGAGGAGAAGAGGCGGACCTTTCTCTGCTTTGTTCTCGTTCACGACGGCTGTTCTGCCGTCGAAACTCTTCATTCTCCCTTCTCAGCATTGCTACTTGTGCGAGGAGTTCTTGAATAATTGGATTGTCGGTTGTTATTGCTGGGTTTATGGATCGTTCTCCATTATCCCCATTGTTGGCATTCTCTGGCTCCTCTCTCCTGCAGTTCCCGCTCCTTGTTCTCACCATTGTTTGTGGTATGGGAAAATTTTGCTCCGATTCCCACAGACGGTGCCAAATGTTCCGTCCAAATATCTCAAGTGAGAGATACTCGTCCGGAGAAGCTCTTGTGGGAGTGTTTTGGAATTAGCTTGACAGAATCGGAATTCTGCTCCTACGTATCCAAATGGGAATCAAAGCAAACGTAGTTCTAAGTGAGGGGGTTGAACCCCTATTTATAGAGATGTTTTGAAGTAACAGTTTGGGTAAGACTGTTATTGAGATCCTATTTGTTAGGATCGGATTGTTATTGCAGTTAGATAATGATAAGGATAAGGCTCCGAGTTATACGGAGAGATATTCGGACCGGCGAGATATTCGGCCCAGTCAGTTGTGACTGGATAGCTCGGGGCCGAGATACCTTCATCCGTGGCCTGCTGTGGAGTAGGCCCGAGTAGTTATCCTCGGGTGTCAAATGCATTAATAGGTCTTCGGCTTTATGGGAGTTCGGGCCACGGCCCACCTACAAGAATGAGCTCGGTCGTGTTGACAATCCTTGGCCAGTACACATTTCAATATAAAAACATAATTCAAAAAGATTTTAAACTCTCTCAAGTCTAATCCAAGTATATGACTCTTTTTTTTTTCTTGGCTTCACTGCACTCTCAAAGTATTAAGATGATGTAATTTTGGTCTCTCGTATTCCAATTGTAACAATCAGGTCTCCAAATATTATGATTGTTCAATTTTAGTCTCTCATATTCCAATTGCATCAATTGGCCCCCCAAATATTACTATTGTACAATTTTGGTCTTCCGGATATCACAATTCTATAATTTTTAATGTTAGCAACCTATGTGGCACACATGAGACTGATTTGGCACTTAGTGAGACCAGTTTGATAGCTTACATGACATTCCTATGTGTTTATTAAAGTGTGTGAGATGTTACTAATACCATATAGAAATGTCATATAAGTTGCCAAGCCGACCTTACCATGTCAAACCAGTTCCACGTGTGTCACATAGGATAATGGTATTTAAAATTTCATAATTGTGATATACGGGGGACCAAAATTGCACAATCGTGATACCTGAAGAATCCGATTGACATAATTGGAATCCGAGAGAGTAAAATTGTACAATTGTAATACATGTAGGACCTAATTGTCACAATTGAAATACGAGGGATCAAAATAATACAATCATGATACTTATTGATGAAAAGTGCAACTAACCCATTTTTTTCTTTTATAAAAAGAAAAGTTAAACAAAAGTAACTCTACCAAATTTCAGTGTCATGCATGTCTTTTTGTTTTCTTAAAGTAAATAAGAGATGTCCAGACCTCAGAAGATGAGTCGTGCTGCCTGGGTCAAGTCCAGATGCAGTATGTGTTATTGTTGGTGGTGGGTACCGGGAATGAAAGCAAGGGCTTTCTGTTTTTTATAAAAAAAAAGTGATTTTTATAAAAAAAATTCTTATATTTACATCCTTATTTAGTAGACTTCTATTAAAAAACAGAAATCGAAGAAAATCTAAAATTCAAATTTTACGAAGAGATATAATTTTCAATCCCTAATAAATCACTTTTTATAGAATCCTTTTCTTAGAATTTTTAGAACCACTTTTTCAAGATTAAATAAATGGATGTTTAACCCCCAACTTTTATCAAGAAAAGAGATCTCTAAAGTAAGATTGAGTATAAAATAAGAAAGTAAAAATTTATTTACTATTGATTAAACAAAATGTATTAAAATTTCTACCTACTAAAAGATTGAAGAGTAAATATACTTTTACTTCTTCAAGGACATTTGGATGATTTTAACTGGAATATCCAATTGGCAAAAGGATATTGATCACAAAATAAAAAATAAAAATTAAAAAATATATTTAAAAGTGATGAATTTAACATGTGGAAAATTTTAAAAAAATAACTTTATAACAAAAACTTTGCATTTTTGTTATTCTAGAAAATTAGTACTTTTTAATACTTTCTCAAACTTTGACCTTATTAGAATGTGTTTGAGAAAGATAGAAAAAAAAGATTATGTTGATAATCAATTTTTGTATAATCGATTATTGTGAAAATCAATTATAATCAAAAGCTGTTTTTGTTTGAATATGTTTGTTGAAAAATCGATTATAAGATAATCGATTTCATTTCGATGGTACAAAAAATAGCATTTTCTTCATAAAATAGTACCAAAACAGCTTTTTCTTCAAAAACATCTAGATTATTTTTCAAAACAGCCCAACCCACGATATGCTAAGAAAATAGCTTTTTCTTGAAAAAAAAGCTTTTTTAAAAAATTAATCTAGTAACCAAGCATACAGATTATTTACAAAAACAACTTTTTAGGGGAAAAAACTACCGAAACCTAAATAATTAACCTTTCCCAAACATATACTTAATATCGTTAGATTTTTCTGCCATCTATTTCCAATCTTACCTTGTCTATCTCCCGACACTAATAATAAATCAGCTACATAGTATTTGACGGCAGAAAATCTTCTGCATTGTTAACATTGACTTAGCTGTTAATTAATAATATTTATTATTTGGTTAGAGCTGTTTCTTCAAGTTTTTCTTTTTACAAAAAAAAATTAGATTTTTTTAAATAAAAGATCACTTATGATATATTCATGTTCGTTTGATTTTTTACTAAACAACACAAACTGAAAAAACGTTGAAAATTCTTTCACAAAAAACCATGCTTTACAGTTTATCAAAATATTATTTTTTTCTTAATACAATTTCAAAGTGGTTTAGAATAGTTTTTTTTAAAACCTAAACCTGTGGCATTTAATAGATTAAAAATGTGCCTACTAAGCTTGTTTGATTTTTTTTTCCATTTTTTATTTTTATTTTTAGAAATAATTATAAAATGACTACATTGTTTTCATTCTGTTTCTTATTTTTTAAAAAATTTATACAGTAAATATTGAAAATAATTTTTTTATTATTTTTACTATTTATTGTACAAATAATTGGAAACAATAAATAAAATGAAAGTAATATGACAATTTTATAATTATTTTTTAAAATAAGAAATAAAAATTAGAAACGGGAAATAAGTCAAATATTAGGGATGACAATTTGTACCCTACCCATTGGGTATCGTAAAAATTACCCACGATGGGTAGGATAATTACCCACAAAATGGGTAAGGGTCCGAATATGGGTGATTACCCTAAAATTGAATGGGTATGGGTGCAGTTACTATGGTACCCACCCTACCCCACACCCGCACATATATATATATATGTATATATAATTATTTATTTATTTATATATATTACTAAAATATATAATTTTAAGTATAATAAAAAATTTAAAATCAAAATTAATTTAAGATTGTTAACTTTCTTGACTTAGTTGCATCTATAATTCATTCGAGATGTTTTTATTATTTAAATATTTTGATTTATAATATTTTATGAGTAGATTTAAAAGATGTTTAAATCGCATTTAATTGTTATAACGTTTCTTTTGTTATATATATATTTTTTATGGTTAAATTGCGAGTTACGAATGCAGGTACATGTACTTAAATATCCAGATGATACCGGTAAGGATACTAGAGTTGCTATCCATGCGAGTTCAGATCTATATACGAGTAATTTTTTCAAACACGGTTACAAAGACGACTACTATAATACCCTACCCACAGCTACAAATACGCTCTAAACTTAGCTTTGATGGGACACAGATACTGACACCTAATAGTTAACTGCTTTAGATAATCAACTAATAATTAACTCAATAATCCACATGAACAAGCTGTATAATCCTTGGTTTTAGATATTGGGATTATCTACCCAATCTTCTCATTAAAAAATGCTTTGGAAAACCTTGATTGTGACCTCTCACTTTCACAGCTCCGAATTGTAGTGTCTTGCCTGTCCTACAAATATGGCTACATTCTACAAACAATCTACAACATAAAATGCATCATCATACGTATAGAGAGCAGAGGCAGCAGTGAGCTTCTCAATATCACAGAGGAGCAAATGTGTTTGAGAAAGGAGACCTAAAAGTGCTGTGTGTATCAGAATATACATTCAGACTGAAAACCTGAAAACAAGGCAGAACAATGGGAGAAGACGAGGTCGGAGGAGCTTCTGCAGTTGTTCATCATCATGAAACGGATATAGAACTCATCGGTGCTGAAAGGGTACCTCACAGTGGTCCTTTGAACAAACAAAAGGATGAAGATGAAGCAAACTATGTTGAGGTCACCATGGATATTCAAGGTGACTCTATTGCATTACATAGTGTTAAAACTGTTGCAGGTGATGATACGGAAGAAGATGAGAAAGTGGGGTTGGTAGGCAAGACCAAGAAGCTCGAGAAAATAAGCTCCTTTGGTGCTTCTGTTAAGCAAAATGCTACCATTCGTATGAAGCAGTTGAAGCGCTTCACTTCATTTTCAAAACCAGCAAAACAGTACGATAGGAACAAGACTGCAGCAGCTCATGCTCTGACGGGGCTCAAGTTTATCAGCAAAAGTGGTGGTGGTGCAGGATGGGCTGAGGTTGAGAAGGAGTTTGACAGGCTTACTGCTACCACTGATGGGTATCTTCCCAGAGCTCTGTTTGCCCAATGCACAGGTATTAAATACCTCTATGCTTCAAATGATACAAGTGTAAAATTAGAGTAATTTTTCAAAGTATATCCTTGGATTTGATTGTAGGAATGAACAAGGAGTCCGATGCGTTTGCAGAGAAACTGTTTGACACTCTTGCTAGGCAGAGAGGTATTCAGGGGGGTTCCATTAACAAGGCCCAGTTGAGGGACTTCTGGGACCATATTTCTGACCAGAGCTTTGATTCTAGGCTCAAAACATTCTTTGACATGTAATGCTTGGATTTTGTTAATATAGATATGATGTATTTGTGAATGCCCCCAAGTATAAGTATATCATATCACCAAGCTTAATTTGAAACGCAGGGTTGATAAAGATGCAGATGGCAGAATCACTGAAGAAGAAATTAAGGAGGTACGGCTTTCCAAGTTTCTTCAGCAGACAAAATTAGTAAAGTAGTTGTACTAGCAAATTTTTTAATTTTCAAGTCTGCATTTTTTTCCCCATCAAATGAAGATCTTCCTTGATCATATGTAATCAATTCTGCTCTCAGATTATATGCCTTAGCGCCACGGCCAACAAACTCTCAAACATCCAGAAACAAGCAGAGGAGTATGCGGCTTTGATCATGGAAGAACTAGACCCTGGCAGCACAGGATTTATCAATGTAAATGACATAGACTACCCTCTGATCTCAAGATTGGAATAACTTGATCCACTATTATAAAATCCTCATCTTTATCTTTTTTGGGAAAAACAGATAGACAACCTGGAGACGCTCTTACTGCATGGACCAGATGAAACCACAAGAGGAGACAGTAAGTACCTGAGTCAAATGCTAAGCCAAAAGCTGAAGCCTACATTTGCAGAAAATCCTATGAGGAGGTTGTACAGAGATACCAAGTACTTCTTGCAGGACAATTGGCAGAGAGTTTGGGTATTGGCACTGTGGATCAGCGTGATGTTAGGTCTATTTGCCTACAAATTCGTGCAATATAGAAGAAAAGGTGCCTATGAGGTGATGGGCCATTGTGTATGCATGGCAAAGGGTGCAGCTGAGACACTTAAATTGAACATGGCTCTTATCTTGTTACCAGTTTGCCGAAACACCATCACCTGGCTCAGGAATAGGACCAAGCTAGGCGTTGCAGTTCCTTTTGATGACGGCCTCAACTTCCACAAGGTCATTTTTACTGATTCCAGAGTGATATAAGAAAAGAAAAAAGTAGCTACTTTATCCATGTTTGTTTTCACAATTAAACAAGGCATATATATAAAATGGGGTTATTTTTGCAGGTGATAGCTGTGGCAATAGCAATTGGCGTTGGTATACATGCTATTTATCATCTTACTTGTGATTTTCCTCGCCTTCTTCACGCAAGCAGTGAAAAGTACAAGCTCATGGAACCATTTTTCGGAGATAAACCATCGAATTATTGGTATTTTGTCAGATCATGGGAAGGAGTAACAGGGATTATAATGGTTCTGCTAATGGCAATAGCCTTCACGCTGGCCAACCCTAGGTTCAGGAGAGGTCGGGCCAAGCTACCCAAACCCATAAAAAAACTCACAGGTTTCAATGCCTTTTGGTATTCCCATCACCTTTTCATCATTGTCTATGCCCTGTTGCTTGTGCATGGAATCAAACTTTACTTGACCAAGGAATGGTACAAGAAAACGGTTAGCGCCTTCAGTTAACCCTTTGTCTTTGGGCTGATTCATATCGATTCACATGCACTTAATATTATATGTTTTGTAGACCTGGATGTATTTGGCTATTCCCATCACTATTTATGCTTTGGAAAGGCTGATTAGAGCACTCAGATCGAGCACCAAGTCTGTGAGAATATTAAAGGTTAGTGTCGACTAATAAAAATCAATTTTATTCATTATATATAAAATATGATCATATTTACTATCGACTAAGGTTAGAAAGTATGGTAAATATATAAATTCATATGCATATGTCTCGTCACATTTTCACTCCCAAATTTGAAGGTGGCTGTTTATCCTGGAAATGTGTTAGCACTTAATATGTCAAAGCCTCAGGGGTTTACCTACAAGAGTGGACAATACATGTATGTGAATTGTGCTGCTGTGTCTCCATTTGAATGGTATGCATTTGAAGAAACATCAGTCACTCATGTCTTCTATACATAAATGTTGCATATCTAAATGACTAAATTACCTTCATTCATATCACCCTCAAGGGGCCAACCCCCATTTTCTGTTTTTATTTAGCAATATCTAATTTCTACTTTGTTATTCATTGTTTATGCTTTCACAGGCATCCGTTTTCCATAACTTCCGCCCCTGATGATGATTACCTTAGCGTTCACATTAAAATAGTTGGTGATTGGACTGGAAATCTGAAAACTAAATTCTCACAGGTGAATTCATCTTGAAAATTTTCTATTATTAAAATGTGGTTTTCCTGTAATTAAACAAGTCTACATTTCTGCTTAAGCTTATTTTTATCACCAGCTGAAATTCAACTAATAGTTAAAAGAATAGCAAGCTAGCAACAACAAAGATTGAACTCTAAATCACTTGGTCATGAGTTATTATGACATATGGTAGTAACCGATTTTTTCAATTGCTTTGCTTTCTTTCAGGCGTGCCAGCCAGCCCTCAATGGGCAGAGTGGACTTCTAAGAGCTGAATGCTTGAAAGGAGATACCAGCCCAAGGTAAGTCCTATTTGAAGTGTAATGTCCCAGCCTTAATTAAAATGGAAAAAAAAGAAAATATGTGACGGATACCTAAATTGCAAAAACTGTAGTTTGGCACTTCAAAAAGTTGGAAGTAACATTTCTATCAATACCACCGATTATTTCAATCAAATTCAAATTAAATGTTAATAAACTTTAATTTTGTTAAAAGAATTATCAATTTAATTAATAAATAATAAAAATTTCACAATAACTTGAAATTGACTATTAATTGAATTAACTATTTCTAATGTTATATTGAAACTGCATAACTATAGTGGTATAGATAAACTTTACACACAGGGTGTGATCTGGATTCTCTACAATACAAGGGTGTGATCCAGATTCTCTAAAATCAAACTTTGATGTGTTCATGCACCTGAGATCAATATTAAGCTTTCTCAAATACTTTTAATAATTGATCCAATTGTACATTAACAAGTGAAGGCATGAATACGTCAATAATTGAATGCACGGAGTCAATTTCCATGAATATAATTGGAAACACCTATGGTCAGGTAGTCAGGCCCAAAAACTCGGACGCGTGGGTGGGAGTAATCCCACGCTCAAACAGTGTAGGATTCGTGAGAAAAACAAAAAACAAATTATACAGAGTTTTTATTAGAGGGTGAGATTCTATGCATACACGTTGATTTTAAAAACTTCAGGGGACTGGACAGTACAAAAATTTTTGTGTCTTGTTTGATTTGAGGATAGGACAAAAAAGGTGATGAAGGACAGGACAAAAACCCAAAATTTTGTCCCCCACCAAACCATGTGACAAAAAGTTGTCTCATCTACAAACTAACAAAAGACAAAATTATCCTCTCCTCTCTATCTCTCTTCTCTCTCTCCCTCTCTCCTCTCTATCTCTCTCTTCTCTTTCTTTCCCCTCTCTCATCTCCCTCCCTCTCTCCTCTCTCTTGCTTTCATCTTTTTCCCTCCCTCCCTCCCTCTCTCCTCTCTTTCTTTCATCTTTCTCCCTCTCTCCTCTCTCCTCTCTATCTCTTTCTCTCTCCTCTGTGTCCTTTCTCTCCACATAATTATACAAAATTATATATTGTATATTTATATATTAATAATATATATTATAAATGATATTCCGGTAAATTTAATATTATTTTGTTTGTACTTATCCATCAAACAATGTACAAGATCAAGAATTGTCTTGTAACTCAAGGATTTGTCTTGTGCTATCCTATCTGTCCTATAATGTCCAGATACCTTTTGCAAATCAAACGCACTCTTAATAAAATATTAACTGAAGTAAGATTAAGGATCCAGGAATTGAACCGCTGCGTGGATAGCCCATAGCCGGTTGGTCTGGAATTAATTAACAAAGGGTCACAACTTAGGCTTAAATCATTTTTTGTCCTTTAGTTTGGGTGTCAATAATTGATTACCGAGATTCATATGGCACCTTCTCCAATCTGGATCCCCTGCAGCAAATAGGTCCATGCAGCACCCCTCCAGCAAAAATACACGGCTCTGATGTGTGGGAAGAATAACCCAACGACTATGGAGACATGATTTTAAATATTCCAAAAAAATAAAAAAACCCACTGCTGCATCGTGCAGCAGCAGGAGGGGATCCAGATTGCACCTTCTCACATGCATATGATTTATTATCAAATATGTTTACGCGGGGGAAAAAGAGTGGTTGTTATCAATGTAGTGGGGACTGACCCAGTCATCAAAAAATAAAATGTTTGTGAGGATTGGAATCATTCATATTTGCAGATTGTCATTTTCGTCTTAAATAGCATCGCTGTTTTATTATTTATTATATATATATATATATATAAATAGAATGGGTATGTTTTAATTTACTGATTCCTGACTGAGAAAGATACTTTACTATGATTATTATGATATGCAGTACTCTTCCTAAAGTTATGGTTGATGGCCCATATGGAGCGCCAGCACAAGACTACACACAGTATGAGGTGGTTTTGCTCGTGGGGCTGGGAATTGGGGCTACCCCAATGATCAGTATACTAAAGGACATGGTGAATAATTTCAAGGCCATGGAAGAGGAGGAATTGGCCACAATGGAGGACGGAGGTGGTGGGCTAGGGGGTGCTAAATCACCAACAGCAACCAATCAAAAGAAAGCCAGGTCAAGCGAGTTCAAGATTAGGAGGGCGTACTTCTACTGGGTGACTAGAGAGCAGGGTTCCTTTGACTGGTTTAAAGGGGTGATGAACGAGGTAGCCGAAGAGGACCACAGGGGACTGATTGAGCTCCACAGCTACTGCACCAGCGTCTACGAAGAGGGTGACGCTCGCTCTGCTCTTATTGCTATGCTGCAGTCTATAAACCATGCAAAGAATGGCGTGGACATCGTCTCTGGCACACGCGTCATGTCTCACTTTGCCAAACCCAATTGGCGCAGTGTCTTCAAACGCATTGCGCTTAATCATCCAGAAACCCGAGTTGGTGAGTTCCCACTTCTTGGACTGACATTTGCTTTCGTTTCTTTCTTTAAGCCACTCAAAGTAAAAACACTTCAATAATTGCTAATCAATGAGAATATACTTTTTCCAAATATAGTGCACATTTAACTTTCAATAAAGGCTGTCGAGGTCCTTTCGATTAGAGTTGTGTTTTTGAACACCTGAATTTCACATCCGGTATAAATATCATATATTGATGTGAGTGTGAGTGAAATGAAGATATATAATATTTTAAGATAGAATATATATATATATATATATATATATATATATATATATATAATATGTAATTATGAGTGAAGTGTCAATATAGGTGTTCATCCATCATTTCTCTTTCGATTAATATCAACCATTTATGATTTTTTTTTACGTGTTTCATGAAATTTAAGGCTTATCATCGTTTCTGTCAACAACAAAAAAAGGCTTATCATCAAAATTACGAGAGATTGAGACTAGGGATGTAAATGGGGTGGGGTGGATACGGGTAATAGCTCCCCACTACCCGCCTCATTGGATGAATCATACCCGTCTTTGTCCCATATCCGTATGAATATCCATCTTTCGGGTTTTAAACAGGTATACATGGATATTAAAACACCTCACAAATTTATTGAATATTATACTAGATTTTTTATTCAAACGCCCTATCTTGATATCATTTACAAATAGGCATTAACCCGGAAGTATTAATCTAGAAGCAATAATCCATAAGTATTAATTCATATCACAGATAGTTGAACAAAAACAATAATACGTAACAATAATCCATAGGGCTTTGGATATTTTAGTAATTTCATCTTAATGGGTGCCCGTGGATATGGATACTACAATATTCATCCACGCTCTATTAATAAGCGGTTAGAGAAAATATCCACTTAATTTATCCATGGATACTCGTTAAGGTATCCATTGTTTACATCCCTAACTGAGACAGCTTGCTTTATGTAATGCAGGAGTATTTTACTGTGGACAAGCCGCTCCTGCGAAAGCGCTTCGTCAGCTTGCTTTAGATTTCTCTCACAACACATCCACAAAATACGACTTCCATAAAGAAAATTTTTGATAAGATGGAAATTATTAAGGAAAACAGGAGAAGTTGTGGGAACGAACTAGTCCTCTATCTTGATCCCCAACAGATGATTCCACTATGTATATGTAAAGTCCTTTGTTGATAACTTTTTTTTTTTAATGTTTGTATCAATATGTGGTTGTTATAGCTTTGTAAAAGAACAAGGTAGACTTTATATAAAAGGTTAAGTTGTGAGTTGGCAGCCTATCACAAAAGAGTAGACGTGGGATAGTACGTGTCCTAACTCCTAATTAAGGGGTGTCTGTAAGAAATATTATTATCATTGAATTATTGATTAAAAAAAGGTGTGGTTTGATGGCCCGTTTACTGTGTCAAGCGTGCCGTCATACTTGACTATCCGTGTAAACTCAAGGAGAAAAACCACGAGAGAAGGACTTTTTTTTTTCCTTCATTATTTACTATATTGTTGTTTTGTAAACTCGGGGAGCCTAGGATAGAGTAGAACAGGACGGGAAAATGGGAAATATTTTGTCCCGCCAGACTGAACTAAGTAAATTTGTAATTTTTTCTAACAATCAAGTTTGTATTTTTATTTGCCGTGCATCAAGGTATATCCGATCAATAGTTAAAGACTAATCATTTTTTAGATGTGAAGTAAATTTTATTTCTCTCAACAAAATTTTATTTATACACATGATAGGAATCAAATTTCTGTTAGCATGATTAAGAAATTCAAGTATTTACGAACTATGTTGAACCTTATTAATAAGTTGATATTTTAAATTCCGGTTTGTTTCAATTGATTGATCGCAAAATACAAGAATATTCAATTAGATATAGTATGGCTGATCATACAATAAGTGGACCACATTGTGGATCCCACAGTATCATATCATATTTAAACGACACATCCATTTTTCACTCTAATGCGACATACAATGAACAATCCTTAAGCAACCCAATTTTTTATTCTTTTCTATTTGCTATTGAATTTATTTTATCTTCATTCAGTTAATGTTGGCTTGAATCTTTCAAAATTATATTTTTTTAATAGATAAGCAACCCAAGAAAGGGTTGCTTATATAAGCAACTTTGCTAAATTTTAAGCAACCACATGTACAACTCCAATGTAAAATCCGATAAGCAACGGTTGCTTATGGATAAGCAACTCTGTAATGTATAAAAAATTATACCAAACTGAGAAATAACTTAAACAGTAAAAGGAAATAAAATCACTCCTTCGAGGGGAGCAACCTCCTTAAAGTAAAATGCTTTCCTTAATATTTTTCTTCTTGACATTCATTGCATTATATTGGTACATATATAGTAGTGCTTGAGCAATGAAAACAAAATTATAAAAATGAATTAACAATAGAATGCTAACAAATACTTCTAGACCCTTCTATTGCTAATGCCTTGTCACATCCAAGAAAGCTGATAATATTTGGGCTTTATGTTTGGTCTACCATATTTTGGACCATAACATCCCTCCATTCCTGCACTAGCACCTTGTCCTCAAGGTGAATTTAAGCTCAAAGTCTAAAATGCTATGCAACAGCCAAACAAAATAATCCAAGAAAGGAGAATTGATGGCTAAAAAAGAAAACATAGCAGCCTATAGATTCTTATACTGGGCCCAAGAGAAGAATTAGAAAAGGCCCAAAATTATTTTCCCAGAAGCAACCAACCCTAATGTTACACATTTTTGGCGAAGCTCCAAGGAACCCAGGACATGCCAGAAGCAGGTCCGACGACGGTGCCAGCAAGGGAAAGAAAACCATCATCGGAGACGTGTCGTTCTGGGACGAAGAAAGCGGGACGCGTGTGACGGTGGTGGAGAGGACCGGGAATGAAGCTGAAATCAAAAGAGGTGAAGATGCAGAGACTTTCGATTTTGAGATGGTGGTGCATGGCGGAGTTGGGGCCGCCGGGATCGAAAACGAAAGTGAGTTATGGTGGCGGCGTTGCGGAGATAGTGGACGCAGTTGTCTTCTCCGGCCATGGCATCAGGGTTGCCGACGCAGAAATTGCGAACTTCGATCGAGTAGGGCGACCCGAACCTGCTGCGAGTAACGAGACAGCAAAGCATAGTCTTGGATAGGAGACACTAAGGGTGGGAACGGTGTCCAAGGGCGGCGGCGGCGATGGCAGAGTGATGGCAGTCGAATAACCTTTTACTAGAACAGGTTCATCTACTTGATAGTTGTCTTCGGCATGGAGCTCCTTCAGCTTCGCGTCATTGTCAGTGGCGGAGACATCAACCGTGACCGAGAAGGTAGCGTCATCAGCGATCTCCGTTACTGTGTCACTTGTCACAAGCGGAGCAAATAACAAGGGTGTAGGAGCATTGTTGAGGGGGAACACTGGTGGCGGAGTTGGGCCGTGGTAATGGTGGTTCAATGAAGTTATTTGGGTTTCTGTAGATGGATAGGATTAAAGTTTAAGGGAGTTTGTCTGGCTTGGGGTTGTGGTGGAGTGTGACGGTTTTGGGGCTCAGATTGTAGAAGTTGGATAGCCTGAAGGATGGATTTAGTGTGATGATCAAAGGAAGCTTTGAATTTGTTGATGGATTCCTCCCAGTGTAGGAAATCAGAACGGAGAAGACTCAATTGTCTCTGATTATACTGGTTAGTGGGGTGGAATGCTGGTGGTTGGTAGCCATAGCTGAAACATGGGGTGGGTGAAGGTGTGGTAACGGTGACGCTATTGACAGTGAAGGGATCAAAAAATGGTGTGTAGCCATGGTTGAAATGAAGGTAGGATGATGGAGCATAAATGGTGGAGGTGGAGAAGGATGGAGGAGGCATGAGAAAGCCAACGAAAGCACCAATGTAAGGTATAACAAATTATACCAAACAGAGAAATAGCTTAAACAGTAAAAGGAAATAAAAACACTCATTGGAGGGGAGCAACCTCTTTAAAGCAAAATGCTTTCCTTGATATTTTTCTTCTTGACATTCATTGCATTAGCTTGATACATATATAGTAGTGCAATGAAAACAAAATTATAAAAAGGAGTTAACAATGGTGACTCATCATAACAGAATGCTAACAAATACTTCTAGACCCTTCTATTCCTAATGCCTTGTCACACCTAAGAAAGCTTATAATATTTGGGCTTTAGGTTTGGACTACCATATTTTGGGCCATAACAAACTCATAAGCAACCACTACCGGAGATGCTCTAATAAGATTCTTATCGATCGTTGGCTTAGCCATTGTGCATGTATTCAAATCCCAGACAAATACAATATGGCTATCCGTATCTTTCTTTTTCAATATACATTGTTTTTGTCAAATTAAAATTACAAATACATTAATCATTTTTTAGATCTGAAACCCTCCTCCGCCACCGTCACGCCCAGAGCAGCAACGCCGCCGCACGAATGCCATCCAGTCACCACCGTATCACCATCGCGCAGCACCTCCCCGTTCAGACCAGCACATGCGAGCTTCGACCCGAATCCAGCTCCCCCCACCAAGCACCTCCATTCCGGATTTGCGGACGTCCATCTGCCGACGCTTAAGTCGCGAGCTCTTCCCATGCTCGTCGTCCCGGTCGCCTCCGCCCTCCTTCTCACATAGTTTCGCTGAAACCAGCTCGTGTTGCTCCTCCAGCTCGTGTTGCGGTCTGATTTATTATTAGGACCACCATAAGACACTCATCTTTCACTTCCCGTCGGAGCTCGAACATGGTCGCGCACCACCGTCTCGCACCACTTTGCACACCATATCTGCAAGAGAACCTTCACGCCGCTTGCTTCTTGAACCCCGGCGACCGTAACCACGATCCGGCCGCCGCCCACTGTGCCATTCTCGTCCGAACGCGTTTTCCAATGGTCGCAGAGGAGCATGGCGGTGGAGAAGGGTGGAAAAGAAGGGTTGAAGTAGAAAGAAGAAGACATTATTTAATATAATATTAATTTTCTGTATTTTTAATTTTTTACAGAATGCTTTTCATATACATGTTTTTACATGCCATAATACATGGACAATACTTATTTGACTACCATTCAGTTTGACTATTCAAACAGACACAAGCAAAACCACATGGCAATTCCATTGATAAATAGAGTGACAAGTGGGTGGTGCACCACTGCTCCACTTTGGAGAGTGGTGCACCGAAGATGCTTCCGCATTTGGTAACCTCTACTGCACGTGGTAGCTATTATAAAAATTCCACAATACTGTTGCATCGCTAGAGAGAATTGAGATCTTACCCAAGAAACCACACAAGTGTTATGCTATATCGAAGGGCGTACTACCACCCGTCTTCATCCCTCCTAAGAAGCGACCATCATTTCATTCATTTACCGCTTGGCTACACCCCTCAAAACCCTTCGACAATCACATTTACCTTTGTTCTAGACCTCACAAGCTTGTTGTTTTTAGCAAATTTGGTCAATGTCCGACAAGCATCAAGACCCAACAGTCCAAGACACTATGGCCCTAGAGTCCAAAGACTGGGGACACCTCTATCTCAAGGATCCAAGCTCTTAGGCAGACATTTCGGCTCCTGACCTCATGGCCAGACATCTTGGCTCCCGACATCTAGTCTAAGATCTCGGGCCCAAGTTCATAAATCGAAGCTCAACCAATCACTCAGTCGAAGTATGAAGACCTCTACCCAGCAGGTAACGAACTCCAAGCGCATGAAGACGAGGGAATATTCTAGAAGAGGACACGTAGGCAACACTCACAACAAGTGACACAACGGAAAAGGAAGAGCGCATCACACGAATCCCGCTAACATAATGGGGCCCACCCAAGGCAAACGAAGCACACCCTCTACGTCTCTCACTAGCCTATAAAGCCAACTTCCTAGCATTGAATCGGGGGTGAAACTCAACACACACACATCATAGTCTAGGGTAGCCATACTTGTACTCTACAATATCAAATGAGTTGTGTCAAACTGTTATACTCACACACATATTAATAAAATATCCCGTTTCGCCATACCAGAACACTTTACAAACCTTGATCTTAGTTATATTATTGTTTTACCGTTTCCTAACTTTGGTCTGAAATCTGAAAATAAAACTCAGCATACCAAAGTATTTGATTTTTTATAAAATACAGTAACATTGTTTCATTCACCTAGCCAACCTCATCTAATGTGGAAAGAGGCTTTGATTGTTATTATTATTTGTTACCGTCATCTTTCTCCCTAGTGTGCATTTTTTCTAGCATTGTATTTTCTGCTTGGCCATGTTTCTTTACAACAGCCAGCAATCAACAGTGTGGGATTACTCATTTTGCTCCAATGTTCCTCCAAGAGTATTTGGGTTGACTTGCACATTATGTAGTTTATGAAACCCATATTATATTTTAAAGTTATTTTCTTCGTTTAAGTGTATTTATCTGTAGCAAGTTGATAGATTACTAAAGTTCGACTTGGGATGTTTTGTTAGGATATTGGGATTTTTTTTATTGTATTAGAAAATTTTATTATGTTAGAAGTGTTAATAGCCTAGACTTGTGTACTATACCGACGCTTCAACCCGAATAATTGTATTAAGTTAATCTCTTATATCAATTCATCTAACATCATAATCCTACCCATCAAATAAAGTATTTCTCTCTTCTTTATTTTTGTCATCTGTTCCCCAATAATTTCAACAATTTAGACAGAGAGTAGAACCAATTAAAGTGAATAATATTACATGAAAGCTTCTTTTTTTTTTTTTTTACAAAAGCAGATCACTGCAGTTCATTAATAATCAAGGGTTCAATACATGTAGAGATATCAAAGAAATAATGAGGACTAGCATAATCTATGACCACCCTAGCAAGGTTGTCAGTAACCATAGTGACAAGCCTCCTAGTGAACTCCACATGAGAGTTTTGACAAAAAGAGAACATCAGGTCCTTACAGGAGGAAATAAACTAACCAAACTCAGAAATATCCTCACAAGAGGAATTCATATTGTCAACAACAATTTTAGAGTCTAGCTCAAAGATCAATTTGTCCCTCTACAAGTCTTTCATCCAATTAATAGCAAAGTAAAGCCCAGCAGCTTCTCCCAAATGCACGTCCATTATAGGCTTGAACCAGTGAGTCTTGGCACCTATAAAATTACCAACATCATCTCTTAAACTCATACCAATACCAACTTGGTTACTGTTGACAAAAAAAGATGCATCAATGTTGCATTTGACAAAACCCATGGGGGGCTTGGACTAAGTACTATGCACTGATGTAGAAGGATTTGAGGCTCTTGGGATAGCTTCTGTTTCCCTAGCTTTAGACCATTCTTGAAGCAGATTCCAGTCTCGGAAGAATATAGTAGAGGCTTCTTCCTCAACACCTTCCCAAACCTTCAAATTACGACTCCTCCAAATACTCCACAAAGTCATAGCCCAAGTTTTGCAATCAATCACAGAGAGATGCTCTAACATAAAGAAACAGAGTTCTCTAAAGTTGTCGGCTCTCTCAAAATAACTAGAAATAATATCCCATAAATTGGCCTTTCTCCAAACAGCTTTAGCTTTAGGACAAGAAAGAGGAATATGCCAACTATTCTCAAAATTTGAGGAACACCAAGAGCAAATAGACTCACACCTGGACACCTCTAGAATTTAATTTAGTTCTAGTTGGGAGACAATCCCGGGCAACCCTCCATAAAAAAAAATTTACTTTGGGAGGCACACAAATGTCCCACAACTTTTTCCAGTTTCCAGGCACCTTTAGATGATCAAGCTCTAACATTTCCTCCAAGCATAATATGTAAGCTGAGCGGATTGAGAACATACCCTTTTTTCATGGCCACCACATTATCCCGTCTTCTTTGATCGCACCATGGAGAGGCATTTGCAACACAGTATTCGCAGCAGCTGGGTGCATCAAGTTCCTAACCAAATTTGCGTCCCACATCTTCATGCCACTAACCCAAAGATTAGCCACTCTTAGGTCTAGACTTGCAACATCCGAATTTACTGCAACAGGGACAGAACGGTCAATAGTCCAAGCATGGGACCAAACTTTTATATCATTGCCTGACCCTATTTTCCATTTTATTCCTTTTTTCAATAAAGCTCTAGCTTCACATAAACTACGCCACACATAACTGGAGTTGCTACCAACTTTAGCTTCAAGAAAATCAGAATGTGGAAAATATTTGGCCTTGAAAAGCTTAGCAACAAGGGTGTCCTGTTGAGATAAAAACCACCAACCTTGCTTGCCTAAAAGCGCCACATTGAAAGCATAGAGATTCATGAAACCCATACCACCATCAAACTTACGGATAGCTAATTTATCCCAGAGAGCCATTTTATACCTTTATTGTGATTTCCACCACTGCCCATCAACAAGAATTCATGATCTTCTCAATTTCATCCCCTAAAGAAGGAGGAATAAAAAAAAATGCTCATGAAATAAGTTGGAATAGATTGAAGAACATACTTTATCATAACTTCCTTACCAGCTTTAGACATAGATCTTCCTCCCCAAGAATTAACCTTTCGCCACACTCTATCTTTAATGAAGCTGAATAAAGCTTTCTTGCTTCTACCAATCATCGAAGGAAGCCCCAAATATTTTCCCGTGCCCAAACACACTTAGACACCCAAAGAAAGAAGCAATAAAATCTCGGACTCTCATCTCTGTTTCTACTATAAAACATTTCAGATTTCGAAAATTAATTACCTCGACCAAGTGTTGTTTTACATAAAGAGAGAATCTCCTTCATAATAGTAGCCTCTCTTTCTTTAGCTTTGAAGAACAAAAGGCAATCATCCGCGAACAAAAGATGAGAAATAATGGGAGCACCTCTACAAATCTTCACTCCATGTAAATCTCCTCTATGCTCTGCCCGATTCTGATTAATTAAAGCAGTTAACCCTTCAGAGCACAGAATAAATAAATAGGGGGAAAGAGGATCCCCTTGCCGAAGACCTCTACCCGGAATAATAGGACCAATAGGTTCTTGATTCACCAACACTGAATAATTAACAGATTCAACACAAAGCATAATCCACCCTATTCATTTTTCATCAAAGTCCATCTTTGTCATAATCGCCGCTCATAGATAGCCTCAGTCAACCCTATCATAGGCTTTGCTCATATCAATCTTCTACGCCACATCCCCTTCTTTCCCTTTCGTCTTGCTCTTCAAATAATGAATAATTTCCACTGCCATCATAGCATTATCAAGAATAGACCTCCCTGACACAAAAGCAGATTGAACAGAAGAAATGCATTTATCAAGATTTAGCTTTAATCTGTTAGGTAAGACTTTAGAAAGGATTTTATAAATGACATTACATAAAGATATAGGCCACCAATCCCTCATAGATTCCGGATTATCATTCTTTGGGATAAGAGCAATATTCGTGTCATTAATAGAAGCCGGAAATACCCCCTATCAAGCCAGCAACAACAAGAGCAACAAAAATTTCTTCACCATACATCTCCCAAGTTTTTTTTATAGAATGCTGGATTTAAACCATCCGGACCTGGAGACTTATCATCTCCCATATGACTAAAAGCTTCAAAAAAATCCACCCGGGAGAAAGAGCGAGTCAAGAAAATATTATCATCAACAGAAATACAAGACCCAAGAGCATCAACTACTGGAGTATAATGGCCTTCACGATGCAAAAATAATTCCTCAAAATTATTTTTAGCAATACCTTTAATTAAATGAGGATCCTCAGTAGTTATGTTTCCATCATCCTGAAGCTTTTGGATCCTATTAACCTTGGCTCTAGATGTTTTGAAGCATGAAAAAAGCGAGTATTGAAATCCCCATCCTTGAGCCAAAAAACTTTAGCCCGCTGTCTCCAGAAGCTTTCTTCTTGCACTAACAGCTTCACCATACGATCTCTAGTACTCACAAAAAGACGGACCCCCTCCTCATCAGTCCGATCCTGGAGCGCCTCCAGAGACAAACAACAACCATTAATTTCCTTCTTGAACTTCATACATAAGCCCTTACTCCAACTTTGCATGCTATCAATGCAGCCATGCAGTTTTGACACTACGTCACCTTCTAGACCACGAAGCCAACCAAGCCGCACTATGTCCATAAAATCGTGTTCAGTCAACCACGAGTTTTCGAATCTAAACTTCTTGCGATGGGGAACATGAGAAGCTGGTTCATCATGGAGAATAATTAGGGTGTGGTCTGAGATCGGTGCAACCAGGTTAATAAGTCTAGCTTGAGGAAACAGAGTAAGCCAGTTTTGATTAGCCGCAGCCCCGGTCTAGTCTCTCCTCAATAGCATGGTTTGTACCTTTTCTAGTACTCCAAGTAAATTGATAACCTTCCAAATTAAGATCAATTAAACCAGCTACCTGAACTGCCTCCCTAAAGCCATTGAATAAGTAATTCGGATGATCCACCCACCCACGTTTATCATCAGGAGAAAGCAAATCATTGAAGTCACCAATCACGCACCACGACAGCGCTAGAGTTTCAACCAACCTTCTCAAAAGAGCCCAAGATTCTCTTCTACGAGTTCGATCCGGGTAACCATAGAACAGTCACTCTCCACCTTCCGGACATCATCAACAAGAACATCAATATGATGCAGGGAATAGCTAATAATCTCACTTCATAGAATTATGCCAAAAAACGCAACCCCACCACCTCTTCCTTCTCTATCCACTGCAAAGCAACCGTCGAAACCAATTTTCCTACACACATCTTCAATTTTATTTTCATTTACCAAAGTCTCATACAGAAAAATAAAGTCCGGTGTATGGGACCGGATAAGGTTCTTGAGGGCCAAATCGCACTCGGGTGACCTAAACCTCGGCAGTTCCAAACCGAGAATAGGTCTGCGAGGGCCTCTTGAAACAAGATCCCGTGATATTGTCCACCTTGATTATTCTTTTAATTGTCATAACAAAATATCGTTATCTGCATTATATTAATTAATAATAGAGGAAATAACGAAATAGAGAAAATTACATGTTGGCATGTGTGACTTGTGTCATAAAACTGTTTGAAATATCATTTTCGTGCAAGGTTATGAATTAGATAAGTAAAAATAACGAAATAGAGAAAATAATGTTGTGTGACTTGTGTCATAAAACTGTTTGAAATATCATTTTCGTGCAAGGTTATGAATTAGATAAGTAAAAATAATAAAATCCTAAATCTGATCTAAAATTAATACAAAGTAACTAAAATTTTGTTAGCTATTTTTAATATATTCTCTTCAATCATTCCTACTACTCTTCACTTCTATATCTCAGTAATGTCCTCTTTTCTTTATCCCCAGTGTCGCTGCTTCTACTGTTGTAAACACTGGTAAGCTATTTTTATTCACAAATGGACCAGAATTTTTAAGCATCTCCGCACTCTAGCCCCTATATTTTTAAGCATCTTCATCACTTGGCCATCTTCACACCCAGCACAATATTTGATAGTAAAAAGGAAAATAAGTACACTGACCTTATCGAGTTTTGAAGAATCGTCTTCATGAAACATGCGGATTTGCCTTCTTTTCATCTGAGTTTCCTTTTCTGCCTCTGGAAAGTTGGTTTCATTAGCTGGCTGCCAACAAAGACTTGTTCTGTGCCTTGAGTTGGTTGGAATGGTATGAGAGGCTTCTTCGTGGGCAGACCTGTATTTTTCATGCAACTTTCATTGCAAACAGGAGATGCCGCCTTTACTTTCATTGGCCTTGGAACCTCCAATCTCTCCAAAATCCTTGAAGTTTCCCTGTCTAACTGCCTATTACCATCTAGTGGTGATACACTCGATTGATCCAACTTTGCTTTGGGCACAGAAGATGGAGAGTTCATCTTGGGGTCTTCGTTTACAACCAATTGCTTCCATTCTTCTGTAATACAGGCCATGGTTTTGTCGTCTTGATCCATAATATTCAATGTCATACTTTCCTCATCCACAACTATGACATTAATAGCGGATCCTGTTTTCCCGATCACTTCCGAGGAAGGTTGTTGACTTGAGCTTAGTTCAAAAAATGCAGATTCCAATTTAGGAAATACTGACCTACAATATAATATCATTAGAAAAACATGGAGAGAACTTTGATTATTCAGTTAAGCAACTCGTTTGCAACAATGGTATATTTAGAACAATGAACCAACAAAAGCAGTCTTGAACTGAGATATAAGCCCATCTTTTCCTTCAGAAAAAGCAAATGTAAGAATTCTTTGATGCTGTAATAAATGTTCATCCACAAACAGGTTGTCAATTGAAATATCTAGCAGCACCTGCTTAAAAAGGCTGACTATTCATTCCTAATATTTTTTTTAAAAGAAAAATCATTGTTTTGACTTTTTGAGAGGTTATTCATGTCCAAGGCATGTTTTTAAATTCATGCACTGGCACATGTCGACCTGGGTGGAGAAACTTACCCCAATTGTAAGCTTTCTTTGACCAGCAAATTTAGTTTTTGATGGAAGCCTCTTTCATGCAGCAACGGATCATAATTTGTTAGGTCAATCTGCAACCAGATATGGATTTCAACTTTCAACATTCCAAAATACAAGGAACTTTGTCATATTTGTAAATATTGATATTATTCAATTCAATTCAATATTTATAACTTGGTAATATAACTCATTCTAGATTGTGCAGAAGTTTGTGAAATTCATTTTCCAGGACTCAGATGTTAGGAACAGACCTCTTCTCAACCCCACAATTTGAAAATTTTAGATAATGAACAACCAAAGTTTTCTCAAATAAATTCTAATATGTATAGCTCTCAGCACATTTGAGAAGAAACCTAGAGTACAATTTCATGCGCTGAGGGACATTTTTTATTCTCCATAATGATCCTCACAAAATAATCCCAACATAAAATTGTGATTTTCTCCATCAGACTGTAATTGGAGGGGAAAAAGAAAAGAAGGAAGATATCTTCAAGAAAATGTCTAAATCAAACCTTTAACAAACAGGCTTGAACAGAGTTCTCAATTTCCTTATTGACTGATGAATCAGATAATTGATTGTCAGGAACTCGTAGGACTTCTTCTGCCCCTGCAAGGCGCTGCATTGGATTATTGGTTACAGTTACAGTTACAATCGGAAGTGACAAATTATCATCAAGATATACAAGCCAGAATACCGCACACATTAGAAAGAAACTGGAATGGCACTGGCACGATTACTGTTATTCTACTGTGCGTGACTATAGCAGAGATTAAGAGGGATATAGAACAGGAAAGGTTAGTTCTTCTCACCTTCAGAAGCATTGGCCCATTATCTGATGGCTGCAGAATATAATAGCAATGATAAGGAGCCTCAGCCATTGTTTCCAAATCACAATTTGAAGAGCATATCAAACCTTGGTTCTTTGAGTGTAGAACACTAGAAAGGCTCTGAAAAACTGCCAAATTGTAGAGGTACTCAGAGCAATGGTAGAAACATGATCAATTAAACATTATGAAGAATTTCTGGCCATTGTACATTGAATGACAACAATTCAGGAATAATGATGACACTGTTAAATAGAATTTCGAGAGGGAGGGGGGGGGGACTTTCAACACACGTTGAGCATTCACATCTGATTGATCAGCATCATCTGAAGTGGCTTCGCTCACATGATAAGACGATGGAATCACAATAAAGGGAGCACCCATTATAAGACCTGCATAAAAATTCAAAGCAGAGATTGGATGTCTTAAAGGTAAAAGGATGGTGAAAACACAGAGGATTTTGGAATATGATACTAGGTAACCAAAATTGCTTAATCAGTCAGTCTACTAACATAAAAGAGGAATAAAATTGGTGTGAAATATACTTTAAAATTGAAATGGAAAATAAAAGAAAGGGAGGATGTAGAGAAGATGTTTTCTTCCTCTCCAGTAGGTTATTTCTATAAATGCTAGATCGATCAATTTGATTTTGAAATCACTCAATCAAGCAGAAGCTCCTGCAGGTTTCATTAAACTCCCCAAGTGCATATTGCAGTGTAATTGAAATGAAAAACAAAATCAAATTCTTGTTGCATAAATGTTATGAAATGAAGATATAAATGAAATGCCATAACATAAGCAAAAGGCATACCTTCATCAAGAGATGCCAAGTTTATCCTTGCAGTAACAGTTACTTCAATTGGTGAAGCAATTTGCAGGAGCTTGAGGGAATTATGGAAGGAAGGAAGAAACAGAACTGTCTTTTCCCCAAGTCTGACAGAATTTTCGATAACATCACATGTTTCCAGATTGCAGCCAGTGACTGGACAATAAAGCCTTTTGAAATTCTTGTCAATATCCCCTAAGGGAATGCCATGACATCTGCATGTCTATATAATTCCAGTAATTAATGATTTTCCTTCTTTAAATGAGTTGAACTGAAATTAAAAAAGAAACAAAATCTCCCAACCTACTAGATTGCACGAGAATTCGTGGTAAATTATGTAAAAGGCATTTAAAAGGAGGAATTATTTTTAAAATAAATATAATAACCATTATACCAGCAATGAAAATAATTAATGCAAGATTAGAACTTAGAAAATGAAAATAATTAGTAGAAAATAAAATTATTTTGCACGACATTGTTGTTTCTTATGTTCCAGCTAAGGTTTATTTAGTGTTGTGATAGAGGTCTACTTGATGATATTGAAGGTTTTACATGGTTTGTACCATTACACTGCCTAATGTAAGACTAAATATATTCTTTCCAAACATGGATAGTGTCTCCAGTTTGCTTCTGATATGGAAGACAAGACCAAAATAGAGCAGTTGATTACTCCAACAATATGCATATGAAATAGCTTTTGTGTTTTCTTCGGATATGGATGGCAAAACCAAAATGGAGCAGTTGATTACTCCAACAATATGCATATGAAATAGCTTCAAGTGGTGTTCCACAGATGGAATGTTTTACTGCCAAGTAATTGAGTAATTTAACATCTAAAAACTATTTCCATTCCCTCCGGCATATTTCTTTGCCAATCTAAGAGGCGAGAATGAAATTTTTAGGTTTCATTTACAAAGTTTATTATTGGACGTCTTTTATGACTATGAATGATTTTTTATCTGTTGTACCAAGCACAAAAAACTTTTATCCTCGTCTCGCTTTCTCTGGAATCTTAAAATATGTCTGATGCCAAACGTCACCTTAGTGCAATATATTCAGTAGCATGTTATCTTAACTTTATGAATAGTTTTACAATAATGGTACAACCTTTTCTTTTTTTTTTTTTTTTTTTTTTTTTGCGGAATCTAAAAGAACACATGACATTCATAGTTGACACAAAAGCGTTCTTTACAATGTGCCCAGTGAAATATGACTAAAATCTTTTTAAGTGTAACATACTACAATAAGAAGAACATCAACAGCCTAGAAGTAACTTCCATAAACCAACCATAGATTTGTTATCTTTAGAAAAGGAAATAGGTTAAACTGCTCGAACCAGTAATCCATTCAGGCCCGTTACTTACAATATACTAATAATATATGAGAACATTTCTTTTCACAAAGAGCGTCAACTTGAGGTAATAACCCGAGAGGTGAAAACATTTTAGCTGGAAAACATTATTCGGTGCATGTTAGTAACTTAGTACTTGACTGCTTGTGATTCTAATTTAAATAACCAACACAAACATTTTATTTCTAACTTAAAAAACAAAATTATACGTCTGCTAAAGTTGGTTAAGTGATCGGTCGATATGGAACGGGAGTACCATTACCTGACAATGACTGAAGCTGTTGGTTACTGGATTGACTAATGCAAACAGGTTGCAGAATATATGGTTCACAGAGCCTAAAAGATTTTCCTTGAAAGTGAGACGAGCTAGCAGCGGCTCCTCCATGTCGTCTTTCAAAACCTGCAGCCATCTTCTAACGAGGCTGTGGAACACTCTGAAATCTGCAATTCTTTAGACACTTTCCATAAACTTCTCAGGTCCAAGTTTTGGAAAATAGCTTATTTTTTGCAAGAAAGAATTCTCCTTTTTGTGTTTCTCAAAGCCAAAGGCAAATAAATACGCAATTAATTTTGTTCACTACACATTGTCAGATTACTTAACCTGCTATATAGGTCTGAATTGAGCAATTATCAAGATGAGAAATGCAACAGCGAAACTTGTTTATGCTTTCACGGATATCATCCAGATGACTTGACTTTTGCTGAAATACAGCAAAATCAACCGAAATACATTTATCTGCAGCATCCTTTTGAAAGAAGAAAACAGCAGTTTAAGTTTTTGGACAAAAGTAAAGCTCATTACACAACATAAAAGCATAAAATCCATGTGATGTGATGACTGATGAATGCACTACCGACTCACCATGAGGCTTTTTTGCATTACAGAGTCTACATCTTCAGGCAAACTCGAAGTTATGACTATTACTTTCCTCTCAATATCTTTACCATGCCACGAATACAATACTCGATCACTCAAAACATTCGAAATCATCACATCTGAAGATTAATCATCAAAGCAATTAATATATCGCGAATGTTTCCTAACAGAAGAGGAAAACATATGTCTACAGAGAGAGCGAGAGAGCACCAGAATTGTTATCAATATGAGGCAGAAACGCATCGGAAGGCAAGCTGTTAACAGCGTGGTGGAAATCGCGTAGATTGAAGTTTCCTGTGGGAGTGTATGCGATCTTCAACTACAATACAAACAGATTCAGCACAAACATATCTCGCGCATTTCGAATTTTGTCAATCGAATCAGAAATTGGAAAGAAAACAAAAAACGAAAAACGGAGCTCGGTGCTGAAACAGTTACCTCGTCGGAAGAAGATAAGCGATTCTTGAAGATGTAACACAAACCGATCTTGTCCACGAGAGTGGCCGATGGTGATGATGACAAACTTGAAATGGCGTAGAAATTAGCGAGTTGAAGCAGTGACTGAAATCGACACGCAAGCGTTCATAAATCGATGATCTATTTAGAAATGATGCTATTCCGTGGGTACTTCGATGATTTTGATTATTAGGAATTTGATTCAACAGGTTTCAAGCTCTATACCTGCTTTAAGTCTCTTAGCAATGGAGGCGCCAAGCTCCGAAGATCCAGAACGAAACACACCTGAACCATGTCGCTTCTCACTTCTCTCTAGCTCTCTGTGAGTCTGTGTGAGAGATTTGGCGCCAAATGCGAGGGATTTTTAAACTTAAAAAGTATCTATCCAACTGTATAATATGCTACGGTATGGAAGCTACAAATGGGAGCGAATAACCAGCACGGTAGGGTTCTCCCTGATTGATTAGTCATTAAACAGCTACTTTCGCCTAATTTCCATTTTTATAGGGAATTTTTTTTTTTTTTTTATACCTGAAGTAAGCAACAGTTATGTTTATAATTTTTTATTCAGTTTTCATTTTGCTTGTGTCGTCGCTCGATCATTGGTCATGTACGAATTTGATCCTAAAGTTTTTTTGGTACATATTTAGTCCCCTATTTTTTTACCGTTACAAATTTAGTCATTGCATCCATTGTCTATCAATTTTTCAATCATTAATAGATAGGAACCACTTCTCTGGGTGAATAAAACCTCTCTGGTTGAGCTTCTACGGTAAAAGACCCTGTGGTGAAACCAAAAAAAGGTTGCGAAAAGGGAGGACAGAAACCAGTAAATAATAGAGAGGAACCATTGAATCATGTTGAATCGAAGAGACGGAGAAAGTAGAACCTCAATCAGAGGTTTTGTGCACTTAAAGGAGTGGTTCCTCTATGTTGATCATTGAAAAATTTGACAGACATTGAACGGAATGACCAAATTTACAACATTGAAAAAATGAGAGTGCTAACGAAGGCACTGGTTAAGGAAGAAAAAAAAGAAAGATTTTATTGGAAAGTTGTATATTTAATGTTTTGAAAAGATAAACACTCGGGGCCTGTTTGTTTTGTTTTCAATTTCCTGTTTTCATTTCCTGTTTTTTCGGAAATAATTACAAAACTGCCACATTTTTCATTTTGTTTCTTGTTTCCAAAGATTTGCACAACAGACAGTGAAAACAGAAAAAAAATTTGTTTTCAGTGTTTCGTGTATAAAATTCTAAAAACAGGAAATAGAATGAAAACAATGTGACAGTTTTGTAATTATTTCTATAAGCAGGAATTGAAAACAAAGCAAACAAGCCCTTGATTTTCCAATGAAATCTAGCTATTTTTTGGTTCCTTAATCAGTTCCCTAAGGGCACTTGTTAGCAAGACCCTTGAAAAAAATAGGGAGACAAAGTCTGCACAAAAAAAAACTATATGAACCAAAATGACATATGATCAATAATTAGGGGATCAAAAATGCAATTAATTCTTTTATTTTTTTATTTTTAATATTATAAAAGGGATTTCTTTTTGTAATATTAAATTTTAAACTTGTCACAATGATTTTTATAACAGGGATTTCGAAAATAACGATTTTTTTAATAATAAATCCTCAATTTGGTCCCTGAAATTGTAACATTGTATCAACTTTGTCCCTGACATTAACGAAATTTCAAAAACATTTCAAAAGTTGTCGAAAGTTAATCAATCTAATCCTTTCGACAATAACGTCAGGGATCTGATTGATTGGGGTTGGGGACTATATTGATTAACTTTTAACGAATCCATAGATGATTTTAGAATTTCATAGATTGATAAAGTATTACAATTTCAGGACAATATTGAAGATTTGTTCAATTTTTCAGAGCACGTTTGGTTTAAAGATATATCTTAATAAGCCAATTCGGCAATTCCCATGTTTGATTGAAATAATGTTATTTTATTATTCTAATCATTTGTGTTCCGTCCAAATATCTCGGATATGAGATACTCGGCTGAACGAGGATTAGTGGGGTGTTTTAGGATTGTGCTTTGATGAATGTGGATTCTGCTCCTACGTATCCAAAAGGGAATCAAAGCAAACGTAGTTCTGAATGAGGGGTAAGCCCCCTATTTATAGTGATCTCTCATGATCAAGCTCCGAAATAAGCGGAGGAATATTTGGATCAGATCCCGATCATGGGGAGAGATATCCGGAGCCTGATTATCCGGAGTGACATTATGGCTAGCGAGATATTCGGCCCAGTTAGCTGCGGATGGATAGCTTGGGGCCGAGGTACCTTCGTGCGTGGCCTGTCATGGAAAGGGGCCGAGTAGTTATCCTCGGGTGTCAGGTGTGCTGACATGTCCTCGGCTTCGGAGGAGTTTGGGCCAAGGCCCATTCGTGGGGGTAAGCTCGGTTGGTCCAGTGTATAGACGAGTTCTCGGTCTTACATTCTCGGCCAATACAATTTGTTTAGATGGGTGGTGGAAGAAGAGTGGAAGTAGGGTGAGATGAGATAAGTCGCAAATAAGTTAAATTTAAATAATTTTGAATGGTGAGGATCGATGAGTCTTTTAAAATTATTTTTGGAGTAGATGGATATATATATATATATATATATATATGACGGGACAAAACCAAGAAATAACTCTTCACATGCAAAATTATAGAAGGTCCCCTTTAAGATCAAACAATTCCATCGAATTAAGTATAATTGTATGTGTGATAACATCTACGATACCAGGAATATCAATGAAGCCGATTATTGAAATTTCTCAGGATACCCTTGTTTAGCTTCTAAAATCTATTTCTTAGTTCAAGATCCCTTTTATCTTACTATCTAGAATCAAAGAAATAGGAATGGGCTTGGGTTATGAACTGATGTGTGTGGGTGGGTGGGTGGGTGTTTTGAATTAAGAACACACATTCTCTCCTTGAAGAGATCTTGGCTCTCCTTCGTCTTGATGATTGACAAGTTCAGATTCAACATGCCTTCTGTTAGGGGTGTTCACTGTTCGGTTTGGATTGGTTTTAAGGTAAAAAGTCAATTGATCCAAAGATAAAAGGAGCATGCGGTTCGGTTCGATTTAGATTACTTCCTTAAAAAAATTTGATCCGACCTGATTAAATGCGGATTGGATCGGTTCGGTTGATTCGATTTTTACCGACACATCATTACATATTTATATCATATAAAAGTATTAACAAAATCTTAAACATACATACACTTGTTTATATATTTATGTAACAATATTTCATAAAATATGTACAAAATAAATAGATATTATTATCAACTAGTTCCATAACATTTTTTTATGTTTGGAACTTAGAAATAGTAAAAAATTATATCAAATCAACTTAGAAAGTATCATTAGGCAAAAACCAACAAATAAAAAATCAATAATATAAAAATTAGAATAAATATATATTGAATTTTATATATGCGGTTTGGTTTGGATTAAAGATGTAACGGGTCGGTTTGGTTAGGTTTTAGGCGGGGGGGGGGGGGGGGGGATTCGAACCAATCAAAATTGATCGGTTCGATTTGGTTCGGTTTTCTACATTTTTTGATACAAAACCCGAACCAATCCAAACCGATGGAGTTCAGTTTGGTTCGGTTCGAGTGGTCGGGTCACTTTCTTAAAATGAGTCGGAATGCTACAGAATGCAAAATAATCCAAAATACCATAGGAATTAACAACAAATCTGTAAAAAACACAAGCTGAAAAACATAGGATGAAAAATGATATCATAATGTTTAACATTCTACTCTATTACACAAGTTGAAAAACACAAGAGGATGAATACCCGATGCACAAATTGAGTAATATTCAATTGTACATAAAAAAAAAAAAGAAGAAGCATTCAATGGAATTGAAGCAACCCCATCATAATAATCAGAAATACCTCAACCATCATCCAAGCATCCCAAAAAAACAAAAACAAAAATAATAAATTTATGAGTATCTGAGAACTCAACACTGGTTTGTTTTGGATCTGAAAAGTAACTTCGAGTTTCTTCAAGCAAGGTTAGGTCTTAGAAACCTGCAAAACATTGGGGAGAGAACATATTTAATTTGTTCTAGATTTGAAAAATGGGAGAAGGGTTTCTAAATCTGAAAAAGAACATATTCACTCAGATTTAACTTGCAACAACAACATGGAGGATGGAGGACTCACCATAGAGGAGGATGTCGCGTCGTCATCGGAGCTTCTTGATGAAGGACGACGCAACTCGGAGAGGACAAAGAGTGAGTGCGACGAAGATTCTTGGACGACGAAGCACCACGATCTAGGACGAAGGTTCGAGGAGCCGATGATCTGCTGGAGCAGCCTGTGATGGAGGTCACGGCTATGTGCGACAGCAGCCGTGAGGCTAGGTTAGAGATGAGATGAGGGTGGGTGGTTGTGTGCAATAGTGAGAAGAGAAGCTAAGAGTTGTGAAATACGAAACATAGGTCAGGAAATTAGGGGGGAAACGTTGAAGTGTAATTTGATTGGGTCGGGTAGTCGATTTTGGAAAATAAAAACCACTACCCGAACCAAATCTCTTCTGTTCCAATTGGTTCGATTTGGTTTTTTACCCGAACCAATCAATTTCGGTTTTAAATGGTTTGGACCGGTTCATGTTGGTCGGATTTACCCAGTCCACTTACACCCCTAGTTTGGATTGGTTCGTTTAAGAAAATCAATCCAAAATCCGATCTGATCCAATCGATTTTCACAAAACAAGACATCGTGTCACAACCCAAAAATTGGCGTCTATGACCGGCCAAAAAAAGGATGACAACCCTCAATCCCGAAGCCTTTAAACATAAATGATTTACAAGAATTCTAAATGACATTCCACAAAAACACATCAACAATTGCTACAATTTAATTTCTAAGATTTTTTTTCAAAGTGAACACATTTAATCCTAAAAAAAAAAACAATTCATAAATGTAACTTCGGAGGTCGTGGCATGACACATTAACTCCACCGCTGGGAGCCAAACAGCTCGGGATAGCCCAACAACCCCCTCACCTGCATCTGAATCACTAAGAGGGAGTGAGTTAAATATATAAATCCAGCAAGGACATAAACCAGAATATAAACATGATAACTTACAGATAATGAAAGTGAATGTATTTATATAACTTACATGAAGAGACTCCTTAAATGATTTCATGGTAACAGATTGCCAATCCTTTATCAAGTTCCGAACTAAACATTTCCCTTTGATTCAAATATCGCATAGAAACTTATAAATTTTGACTTAGTCATTTCCAAACCAACAATTCATCATTAGATCATAATCCAAACCATCTTTGAATTCAATAACACCCTCAATCATGATAATATATAAACATTCCATGGCAACTCATTGTGTCACATAATGCATCAACGACTTACATTGTCCAGGCTCACAATAATAAGTCAATCATTTTAATGCATGCAAATCTAATATTCTCATCATCATACCTCTTCATAATATATCAGCGTATATCAATCTAAAAGTACTTCACATAAGTACCCATACTCATCATCATGCTTTCCTTATGCATTTGATCAACAGTAACTCCACTATATAAATGTTTGAGCTCATAATTAACTCCATTGTGCCCTATCACCATTACCACTCACATATATAATCAAGCTCACTCATTAAGAGAAATCCACCAACATAATCAACAACCATCAAACAAGTAACCATTCATGAAATCATGTTTCATCATATAACTCAAATATTTTCACAACACCACTGTCACACACTTCTTTTAACATGACCCACATTATGATCGATAAGACATTGACTTTACACTTACCTTAGCATCATACCTACATCTCATTTCTTGTATTCTGTAACTATTAATATATTTATATTTTCCATTAGTAACCCATCACTACAATATTTATAGTCAAAGAATTCTTTGGCAAACTAATCTTTCCAACCAAACAGTCACGACACTTTAGGTATTAAGAACAATAATCATCGCACCATGCTAATAAAATAAAAATGGATTCAAGCTTGCATTTTACGCTTAGATACTATACAAAATACGAAAACAGGGGAAACCCATCAATTATAGCAGTGGCTATCAAAAGCAATCTTTTATGAAGAGTGCTCCACAAAGCAATAGAAGGATAAATCAATGAATAAGGCAATCATCATCCCAAGCCGAGCTTCAATGTTTCCATGGCACCAATTTCCTTCTTCTCCTTCTTTTTTTTTTTTTTTTGGTCAGCACCTCACATTTTCAAACTCATATGCCATCCACAAAGAAAATGAAATCCATTCGTCCAATACAAAGCACTGTCTAACCATTTCTAATGCAAACCACACGAATTTTATTTTGAAAATAATAGGTACAGCTTCAAACAAACAGATTGAGGGAACAAGAACATGAATAAATAACCCCATAAATATCTCATAACATCAACTAATAACATAGTACAACTCAAAATCAACAATACCCATCATAGCTCTCATGAATCCAGAGCATAGAAGAAAATGATTTACACCTAGCATTTTCTACATTAAGGGAAAAGTCCCTTCAAGCTTGTCTAACTCCTAGCTACTCAAAATGTAGAGGATTCTCCAAAATCCTCTTCGAGCTCCTTTTTTCTTTCCTAGAATAGAGGAGAGGAGCATGGGAAAGGAGATTCTTTTCAAAGAAGGAGGGGAAAGATGGAAGATGGCTTGCCACTTCTTCTTCCAAACCAAAGCCCTAGCACCCTTTCTTTTTCTTTTTCTTTTCCCGTGTTTCACAAAATCACGTTGGACCAAGGGGGAAGGCAACTCCTCAACCCTTTTTATTTCCTAAACTTTTGATTTATTGCAAAAAGGTCCTTAGTTTAATGTGTATGCTCCTTCCTCCTCATTCTTACTATTTTAGTCCTTAGATTAAAAAAAAATTTAAAAAAGTTTATTCCACTAAAGCCTTTAATATATTACTTCACCTTAGTAAAAATCTTACATATTAGTCACGGGTTTCACACATGGGTTTTGTTCAGTTTTTGGTTTTTGTGGATCATTTTTGTTTTCTTTTAGATGAGTTTGGATATGAACACCCCTATCTTATGTGAAGCTAACGAAAGTGTGGATTTCCTTGCTAAAGTGGCATGCATGGTCCTCCCTTATAATCAGTGGTGGATTCAGAAATTTTCTTTAGTGGGGGAGAAAAAAATGGTATAAATATTTTTACAAAAAGAAAATGTTATAAGTTTTAAAAAAGTAAGTAATCTCATGACAAAAAAAACCTAAAACACTTAAGTTTTTACAAATTATAATTGTCTTTTACACATTTTCATATTTTAAAAATGTTTTATGATTTTTTCTTTTTCAATACTATTAAAAATAACTCTCGATATGTGTAACTAAACAATTATTTGAGCATTCATCTCATGCGATTGTGATTTTTATTTTTATTTTTTGTTGTTTGTGATTGTGTCAAGTGAGGCAGTGACCCGTGAGTACGTGTTTGGTAAGACAATAAGTAACAGGTAAATGACGAAGTTGTAAGTAGCTAACTCTTATACATAAGAATTAAAATATTTGAAAACCCTTTATTAAAAAATAGTATCAATTTATTTTCTTTTTTATCTCTTGTGGTTCTTTTATATTCTTTTATAAAAAATTATCTTATGGGGGAAAATAACAATTTTTTTATGGGGACATAAAAAAATTACTAAATGTATGTATATAAAAAAATTGGCCTTGCCCCCACCCCAATATAAGTGAATCCGCCACTGCTTACAATTACAACTTGTTCATTCTGTTAGTTCATTACCTGGATTGTATGTCAGCATTGATTGTAGATGATGTTTTATTCTTCGTTTCTTAGTTAATTAATAACATGCCTCCTTTCTTATTAAAAAATAAAAAGTAAATTTTAACAATTCAAATAGTAGAAATTTATATGTCGTGTAAGTATGTCATGTTAGATTATAATTCAATACAAATATATAAATATTTAATCAATAGATAATAATTAAATAAATATTAAAATCAAAATAATTGTGCAATACACGGGATATTTGCTAGTGATGTCTTATGTAAATTGTACAAATAAATAAATAATACATGGAACTAATCTTTGATAAAAATGTTCAACTAATTGGATATTGCTATGTTTTTTTATATATAATTTGCATGTCAATCATACTTCCTCTGTTGCTTATCCGAGGGGAGGTTAGAGTTTTTTTTTTTTTTTTTTTTTGTGTTGGGGCAGTAGCCCCTTTTTCTTCATTAAAAAAATAAAAGAACTAATGGGAACATTTTGTTAGTGGAAGAAATGACAACGAATATTGATATTGGATCTTATTAGAATAACAAAGATAGAAGATAAATGCATGTAATTTTTTAAGTATAGTTGGGTGATCATCAAACAACCTTTAACTCTTATCATTTATGTATATTGTTTGTCAAAAAAAAAAATCATTTATGTACATTGATCGTTTTTACAATCCTATAATATAAGGGGATAAAATGAAAACGTAACAAACTTGGAAAGACACTTTACAAAAAAAAAAAGCTTAGAAAGGCAAATTTACAGATCCAGATTCCATACTGTAATGGAAACATATATTTACATGTACCGAACAATTCCGACCATTAATTTAAAATTGGACTGCTCATGTTACATATTCATTAAATCAACTTAAAAAAAATATTTGTTATTAAGTTGTAAGTTAGTCACGCATTACATCAGGAATCCATTTCCCAAAATTACAAGCATTTGATCCCACACACGTATGCACTGTCAGATAAAACTACTTTCTGTATTTAAAGTTAATCATGACTATTTTCATACTATTTTTTGATCACAAAGAAGTAGTGCGTGTTTGGGTGAGTGTTTGATAAATGTGATTTTGGATGGAATTGATTTTGTAAAATTGATTTTAATACAATTGAGTTTGAAGTAAAGTGATTTATGTTTGGATGTTTTTACTTTGAAAGCAGGTTTGATGTAAAACTTAGTATAATTTTTCAATCCAAAAGCAGAAGCTACTCTAAGCTGCTTCTGGCAGAATCAATTCTGGATGCAAAATTGCTTCCACAAACATGTTCCCAAACACCTCTTTTTTTACAAGAATCACGTTTGACAGATGCAGAAACACTTCTGGTGTCTCCAAAAATGAAACCAAATACACACGTAGTTGATTTCGTTGTTTTCTTAAACAAAACGATACCAAAAAATATCTATTTAGCTCAACATATTTTCTTGTAATACTAAATGGACAATTTACAACTGTAACATGTTCTTTTTACCATCCAATATAATGATATAAGATATATAGCTAAATTTAAATAAAATCTATATAGTAATAAGATTGAAGAGTTATAATTATTAATTGTACATCTACGTGGCAATTAACCCATGATTTAGGGAATTAATCATTTTAATCCTTTACGCAACCTAGGGACGACCGTTCTTTCACACGCAACCTAGGGACGATGAGTAGCTTCTTTCACACGCGACTCTTTCCATTCTTTTCCCTTTCTTGTCTCTCGACGAATGACGACGACCACCAAGCACCTTGGAGAACCAACAACGACTTTGAATGGCGACGGCGGAGAGGACGATGAGGAGTAAGATGGCGGGGGTTTCTGAATGGCTGAACCACCTCTGTCTTCTAGGTTCCTCTGACCACGCCAAGGACAAGAAGAAGGGGTGGGGACTAGGGAGCAAAAAACAGAGGGTAGGAGGTGGATATCAACTGCTGAATGCTATTGTTTGGTAGTCAGAAACTATACTGTTCTGATTATCTGTTTTTTGATCTTGGGACATGAGACAAAATACTTGGGGATGGAATCTGAAGGCAGCATAAACCAAATAGAATAATATAATATGGTAGTATGCAACTTATTATCTTGCCTTTACTTATCCATATGTCACCTTTGTTTTGCAAGTACATGGGTACGATAACTGGCGTAAGTGATCTGGATCCAGTTCGGTGGCCGAATTCTCATTGGCGCCCTGTCAAGGTAAGATGCAATATGTTCATAGGACTAGATGACCATATATAGGGTATGTTCTGTTGTTGTATGAAATTTAACGCCACTTTGCAATTAATTTGTATACCTGTTCTTTGGCTGTGCCTCAGGAGGAAGGTAGTCATCCCAAATATGTAAACATGTTTGATGAATGGGTTTTATAAAGAATAACCAAATCCTGTTTCTTATAATTTATTTAGAATTTCTTTTCACTCGGCAATGAGTTTGTAAGACAAATTTGGTATTGGTGAAAATCTGCTTACTTTAGTTTGTAAGTTTAATAGTTAATTCGTTGATTAAATGAAAAAGGACAAAATGGGTTTGTACGAAGGTGGCATGTACGAACAATTCCTTGATGGCTTCCCCAAAAGTCCTGTCAATTGTTCCCTGGCACCAAGAATTAGTGTTTCTATTTGAAGAACTTAATAAATAAATAAATTTATTAGCTTATATTAGCTTAACAGGTTTTGAAGTTATATATTAGTTACAACTATCATTCAATTTATCCGTTCCTTTCTAGGTTCCCTACATTCATTTTTTTTTTCCCAGAGTTTTTCAATACAAATAATTGTCTTTATTAGTTTAAAAAGTTTATTTATACACAAGTAATTTTTCGAGTAAGTATTTTCTATATTAGTTTCATTATTGTTATGTATTATGATAGAGAGAAAAAAAAGACAACTTTTCTTCTAAGCAAAGTGTTGTACAAGGCAGGGCAGGTAAGTGTCTTCACTTTGGAATATCAATGATAAAGAAGCTAGGTAAATTTATGGAAAAGGAAAACCTGCCTTAGAGATGATGAAACAAATTAACTTCTTTATAACTTAGCTACTGATAATCATTGTTGCAATTTCCTTTTAGAAGATTTCAATAGATTGTTGCATAAATTTATGTTTGAATATGATGGAGATCTAACATCATATAATGTTGAAGAACTTGATGCTTGTCTGAGTTCCTTTCATATCTAACATCATATAATGTTATACTTATCTCTTAGTTCCTTTCATTTCTCTCTGTTTTGAAGAGGCATGGAGATGAATAAAGAGACTCTAGAATGGTTACAAATTTCTCAAGCAACTGAAATAAAAAGTTACCCATTTGGTTAGTTCTCACTCTAATATTCTATTTCTCATTTTCTGTACGAAACAGCTCTTTTTGTTCTTTTAACTCATTGGTATCTCTCTTGGAATGGGTTTTCAAAGGATCTAGAGTATAAAACCAACAATTTTCTTCTCCTAATTCATCTTTTCCAAATAGGTGAATGGCTGCAAATCTCCCAAGCATCTGAATAGCATCCGAATTCCAGGTAGAAGAAATGGAATTCCTGTGAGGATGCATGGTCATGGATTTGGGAAAGTAAGTGGAATGGCTCCTCGTGCCAGCGTGGAAGAATTCTCCTATTTCACCTAAAGTTTTGTTGTTTGATTAAAAACTGGGAACTCTGTCTAGCATCATTTTTGTTGCATTAAACACTTGGTGTACTCGTGTTCAGGATTCTTGTGTATAGAGCACTTTATAGACTGTTTGGAGGGTTTGTGGCCGATGTAGTTGCTGCAATTGATCAGGTATACAAACTATATATTTAGGTTGGTATTGTATGTGAAGATGTTTTATTGTTGAACAAAATATTTGTGTCAAAGACTAATTGTTCATTCATTAATTGTTGGTTCATTGACACAGGGTGAAAAACTCTCTGATGTTCACTACAAAAAAAAGGTCTAATAGCGACCGAAAATAGCGATCGACAATACTAGTCGCTATTTGCGACGGATAATTGAATCTTTGAGAAAGTTGATTATAATATAATCTGCGATCGAATTAGCAACCAAATTGAGTGGTAGCAACGATTCCGGTCGCTAATTTGGTCACTATATAAAGAATTTTGAAAGTCACGATTCTGTTGACTATTTTGCGACCAAATTAGCGACCGAGGTTTAGCCAATAGGAAAATTTTAATTACGTAGCGACCGAAATGTAAATCAGTTGCCAAGGAGCGCTAAAAAACTTTGTGGTGGAGCCTTTTTACACCGATTTCAAATTTTAAGATCTGCGACCGAAATAGCGACTGATTAATTTGGTCACGAAAATTTAAATCCCTAAATTCGGCAGAACCCCCTTTCTTCCTCATTTTACTCGAAACTCTCTTTCACTGTTTCTCTCTCCCTAGCGCGCGCTCCGGTCACCACCGTCATCCCCTCTCCTTAGGTAAGCTCTCCTCTACTCTGTCTTTCTCTCTGCCTCTGTCTCTCTCTCTCTCTGTCTCACTCTGCTTCTCTCTCTATCTGTTTCTAAGGTCTCTCTCATCCTCCTCTGGCCACCACCACCTCTGCCGTCGTGCGGCCTCCACCCCCAACAAACTCCTCTCTTAGTTCTTACTCATCTCAGGTAATGATCGATCATAATCTCTTCTTTGTGAGCTTTGTTAAAATTTATGTTGCTCTTAATTTTATGGTATTGTTGTTACTTTGGTGGCAAATGCGGTTATGTCGATTTATAGAGACTATTCTTGGTTGGATCTGGATCTGTTTCTGAGATGGATGGGCTATCGAAATGAATAGCTTAGGTTTAGGTTTAGGTTAGTTTAGGTTTAGGTTAGTTTATGATGAATCTTGCTTAATTCCTGACATTTCCAAACTCAGATTAGGTTGAGGTTAGTTTAGGTTCAGATTAGTTTAGTTTCAGGTTAGGTTCAGGTTAGCTTTCTGAATATATATGTCCAAGATTAGTCTAAGTCCCCATATTCAGTTGAAGGTTGTCTGTCAAAGGGATTTGCAGGACTATTCTCATCCCATTCCTATGTGCAGTTTGGAAGGGAGAGGAGGGCTTCCTTTATATGAAGCATTCATACCAATTTTAGGGCATATACAAATTTCTTTTGCTGTTTGATATCTGTTGTATTTATTTTGAATGGGCCATAATCATGTAATTCCAGTTTCTCATTATTCTTGACCTAGTAATATCTTGGAGGTGAGTGTGAATTGACTATCGATTGACATTGATAATAAAATCAATAAAAGTCTTGTATTTTCGTGGTTTTACTTTGCGTCTCTAACTGTTTGCTTTAGATTCATGGAAAATTTTACATTATGTTAGTTTTTCAAAAATATCTGGGTGGATCCCATCGGATCATAGATTTTATTTGATATCAAGAAAGATGCTTGAGCGTGAGAGTGTGGGAATGATAGGTTTTTTTTCAGGAAAAATAAAATACAATCTATTGTAGCTTAGTTTCTCATCAATGTTGAAATGCACTCTGTTATTCACCCTTGCATTTGCATCTTTGCAATTTCATTTTATTGTACTGATTTTTGTTATACATGCTGGAATTGCATTGCACAGCAACAAGATCTTACAATTACTTGATTTGTTTGAAGTCATGCATTGTGTTCCTTCCCTCCGCTTTGCCCTAGCTAGGTTTAAATATACTCCTTTATTTTTATTTTTAAATGGCATGGCTTGATGCATATCTAGTTTCATACATGATAAATAAAGTATATTACATAAAGGGCTGCCTGGTACAAACTGCCAAGGTCTTAGATAATGAATGATTAAGTATATATGGTTAGGTAAAATGAAGGGCTGGGCACAGTTTACCAGGCACATGACGTGCCATCATCATTCAAACATTATTCACATTAGAAAGCAGCTCTGTACACAATATTATGAAAGCAGCTCCGGTTTTCTACTCATTTGTTTCACTAGGCAATGAAGCTTTCCATAAATAGTTGTTGATGACCATCCTTACTAGGTTATCAAGGCACTTCCGGTAGAAAAAGTCCCCTCTATGACCATCATTCAAAACCACGTAAAAGCATCTACTTTCCTAAAAACTACTATGTCTGCTAATCTGAAAAGTTGCATTTGAAGTTGCATTTTTTTTCCTATTTTAACATGCTAGTCTGCTATATGGATCTTTCCATCTTTGCTTATTATCACTAGATGAAGTTTAGACATATGACTTGTTTTCCTTATCGTTTTATCAATAGATCCGACTAAATGTTTTGAGACAACCATCCATTTAGACCAGGTACAATATCTCATCAAGTTAAGAATAACGATCGAATTCACGTAATGATGATTAAGGCATAAACCAATCATTACTAAATTGTTCGTGTGTATTTGCAGGATTTAATTTCAATACCGCGATCATTCTACCGTTGTTGGGGAAAAGGAATACCACGTGTTGTGAGTATTGAAGACAAATGCGGAAATATGTTCAATGGGAATATAGTAATCCATGAGGATCGTCCATATTTTGCAACGGACACACAGGGTATCTGGGAGTTGTATTTGCTGTCCACTGGTGCATTGGCAAAGTTTAAGTATCTTGGGGGTTCTTGGAAGATTGATGAACTGAAGAAGTTTTGATGTTTTCATATGTCCAATAATTTATCTATGTGTTTTGGATCATTAATTAGTACTTATTGACTATGATGCTTTGATCAGTTAGTACATTATTAAACTTTTTTTTTGATAAACATTATTAAACTTGCATTAATGTAGCTATGTGTTTTCTTGGCCATATTGACAGTGGTGTTTTGGATTGTTAGCACATTATTATCCAAAAATAAATAAAATATTGATGTACTCTGTTTATATAAGAAATTAAAAATCAATGGTATCACTAAAAATCAATGGCTTGAGTTAAAGGAAATAAAAATAAATAAAAAATTTCCATGAATAGCGACCGAATATCAATAACTAAATTCGGTTATCTGATTATGGGACCAACTCTACGGTAACCGAAATATATATTATAGCTACCAAATTACCAGCCGCCAATTTGCGACTGAAATAAAAATTCGGTCGCTAAGCAGTTTCTACTACCCCTTGATTCGATCGCTAATTCGGTCGCTAAACAGAATAGCCACCGAATTAGCATGTTTAACGATCGAATCCTTCGATCGCTAAATATGTTTTTTTTTTTTTTTTTTTGTAGTGGTTGTACTCCTTATATGTGTTGATTCTCTCATTGGTGATGTCTCATCTTTCAATGTGGAAGGATCCTTATTTTTATTGTTCACTACACTTGCCACGCAAATACAATTTTGGAATATTTTATTCTATTGTATTACTTTAGTGCAAATTAAAAGGCTTGATGGCCACTTTAGTGGCCTAATGAGTCCTCGATGTCCTTGCTTCTGAGCTGTTTTGGCTTTGGGCGTTGCCGTCTTAGAGTCTGCAGTGTAAATTCATGTTGAGATTGTTAGGTTGGTTGTCTCGGGTCTCATGAAGAAAATAAATTTATTTTTTGTTTGTTTCTTATCATGCTAACAAATTTCTATTGTGTTCCTTCTACTTCGTAGTTAATACTTAAGGGTGTGGATTGAAATCTTAAAACCATCATTCTTACCATTCAAAGATGTTGCAATTCAACTAGGTGGGTAGGATTAATTGCAGCTGCAAGAGATTTGGATGAAGGAAAACATATAATACTAAATACCATACAGATACAAATCATAGCATGTGATTCATGTTAATCAAAGTAAAGATGAGGATTTCATACCTTGGAGATTCGCAGAATCCATCACAGCAGATCAAAGGATGAGAAGAAGATGAACAGTTTCAGAATGTTGGAGAAGATGAGAGGGTTACTCCTCTCTTTCTGGTAGGTTTTGGTTCTGTGTTACTGACTGTTAGAATGCCTAATGGGGAGGCTATTCTTATAACCTACCAGTAGAGAGTAGGGACCTCTCAATGGGTTAATATTAGAAATGACCCATCCCATCATAGGGTCATTCTTTAGTGAATACCCAACAACTATTTTATCAATTGGTTACGTAATTAGGAATTAATATTATAACTGATATATTAATAATTTAATTATAATTTAATAACTAATTAATGCTAATCCACTGTTATACATATTAAAATTTAACATTCTCCCACTTGGATAGCATTAATCAATTATTAAAGAGAAATACCGATTACGATCAAAGCACACGTTAACCAAGAAAGATAAGAAATACAAGCTTTAACAATGCGAGAAATAGTATCCGATAGGGAAGTAAATCATACATGCTAAAGACTCATATTTCACATAAAGATTGATGAATATAAAATTGCATATAATTAATAAAGAGAAATATGCAATTCAAAAGATGGTCCAAGCATCTTAAAATGCTATAAGAGATATGAAACCAAGAATGACATCAATTTACATATCTCATAAAAACGATAATGGGCAAATAATGGTTTTGGACTCCCACTAATCCAATACATCAAAAGACTTAACTAAGCCCATATGAATTACATGATTCCGAATATTCCAACAGTTAAGCCTTTGGTTAGTGGATCGCCAAGCATGTTTCTGTGTCAATATGCTCAATACGAGTCTCGAAACTCCCGAATCTTCTCTCTAACGAACAAATATTTCACATCAAAATGCTTAGTGCGAGAAGAGCTTCTATTGTTATGAGAGAAGTTCACAAAGCAGCAGATTGTCACAATATATCACAAGTGGCCTAGATATGCTTTCAACAATATGAAAGCCGGAAATCAAATTTTTCAGCCACATGGCTTGACAAGTAGCCTCATAGCAAGCAACATACTCTGCTTCCATGGTAGAAGTAGCCGCAGTAAGCGTCTGTTTGACGCTTTTCCAAGAAATAGCTCCTCCCGCCATCATAAAGATAAAGCCGTAGTAGATTTTCGGTCGTCAGGGCAACCTCGCGAAATCAGAATCGGAATAACCAAGTGACTGAAGTTGATCGGACTTCTTATAGGTCAACATATAATCTTTGGTTCCCTGCAAATATCTCATGACCTTTTTTACGGCTTTCCAATGACCCAAACCTGGGTTGCTCAAGTATCTCCCTAAAGCATTTACAGCAAAAGCAATGTCGGGACAAGTACAAACTTGAGCATACATTAAACTGCCAACAGCGGAAGCATATGGGACCTTTTTTTCATTTCATTTATTTCTACATCATTTTGAGGACATTGAGTTTTAGAGAATTTTTCTTCACCCTTTTGAACAGGTGCAGCACATGGGGAGCAAGAATGCATGTTAAACCTTTTGAGGACCTTTTCAATATATCCTTTTTGAGACAATCCAAGAACACCACGTGACCTATCACGATAAATCGGATGCCTAAAACAACGAAGCATCACCAAGGTCTTTCATATCAAAGTGGCTGCTCAACATGAGTTTTGTCTCGATCAGGATTTTAACACAATCGCTAGCAAGAAGTATATCATCAACATATAGAACGAGAATGATGAATCCACCCTCACAAGTCTTCAAGTAAACGACCGATCCGAGGCATTTTCTTTGAAGCCAAGAGAAGAGACAACCTGATCAAACTTCAAATACCATTGTCTGGAGGCCTGTTTTAGTCCATAAATAGACTTATTCAGCTTGCAAACCAAGTGCTCTTTGCCTGTTTCAGTAAAACCTTCAGGCTGAACCATGTAAACATCTTCAGTAAGGTCTCCATTCAGAAATGCCGTCTTCACATCCATCTGGTGAAGTTCTAGATCAAAATGAGCTACCAAAGCCATGACAACTCGAAATGAATCTTTCGTAGAGACTGGTGAGAAGGTCTCCTTATAGTCAATGCCTTCTCTTTGGTTATAGCCTTTAGCTACTAACCTGGCTTTGTACCTTTCAACTTTACCATCTGGAGTACGTTTGGTTTTGAAAACCGATTTGCATCCAACAGGTTTACAACCTATTGGAAATTCCTCCAGACTCCAAACACCATTATGAGACATAGAATACAACTCATCATGCATAGCATTCAGCCAATCAGAAGCATGAGAGTTAGAAATTGCCTCCTCAAAGGTAATAGGATCATCATCATCATTGAGGTCAAACTCATGTTCCTGAAGATATACAACATAATCATCTGATATGGAAGGTCTGCTGTTAACGAAATCTGGGCAAGTATACCCAGTCGTGCAAGTAATACGGTGGTAAGACCGGTTTATCGTATCCACGGGGATTGGATGTCAACTACCAATTCACAAACTCGGCAACTATCTAGACTAAACTATTAATCAAGAGAAAGTAAAACAAACAAAAGAAAAGGGAATAAAATCTTTTTGTCTTTTTGGGGACTTTTGACAAACACTTGGAGTGTAGAAAGGATATGTTGGGACTAGACTTCACCAAACCTCTAACTCATGCACTATCAGGACTAGATACCTCCCATTCATGCTTCAGATATTAAAATCAATCCACTAAAATACTCAAACCCCGATTCCTCGGATGGCAAGAGCCTAAACCCACTAATAGACCCTAATTCCTTAGGTGGCCTAGATTAATGAATTTGCATTAAGATTAGGGATCATGTGATTACTAATAAACCTAGTTCCATTCCTAGATACAAGGCTTACTAGGTGATTAAATTCAGTTCCGGTTATGATACGAACGTTCCCATTGCATACCAAAACACAAATCAAGTCATGGGGGTGCTAGCCACAACAAGCATTAAGCACAGAAAAATAACCACTAATATGAAGACATGAACATAGAATAATCCGTCAAGATAAATACATAAACATAGGTTTGATTACATCTAATCCCAACACAGGGATTTAACTACTCATAAAACAAAGAAAACCAAACCAGAGAAATAGGAAGGAAGAGGAGAAGAGAGGCTCCATGTGAGCTTTCCTTCTTCTTCAAAGCAACCCCTCTTGGCTCCCTTCTAGGGTTGAAACCCTAGCCCAGCTGCAGCCTCCAAATGCCTTCAAATGGACCCCAAAAACTCTTTCATCTGTCTGCTGCGTTCTTATTTATAGGTCTGTTGCGCGTCACGGCCGTGATGGCCATCACGGCCAGGCCGTGATGGCCATCACGGCCAGGCCGTGACGCGTTCTGGAGTGGGCGTATTCTCAACTTTTGAGCTCTCGCGAGGCGAGCTGGAGTTCGCGACGCGAACCTTTAATTTTTAGCCTATCACGGCCGTGATGTATATCACGGCAGGCCGTGATGATCTCGACTTTTGCCTTCTGCTCTGATTGATCACGGCCGTGATGGTCATCACGGCCAGGCCGTGATGGGCTATGTTTGGCTCATATTCTTCACTTTTCAAGCTCTTTTTCATCCAAGCTCCACCAAGGCTGATTTTGATCATTTTTACATTGAATTCCTGCAAAACAACACCAAGAAACCGCTTCACCCGTTCCAAGGGAAAATCTAACTAAAATCAACTAAAGAATGCCTAATCTATATGAAAAATGCATGCAAAAGTATATAGAAAACATGATGTAAAATCACACTATCAAATCACCCCAAGCTTATTCAATTGCTTGTCCTCAAGCAATCACTAAGGCCAGAAGAATAAACAAAACATGGATAGTGAACCAAGAACCCCAGCAAATAATCCAAGCAATAGGCAATTCAAACAATTCAGCAAGAGACAATCAATTCAAGTCCAATTAGAGGCTTAGGTTCCTTAGACTCATGTTCTCACTGATTTGGGCACTCTTTCTCACATGAAGATCACCCCAAGCTTATTCATTTGCTTGGCTCTCTTTTCTCACCTCAGTCAAGTGTTTAGGGAAATATGACATTTCGCTCAATTTTCCTCAAGGAATGAATTCTACCATATGCTTGACTATCAACCAATTCTCTACTTTATTAATGAAAACAATTTAGAATCAAGAGGTCTTTTATTTGGTTGTAACTTGGCCATGGGATTAATCGTTAGGTGGGGCAATCAAGAAAAGGACATTTCAAAAGGCTACATAAACATCAAGCATTGCAAACATGACCTTCTAAAATACCTTCTTGGGTTTTCAATTCACTTTCCACCTTTATTTGCTTTCTTTTTCTTTTTATTTCTCACTTTTCTTTTTGTCATCCCCTTCTCTATTTTTTTTTTCTTTTTTTTTCTATTTTATTTGGAGAAGGGGAGATTTTTTTCAACTCAAAAGAATTTTTTTATTTTTATTTTTATTTTTTCTGATTCTTTCATCCCAAATTTTCAACTACCTTTTTCACCCTTTTTGTAATATTTTAGAAGGTCCCTTATCAAACATATTTATCAAAACATTTCAGGGTACCAAGAAAAGCATTTTATTCTTTTGTAGGCTCAAAATTGGGCAACTAAGGGGTAGCATTTCATCATTCAAAGCTCAGAAGGCCAGAAAAATACCTAGTGCCTCAATCATTTTAAAAAATGTTTTCAAAAATTTTTTAAGCTTCAAAATGGTTTCAAGTCAAGTTCTAGAGAAAACAGACCAAGAGGAATAACACTCTAACACAAAGAATGGGGTAAAATTTTGTGAGTACCCCTTTATGGCTCAAAATCTCACATTTTAGTTTAGAATCAATGAAAAACACAAATCCTCAGAACTATATGCTAATTATCAACTATCCAAGATTATCTCAAACATTTTCATTTGCAGCCATATCACAAGAATAACAAATTGGGTTCAACAATTCACTATCACAAATTATTGGGCACTTAGTTCTCACAATTGGATGCAAAATTCTAAACAAGGGTAATCTAATTGTGTGATCATGCAAACTATAATGCAAAACTATATGAATGCAACATGCAAAATGCAAATGCAAAATACCCCTACCCCAAGCTTAAAAATTTACATTGTCCCCAATGTAAACAATCAAGATGGAGAAAGGAGAAAAAATATAAACTAAAGCAAAAAATTGGAACGGCTTACCGAGGCGGTAGCGGGTGTTGGCTTTCATTTCAGTCAGAAACTGCTTGAAAGTTGGGTTGCTTTTTCTTGTCTTCTTGCTCTTCCCTCCTTCCTTCTTACCCTGGAATCACTTGGCAATTTTATTAGTAAAAGAAAACTCTTGATCTTCTCAAATTATTCAAGAGTTTAAAATCAAAAATAAAATCTAACTAAACAAAAAGGAAAAAGGAAAAAGGAAAAGAAAAATTGGGTTGCCTCCCAATGAGCGCTTCTTTAATGTCACTAGCTTGACTTATTAAAAGGTATCCTAGGATCCTCCTCCCGGATCAAATGGAAATTGGGGTGGTGATTGCAACAGTAATATAACTTTATTCTCAATTCCACCCAGCCATTGGGTGAAATATCCATTGACCTTTGCAACCATAATAATGCACTTACTTCCTAGCGGGTCAAATGGCATTTTCACCAGGAAGTTTGAAAAACATGGGGAAGGGACTAGTTTACCAATGTCCACACATGCATGCAAGCCGACATATTTGTCCAATGCAGAAGAATCAAACTGCTCAGCAAGCATGGTGGAATCCCCTACCACTTCGTCTTCATCTTGAACTATCCCCCAAACCAGATTTTCCTCAAATTGGGCTTCATGTGACTCTTGTACTAACTGTTGGCAAATCTCCTCAACGTGCGTTTTGAAGTTCTCGCTTCACGCCTTCGATACTCTCACAATTTGCTCTTGCCTTGGCCTCAGAGGCGGATAGCTCTTGGGAATACTGTTCTAGAGCAGCTTTCAACGGTATTTGCTCCTTCCATTCCCATTCCTCCTCATGCTTCATTATCACACTATAAGCTTGTGCATGAGGGCAGTGACGTCCCCAGAGCCCGTAGTCTCCCAAGACTACATTGGGCCCAAAGTGGTATTTTGTAACACCGTCCAAGGTGGGAAAGTAATAAGTCTCCATGATTTTCAGTCCACCTTGCACAAACAAAACTCAAAACAAAAAGATCAAATAAAAACTTGTTAACGAAATCTGGGCAAGTATACCCAGTCGTGCAAGTAATACGGTGGTAAGACCGGTTTATCGTATCCACGGGGATTGGATGTCAACTACCAATTCACAAACTCGGCAACTATCTAGACTAAACTATTAATCAAGAGAAAGTAAAACAAACAAAAGAAAAGGGAATAAAATCTTTTTGTCTTTTTGGGGACTTTTGACAAACACTTGGAGTGCAGAAAGGATATGTTGGGACTAGACTTCACCAAACCTCTAACTCATGCACTATCAGGACTAGATACCTCCCATTCATGCTTCAGATATTAAAATCAATCCACTAAAATACTCAAACCCCGATTCCTCGGATGGCAAGAGCCTAAACCCACTAATAGACCCTAATTCCTTAGGTGGCCTAGATTAATGAATTTGCATTAAGATTAGGGATCATGTGATTACTAATAAACCTAGTTCCATTCCTAGATACAAGGCTTACTAGGTGATTAAATTCAGTTCCGGTTATGATACGAACGTTCCCATTGCATACCAAAACACAAATCAAGTCATGGGGGTGCTAGCCACAACAAGCATTAAGCACAGAAAAATAACCACTAATATGAAGACATGAACATAGAATAATCCGTCAAGATAAATACATAAACATAGGTTTGATTACATCTAATCCCAACACAGGGATTTAACTACTCATAAAACAAAGAAAACCAAACCAGAGAAATAGGAAGGAAGAGGAGAAGAGAGGCTCCATGTGAGCTTTCCTTCTTCTTCAAAGCAACCCCTCTTGGCTCCCTTCTAGGGTTGAAACCCTAGCCCAGCTGCAGCCTCCAAATGCCTTCAAATGGACCCCAAAAACTCTTTCATCTGTCTGCTGCGTTCTTATTTATAGGTCTGTTGCGCGTCACGGCCGTGATGGCCATCACGGCCAGGCCGTGACGCGTTCTGGAGTGGGCGTATTCTCAACTTTTGAGCTCTCGCGAGGCGAGCTGGAGTTCGCGACGCGAACCTTTAATTTTTAGCCTATCACGGCCGTGATGTATATCACGGGCAGGCCGTGATGGCGATCTCGACTTTTGCCTTCTGCTCTGATTGATCACGGCCGTGATGGTCATCACGGCCAGGCCGTGATGGGCTATGTTTGGCTCATATTCTTCACTTTTCAAGTTCTTTTTCATCCAAGCTCCACCAAGGCTGATTTTGATCATTTTTACATTGAATTCCTGCAAAACAACACCAAGAAACCGCTTCACCCGTTCCAAGGGAAAATCTAACTAAAATCAACTAAAGAATGCCTAATCTATATGAAAAATGCATGCAAAAGTATATAGAAAACATGATGTAAAATCACACTATCATCTGCGCACTCTTTGAGATCGTCTCAGTGGAATTTCATCAACAATAAGATCATGTTCTTGTTCATCTACAAGCGGTGCTGCCACACCATCTTCATGTTGAAGATTCTGATCAACATCATCAGCTGGAATCAAAACTTCTGTAGGAAAAGGAACAACTGGTATAGGAACAATGGTGCGATCTTCTTTAAGAGTAACTGGTCGTGGTATATCACTCCCACTATCCAAGTCATCCTCAAAAAAAACCGCTCGATCAGATTCGACGACTCGCATAGAATGAGATGGACAATAGAATCTGCTACCTCTGGAACCCACACAATAGCCAATAAAGAAGCCACTAACAGTCTTAAGATCAAGCTTCTTAGACTGAGGATTATAAGGTCTAACTTCTGCCTTACAACCCCATACATGAAAAAGTTTCAAACTCGGCTTCTTTCCACTCATGAGCTCATATGGAGTTTTTGGTACAGACTTCTTTGGGTACTTGATTTAGAATGTAGACAGCAGTTTTTAAGGCATCTCCCCAAAGAAAGTCCGGCAATGATGAATGGCTCAACATACATCTTACCATCTCCATAAGTGTGCGGTTACGCCTCTCTCGCAACTCCATTTTGCTCGAGAGTACCAGGCATAGTGTATTGAGCTTCAATACCGCATTCCTCAAGAAATCGGCAAAAGGTCCCGGGTTTCTACCCGTCTCATTATATCTACCATAGAATTCTCCACCTCCGTCGGATCTTACACATTTTATTTTCCTACCAGTTTTCAACTCAACAGCGATTTTTAAAGGATTTGAAAGCATCTAGAGAACTAGACTTTTCTTGCAGAAGATCTATCCATCCATATCTCGAGAAATCATCTATAAAGGTAATAAAATGCCCATATCCACCCATGGCAGTGGGTGTAATAGGTCCACACAGGTCGGTGTGAATCAACTGTAACACATCGTCACACCTATTTGCTGCTTTATTCCTAACCTTGGCAGTAAATTTGCCCTTGATGCAATCAACACATGTATCAAAATCGGAGAAGTCTAGATCATGGAGAATACCTTCCTTGACTAGCCTCTCAATACGGGGCCTAGAAATATGCCCCAAACGTCGATGCCATAACATAGAAGATTGTTCATTAATCCCTCTGCGTTTGTTTCCAACAGGAATTAATTAATGACATGTCATGCAGATCTAACATATAAAGGCCATCACGTAAAACTCCTGAACCAACGGAAACGGAATCTGAATAAACAATCAATTTCCCACTACCAAACTTAAAAGTGTAACCACATTTATCCAAAGCAAAACAGAAATCAAGTTCCTTCTCATAGAAGGTGCATACACAAAGATCTCTTAAAAGCAAATTATGTCCGGAAGGCAAAAGTAAAGAAACAATTCCAATGTCAATAATGAAACTCCAGCTCCATCTCCCATAATAATCTTGGACTCAAGATCACTTGGTTTCCTCAAAGCTTGTGAACCCCGCAAGGAATTCACAACATGAATGGTTGCACCTGAATCTAACCACCAAGTATTTGGAGGAACATCAATGACATTGGATTCAAAGCATGTTAGAGCCTTCTCAAAAGTCATAAATTTCTCCCCAACAGCTTTCTGATATTCTTTTGCATTATCGGTCTCTAAGATACTCTCCTTTGATGGATTTTTCCATAGTATACTTCATCACTTTCAGGCACACTCTATTAGAGTATTCCCATTTCTCATAAGCAATCCTCTGTGCTGCAAGAGACTCATTTATGAGAGCAGCTGGCTTGTCTCTCCCTCAAGGCCGATCCAAGTCAAGAATGGTTAAGTAGAGATTTAGAGTCTCTTTCCAGTCCTCATATTTTGTCCCATTTAGAGTTTTGACAGAATTTGGGAAGGAGGTGACATAAAACATAGAATAAGGAATCATTAAGAATTGAAGGGTAATATGATTCCATATATATGTTCAGCCAATCTTGCCCATAATACAAATTTCTTATTCATTATAATTCCGCCTAAGGGTCCCGAATCATAATAAATAAGAAATACAATAAGAAGAATAATACAATGTACAAAACTTACATCACCAAAATTTCTAATACCGATAGGGTACTTGAAACCATAATTGACATAAGCTTTAAGACAATAGTACAATGTATAATAACGAATTACATTAATAATAGTACACCGATAGGTTATAATTATTATTAATATAATACAAATATAACACATCAGAATAATTAATTATTTAACAACACAAATTTTGTATAATTATACCCACGATAGGTGAGTTCATAACTATACAAAATATCAACAGTCATGCTACAATTATACATTAGAATAATTAACCGTTTAACAACACAAATTTTGTATAATTATACCCACGATAGGTGAGTTCATAACTATACAAAATATCAACAGTCATGCTACAATTATACATTAGAATAATTAATTTTTTAACAACACAAATTTTGTATAATTATACCCACGATAGGTGAGTTCATAACTATACAAAATATTAACAGTCATGCTACAATTATACATTAGAATAATTAATTTGTATAACAAATGCAGCATAGAACACACAACTTAATTCACATAAGGCTCTAAAATTAATTCCATCTATATGACACATGATCAAAGAGAGTATAACATATCATAGTGTCACAAAAAGGTAGAGAACAATCCAAAAATTTTAGATCAAAACCTTAGAGTACAGTATTAAAAAATACAATATATTTTTCGGTTTTAACCATATAAAATATTCGCGAGGCGAGAGGTATCTCGCGAGGCGAATCTTGTGAAAAGTCAGCAACGTTTGGTCTTCTCGCGGGTACTCGCGAGGCGAGTAAAGTGTTTCGCGAGGCGACCCTGAAACCTTTCATTTTCCTAGAACAGTCAGCCTTCGGGGTCGCGAGGCGAGGAGCATGTTCGCGAGGCGACCCAGAGACCTTTCATTTTTCTAGAACAGTCACCCTTCGGGGTCGCGAGGCGAGAAACGTAATCGCGGGGCGACCCAGAGAGGATGACAATTTCACTGTTCTGCTGGCTTCCAGATTCGCGAGGCGAATCTGGAATTCCAACTGTTGCTGATGCCCAGAATCGCGAGGCGAGCAAAACTCGCGGGGCGATTGAACCAGTTTCACGCAAAAGGGAAACGAAAAACATCGATTTCTCACGTTTTATTTAATGAAATCCAACGATTTTCGAATATGTTACTCGAATAACATGTGGGAAGAAAAGCCCTTAAACAATTTTCGAAATCATTGGCCAGAATCATAGTTTCGAATTTTGAAGAACAAGGCATGAAAACGAAAGTTGCTGAAGGGGAAAAAAAATCTGGGCAAGCAAATTTTTTTTTTCATATTGATATAACATGATATGAAAATCCTTAACAATTTTCAGAACAGCTATAACATGTATCTATCCATGTCTCTGATACCAATTGAAGGAAAACATATAATACTAAATACCATAAAGATACAAATCATAGCATGTGATTCATGTTAATCAAAGTAAAGAGGAGGATTTCATACCTTGGAGATTCGCAGAATCCATCACAGCAGATCAAAGGATGAGAAGAAGATGAACAGTTTCAGAATGTTGGAGAAGATGAGAGGGTTACTCCTCTCTTTCTGGTAGGTTTTGGTTCTGTGTTACTGACTGTTAGAATGCCTAATGGGGAGGCTATTCTTATAACCTACCAGCAGAGAGTAGGGACCTCTCAATGGGTTAATATTAGAAATGACCCATCCCATCATAGGGTCATTCTTTAGTGAATACCCAACAACTATTTTATCAATTGGTTACGTAATTAAGAATTAATATTATAACTGATATATTAATAATTTAATTATAATTTAATAACTAATTAATGCTAATCCACTGTTATACATATTAAAATTTAACATTGGAAACTATTTTCCACCATATAGTGCTGCATCACAATCTTTTTGGAAGGGTGTTAAGGTGGATGTGTTTATACCAAACCATGGTGGCTATCACGTGTCATATGCATATAAAGGCTTGGCATCTTGTCTTAAGCTTAATTGATATGCTATCACAGTATGTTTCTTTACCTCCTTCTTTATCACAATATGGTGGCTATCACGTGCTATTTGCTTCTTTACTTCTTTACTTCCTTATTTCACAGAATGCATATAAAGGCTTGGCATCTGGTCTTAAGCTCAAGTATGCTTTATTTTAGACATCTACATGGAAAATAAAAAATATTAGGTAACTCGTTGTATACTTTTACCATTCAGATGGAGGTTTTGATTCGTGGTTCGTGTTCTACTGATTGGTTTTTGGCTGCAACCTATTTGTTTGGGTTGACAGCAAAGGGATTTGTCTCTAAATAGTTGTACCATTCTGCTGGCTTCATTAATAGCGGGTTAAAGTTTATTATCCTATTTGGAATATTGACCTGGTCTTTGAAGGTACATCTGGGATTGACAATAAATTTACAAACGTGCCATTTATTGGAGAGGTATAAACTCTATTTTTACTATTATGTTCAAAAATGTACATGTTTGATAATTGACACCATATTTTACAAAAAGGTCTTCTGTTTTTTAGACTTTCTATTGGTCCAATGTATAAAAGAATCCAAAGAAGATCCTTGAAACAATACAAGAAAACCCCAAGCCTTTCACCTCTATATTTTCACACAGCCCTTAATCTCTCTAATCCTCTCTTGATTCTTCTCTCAATTCACAATAGAATCAAAGCAATACAAGATGATAGTATTCTCTAGGTTTTTCTCTCTTTTTCGCTCTGAAAAACTCACATAAAAAACCCTAGATCTGTTTCCCCAAACTGTTGTAACAAATTTAAATATCAGAAACTGACGCACGATAATCTATTATGCAGAATTGCTGCTGTCTGTCCACTGTTCTAAAATCTCAGGATTCCTGGTAGAAGCTCCATAATCGATTATGACTGCTCCATAATCGATTATCTAGTTTCTGCTCACCAAATTCTGCAGTTTTTACACTTTGATTTTGAGGCACTTTCAACAATACTCCACCTTGACTCCAAATCAGAGGATTGAGTTAAACCTTGTAGTGGTGGCTCTCTCACTTAAGGAATTATGCTTCAATGAAGTTTATCAAGTCCAAGCAAAGCTTGAACTTTGCTCTCGGTAGTGACTTTGTGAATGCATCCTCTAGATTGTCTTCCGAAGCTATCTTCTCAATCTGAATTTCCTTTGATTCAACCACATCTCTAATGAAATGAAGCCTTACATTGATATGCTTCATCATCTCATGATAAACTTGATGATTAGCTAAGTGAATAGCACGTTGGCTATCACAATGAACAGTCGCACTCTTTTGCATAATTCCGAATTCACCAATCATCCCTTTTAACGATAGAGCTTCCTTTACTCCATCCGCAAGAGCTATATACTCTGCTTGTGTAGTTGACAACTCAACCACAGGTTGTAAAGTAGACTTCCAACTAATTTCACTCCCAAACAAAGTGAACACATACCCCGAAAGAGACTTTCTTGTATCAACATTCTCGGCATAATCCGCATCAACATAACCCACAATAGCATCTTCCCCTTTATTTCTGTTTCTGACTATGTCCATGCCAAGTATCCTCTTTGCATAACCAAGATCCTTCATCTCAAATTCAGAATTCAATTGGTCCTTAAGCTTGCTTATTTGTTCCTTGCTAGAGCTGGCTATAAGAATGTCATCCACATATAGGAGTAAGAAAAGAACACATTCCTCCTCCATCCTTAGTATGTACACACAGTTGTCATAACTACTCCTCAAAAATCCCACTCTCAAGAGAAAATAATCAATTTTTTGTACCATTGTCTAGGGCGTTGTTTTAGCCCCATAAGTGATTTTCTCAAGAGACATACCTTGGTCTTATCTTCTGCATATCCTTCCGGTTGTTGCATGTAGATAGTTTCCTCTAGATGTCCATGTAGAAAAGCTGTCTTGACATCCAACTGTTCTAATTTCAAGTCATACTGATTCACAATAGACATCAATATCCTTATAGAACAATGTTTTACCACAGGTGAAAAGATCTCATTGTAGTCAATCCCTTCAACCTGGGTAAAACCCTTTGCTTCCACTCTTTCCTTGAACCTTGCCTCCTCAATGCCTGGAATACCATCCTTTTTCTTGAAGATCCACTTGCATCCAACTACCATTTGATTCTTGGGTAAGTCCACAAGTGTCCAGGTTTGATTTTTATCCAAGGATTCCATTTCTGCTTGTACCGTTTGTAACCAATTCTGACTATCCTTGCTTTCCACAGCCTCTCTTAAACTTCTTGGTTCCGGATCTTGTATCTCTTCAGCCGCATTAAGAGCATGACAAACGAGGTCAGCATACCCAAATCTCTTAGGAGGTACAATATTCCTCATAGCTCGATCTCTAGTCAACCGATAGTCTGATACTACTGGTGGTTGTTGATCTATCTGTTCTGCTGGTGGTGGACTTTCCTCTCTGATGTTAGAGGTGGGAAACTCCACCTCAAACTGAGCTTTCTGGTCTGTTTCATCTGAACTGCTTTGTTCCAAGCCACCACACTTCATACCCATCCTGGTCTCATCAAATGTGACATCCCTGCTTACAAAGCACCTTGATCCACTTGATTCCAACTTCTATAACTTGTAGCCCTTCACACCATCCAGATACCCAATGAAGATTCATTTTACTGCCCGTGCATCAAGCTTGTCTTCCCTGATGTGAGCAAATGCCAAAGAACCAAATACCCTAAGATTAGAGTAATCCATTGCTTTACCACTCCATTCTTCCATAGGTGTCTTGAAGTCTAAAACTGAAGACGGACATCTGTTTATCAAGTATACTGCAGTATTTTCAACTTCGTCCCATAAACTCTTAGGTAGTCAAGTACCCAAAAGCATACACCTAACACGCTCCATAATAGTCATGTTCATCCTTTCTGCTAGACCATTTTGTTGGGGAGTCCGTGCCACAGTCCTATGCCTTTTAATTCCCTGTTTCCTGCAAAACTCATTAAACTGCTCTGAAACAAACTCTAGGCCATTGTCAGTCCTTAAGACTTTCAATTTCGAGCCTAGTTGATTTTCTACAAGAGTGTGCCATTCCTTGAATTTTTGAAAGGTTTCACATTTATTTTTCAAAATGTAAAACCACACTCTTCTAGAATAGTCATCAATCATGGTAAGAAAATAGGATTCCCCTCCATGAGTCATCACCCATGATGGACCCCAAAGATCCTAGTGCACATACTCAAAAGGTCTACTAGAAACATGCATGCCGGTTCCAAAAGAGACTTTATGTTGTTTACCTAATATGCAATGTTCACAAAATTCTAGTTTCTCCAATTTATCACCATTTAACAAGTTTTTTTTAGACAGTTCTATCAATCCTTTTTCACTTACATGACCTAGCCTTAAGTGCCATAACTTGGTTTTATCATGTGGTGTTTGACTAGCTACCGATGCTTGTACAATAATAGTGGAACCATTAAGAATATACAAACCATTTATATTTGTTCCCTTAGCTATTATTAAAGCACCACTATAAATCTTTATCATACCATGTTCAATTTTAGTGGAATAACCTAAATCATCAAACATGATAATGGATAGAAGATTTCTCTTAAGTTCAGGAACATACCTCACATCCTTTAAAAAGATTTCACGATTTTCAGAAGTTTTGAGTCGAATAGTTCTCATACCTTGTACCTTGCATGCTTTATTGTTTCCTAGAAGCACCACTCCACCTTCTTTGAGTTATAGTGTCTCAAAGTAGTCCTTCCTTGGGCACATATACACTACTAGAGATCCATCTTTTTCGGACAGAATTTCAGACGGATTTCGGACGAAAATTGGACAAATTTCGGACGGATTTCGGACGGAATGGCACCCGTCTAAAAAAGCCTCGTGGGAAATTATAAAATCCGTCCCAAATTCTGTCCGAAAATATTTACGGACGGATTACGGACGAAATATGGACAACGTGGAAATCCGGATTTTGGTTATTGTTCGGACGGATCTCGGACATATTTATTTTTGTTTTCCAACGGATTTGGGACGGATGTTGTGATTTTGTTGGTTATTGTTCTGACGGATTTCGGGCAGATTTATGTTTGTTTTCCAACGGATTTGGGACGGATTTCCCACGGAAGAATGAAAAGTCAGAATCTGTCACGGCCAGGCCGTGATGCCTATCACGACCGTGACATGTCAACTAAGCCACACCCCTTCTAGGCAGAATCTGTCACGGCCAGACCGTGATACCCATCACGGCCGTGACAGACCATTTAGTGAAGCAACGTTCAAGGCAGAAGCTGTCATGGCCAGGCCGTGATGCCCATCACGGTCGTGACATGTCAACTGAGCCAGACCCCTTCTAGGAAGAATCTGTCACGGTCAGGCCGTGATACCCATCACGGCCGTGACAGACCATTTAGTGTAGCAACATTCAAGGAAGAAGCTGTCACGGCCAGGCCGTGATGCCCATCACGGTCGTGACAGATCACTTCACTTCCATTATAGTTTCACTATCTATGCGAATTATATGGCACCGATCACTAACATTTGCAGTTTCACATTCAATCACAAAATCATGAATTTGACTATTGTTACAAAATACAGCCTTGGTACCATACAACTTCTAAAAATCAAATACCAATTGCTGCATGCAATCCAAAAGTCATGACTTCAAAATTATCAGAAGATCAAGCCACTGTGAACTGTGAAGGTCATGTAATGAACCAAACAAAAAAAAAAGTTGCCAGAAGAACTATGTGACCTACTTGAGTACTGCCTTGTCATGTTCTCTCGGTTTGAAAGTTCAGCAGCTGCTCTTGCAGCCATGCTTGCAAGTTCTGCAGATTCTGCAGCAGCCTTTACAGTAGAGGCAACATCTTTGAATTCCATGTTCCTATTCTGCTTACCCATAGGAAAGGCACTCCTATTTTCAGAACTCGAATCTCTAAAATCCATTACTTGTCTCCAGTTCCTATAATAAAGAATCCCAAATATTCAGGCAATAGAAAGAACAAAAGCCCCAAATTCATTTGCAATTACTGTCTTAAAAAATTTACCTGAAGGTCTAGTTTCTGGATTAGACACCCCTGATGTCGTTGACTGATTGCCACCGGCCTTTCTAGAGGCACCACTTGCATTCTGCTCATATGAATATGTAGATACATCATCCATCGGTCTAAGTTGTGAGGAAGCACCTATGTTGGGAGGAGCCTTTTCATCATGAACAGATGGAACATGACCTTGAGAAGATTCTGGATAAGTAGCCTTCTCAACAGTTTCTCAACCAACTAAAATGACAACATTAAATTAGAATAAATCTGAAAAGAAATGAGCTTTAACATGATCCTATCCAACTTCAAGAAGCTAGAGAAACTTGCCAAGCGATTTACACCACAATCGGGACGTAATTCAACAAATTTCTTGAGACAAATATAGAGACAAGCATGTGCATCCAGCATATTTACATAAATGACATACATAGAATACCAATTTAGACATGATGTCAACAATAAAACAGATACAATTCTGCAAGTCAGTTCCTAAAATCATTAGAAATGCAAGGTGCCACTAGCAAGCTACATGACTAGAGTTGTAGAACATGACAAACGATACTGCAAACAGTTACAAGTTCCTTGAATCCCCTCATAAAAACACCAAGCCATCAAACGCTGACACTTAATACAGTTGTGTTGTCAAAACAAGGTTCAGTGACTAAACCAAGAGATAGTATAATAAAACCATGTTCCTAACAAAGAAAGCAAGCAATTTGTACAAGTGGCCACACCAACAACATGAAGAAGGAAACTTTTTTATATCATTCATGTAAAGTCCCCACAACAAAAAACACACTTTCACAAATTTGCATTCTTTTCACAGAAGGGTAGCCACAACTGAAACTATCACAAACTAAATTACAATAATAACTAATAACTGCATCTCATCTATATGACTGCAACACAAATAATTACCACTGAATTTTATAATTTCATAACATAGAAGCTTCAAAGATGGTTTCATGAAAAGTCAAAGTAGTTATTGGTGTAACACCCCCCTTGGGCATTACTACATAATCGGTTGTGCACTGACCACTGTCAGACTTCTCAAACAACACTCACAAACAACATTTAACAATAGTTATCAGAATTATGTCACCAGGCAGATCATGCATCATAGCAATATAATATACAACTACATATAATCAAATAATTTAAAAGCAGATCAAACACCGATACTTAGATAAACAACACAACATAAACCACACAAACAGATAACCACAATCACATAAATTATACATACTACACTACAAGCAAATGGTTATTGAGAAAAATCCCTCAGGCAAGCTCCCCTTACCTTTGAAGACAAGTAAAGGATCCTCGTCTTAATGCTCACGTTAGTTCATATCTACTCCATCAAGCAAGCATAGCCGTGTCAAACGTCTCAGAGAGGGAATCCAACAACGCACAACAACCAGAAATCAAGAAATCAATTACACGTGATCAAACACACATTCTAATTTGTTCTGAACACTTAACCTTATTACCAAACAAGGTCATTTTCAAAGAAAATCATGTTTGAAGCTCACGCTTCACAATACCTCTTAAGGAAACTTTGTTTTGATTAAAGGATCATGAAAGAGAACTTGGGAATCATCAATTAAGAGTCCTAATTGTACTAAATCATAATTAATTTCACAAAAACATAACCAAATTCAAATAAAATCAAATTGGGGTTTAGGGCCCCTAAATACAATTTGGGGAAAACTCATTTGATCAAAGGATAACAAAAATTAGTTTAATAAAACACTAATTTATAGTCCCAATTGCATAAAAACATAGTTTAATTTCATATTACAACATGAAATCAAGGAGCTAGGGTTAGGGTTTCAAAATCAGATTTGGGGGTTTCTTGAAATCCAACAAGGTAAGGTGAGGAATCACTCACCCACAAGTAAGGGAGAAGAGATGGTGGCGGTCTGGCTGTCCGGCGCGACGGCAGTGGCAGCGGAGGATGGCGGCGGAGCTTCGTTCTGCAACAATCCTGACCAAACAGAGGAGGTGAACCTCATAGAAGGGAAGGAGGTGGACGAACCACCATAGACAGCGGCCAGGCGAGCTCCCCGGTGGCGCGTCTGAGGACGCCGGCCGCAGCTTCGAGTGAGGTGTGCAGGGACGCGAGCGCGGTCCTCTCCTCCTCCAGCGGCGGCCCGAGCAGTGGTCTAGGGCGGTCGACGGAGCTCAGGCGGAACACAACTGTTGTGGTGAGGAGTGGTTTTGAGGTGAAGGAGATGTGAAAGGAGGAAGAAGAAAACAGAAAGAAGAAGAAAGAAAGAAAGAAGAAGAAAGCATAGAAGAAAGAAGAAAGGGAGGGGGAGGGGCGTCAAGAGAGAGAGAGAGAAGATAAAGTTGGGTTTTAAACTAATCATTTAGTGATAGGTACAAAATGAGGGATAAATATTAGGCCTAAAATAAACATGTTTTTACTTTTTGGAATCTAAAAATAAAAATTGATAAATATATAATTTCGAAATTCAAATTAGAGTAAAGATTAATAGTTGAACTGATCAACTAAGAAAATACCCAGTCCAAAATTTAATCTCCGATAAATGTCAAACCGTTTATTTTCAACTCTAAAATTAAATAGAATGAAAATATGAAAATGCTTTTCTCTTAATCTTATTATTTAAAATATTTTTCTGTACTAGTAATAATAGTGACAATAATGTAACTTATTGTTTAGTAAGCGTGCATTCACTGAAATAAGTCAGTGCTAACGCACCCAATAAAATAATTTGAAGAGATTAATTTAATTACTCAAACTAAACCACATAACAAAATTAACATAAACATCCATTCTAATTTGATCTAAACACTTAATCTTATTACCAAACAAGTTTATTTTCAAAGAAAATCATGTTTGGAGCTTACGCTTAGGTCCTAACAAGTCGATTTGGGCTCTATTAGGATCAAACAAGTCCATTTAGGTTTCATTAGGACCATGGAAGTTCAATTGGGCCGATCGGGGCAATTGGCCTAATTAGGCCCTAACAAGTCAATTTGGGCTCTATTAGGATCAAACCAGTCCATTTGGGCTCCATTAGGACCAAAGAAGTACAAATCGGCCTAGTTAGGTACTAAATGATCTAAAAAGTCCAGTTGGGCTCTATTAGGATCAAACAAGTCCATTTAGGCTTCATTAGGACCATAGAAGTTCAATCGGGCCGATCGGGGCAATTGGGGCCAATTAAGTCCTAACAAGTCAATTTGGGCTCTATTAGGATCAAACCAGTCCATTTGGGCTCCATTAGGACCAAAGAAGTACAAATTGGCCTAGTTAGGTACTAAATGATCTAAAAAGTTCATTTGGGCTCTATTAGAATCAGACAAGTTCATTTAGGCTTCATTAGGACCATAGAAGTTCAATTGGGCCGATCGGGGCAATTGACCCAATTAGGTCCTAACAAGTCAATTTGGGCTCTATTAGGATCAAACCAGTCCATTTGGGCTCCATTAGGATCAAAGAAATACAAATTGACCTAGTTAGGTACTAAATGATCTAAAATGTCCATTTGGGCTCTATTAGGATCGGACAAGTCCATTTAGGCTCCATTAGGACCAAAGAAGTACAATTGGGCCGATCAGGACAATTGTCCCAATTAGGTCCTAACAAGTCGATTTGGGCTCTATTAGGATCAAACAAGTCCGTTTGGGATCCATTATGCCCGAAAAAGTAAAAATTGGCCTAGTTAGGTCCTATATGACCTAAACAGTCCATTTGGGCTCTATTAGGATCAAACAAGTCCATTTGGGCTCCATTAGGACGAAAGAAGTACAAATTGACCCAGTTAGCTCGTATATGACCTAAAAAGTCCATTTGGGCACTATTAGGATCAAACAAGTCCATTTGGGATCCATTAGGACCAAAGAAGTACAATTGGGTCGTACGGGGCAATTGGCCCAATTAGGTCCTACCAAGTTGATTTGGGCTCTATTAGGATCGAACAAGTCCATTGGGGCTCCTTTATGCCCGAAAAAGTACAAATTGGCCTAGTTAGGTCGTATATGACCTAAACAGTCCATTTGGGTTCTATTAGGATCAAACAAGTCCATTTGGGTTGCTTTAGGACCAAAGAAGTACAAATTGGCCCAGTTAGGTCCTATATGACCTAAAAAGTCCATTTGGGCTCTATTTTGATCAAACAAGTCCATTTGGGCTCCATTAGGACCAAAGAAGTACAATTGGGCCGTACGGGGCAATTGGCCCAATTAGGTCCTACCAAGTCGATTTGGGCTCTATTAGGATCGAACAAGTCCATTGGGGCTCCTTTATGCCCGAAAATGTACAAATTGGCCTAGTTAGGTCGTATATGACCTAAACAGTCCATTTGGGTTCTATTAGGATCAAACAAGTCCATTTGGACTGCTTTAGGACCAAAGAAGTACAAATTGGCCCAGTTAGATCCTATATGACCTAAAAAGTCCATTTGGGCTCTATTTGGATCAAACAAGTCCATTTGGGCTCCATTAGGACCAAAGAAGTACAATTGGGCCGTACGGGGCAATTGGCTCAATTAGGTCCTACCAAGTTGATTTGGGCTCTATTAGGATCGAACAAGTCCATTGGGGGTCCTTTATGCCCGAAAAAGTACAAATTGGCCTAGTTAGGTCGTATATGACCTAAACAGTCCATTTGGGTTCTATTAGGATCAAACAAGTCCATTTGGACTTCTTTAGGACCAAAGAAGTACAAATTGGCCCAGTTAGGTCCTATATGACCTAAAAAGTACATTTGGGCTCTATTTGGATCAAACAAGTCCATTTGGGCTCCATTAGGACCAAAAAAGTACAATTGGGCCGTACGGGGCAATTGGCCTAATTAGGACTTAACAAGTCAATATGGGCTCTATTAGGATCAAACAAGTCCATTGGGGCTCCATTATGCCCGAAAAAGTATAAATTGACCTAGTTAGGTGATATGATCCAAAAAAAAAGGATCATGTAAATTTTCGGATCTATTTCATAGTGTGATTTCACATCACATTTCATGTACATTTTTGCATGCATTTTCATATAGTTTAGGCATATTTAAATTGATTTTTAGTAGTTTTTACCTTGGAACGGGTAAGGCAGTTTTGTGGTGTTGTTTTGCAGAAATTAAGGTAAAATGCTCAAGATTGACCATGATGGAGCTTGGATGAAGATAGGGTTTGAAAAGTGAAGAAAATGAGCCAAACAAAGCCCATCACGGCCTAAGCGTGATGACCATCACGACCATGATCAAGCAGAGCAGAAGGCAAAAGTCAGAAGCTGTCACGGCCTAGCCGTGATGAGTGTCACAGCCGTGACAAACCAAAATTTGAAAGCGCGCCCAAGGAAAATATAAAAAATAACAAATTCCGTGTGAAATCCGTCCGAAATTTTCGGACGGATTTCAGACGGTTGTAAGATAAATCAAGAAAAATATAAAAAATAACACAATCCGTGTGAAATCCGTCCGAAATTTTTGGACGGATTTCAGATGGATGTAAGAAATATAAAAAATAACACAATCCGTGTGAAATCCGTCCGAAATTTTCGGACGGATTTCAGACGGACGTAAGATAAATCAAGGAAAATATAAAAAATAACACAATCCCTCAAATCGTCCAGAAATTTGGACGGATTTTGATTGAATCAAGGAAAATATAAAAAATAACACAATCTGTCTGAAATCCGTCTGAAATTTTAGGACGGATTTCAGACGGATCAAGGAAAATTTAAAAAATAACACAATCCGTCTGAAATCTGTCCGAAAATTTCGTACGGATTTCAGACGGATCAAGGAAAATTTAAAAAATAACACAATCCGTCTGAAATCCGTCCAAAATTTTAGGACGGATTTCAGACGGATCAAGGAAAATATAAAAAATAACACAATCCGTCTGAAATCCGTTTGAAATTTTCGAAAAATTTCGGGTGGAAACATTTCCGTCCGAAAATTCCGTCCGGAAATTCATGTTTTCTAGTAGTGATATGGTACGACCATCCGGAATCCATAACCCAACTCCTTTGTGTCTCTGAACTTGATACCACCAACACCCCGGCACTCTCATATCCATCCGAAGCAACTGCAACCTCAGCGGAGTTCCTTGGTTCCTTGCCCCTCTTTTAGGGACAATCTTTCTTGAAGTGACCCGTTTTATTGCAATTGAAACACTTGAGCTTTCACTTTGAATTACTCTTTGATTTTGATCTAGACCTCTTGCTCTTGGACCCTTTCTTCTCGTTCCTCCCCCTTGAGACGTTCAAGCTCTCACCATTATTCTCCGCTTTCAACTCTTGTTGCCTTTGGAGCTCCTTTGTCCGGATTGAAGTTTGAACATCATCCAAGGAAATGGTTCGATCATTGCCATACAAAACAACATCCTTGAAGTGCTTAAAGGATTTAGGTAAAAAATTAAGTAGGAGCAATGCCTTGTCCTCATCATCGAGCTTCACTTCAATGTTCTCTAGGTCATCAAGAATTTTATTGAATTTTGCAAGTTGCTCCACAATGGACTTCGATTCCGTCATCTTGAAGGAATATAGAAGTTGCTTCGAGCATAGCCTATTCTCTAGTGACTTGGTCGTGTACAATGTTTCTAACATTGCCCACATAGACGCTGCTGCCTTTTCCCTTGCAACCTCTCTCAATGCCTTATCACCAAGACATAGAATGATTGCACTTCTTGCCTTCTCTATCATGTCGGTCTTCTCCTTTTGTGATAGAGTGTCTGCCATCTTTGCCTCTCCCTTGAGAGCTTCTACACATCCAAGTTGTATCAAGATTACCTCCATCTTAACCCTCCATAACCCGAAGTCATTACTTTCGGAGAATTTCTCTATGTCATACTTTGTGTTTCCCACTGTTCAGACTTTTGATCTTTCTTCTTCTTTCAATTCTCACAGACGGCACCACTTGTTGGTCCAATGTATGAAAGAATCCAAAGAAGATCCCTGAAAGAATACAAGAAAACCCCAAGCCTTTCGTCTCTCTATTTTCACACAACCATTGATCTCTCTAATCCTCTCTTGATTCTTCTCTTAATTCACAATAGAATCAAAGCAATACAAGATGATAGTATTCTCTAGGTTTTTCTCTCTTTTTTGCTCTGAAAAACGCATAGGAAAACCCCCATATCTGTTTCCCCAAACTGGTGTAACAAACTTAAATATCAAACTGACGCACGATAATTGATTATGTAGAATTGCATAATCTATTACCGTAATCAATTACATCCTCTCGGTAATCGATTATCTGGTGTATGTCCACTATTCTGAAATCTCAGGATTCCTGGCAGAAGCTCTATAATCGATTATGGCTGCTCCATAATCGATTATCTGGTTTCTGGTCACCAAATTCTGCAGTTTTTACACTTTGATTTTGAGGCACTTTCAACACTTTCTAATGATTAATTACGCTATATAAGATGTACCGGGGGGCTGTGGGTAGGTAGGCGGGCATGTATGTTTATTTGATATTTTAGGCAAATGGTAGGGGGGCTGTGGGTAGGTAGGCGGGCATGTATGTTTATTTGATATTTTAGGCAAATGGTATGCTGTTACATAACTCCCTAATGCCATCAATGTCTATCTTTGTAGCCTTACTTTGTAGCAGATACTACAATGCCTTGGAAGACTTGGTTTGATTTCAATGGTGCTTCTCGGTCCTTTAATGTCCTAGTTGAATATCTTTCTGTTAAGTAGTTATATATTTTAGAATTGAACCTTTTTTTTGTATTCTTCCTGAGGTATGTCTGATGCAAATGGAATTGATTGGCATTGGATTTTATTTGAATTGTATATCATTCTTTTGTTCCCTTTTTTCATTTATTTATTTTATTTTACTTTAGCATTTTTTAATGTTTCAGCATGACCTTACTTGCCCAATAAAGACATATTCTTCTTTCTGAACCATAGGTAAAGATTTATACTTTCCTTCTTCTTTTAGGCTCTTATGGATTACTTTATTTTTTTCCCTATAATTATAGCTTATTTATAATCAAAGTTAATATATATATCAAAGCTACTAATTATCCATCATGGTTTATGGCTCTGCAACAACAAAGATGTTTTTTTAGCCCGGCTGCTGGAGCATTAATCTTGATGCTACTTCATGTCTTCTATCTTTTTCTTTAATTGATTCAGAGGTACTATTCTTATGTTTTCTCATTTGGGTTTTCTTATATTGTGGGAAAAATCAAATTTTTAAATTTATTTTTTGGAAAAATTTGAAATTTTTTGCAATTTGGAAATAAGTAGCAATTGAGAAGGAGCATGCTTATGTAATGTAATGAAGTGTTATAACTTATTAGTGAGTGATGTTGATGGAGGGTTTTTGTGCAGTATAGATGAAATGAATAGGGGGTACACTGCTGATGTGGTTGAGTGCAAGCAACATGGAGGAAATGTATTACAATTATCATATGATAACGATTCATTGTATTATTGCATTGTATTGTATTGTATTTTATTTACCAACCTTATATTAAGTGATTTTATGTATATGAGTTTTCTTCAAAACGTAACTAGATTTGTTACTAAGTGGTAAAGAACTCTTTGATTACATCCTTTTTTGTTTCTATAGCAGGTGATGTAAAGATATGAAGATAGGATTCACATGCTCAATTAGTTCATATGTTTTTATGGGGGTTTTTGATCAAACTGGGTTTCTTTTAGAAACTATTTATCCGTTTAGGGTTATTTTGAAACTATTTACCAACGGGGGTCGTTTTGGACAGGTGGCATATTTTATTATTTTTCACTTTAAAGGGTCAAAGGCGCCAGTCTGCCTACCACTTTTAAAAAAAAAAATTTAAAAGAGAGGCGCCATCTGCAGTGGCGCCTCCCCCTGCAATGCTTCACGTGGCACTTGTAGCCCCCCCAACCAAAAAAACCACCCCCACCCCAACCAAAAATTGGACTCCTGCAATTTTAAAGGAACAACGCTGTAAAAAAAATTATACTATAAGTATAGGGAGTAACGATGACATTAATGATAAAGTATCTATTTAAAGCAACAAGAGGCAATAAAAAAAATCCCGTAATAATGAGTAGCAAATAATAGCACAGGAGCCATAAAAAAAAATAGCAATAACAATTTACACCAATAAATATTCATCAATTATTACAGTAGTAAATTTTTTTTTATTTGGATCGGACTTTCCTCGGCCATCTACTGATCAAAATTCAGAGTGTGATACAATATTTTATCAATACACAAGTCTGATTCTTATTTGGAATTTTTAATTCGAATTCATTTAAATTTAAATATAATTTGCTACTATCATTTTATAATTATCGAATTATACTTTCATTCAATTTATTTGCAAAATTAATTCACATACTTGGATGGTACAAATGCCAGAAAAGGTGAGGATTTTTTAGTGTGGAGGATTTTGAATTACAAGATTTCTTCCATTTAGTGGCACCTCTAGTTTCGACTAAAAAACAGTGAAGTAATTCCTGATTCATCTTCTTATTGGTAGGTACTTACAGAAGGACAAAGTTAGTAGTCCCGAAGGCAATACTGTATATTATGAGCTTGCTGAGAGAGCTTTAGACGGAACCATCAGCGACATGATCAAGGAATATTCATCTCAGGTAGTGTTTTGGAAAGTAAACTATGCAAGTTTTGTGGTTAGTTCTTTCCTTTTTTTTTAAAGTTCATTTAACAATTCAATATTAGGCATTAAATGTCTTATCTTTATGAACTTATTATTTTGGAGGGCGTTTTGTTCTTGGTCATTGGTTAGGGTATCCACATAAGCATGGTTGTGAGTTACTAGTAGTATAGTTTTCTGGCATTTGTACCATCCAAGTATGTGAATTAATTGTGCAAATAAATTGAATGAAAGTATAATTCGATAATTATAAAATGGTAGTAGCAAATTATATTTAAATTTAAATGAATTCGAATTAAAAATTTCAAATAAGAACCAGACTTGTGTATTGATAAAATATTGTATCACACTCTGAATTTTAATCAGTAGATGCCCGAGGAAAGTCTGATCCAAATAAAATTTTTTTACTATTGTAATAATTGATGAATATTTATTGGTGTAAATTGTTATTGTTATTATTTTTTTATGGCTCCTGTGCTATTATTTGCTACTCATTACTACGGGATTTTTTTTATTGTCTCTTGTTGTTTTAAATAGATACTTTATCATTAATGTCATCGTTACTCCTTATACTTATAGTATAATTTTTTTTGTAGCATTGTTCCTTTAAAATTGTAGCGTTGTTCCTTTAAAAAGAAGCTGGTTTTTTATATTAATTTTTACTTTTTAGTTTATTCATGCAAATTTGAGATGATATTATTATGACTAATTGACAATAGTTTCTTCCCACAAACTATGCCATCAGTTATAGGATAGAAAAAGCGATGTAGGAATTGACAAGAAGGCAACATGAATAAGAAGAAACTCTATGATGTCTTAGAATAATCATAATAACCAAAAATCATATGTTATGCCCTATGAACAGAAGTTAAAATGGTAGCAAGTTCATGTCAATAATAACTAATAAGCACAAAAAAGAATGCAACTTGAAGAACTTGGGAGAGGGTTTATAGAGGACAACTTGAAAAAACCAATCAAGATACGCCGAAGATAGGAAATGGGAGTTGCTTATTCGTTAGATAGGAAATGGGCTATATTATGTGGGAGTTGCTTATTCGTCAGATAGCTAATAGAAAATAGAAGAGCTCTATTTTAAACATTGATACATTTTCCTTCTGAGGGATGCAATAGTTATCTAAAGAGTAAAGTAGCTTCTGTTCTGTAACCTTGAAAAAAGACGATGAAGTTGTCTGGGATGCAGCAGCGTCAAATCTTTTGTTAGAATATGATACTATCCTCAATGTACCCAGACTAAAACCTTTGACTACTTTGTTAATACCAATATTGCTACTATTTTGTTAAGACCATGTGTCCTAGGGGTTATTTATCCAACAATTTATTAGTGTATTGATTTAAATGTCACTTATATTTAACTTCAAATCCAATGAAATATAGTTTTTGCATTATTCGTTATCACTCATTTGTTAAATTTGTATCATATCAATTATATTTCTCAACAAGGGAGTATTATTTGTTGATTATAAGTTTTTATTTATTGTTTAATAAATATACACTGACTGTAAAAAAGTTTTACACACACGTCCAATCATATTTCACCATTATGTCACTTTATTATATTAGTTAATAAAATAGCTCCACAAATATCTAGGTGGTGAGATATAATTGGATGACTGTGTAAAAAAAATTACACTGTCAGTACATATACATTAAATCATTTTATATATGTAATAGTAAGATTAAGGAATAAATAGAAATATTAGAATAATCTGAATTATTATTTTTCAAATTTTATAAAGGTTATATAACATTTGTGGTCCATCATTGTGTAATCTTTAAAAATTGTAAATCATCAATATTGTTTCTCTATTATGGAAAAATAAACAGTTATAATATTAAGGGAGAAATTAAAACACTGATGGTATTAAGTAGCATCCACTATCAGCATAAAAAATGAATTAAGATTATCTGGGCAAAGCAATCTAGCTGTAATCGCAATATTAAAAAAAATGTCAAGTAAGAAATATTAGAATAAGGTAGTTTTTAGTAACTTACAAATAAAAATAATAATGATGATATTTTTTATAATCCTTAATAAATAGATTCTTATTACGTTTTTCCTAAAAAATACAATTTTCCTATCTTCATTGTCTTACTATATCAAATAACGATCTTATTTTTATTAATCATTAAAAAAAATGATTTTAATGAAAAATTTACCCGTGAATTACACGGATATATGATACTAGTAACCTTAAAACCTCGTGATTAAACTTTTCACTTTTGGGCCCTATCAAGAAAGAAAAAATTAACTTTTGGGAGGAAAATTAATTGCCAGCAAGCCTACAGCAAAGTTACCAAAGAGAAAGTCATATAATCATGGACAATTCTGTAGTACCTATGTTTTTTTTTTCCTCAGCTATGATATACTCATTAAGACCTATGTTTTTTTCTTTCTCAATTATGATACTCATTAAGTATTCGTTAAATATAAAATTTTAAAAATTCATTGCAGTAATGTTAGCAGAAGAATTTCAAATTTTTGATAGAAATAAATCCGACAGGATGACGGAAGAACGTCGAACTCAGAAGATTGAAAAGTGACAGGTGTGGAGCTGACAAGAAGATTCTTCAATTAACATGTCAGATAAGCAAAACCGTCAAGAGTGGAAATTAGAACGCATTTGTCAAGAGTGGAAATTTCTGATTATTGACGGATGCATTTGACTGGTTGACAAAAGAATCAAAATGATGAATGACATTTCTTAAGTGTTATATTTAGCCGACAAGAAGATACTGACTGACAAAGGATAAATTGACAACCCAGTTCTTTTACAAAGTGCTAAGAAGAGTTGTCAAACGTACCAGAAGTGTAGAAACGGCTAAGTCCTTTAGGCTAACCAGGCATCAGCAAGATAAACTGTCAAGCAGCCAAACCGTCGAAGACAATCAAGTTGACACAGAGCGGTTCAAGAAATTAAACAGTTATCGGAGTTGTTTGACAAACGGTTTTAATATAAAAATATAAAACTCAAGAGAACTGCCAAAAGACATGTGGCAGTCTTTTCGATAGGGAGTTATTTCTAAGTAGTTACTTTACTTGCCTATAAATACTAGTAATCACGATGTAATAGTGGAGGTTACTTGATATACATCCTACATATCTCGATCACACAGCAGATTGACGGATTACGCTCAAGTATTTCCTCCACCCTTTTCATTTTTAGTTCAATTTACAGTACAGTATTGGTTTTATCCTTCTAAATTCTTTGCTCGTTCCTTAATACTGGTTTATTTACTTTCAGCATTTTCTTTCATGTTCTTTATTTAAGTCCTTTTACCTATTCTTCATTGCTTTCAGCATTTCTTTCATATTCTCTATTTAAGTCCTTTTACATATTCTTCATTACTTTCATCATTTTCTTTCATGTTCTTTATTTAAGTTATTTTATTTCAGAAGTCATTTAATCATGTTTTACACAAATTGCTTTTCAAATTAATGTTATTTATATTTTATTTCACGTACAAATAATTAAGCAATCAGGAAGTTACTTCTGTTTAAGAAACTAACTTTCCTTTTCAAATTAAAAACTTATTTTCAAAAATACCAAACCCAAGTCCTTGCCAGTATCTACTAGATTTGACTAATTTGTCAAATTTATACTTGGCAGACATACATACACACATCCTGACGAGATTACCGCACAACTCGTTCGCCCCACACTCGTCTGATTCTTTAAATTATTTGTGACAAAGGGATTTTGGACACCAACCAAAAACCAGCGTTAACAAATTGGCACGCCCGGTGGGACGAGTTTAGAGTAACTCGTACAGTGTCACGAATTTGACATACAAATTTATTTGTATGCGTTTATGGAGTGGAAAGGTGGTTCAAACATCATCTATTTCCCAAAACTCTGTGAATATGAGTAGTGCAAGTGATGCAAGAGTAGTGAGCACTAACGCCGCCGTGTCAACAGTGGATGCTATTGCACCAGTTGACAATATTCCTGCAACTGGGGCTAATGCTACTAATGCAAAGATAAATGGCACGTACAAGAAGAGGCGTTTCCTATGCCAAAGTTGTCAATATGTTTGATGAAGTTGGCCAAGGAACACTCCCGTCACCAACTTCACCAGTCTTACAACAAATAAATCCACCAACTACTGGATTGTCTCCACGAAGTATTGTGAATTCAAATCCAAGAGGGACGACACAGCCTCTCACAACCTTTGTATGGGATGCCTTACGGGTCGACAGCTGTCAATCCCAATACCCCATTTGCACACTTACCATATCCAAAGGGAATGACGATAGTTGCCCATACATCTGGACAGGCAGGACCATTGACTGGGGGGCAAATTCCCAGTCATGCGAATGGGATAACCGGGTCAATGATAATAACCCATTCTCGACAAGAGCAACCTGTAGAAAGGCCATATATATCCCCATTGAGACAACTCCCACAAAATATTGTTGGTCTGTCGGAGGCTACATTAGCCAATGTCCGACAACAGATTGATTCTAGTAACCATGACATGGTGAATACATTTACTCAACAAATGAGTACAGTGATTACGCCATTAATGGAAAGCACGAACAATGCATGTTTGGCATTAGCAAATGAGATACGTAGGTTAAATAGAGCCTTAGGTGTTGTAACCTCAGGTGATAACCAAAATACTAATAGAAATCTCAATGCAAATGTCAACAGGAATAATCAACCACAAGTTGAACAACCACAAGATATACAACTTGATGGATTTGAACAAGATGACGAGCGGCAACAGCCCCATCGTCGGATTCCTTTAAGACGTGGAAATGTACATATTCTACGACCAGAGGAAGACGAAGATTTGGTCATAAACCAGGGTGCTTTTGGAGCATTTCGTCAAAACGTTCTAAATCAAAACGTCAATCAAGTTGTCGAGCAAGCATTAAATAGGTTTGGGTTTAACATAGGTTATGCCAATCAACCATTTTTTGCATCGGCATTTCCTGATTGGGTCCAACAGGCAGAAATGCCTCGAGGATATAAAATTCTCAGGAGAAAGTGGAGAGTCGACAGTCGAGCATATCGCCCGATATACCATCGAGTTGGGAGACTTGGATTTAGAGGAGGGATTAAAAATGAAGTTCTTCCCTAGTTCGTTAACTAAGAATGCCTTTTCTTGGTTTTCAACCCTAAGGCCTAATTCTATACACTCCTGGAATCAATTAGAAAGAAGTTTTCATGACCAATTCTTCAGGGGTGACTTCAAAATAGGGTTGACAGATTTATTTGGAATTAAAAGAATGAATAACGAGTCTGTCGATGACTACCTTGCTCGATTCCGTCAAATGAGGAGTCGGTGCTTCACCCATATCCCAGAGGCAGAAATAGTAAAAATTGCTGCCGGAGGTCTAGATTACCATATTAGAAAGAAATTGGTCAACCAACATCTGATAGATCTTGCCCAGTTAGGGTATAAGGTCCGTCAAATTGAACAATTAAAAGCTGAAAAGGTTTTTATGCAAAAGTGATTCCTCAAAAGAGAAAAGATTAACTTTGTCGGATGCAATGAATCCGACGAGGAGGGGAATGATTCTGAGGAATATGAGGTAGATTACGTTGAATTAAAAAACGGCCCACCTTATACATGCCAAGCTCTGAAGCCTGCAAGGGCCAAAGAAAGAATCCCTTTTATTAATAAGAAAGTGTACACATTTGATGTGACCAAGGCCGATCAAATATTTGACATATTACTTAAAGATAAGCAATTAAAATTGTCAGATGATCATAGGCTTTTGAAAGCCCATGAGGTTAAAGATCGGAAGTACTGTAAATATCATAATACTTTTGGTCATGTGACAAATGACTGTATGCATTTCAGGGATATCATTCAGAAAGGTTTGATCGACGGGAGATTAAAATTTTCAGACAAGAAACCAGAAATGAAGATTGACACAGAACCCTTTGGTCCAGAAGCTAACAAGGCAGACCGCCAACTCCCTATGGGAGTAGGCATGGTCAACATCACGGCCGGACAGAATATCCAGATGGATCTGACAGATCCATTCGATGTTTATCCAAAGCCAAGAGAACCACTTGTCGACTACATGACACGTAAGAAATCTGAGGGCATAATTAAAGTTTACCCAAGATGTGAAGCGTTTTACGATGAAGTAGCCGCCAAGAAAGCCAGGGGGAAAAACCACCACCGTATCATCCACGAGGCAAAACTGAGCCTCGTGATGGTGGTAACCAAGGCAGGTTTTCACACTCAAATAGCCATGCTGGGTCCAACAGTATACATAGAAGTGCTGCATCTGTTGTTAACAGGCAGGCAAATAGCCATCAACAACACGTATACCAGGCAAAACTCGGACAACACCACACTGGAGGTTGGCTTAAAGAGCCAATCAGAGGATCAGCATGAGATAATTCTGTCAGTGGCAGATTTAATCCTGTCAAGACCAGGACACCCCCATCCAATGTAATGGTGGATCAATGGGTGACGAATTCGGCCATAACACGATATCCAGAATTGCAAAAGCAGACATGGACTAGGAAGAACAAGGTCAATGATCGTGGTCCACCCTTTTGGAATGAAAATTACCGAAGGGGCCAATTGGCTCAAAATGCCCAAATGACAGGGCCTGGTCTGTCAGGACCCTCGAATCAATTGCCTATCTCAAAGAGCCAAAAGAGGAGACTGTAGAGGCTCCGACGGGCTCAAAAAAAGAAGCTTGCCAGGCAAGGAGGTGTCATCATAAAAGAGATGCCTTCGCGTGATACTGGTTGCTTGGTTGCTACAGCAGACAACAAAACCGACAAGAAAGGTGATGCCAAAATGAAAAGCGTAATAGTGAACCATCCCATGGAAGCTGATGTGAAGGGACCCAGTAATCAAGCTAGGCAGAATAAGCCTACATCACAGGTTTTCATAGAAAAGAAGAAGATTTCAGGCCCTGCATCCCCATCAGTAAAGCCCACTGGCAAATGGCCTGTCGGGCTGACAGAAGTGGAGAAGGTCGCAGGGCTCGAGAAAAAGGTTGAGGCCAGAATAGAAAAACAACAACTGACAACGTTTAGGCCTGAATGCGATTTAACCAAAGAGGAATTGTCATTCGATGCTGTCATTGAAGCACTGAATGATCCGAATGATGATATGAACTTCAGCGGAGCCATGGACACGGACGGCCAGAATGAGGATTGGGCCGACATCATAGAGGTACTAGACAACTGTGGCGCAGGGATAGCCCGACCTCTGTTAGATAGGTCAAGATCAGATGACGAGAGTGATTTGAAAAGAAATCATGGCAGAATGGTTGGAGGTGCATTTTTGGATGAGGATCCAGACAATGAAGTCATACTGGAACCTGGAATGAACATGAAGATAGGTTTCATTTCAGTTATTCCAGCAGAATACGAGGGATATCTGGAGATCGACCTCTCTGACAATGATGATGATGCAATCAATAATGCAACGGACCCAGGAGATTGCTGGATGTGTGTTCAGGAGAACTTGGTTACCGTATTCAACAATGTAGCCAAGATAGAGAAGCCCACCGATGAGCAGAAAAACCATTTGAGGCCTTTACATGTAAAAGCCATAATAGATGGAAGGCCTACTAACAGGGTTTTAGTTGACGGAGGAGCTGCTGTGAACCTGATGCCAAGAGCAATGTTCAAAAAGTTAGGAAAGGATCGGTCGGATTTAATTCCGACAGATATGGTTGTCACTGACTTCAGTGGCAAAACTTCTCCGTTAGATGGCGTTGTTTTGTTAAACATATAGGTTGGCACTGTAGAAAAGATGACATTGTTTGTAATAATCCCAGCCAAGTCAAGCTACAACATATTACTGGGCAGGGATTGGATCCATGCTGTAGGAGCAGTGTGATAGTGTTATTTCACATCATAATTCCTGTACATTTTTGCATGCATTTTTCATATAGTTTAGGCATATTTGATTTGATTTTATCAGTTTTTACCTTGGATCGGGTGAGGCGGTTTCTTGGTGTTGTTTTGCAGGAATTCAAGGAAAAATGTTCAAGATTAGCCATGATGGAGCTTGGATGAAGACAAAGCTTAAAAAGTGAAGAAAATGACCCAGGCGGAGCCCATCACGGCCTGGCCGTGATGACCCTCACGGCCGTGATCGAGCAATAATTGAGAGAAAAGAAGGCAAAAGTCAGAAGCTGTCACGGTCTAGCCGTGATCCACATCACGGCCGTTACAAGTTAATGGAGCCAGACCGCTTCTTGGCAGAATCTGTCACGGCCAAGCCGTGACGCCTATCACGGTCGTGACAGTTCATTTGGTGAAGGCAGAAGCTATCATGGCCTGCCCGTGATGAGAATCACGGCCGTGATGCTCCAATATTTGAATGCGCGCCAAGGCAGAAAGCGTCACGGCTAGGCCGTGATGGCCATCACAGCCGTGACGCGAGTCCAGATCTATAAAGGAGCATGAGCAGAACAGAAGAAAAACAATTTTTGAACCCTAAAATACTCTCTCTGAACCAAGGGCAGTGACACAAGGATTCCATGGAGTTTCTCTTCCTTCTCACCTCTATTTCTTTTGTAATGGCTATGATCATGAGTAGCTAAACCTCCATTGTTAGGGTTAGGTGTAGCTATCTCTGAATTCTCATGTATCTGACTTGATCTAGTAATATAGTTTTTACTTCTTTATTGAGTGATTGATTTTTTGTGCTTAATGATTGTTGTGGCTAGCACCCCCATGACTCGATTAGTGTTTTGATGTGCAATTGGAAAATTCGTATTAGAACCGGAACTGAAATTAATCACCTAGTAACCCTTGCATCTAGGAATGGAGTTAGGTTTACTAGTAATCGCATAATCCCTAATCCTAATGCAAATTCATTAATCTAGGCCACCTAAGGAATTAGGGTCTATTAGTGGATTTAGGCTATTGTCATCCGAGGAATCGGGACTTGAGTAATCTAGTGGATTGATTGTCATAATTGAAGTAGAAACTTTTTATTAGTCATGTCATTGCATGGGGATGAAGTTTAGTGAACCTAATCCCAACATCGTTCTCATAACTGAAGAATCCTTTTTACTGCCTCCCAAGTGTTCGACAAAAACCCACAAAGAACTTTTCTCTTTATTTTGTTTGTTTTAGGTTTAAATCTTATTTTGGCTTGGTATTTACTATCGAGCTCCCTTCAATCCAAATATACGCTTAGATAATAATTGATTCGGTACGTGCTAGTACTTGTCACCGTCCTCGTGGGAACGATATCGGTCTCACCACCGTATTACTTGCACGACTTGGTATACTTGCCTAGATCCGTCAACAAGTTTTTGGCGCCGTTGCCGGGGACTGTGTTTCAATATTAGCATACCCATTTCGGTTACTAATTTAAGCAAAAGCAAAAAAAAAAAATATGTGGTGATCTGTTTGCTGTCATTTTTCTGTGTTGCTGTCATATTCTTCTGGTATATTTGCTGTTTGTGTGCTGACCTTTACTGCTAACACTCTTCTTTGCTAGACTGTTTGTGTATGCGAGGTATTACCCCGGCTGATCAACTCCTTTACGATCCTGAAATAGAAAGAACAACTAGGGGGAATTGGAGGCAAGCAAGAGAGCAGAAACTGTTAGAACAACAAGAAGAAGAACAAGAGACTTCCACCTCTCAAGTTCATCAAGAAAAACTCAGAATGGCAGGCAATGGTGAAGGTGCTCCACCACAGAGGACACTTGGTGACTATGCCAATACAAATGTCAATCGGCATGTCACTAGCATAGTGAGGCCTCCAGTGAACTGCAACAATTTTGAAATCAAGCCATCTCTCATCAATATGGTTTCACAGAATCAATTTGTCGGGTTGGAGAAAGAAGATCCTAACAGTCATGTGTCCAACTTCCTGGAGTTGTGTGATACGGTGAAGATAAATGGTGCCTCCGATGATGCAATTCGCCTAAGGTTGTTCCCTTTCTCTCTGTGAGATAGAGCCAAGTCTTGGCTCCAATCTCACCCAAGGGGGAGCTTCACTACATGGGATAACTTAGAGGAAAAATTTCTGGCAAGATTCTTCCCCACCTCAAGATTTGTGAAGACAAGGGGTGAAATTATAAGCTTTGCCCAACAAGAAGGTGAGACTCTTCATGACACATGGGAAAGGTTCAAAGACTTGCTCCAAAGATGTCCAAATCATGGGTTTGATGATCTTACCCAAATGCAAACATTTTGCAATGGATTGAGACCGTCAACCAGATATATGTTGGATGCCTCAGCTGGAGGTTCCATGACCACAAAGACACCGGAGGAAGCACTGATTTTGATAGAGGCTATGGCATGTAATGACTATTTGATGCATCATGATAGGGGTCCCACACCAAGAAGGGGAGTGTTGGAGTTAGATTCACAATCTGCACTTTTGGCTCATAATAAACTCATGACACAACAACTGGAGTCTATTACCAAGCAACTCGCTCAACTTCCACAACAACTCCAAACTGTTCAAGGGACAACTATGCCATCTCAACAGGTAATGCGATGTGATTTTTGTGGAGGTGATCATGATAATGGAAAATGTGAGGCGCCACCTAGTTCCCATGAGGAATCTAATTATATGGGGAACTATGGGTGGCAAGGCAACAACAAATACTCCAACAATTACAACCAAGGGTGGAGGAATCAACCGAGTTTTGGTTGGAAACAAGATGCCGGACAAGCAAGCAAGCCTCAGCCCACACCACCGCCTCAAGACCGGATTTCTATATTGGAGAACACCCTCAATCAATTCATGCAAGTGTCCATGACAAACCAGAAAAACACAGATGCTTCTATAAAAAACTTGGAGGTTCAAGTTGGACAAATTGCAAAGCACCTAGCGGAGCAATCTAGCAGTAGTTTTTCAGGTAATACTCAAACCAATCCTAAAGAGCATTGCAATGCTATTGCGTTGAGGAGTGGTAAAAGCCTTGAGGGAGATAGTGGTGAGCCCTTGGTGAAAAATCACAGAGTTGATGAAAAAACAGAGGTGAATGCTGAAAAAATTGATTTGAATGAGGAAAATGGCAAAGAGGTTGTAGTAGAGGAGGAAGAAAAAGACAAGAGGGAGAAGCTAGTGGATGAGAATTCGATTTTGAGGAGAACTAAAAGTCAGATTTTGAAAGATGGAGACAAGCCTCAAGTGACCCCCTCTTATGTGAAGTTGCCCTATCCTCATTTGAGCAAGAAAAAAGAGAAGGAAGAACAGTTTGCCAAGTTCCTGGATATCTTCAAGCGGTTACAGATCAACATACCCTTTGCTGGAGCACTAGAGCAGATGCCAACCTATGCAAAGTTCATGAAGGAGTTGCTCACAAAGAAAATAAAATTCAAAGAAGGTGAGACTGTTGCCTTGACAGAGGAGTGTAGTGCGATACTTCAGAGGAAGCTACCTCCAAAGCTTAAAGATCCTGGTAGTTTTACAATCCCCTGCACTATTGGGAGCGTTGCTATTGGGAAGGCCTTATGTGACTTGGGAGCGAGTATTAACTTGATGCCGCTTTCAATTTTGAACAAGCTTGGAGGTGGTGAGGTGAAACCAACAAGGATGGCATTGCAACTTGCTGATAGATCAATCAAGCGTCCTTATGGTATCTTGGAAGATGTTCTGGTAAAGGTGGATAAGTTTATCTTCCCAGCAGACTTTGTGATTTTAGACATGGAGGAGGATGCAGAAGTTCCGCTCATATTGGGGAGACCTTTTCTAGCGACTGGTCGCACTTTGATAGATGTACAAAAAGTCTAGCTGCGATTCAGAGTGCAAGATGAAGAAGTCACTTTCAATGTATTTGAAGCTATGCATCGCTCGAGTGATGAAGAGGATTGTTTCCGCATGGACATTGTGGATATAGTGGCTAAAGAAGTCGTTGCACATCAGCACCACTCCTCTACTCCAGAGAAGAAGGAAAAGATCAACATGAAAGCAACTCTGAAGCTCTGCAAGACAAATGATGCATCAATTGGTGATGAAGTTGGATCTGCCTATCATGTGAAAACAGAACCTCCGCCGGGAGGGAGTAAGAAAAAGGCCTCGAGGTTCAGAGTGAAAATGGCAAAGAAGAGGCGCAATTGTTGGCGTTATAAGCAAAACCAGCTCTTTGAAGGAGTTCCACTGAAGAGAAGTGTTCTTGCACTTTTACGCCCAGCTGACCCCGGTTAATTGAAAGAAACACGTCAAGCTAGTGACGTTAAAGAAGCGCTTATTGGGAGGCAACCCAAGTTTTCTTTTCATTTTCCTTTTGTTTTTGATTTTGCCCTCTTGAATAATTTGAGAAGATCAAGAGGATAATAGCATAGATTAATAGGTTTGTAAAGTGTTTTCAGGGAAAGGAGGAAGGAGAAGCAAAAAGGGCAGAGACACCACAGTCAGCAACCATCACGCCCAGGCCGTGACACTGGTCACGGCCGTGATGAGCCAGAGTTGAAGATCAGAAAGGATCACGGCTCAGCCGTGATCCCCATCACGGGCGTGATGGAAGGGCCCTGGGAATCAGAGAGCATCACGACCTAGCCATGGTGGAGGTCACGGCCGTGATAGGCTACTCCTATGAACCAGAATGCATCACGGCCTGCCTGTGATAAGCATCACGGCCGTGACCCAATTTTCATTCAATTCCTTCTGACTAGGCATGTGAACCAGCACCCGCTGCCGCCTCGGTAAGTCGTTCCAATTTTCTTTCCTCTCTCCAACTTAATTATTTACATTGGGGACAATGTAAGTTCTTAAGCTTGGGGTAGGGGTATTTTTGCATTGTTCATGTTGCATTCATATAGTTTTGCATGTTAGCTTTGCATGTTCACATGATTAGATTGCCTCTTGCCTAGATTTTGCATCCAATTGTGAGAACTAAGTTCCAAATAAATTGATATAGTAAATTTTTGAACCCAATTTTTCATTCTTGTGATAAGGCTGCAAATAAAAATGCTTGAGATGATTTGTGATAGTTGATAATTAGCATGTGGTGCCGTAGATTTGTGTTTCTCACTGATTCTTGAACTACTAAAATGTGAGATTTTGAGCCAAAAGGGGTACTCACTGAATATACCCCATTATTTGTGTTAGAGTGTTATTCCTCTTGGATTGTACTTCTCTAGAACTTGACTTGAAACCATTTTGAAGCTTAGAAATTTTTGAAAACATTTTTGAAAATGATTGAGGCACTAGGTATTTCTCCGGCCTTCTGAGCTTTGAGTGATGAAATGCTACCCCTTAGTTGCCCAATTTTGAGCCTGAAAGAATAAAAAAACTTTTCCTGGTACCTTAAATTACTTTGTTGAATGATGCTTGATAGGACCTTCTAAAGTATTACAAAAGGGTAAAAAGGTAGTTGGAAAAGTATGGGATGAAAGAATCAGAAAAATATTTCTCTTGAGTTGAAAAATCTCCCCTTCACCAAATAAAAGAAAAATAAAAGAAAAAGAAAAATCTATGGAGAAGGGGATGACAAAAGAAAGTGAGAAATGAAACAAAAAGAAAGAAAGAAAGGTGGAAAAAGAATCAAAACCCAAAAAGGTATTTTAGAAGGTCATGCTTTGCAATGCTTGATCGTGTTTAGCCATTTTGAAATTTCCTTTTCTTGACTTCCCCACCTAACGATAAATCCCATGGCCCCGTTACAACCAAAGAAAAAGACCTCTTGATTCTTAATTGTTTTTATTAATAAAGTAGAGATTTGGTTGATAGTCAAGCCTATGGTAGAATTCATGCCTTGAGGAAAGTGGAGGGAATTGTCTTATTTCCCTAACACTTGAGTGAGGTGAGAAAGAGAGCCAAGCAAATAAACAAGCTTGGGGTGATCTTCAGGTGAGAAAGAGTGCCCTAATCGGTGAGAATATGAGTCTAAGAAACCTAAGCCTCTAATTGGACTTGAACTGATTGTCTCTTGCTGAATTATTTGAGATGCCCGTTACTTGGATTACTTGCTACCCGGGTTCTTAGTTCACTATCCGTAATCTGATTGTCTATATCTTCTGGCCTAAGTGATTGCTTGAGGACAAGCAATTGAATAAGCTTGGGGTGATTTGATAATGTGATTTCACATCATAATTCCTGTACATTTTTGCATGCATTTTTCATATAGTTTAGGCATATTTGATTTGATTTTATCAGTTTTTACCTTGGATCGGGTGAGGCGGTTTCTTGGTTTTGTTTTGAAGGAATTCAAGGAAAAATGCTCAAGATTATCCATGATGGAGCTTGGATGAAGACAGCTTAAAAAGTGAAGAAAATGACCCAGGCGGAGCCCATCACGGCCTGGCCGTGATGACCCTCACGGCCGTGATTGAGCAATAATTGAGAGAAAAGAAGGCAAAAGTCAGAAGCTGTCACGGCCTAGCCGTGATCCACATCACGACCGTGACAAGTTAATGGAGCCATACCCCCTCTTGGCAGAATCTGTCACGGCCAAGCCGTGATGCCTATCACGGCCGTGACAGATCATTTGGTGAAGGCAGAAGCAATCACGGCCTGCCCGTGATGCTCCAATATTTGAATGCGCGCCAAGGCAGAAAGCGTCACGGCTAGGCCGTGATGGCCATCACGGCCGTGACGCGAGTCCTGATCTATAAAGGAGCACGAGCAGAACAAAAGAAAAACAATTTTTGAACCCTAAAATACTCTCTCTGAACCAAGGGCAGTGACACAAGGATTCCATGGAGTTTCTCTTCCTTCTCACCTCTATTTCTTTTGTAATGGCTATGATCATGAGTAGCTAAACCTCCATTGTTGGGGTTAGGTGTAGCTATCTCTGAATTCTCATGTATCTGTCTTGATCTAGTAATATAGTTTTTACTTCTTTATTGAGTGATTGATTTTCTGTGCTTAATGCTTGTTGTGGCTATCACCCCCATGACTCGATTAGTGTTTTGATATGCAATTGGAAAATTCGTATTAGAACCGAAACTGAAATTAATCACCTAGTAACCCTTGCATCTAGGAATGGAGTTAGGTTTACTAGTAATCGCATAATCCCTAATCCTAATGTAAATTCATTAATCTAGGCCACCTAAGGAATTAGGGTCTATCAGTGGATTTAGGCTCTTGTCATCCTAGGAATCGGGACTTGAGTAATCTAGTGGATTGATTGTCATAATTGAAGTAGAAACTGTTTATTAGTCATGTCATTGCATGGGGATGAAGTTTAGTGAACCTAATCCCAGCATCGTTCTCATAACTGAAGAATCCTTTTTACTGTCTCCCAAGTGTTTGACAAAAACCCACAAAGAACTTTTCTCTTTATTTTGTTTGTTTTAGGTTTAAATCTTATTTGGGCTTGGTATTTACTATCGAGCTCCCTTCAATCCAAATATACACTTAGATAGTAATTGATTCGGTACGTGCTAGTACTTGTCACAGTCCTCGTGGGAACGATATCGGTCTCACCACCGTATTACTTGCACGACTAGGTATACTTGCCTAGATCCGTCAACACAGTGCCGTCAACAGTGCATCAAAAGGTAATCTTATGGAATGGCTAAGATCAAGTAGAAATCGTAGAGGCAATGAGTGTGATTCCACATCATCTTTGTCTATCATTTTGCATGCATTTTCATGTAGCTTAGGCATATTTTTATTAGATTTTAGGTTATTTTTCCTTTGGAACGGGTAAGGCGGTTTTCGTGTGTTGTTTTGCAGATATCAAGGGTAAATTGCTCAAGATCAACCATGATGAAGTTTGGATGAAGATGGAGCTTTAAAACTGAAGAAAATGAGCCAAACAGAGCCCATCACGGCCTAGCTGTGATGCCCTTTACGGCCATGATCGAGCAAAACTGAAAAAGAAGAAAAGCTAAAGTCAGACTCTGTCACGGCCTGGCCGTGATAGCCATCACGGCCGTGACCCAAAACCACCACAAGTCAGAGCACATCACGGCCCAGCCGTGAAATTCTTCACGGCCATAACAGAGGGCTCGCGACGCGAGCATAGGCTCGCCTCGCGAGAGACTGGAATTTCGCAGAGCAACCAGAAGCAGAGACCGTCACGGCCTGGCCGTGATGGCCATCACGGCCGTGACGCGCATTACTTGGACCTGAAGAAACCGAAATAGATCAGATTTTGAGTTGGTTTAGGACTCTAACCTCCCAATTTCTATAAATATGGACCAGGGAGATCACACATGGGATCAGACCTTTGGGGCTACTACTCTAGGCATAGATCTCTTTTCTCCTCTTCTCCTCTCTTCTCTTTTCTGATTTTCACTATGTTGTCAACCCAGCTTGTCATCTCCATGGCAAGACTGGAGTAGTAGTTTGTTTCTAGGGACTAGGGCTCTGCCCAAGGTTTGTAAATGTTGTTGATTTGATGTAAAATCGTTGTTGATTTCATTATTGTTTTAGATCTGATTTCTAGCGTGTTAATCACTCATAAATTTCGGCAACCGTTTATTTGCGTGACGTAGACGTTCTAAGGAGGAACCTAGCGGTGAACTTAGGATTTCTAGGGTGTTTCACTCGTAAAGCCCGGCAGCCACTGGTTTGTGAGATGTGAATGATCCAAGGAGGAACCTAGCGGTGAACTTAGGTTATTTGCATGACTGAGACATTTCAAGGAGGAACCTAGCGGTGAACTTGGGTGTCGGACCTATAGAAGTCAGACTTGGGACTGAAATCACGAGAGTTAGAAGCCGTCCCTCGAGGAGCAACGAGTTGTCACGGAACGCAAAGGGTCCAATCTGGGATCGACTACCACGAGAGTAGCGGTCGGGTCAATTGGGCACGGCTTTTGTAACCCGAGAGGGAGCTTAAGCTATCAGAGGATAAACTCGCCTTCAAGGCAATTTCGGTAATCAACAAAGGTAAATCAGATTAGCAACATAAACAGCCTCAAAGGTAACCCAAATCCCTAGGAATCCGTTTAAATCGAAAACCCCAAAAACATTTGTTTTCTGTTTTAATTATCTTCTGCTCATCTATCTCTTAATTTCAAATTCAAACCTTTTTCAAAACCATCTAAAAAGTCCAGATCTAATTGATTCGAAAACCGATTGCGATTCGAGAACACAGTCTCTGTGGGTTCGATATCTTTTATTACTTGACGGCAATCCGGTACACTTGCCGGAATCGCACGAGCGCGCATCCGCAGCGCGCACATCAGCAGATGACAGTGCTTGCTATGCTCAGCAATCACATGTTGATTTCAAGGTATATTCACCAAATGTCAGGCCTATAACTGCTAACGAAGGGGTCATCGACAAGGAGGCACTGGAAGCTAGCCTTCTCAGCCAATTCGGTGTTAAGGTAAAGGATGAGGCCGACAAGACTCGGCCAAATTCCAGCAATGAGCCTTGAAACCCACTTGAAAAGATTGTCGGCCTATTTGGCCGACAGACAAATACACACTCCACCAGAGAGTGTGTTGGCGAATTGCATTATTGACGACGGCCCTTTGGGTTTTGAGAAGGGAGCCGAAGCCAAGCAAAATGTGGAAGTAGAAGATCCTCTGGAAGAAGTAAATTTGGGAACAAAAGAAAAGAAAAGACCCATTTTTGTCAGTGCTTTTCTGCCAGAGGATTACAAACAAAAACTTGTTCGATTAATAGCAGAATATAAAGATTGCTTTGCATGGGACTACGATGAAATGCCTGGTTTAAGCAGAGATCTTGTCGAACATCGGCTGCCACTTAGGGAGGATTGCAAGCCGGTAAAACAGGCAAGTAGAAGATTTTCCCCAGAGGTGGTGCATAAAATTAAAGAGGAAGTGCAAAGGCTGCTTAAAGCAAAGTTCATTCGAACAACCAGGTATGTCGATTGGCTTTCTAATGTAGTTCCTGTCATTAAAAAGAATGGCAAAATGAGGGTATGCATAGATTTTAGAAATCTAAATATGGCTACCCCCAAAGATGAATACCCGATGCCAATAGCCGACATGCTTGTCAACTCAGCATCAAGAAATGAAATTTTAAGTTGTATGGATGGCCATGCAGGTTATAATCAAATCTTTATAGCCGAAGAGGATGTGTCAAAGACTACCTTAAAGTGTCCCGGAGCGATTGGGACATATGAATGGATTGTCATGCCTTTCGGTTTAAAGAATGCAGGAGCCACCTATCAACGAGCAAGGAATACAATTTTCCATGATGTTATTGGAAAATTCATAGAAGTATATATCGTAATGTGGTTGTCAAGTCCAAAACCAAAGATGACCACTTGGAGCATCTGAAGCAAGGGTTTGAAAAGCATTACCTCAAAATGAACCCAGAGAAGTGTAGCTTCGGAGTGTCGGCTGCCAAATTCCTACGATTCCTAGTCCACAAAAAAGTAATTGAGGTAGACAAGAATAAAGCCAAGGCAGTCATGGAGGCCTCGGCACCGACGAATAAAAAAGAACTACAATCCTTCCTAGGAAAGGTTAACTTTCTAAGGAGGTTTATATCGAATCTGTCGGGAAGAACGAGAATATTTGCACCGTTGGTCAAATTGAAGTCAGAACAGAGTTTCATATGGGAGCCTTGCCACCAAGAGGCTTTTGATCAGATCAAGCAATATTTAGTCAAACCACCGGTCATGATGCCTGCAGTGCCTCGTCGACCGTTGAAGTTGTACATATCAGCATCTGAAGACACCATAGGATGTTTATTGGCCCAAGATGATGATGACAACGTTGAAAGGGCCGTATATTATCTAAGTAGGGTCCTCAATGATTCTGAAAGAAGATATAATGCAATAGAGAAGTTATGCCTAGCATTGTATTTTTCTTGTACAAAACTTAAATATTATATGATGCCATGTCATGTATTAGTTATTTCCAAGACTGATGTAATAAAGTATATGTTGTCGAAACCAGTCCTTAATGGATGTATTGGTAAATGGACCATTGCTTTATCAGAGTATTCTTTACAATACGTGCCAGCTAAAGCTGTCAAAGGACAGGCAGTGGCTGACTTTTTGGTAGACCATCCAGGACTGGATGTTCCAGAAATAGATGTTGTCAGTTTACAACCTTGGAAACTCTATTTTGACGGATCAAGGCATCAAGGAGGTAGTGGAGTAGGAATTCTAATTGTGACTCCACAAGGAACTCCCACAAAGTTCATGTTTGAACTTAAATATCCATGTTCCAACAACGAAGCCGAATATGAAGCTTTGATTGTCGGATTGGAAATATTGATAGAAATAAAAGCATGAAATGTGCATATCTTTGGGGATTCTCAATTAGTCATCAAACAACTTACTCAAGAATACAAGTGTGTCAATTACAACTTGACAAAATAATGTATCATAGCTAGTAAGTTAATGAAAAAAATCGATGACGTAATTGTCGAATATATTCCCAGAAATTTGAATCAAGAGGCTAATGAGTTGGCTCAAATAGCCTCAGGATACAAGATATCTCAAAAGACTTTGTCAGGACTAATGGAAATCAGAGAGTTGTTGTATCCATTAGAGGAAAGAGATATTTTGGTTAACGATGTAATTCTACCTAATGACTGGAGGTTGCCAATAATTGAATATCTGGAAAATCCAAGTCAAAATGTAGATAGAAAAACAAATACAAAGCATTGAATTATACAATGCAAGGAGGACTGTTATATAGAAGATATGTTGACGGGACTCTACACAAATGCCTGAGTGAGCAAGATGCTTACTTGGCTCTATCAGAAGTCCATGAGGGCATATGTGGGGCCCATCAGGCAGGAGACAAAATGAAATGGGTTCTTCGACGAAGTTTGTATTATTGGCCAACTATGGTTAAAGATTGTATTTCGTTTGCCAAGTCTTGTGAACAATGTCAGAAACATGGCCACATACAGAATGTACCGGCTGGCGAGTTACATTCTATTGTCAAGACTTGGCCATTCAGAGGATGGGCTTTGGATTTAATTTGCCAAATACATCCTTCTTCGTCAAATGGACATCAATTCATTTTAGTTGGAGTGGACTATTTCACCAAGTGGGTAGAGGCAGTTTGCCTTAAAACAGTCACCCAACAAGATATAATCGATTTCATTGAAAATCACATCATTTGTCGGTTTGGCATACCTCAGACTTTGACAACAGATCAAGGGTCAGTGTTTGTCGGCAAGAAAGTTGTGGAATACGCTGGTTCTAGGCATATAAAAATGCTCACATCTACTCCATATTATGCACAAGCTAATGGCCAAGTTGAGGCCATAAATAAGATCATTATTAATCTGGTTAAAAAACATGTGGGCCGACAACCTAAGAATTGGCATAATACTCTTGATCAAATTATGTGGGCATACAGAAGTTCACCCAGGCAGTCGACAGGAACTTCACCATATCGACTGACTTACGGACACGATCCGGTGCTACCTGCCGAAATCAATCTTCAGTCCACTCGCATTCAGAGGCAAAATGACTTGCCTACCGACCAGTATTGGAATGCTATGTTGGATGAATTGGATGATTTAAGTGATGAAAGATTGATTGCATTAGAAAATTTAATTCGACAGAAAGAAAGAATTGCAAAGTTCTATGATAGTCGAGTTAAGTTCAAATCATTTAAGATAGATGATCTGGTGTGGAAAGTCATATTTCCCATGGATAAAAGTTGTCGAGAATATGGTAAATGGTCACCTAAATGGGAAGGACCATTTAGAATTAACAAAGTATTTTCCGGAAATGCTTATGCGCTTGTCAATATTGATACTGGCTTGAAAATTAAGTCAATTAATGGCAAGTATTTGAAGGAATATAAACCGACAATGTTGGAAGTAAGAATTGACAACGAGTGAAAAGAAAAAAAAATGTTCACTAAAGTGGCAATACAATAAAATATTGTCATAAGCACAAGTTGTCAATTCAAGCCATATAGATTGGCAATATGACAACATGCTAGCTAGAATCAAGTTGTCAATTAAAGTTAATCTAATCCTAGGATGTAAGGCTATGCATCAGCAACATTTTATTTTCTGACGACAATGTAGGGGTATAACCCAATTTGTTGAAGCTTCATTCCCCATTTGACGAGGTATCAACTACTCCATATGTCGAGGGAGCTTAGAGGAGATGAACAGGAGCAAATCTCACCATCAATTAACCCTGAAGGTTGTTGTTGCTATGGTGCAAAAAGTTGGCACCAAAAGAAAGCCGCTACCTTCCAGGATGAAGATGATGGAACTAGAGTAAGATGCACTCGTTCTGTATTAAGATATGCTCCCCGATGTGCAGCGAGGTCAGCTCTAAATGTTACGTTGGTCATTGACCTTCACTGCATATTTTACGTTGGTTATTGACCTTCACTAAGGATATGACCATTAAGACAGAAACTTTGGTCTGAAATCTTAAGGTAGTAAGGTCAGATTCCCATGGGGGAAGAAGAAAGAATGAATGAAAGCCTTTTGCAAGAGAGAGAATTTTATATGAAATGCCCAACTATGAGATCGTTAGTTTGTAAATCTTATTATTTATAGTTGATTTGGAGAGACATTCAATACGGTTTAGATTACCAAAGTCTCGAAATGTATCATGGCCACTACAAAAAAAAGGTCATTTAGCGACCGAAAATAGTGACCGAATTTTTAGGTTCCTTTTTGCAACCGAAATAGCGACCGAAATAGAGCGTAGCAGAGATATCGGTCGCTACTTCGGTCGCTAAACAAAGGAAAGTAAAAGTCAGAAATTTATGAATTGTTAGCGACCGAATTAAATGCAACGGTCAAACTGTGTTTATATTAGCGACCGATTTATAAATCCGTCACTAAATTTATGAATTCATACTTTAAACTTTAATTATATTTGCGACCGATATAATTCGGTCGCTAAAAGGCGCGTTAATAAAATAAAATTGTGCGTGTTAGCGACCGAAATTTAAATCGGTCGCTACAATTACAAATTCAAATTAAAACTAACCATTTTAGAGACTGAATTAGCGACCGAATTAATTCGGTCGCTAAAATTGAAATCCCTAAATTCGACAGAACCTCCTTCTTCCTCATTTTTTCCGTCGCATTTCTCTCTCCCACCCACTGTTTCTCTCTTCTACGGCGCGCGCTCCGGCCACCTCAACACCCCAAGACACCTCCGGTCACCACCGTCATCTCCCCTCTGCTCAGGTAAGCTCTCCTCTACTCCATCTCTCTGTCTCTGTTTCTCTCGCATATATCTCTCTCTGTCTCACTGTTTCTCTCTTCCTAGCCGCGCGCTCCGGCCACCACAAGACACCTCCTGTCACCACCATCATCCCCTCTTCTCAGGTAAGCTCTCCTCTACTCCATCTCTCTCTGTGTCTCTGTTTCTCTCGCATTTCTCTCTGTCTCACTACCATTTATAGACCAATGCCTGGATTTTCTTTTTCTTTGTTTCCATCGATTTCTCAACTCTCATATTTGGGTTAGCAACAAAAGTTTCATAAAAGGAACATTGTGTTTGTAACTGGGGGCTAACTATTTAACATATTCTTCTGATGGGGTGGAACTTGTGAATTTCTGGCCATCATTTATGATGATAATATCCTTGTTTCCATACTAGAGCTTCACAGCTATGGTATGATGAATTTGAACTTGTATTTAGGCTATTTCTACTTGGAATGTTTCGCTACTGTTGTATCCCAAAGGTATCATCTATTAGGTATTGTGTGTTTTTGGAGGGTAGGCTATCATAAACAAGCGTGCCACATCCTTTCTTTTCCTCTATCCTTTACCGGACTAGTTATTGAGGATGCATAGTTGTTTGTTCCACTCGTTCAGTTGAATCATGGTCTGTAATCCGATCGACCATAGGCCACTCGTGGTCCTCACCCCATAATATAAGTTTGCACCATTGATATAGGGCTTGTGGGCTTGCTAGTATGGTGGAAAAAATTTCGCATTACAGTTCCATAATTGGAATTCAATTTAGATATTTTAGTCACTTATAATTTTTTTCCTTAATAAATGTTTGTTATCTCTATAATATACCAAAGTAGCAAACCACAATAATAAAGTATGATACTCCATTATTACTAGGTAAGATCATCCATAAATTCAGAAAAACATAACTCCCTAAAGTGAAAACATTTTAAAAAACAAGTGCTAATTTGACCTAATTGTCACATAGTATTTAGTCAAATAGTTGCTTTATTTCTTAGCTGAATAAAACAGAGCAGAAATAATACTGAAAAATTAAAATTAACTTTATAAATTCAATATATATTGCAACATATAGGTAATGCAAATAGATTAACCAACAATATTGAACAAAAATTTACATTTTAAGGCTTAATGTAAAATTGTAGACTTGTAAACTCGCTAGTAAAATCAAGATTTTGCCAATTTTATCAAAGTTTACTTGAACTCGTACGAGTTTACCAAAAAGAGAGTTTATATGTGAGTTAACTCATTTTTGTAACAAAGGATTGTAAACTTCTTAGACTTTAAGAGTTAAATCGATAGTTTAACAACCACGGATAAGGTGGGATACATAAAATATCATAATTAGGGCGATGATATAGCAGATATGTAGTATAACATATTGATTGTTATAGATCCCAATACTAACATTCTGTTAAACCGTTAGAGAGATTATTCAAGACCTAGATGACATAACTTGTCTGTGAAGTTATCATACATGGGTCCACGCCTTTATCCATAAATCAGTGCTTTTTGTGCACAAGAATTACTGCATTACTAATTCACAACCTACAAGAGACTGATTCACATATCTATTGTCATACCCAATTACCCATAGTTTACTTCTGAATAGAGATGAAATTTTATTAACTCGAGGAAGAGTAATAAGGAGTAGGATAAGACATCTTTTGATAGTTTTACATTCTCCTTGCATATTGAAATGAAAGAAGTCATTAATTTAATATGAGGAGAATATTTCGAGAAAGAAACAATGATTTGGGCACTAACAACAGACAATTAAGGTCATTTTGTCCTTTGAAAAGAATAAGGACCCGTATTTCTTCCTAAAAGCCATTCAAATTGAGCAAATTATACTACATGATAACATACTTGACACTCTACCACAAATTTTTCCTCCTTAATCATTCTGAAACCTACTACACTTTCAATAAAAAGGTGAGATTTTCACATGTGAAAGAAAATAGGAATCTTCTTTTCAGATTGGAAGTTAAATTGCAATTATCCAGTGTAGGATCTACTACACCATTCTACAGCCATTATATTAATTTGAATGATTTTAACGTAGGAGAATAATTGGTATGCCCTATGATGTTTGATAATTTACTATTGATTCAGGGAAATATAATCATACGTTTTCTTATTATTTTTTATGCTTCATTGATTATTTTTTCGTGAGCACATGTTTAATAATGTATGTTGTTTCACCTTTGCAAGTTGTTATAAATTTGTAACCGTATATTGTTGATTCTATTTTATATTAATTTATGTGTTTCTAGTCTTATAAATAGTTGTACTGGATTCTGTATATATAGAATAGTGATTTGATTTGAAATGAATAATTTCATTTATGCACGATAGGTCCTTGTTGTCATATTCTTCTACTCTCTGTTGGCTCCGGCTCCTCCCCTTATCCTTGCTCGGTTGTGTTTTCTCTCTCAGGTCAGTTCTCTGAACACTCAGTGTAATGTATTATGTGAATTATCGTCTTGTTTGGTAGTGGAGAGCTGAGCTCAATAGGATGTGATCTTGTCTGATTGTATGCTGATAATTTAATGTTTATGCATATGTTTGTCAATATGTGTTGTTTGTTAGTGGAGAGCGGAGCTCAATAGGATGTGATCTTGTCTGATTGTATGCTGATAATTTAATATTTATGCATGTGTTTGTCAATATGTGTTGTTTGTTAGTGGAGAGCGGAGCTCAATAGGATGTGATCCTGTCCAAAAGGCGGGATCTTTGGTTGTGTCTTGATAATTTAGAAATTATGCATGTGTTTGACAATTAACTGCTACTTGTTAGTGGAGAGCGAAGCTCAATAGGATGTTTGCTACAATATTTAATCTAAGTTTGTATTGATTTACGCTGCAATTTATATAAGCTCAACAATGTTGCAATATTTATAGGTCAATGGTTTTATTTTCTGTTAGAGTTAATAATTAATTTACGAAAGCCTTAGTTTCCTATTTGAGATTCAATATTAATGAGCATGCGTAACTTATCAAGGTATGCATGCTCATTGTATTGAATCTTGAATTGTCCAAGTGGGACAGTTTGGGAAAAAACCTTTTTCACACTCGTACAATAGTCATTTCAATGTTCAAATGCCTTATATACTTGTTGAAATCTCGGTCTGATGCATTTCCTTTTGTTCTCCTGGTGCATACTTGATCGCGGTGATTCTGACCGTGCTCGAGTCGTGTAACTTGGAGACCGATGGGAAATGCTGCCGAAATTTTGTCAAGTATAAGGTATTTGAATATGGGAATAACTATTAGTAGCCGAGTGTGGCAAATGTTTCTTCTCGAATGGGATAGGTTCATACCTTGTGATAAGAACGAGATTGATGGAGTTATTGGAATGCACCGTAATATATAAGTGTTATTGTAGGATTGGTCAGGCTATTTAATTACCAGCAATGGATATTCCGGAGAATCGGAAATGGATGTATCGTAGGTTGGATCGGAATAAACGTCTTAGGGAAGAGTATAGAGCTGGAGTGGGTGAGTTTATAGAGTTTGTTGTTAGCCAGGAGAGATTTATACGACTGGGCGGTGATCAATTGAGGTGTCCCTGTAAAAGATGCAAGTGTCAATCTTTCAAAAGCGTGGATGGAGTTGTAGCCGATCTTTATGAGAAGGGCTTCATGCCTGATTACTATTGGTGGAGTAACCATGGTGAGACGTTGCCTGACTTAAACCCGATTGTGGTTGAAGGTTCGTACTATGGAAGTGGTGACGGGAGGGAAGAATTGAATCCATACGAGCAGATGATAATGGATCATGCTGGACCATCGGTTGGTGTTGTACTAGAAGAAGATGGGGGAGAAGATGGTGGAATGGGTTCCCAATACATAGAGGAGAATCCGAATCCCGAAGCTCAAAGATTCTATGATATCTTTGAGTCTTGCCGCACGATCTCCATTGTGGGAAGGATGTCGGGAGTACACGGAGTTGTCGATGTGCATGGAATGGTTGAGTATCAAATCGACTACAATATGCAAGAAGACTGTTTTAATCGCCTCACCAGGTCGGTGTCAGGCGTTGCGGAAGGCAATCGGATGCCTACAAGTTTTTATCATGCTAAGAAGTCCGTGGAAAATTTGGGTCTGGGGTGTTTGAAAATTGATTGTTGCCCGAATGGATGTATGTTGTACTATAAGGATGATTCAGCGGGAAGCATAACATGTTGTCGATTTTGTGGTGCGGATCGGTATAAGACAACCACTAGGATGGGCATTGAGAAGAAGAGGTCGCTAAAAAAGATGTGGTACTTTCCGCTCGTGCCAAAACTTACAAGATTGTACTCTTCGATGGCCACTGCAGCTCACATGAGGTGGCATAGTGAGCATGAGAGGGAGCAGGATATCTTGTGTCATCCATCTGATGGAGAAGCTTGGAAGCATTTTGATAGGGTTCATATGGCATTTTCGCAGGACCCTCGCAATTTATTTATGTCATAATTCATTGTGTGAATGTCATTCTACTTATTAGGTAATTTAGTTTTGTATTATTTACACTGTTGTGTAATCATATTTTCATTTTTTTCACAGATGGCAGATTCCTCCAAAGGTAGGGGTCGTCGTGGAGGTCGTGCTGCGAGAGTCCCTTCGCCGGCCGACCCACAGCCTTCAGATCGAGACCACCCTACCAGCACCTCTGTTGACGAGACATACTTAGGTGATGGAGTTGCACCCCCCACCCAGCCTCATGTGGTCGGGACACAGGCTGCACCCTCATCATCCACACCTACTACGATAGGACCATCATCATCATCGGGACAGGAGAGTCATGGTCCATCCGACAGGAGGATTGTTCTTATCCCCAGGGGGGATAACGAGTATGCTATTTTAATTTTTTAATATATATAAAGTATCGTTAATTTCTATTTACTTGTTTTTTTAATTTAATTATAACATTTATTAATGCTCTAATTTTTCTTGCAGCTTTACGCATGAAGGGCCCCTTCCGATTCGATATCGAAGATCCTGCGACGCAAGTTTGATGGTCCATGACCTACATGGAAGGCCATCCCACTGGGCCATAGGGATCAGTTGTTTCTAGAGTTTAAGGTAACAATTTATTAAGTTTTTTAAATTAAATTTACATTATATATATGTACACACGAATTTCCTAACAACTGTAAGTTGCCGAAAGAGTATAGGTGGGACTTAGCTTTCGAGGCTATCGTCAGGGACATATTTGCGCCTAAAGGCTCACTTGGTCATGAAGAATCGATGAACAAGGCGAGGAAAGGTCGAATAAGGGGAGGTGGGTGGATCCCGAGATCAAGAGGCAGCTGGACCGATGCAAGACTCTTGAGAAGTTCCAGGAGATCCAGGCCACAGCTCGGCGTAATCGAGCTTCTGATGGTGGCGCATGTGCTTGGACCGGTGGGTCTAAATCAGCCGCCGCCCACTACGACGAGCTGGTAATACATTAAACTTTTGACTTAATATACTATTTAATTAATTATGTTTTCATTTTTAATTATTCTTATGAATTTAATATTATATTTTTTTGTGCAGAAAGCACAGAAACAGCGGGCCCCGACTGCTATGGAGTTGGTGGAGAGGATGAAGAAGTTGAAGTCGGGGACATGGGTCAACGACAAGGCCCGTAACTATGCTGTAAGCAAAAAAATAATTTAGTGTTTACTTGTAATTTATTATAATGATTTGTTAATATTGGATATAATTTTAACTAAATCTCTTCAACTATACTTTGTAGGTGGGCTTCAATGAAAAGAAGGACGATGCCATATCACGTACCTCACAGTCACAAGATGAGGCTTTGACTGGTGATGGCTGCTCTCCTGTCTCCGTCGACGATAATGCCATTTATTTGGAGGTCGTTGGGGGCAGGAACAAGAAGGGGCACGTGTATGGCCTCGGACACCTGGGAGCCGAGTTCATCGCTTCATCGTCAAGACGCTTTTGCTCCTCTGCTGCGCCGATCCGTCCCTCGGAGCAGTTCCACCAAATGCAGGACACCATCACGCGGTGAACGCAGAGCTCGGGAGAAGAGCGAGAGAAAGCGGCGAGATGGCGAACCAGATTGACTGATTGACTCGGGCACACCAAGCGGTGATGCGGCGAGCATCGAGCAGGCCGACATCTGCGGCTGGTGTTGGAGCAGATGAGGATCCAGACTCGATTGCTCGAGATGATGCTCTGACGGTTGTGCCGCCTGCTGCCGGTCCTCCAGTTCCACCGCCAGCTACTGATGCTGCTACTCCAGAGGACGATCGGCTAGCAGACGGCGGTGGTACGGACGCCGAGGATGATTGGATTCCTCCATATCCCCCTCATCATGACTATTTTTTTTCTCCATATTTTTTACTTTAAACGATTCTTGTACGACATTTTAGATTATTCTTTTTATATATATTTATTCTTTCTTATGATTGTATATTTCATAAGTAATTTGGTGTGTTTTATTAGTAAGTTTGCTAACGTTTAAAGAAAACCAGAAATAAAAATTTTATTTTAAAAATTTAAATTTTTTTTTAAAAAAATAATAACCAGTTTAGCGACCGAATTGGAAACCAATAATTCGGTCGCTAAACTTTATTTCACATTTACAGATGAGGTATAGCGACCGAAAATCCATCGCTGATATAGGTTAACAATAACCAAAATTAGCGACCAAATTAGCAACTGATTATCAGTCGCTATAAATGGTTACCCCAAAAATACAACCAACCTAATAGCGACCGTTTATTATTATTTAGCGATCGAATATACGGTCGCTAATTAGCGACTGAAATAGTAATTCGGTCGCTAAAACCTTAGCGACCAGGTATTCTGCTACCACCATAAATCGATCTCTGATTCGGTCGCTAAAACAAATAGTGACCGATCTACATGGTTTAGCGACCGAAAATTACGGTCGCTAAACAATTGTTTTTTTGTAGTGGGCATTTATGATGATTTGATAAGCATGAGTTACGAAGTTGGTTGGGAACATGCAATCAAATCAAACAATAAGAAAAACGTGCAAATAAAGAAAAATACATTTCTATTAATTAATGATCGTCGGAAGTGACAAAATTAGAACTTTACAAGGAGAGGGACTACAATTCTCATTGTTGGCCTAGATTGGAATCAAAAGATAACTGATCCCATGCAAGGGAGAGGTCAGTCTTGTCAGCTACAACAGCTTTATATTCAGGCTGTAATGCACGAAGATTGCCAACTACACTTTCGGCTTTCCGGCCAAGTGTGACAGACTCCTCGTTAACAGCTTTGACTTTGGTTATGCTCTTTTCTAAATCTTTGGCAAACTTGACATGTTTCTGATCAGTCAATTCAATCTCTGCCAACAACTTCTTACGATACTCCAGGAAACTCTCATCAGCATGAGTTCCAGTGGAGATAAGGTCAAGCTCTTTTTGTTTAGAGGTTTCGAGGTCTCGGAAACGAGCCAAGAGATTACATTTAGTTTTTTCTTCCTCTTCGTAAGAAGGGATGACATAAGTCATCTTTTCCAACCTGCTAGAGAACCGCTCCCAAAATTTATGGATGGAGAGGAAATGCTTACGGCTTGACACAGAGAGATTGGAATGGAGAGGAGTGATCTCTTTGATGAGCCGTGACAGTTCTTGTTGAATGCTGGCACTAGATAAGAGTACATCAAAGGGATTGCCAAGAAGAGCCTGGAGGTCATGCATGAGATTAATGACTTGAGAATCACTAGAGTCATGTTGAGTTGATGAGGAAGTGGCAGAGACAGATGAATCTACTTCCGACAACATGTTAATCCACGTGTTGAAGTGAAGGGCCGGTTTAGGGTCAGGAGACTTCATGATTGGAGGTCTGATCACAGATGGAGAAGGAATAATAGTTGTTTCAACCAGCAGGGCCTCCATGTCAATATCCTCATCCGGAATTTCAATCATGACAGCACTTCCGACTGGTGTGTCGGCTATGGAAGTTTGAATGATTGAAGTTGGATGATGAGGACTGGGGGACATTTTCGGAAGGGATTCGAGATGCTAAAGACCACCTATTAGACACCTAGTGTCGACAGGAATGTCTCCTAAATTTCTGTCAGGCTGCAACTCTAAGTCAGATTGATTCGTTGGCTCGACAGTTTTGGTGAGAATCTCCTGAATGGTCATTGAATCCTCAATCCGAGGATATTTTTCCTGACGTGAAGGGAAGATGAGAAAATATATACATAAATATATAAAAGAAATGGCAAGGTCAGGGGAAATACCAAGTTAGAATCCGAAGATATCAAGTCGACATCAACACTTGCCTTCTCGGTAACCAAAATAGTCTCGACGATTTTGTTTTTCTGTCGAGTTAAAAGTAGAAGGCATGTGAACAAAAGAATGTAACTTGATAGATTAACTTAAAACTGTTACCTTGGATTGGTTGGAGGGCGAAGTGTTGGAGGAACTAGACATGACATCTTGGACTTTGGAGCCAGTAGAGACTTTGGCGGCATCAGACGCTGGCAAAATTGAAAGACTCTTGGTAGATTTTGATTTCTTGGAGAAGAGATCAGAAGGAGCCGTTTTTTATTTTATTTTCTTGGATCCTTTTATATGAGGATCAGAAACAGAAGCTTTGGCTGACCGTGAGCTCTTTTTGACGGTTTTGGCTACCACGGGGATCACGTGTTCATCCTCATCGTCATCCTCAGGAGTTTCTCCCGACAGTACATTAGATTTGGACTTACCAAGGAGAGGCTTGTCAAGGGGAATAGCTGTCAATAGCAACATAAATAAGTTGATTGTCAACCAAAAGCGAAAAGAAATAAAAGTTATTCGACAAATGAATACCTGAATTACAAGTTAGAATTCGCGAATGGAATTCAAAGTCGTCATCAGGCTGAAGAAACTGACGAGCGAAGGTAACTGGATTTGGTTTTTCAAAAGGGTCGACATAAGCACTCACGCTTTCCAAAAAGAAAAATTTACCTCCTTTCGACGGCTTCCCTGGGTGTGGATCAGCTAAACCAAAAGGGGCACAAGGAATAGACGCCGGTTTAGGAAAAGGGACCTTTAAAATGTCAAGGTATTCCTTGGTCATATTGGGAATACCCCTATATATGGCAAGCCTCTCAGATTCCTTATTGTCATGCTTCCTTTTGGCTTCAGCTAAAACATTGTTGACATGACGAACCATATCAAATGGTCTCAAGGGATTCCATTTAATTTTATAAAATTTTTCAAAGGCTTGAATTTCTTTCCGAAGTTCACCTCGAGTTTTTGTTGACGGGTCCTGTTCCTGCATGGGAGAATCATCACTGTTACCCACGGTGTCTTCAATACAATTCAAGCAGGTCTTTAAACTCAGACGGTGGTTGTAATAATACTCATCCCACCAATCGAGGAAGCTTTGGGTGGCTCCGTGGAAGACAGAATGAGACAAGTTGGAAGAAGGCCCCACGAGCTTTATCCTCATCACTGATGGCCACAATAGTCTCATATGTTGGAGCTTTAGCACCAATGAAGTTTTCGTTAGGATCTGACGAATAAGGAGCAGGAATGGCTTGACAAAAACCAAGATGACAAGCCATAGTATTGGGCAAATGCAGATAGATCCTATGGGTTTTGAAACCAGGACCATCAACAAAAATAACTTTTTGACAATGAAATTTAGTCCAGATGGACTTGTTGGATTTAGTGATGGTGGTACTCAGTTTCGTAAACCACTCTGGACCGTACCTCCGGTCAATAAAAGGAGAGAAGTTGATCTTCGAAGAGGTGGATGAAAGTGAGTGGAAAATTTTAAAGTAGAACTTAAAATTGGCAGTTTCATCCCTTGTCAAAGAATCAGCAGACACATAGCAAAGGTAAGAACCATAGGTGACAATTGACAAGTCTGGAGGAGCTTTGTATGAAAATTGACGCTCCAGGACAGCATTTAACCACAACTGGAGAAGCCAAAGAGGCCCTCCTATGTTGGTCTTCTTCTGCTTAGATATGACAGTATCAACTAACATACTTATACTGTCATAAAGATTAGCCAAAATACATTGGCCTAATGCTAATTTCTTGCCAGTAGACAAAAGATTGGCAAGAGGAACATATGAAGCAATCAAAGAAGCAGATTTACTGCAAAAGACATAAGCACATAGCCAAAGAAACAGGAAGGCTACGTGCTCAGTATCCGTCACGGGTTCATGATCCCCACCTCTAAAGTCTGCTATATATTTAGAGAAAGAGCATTTTGGCACATAGACGTCAATCTGATTTTCTACTTCGACATCAGAATGCATGGTAGGGCCATCTGGACGAAGGCCCGTAATAGCCGACATGTCAAATAAAGTCGGACCCGTCATCCCATAAGGAAAGTGGAAATTATTTGTCGTTCTATTCCAGAAAAAAAAAAAAGACGGATGCCCCTATCAAAGAAAAATCTACTAGCTTAACATGGCGAGAAAGCTGAATGAACTCAAAAATTCCAGCTTCTTCCCACACATTACGTTTTTCAGCCTGAACTCGGTCAAGCCAACTAGTGTAAGCATTGAACCGAGTGGCAGGGGGCATCCTAAAAATCCTATTGCTCTTCTTAAAGGTATGAATAGGGATAGGAGTTAGTGAGGATAAAATAGCCTCATTTGAGTTAGCAGAAGGAAAGGAACTGCGTAAATCCTCAGAAATTTCATTTTGGGTCATGAAAGGACCCAAGAATGCAGCAGGGGGATTCAAAGCGACAGAGGAATCAGGAACAGGATAAATTACGTTAGATTCCTGCCATAACTCGGATTCCTCCAAAAGTGGGTCTTGAACCACTGCCCTAGGAGGAGCAACTGTGGTTTGAGGTACTGAAGTCGACACCTTTGAGGATGTTGCCATGGGGATTGAACGGAGTAAGGAAGAGGAAAAGGTTTCTTTTTTCTCTTGTGAAACAGGAAGGTTTTCGCAAGCGAAGAAGGAAGATGAGAAGAAGAAAAGTCAACAGAGATGTGACTGCTATTTAAAGCAGAGTGAAGGCCTTTGGTTCGAATTCCAAGAGACCTGCGACGTGATGGTTATCCCTATTAAGTAGGGATGAACTTAAAGCAGAGTTTAATTAACGGATAAGAGCCAAGATTAAGGGAATTTGTTAGCAATTTAAAAATTCAAATTTTGCTATTCTTTCGGGCAAGGCCGTCAAAAAGCAAAATTTGGGGGGCATCTGTTAGCGGAAGAATTTCAAATTCTTGAAAGAAATAAATCCGACAGGATGACGGAAGAACGTCGAACTCGGAAGATTGAAAAGTGACAGGTGTGGAGCCGACAAGAAGATTCTTCAATTAACATGTCAGATAAGCAAAGCTTTCAAGAGTGGAAATTAGAACGCATTTGTCAAGAGTGGAAATTTCTGATTATTGACGGATGCATTTGACTGGTTGACAAAAGAATCAAAATGATGAATGACATTTCTTAAGTGTTATATTTAGCCGACAAGAAGATACTGGCCGACAGAAAGGATAAATTGACAACCCAATTCTTTTACAAAGTGCTAAGAAGAGTTGTCAAACGTACCAGAAGTGTAGAAACGGCTAAGTCCTTTAGGCTAACCAGGCATCAGCAAGATAACTGTCAAGCAGCCAAACCGTCGAAGACAATCAAGTTGACACGGAGCGGTTCAAGAAATTAAACAGTTATCAGAGTTGTTTGACAAACGGTTTTAATATAAAAATATAAAACTCAAGAGAACTGTCAAAAGACATGTGCCAGTGTTTTAGATAGGGAGTTATTTCTAAGTAGTTACTTTACTTGCCTATAAATACTAGTGATCACGATGTAATAGTGGAGGTTA